>CM057339.1:268380170-269580170 GCA_030015575.1 Agapanthus africanus
ATGGCAATCATATACGTGAGAGTTGGGTAGTTTATAAGCACATCCTTAAAGTATCCCAAGTCGTGGGAGTTTCAAGACAGGGCATCGATACCCCATGAGTAGACTGGTGTATACATATCGAGACCCTGACGAGGGGCGGTGGCCGGTCTCACAAGCCATTGGTGTCAGTTGGTTCACCTAAGATAGTATACAGGTGCTCATTGGGTTATGAGTACACCGGACGGACTCGCCGGGAACATGCTAGTTGGTATTATACCTATAGTCAGATAGCAGTTCCCAGGTGACATATGTACAGGCTAGTCTATCGACCTGAGATCGTCATTTTTCTCGTGTGAGTTCCCACTGTGCTTTGATTACTACCCTACCACGGCTCAGAGGAGTCGTGCAAACAGGTTTTAGTTAGGTACAGTCCCGAGCCATATGGAGGCAGTGAGCGGACCGTCAGGGGATTCGTCTCTCCCGGTATTGGGGGTAGAGGTCGCAGTGTGCACGGATGGCCATCACCAGAAATCCTTGGCCAAGATAGTCAAGAATTACCGATCTAGGATCGGTAGTTTCTCTGGTGGTGATGAGCTTCATACCGACACTAAATATCGCCTTATTTGGGGTCTGACTTTATCTACCCCTAGACCCGATATGCAATACTCATAAACGAACGGACCGGACTGTACGGATATTGTCACTGTCAGGCTTAATAGGGTTTCCGGATTAGTTCGCTCGTCGGCCTCCCTTTCGCTCAATACCTGAGTAGCCGTTATGTACAACTAGTGCCACTGACGTGCTTGTGGTTAAACCCACTGCCAGCGTATTGATGAGTCTTTAGAGTCCCACACAGAGGGTTTCCCTGGTTCGGGCGAAATGTTGTAGAGGCCTCATGGTTTTATGGCAGGGTTCGATCATATACGTGCACTTGTGCACGGATCATGATCGGACGGATCATACTAGTGGGCTTTGGTTTAAACAGGATCCTAGTATTAAATTGTTGGATTACTTTTGTCTTGTAGTATTCATATTCAGTCGGAATACGGATGCGGGTATGTATATACGGATGAGAGGTATCCTTGTAATTCGTTACAAGTTTACTTTTGAATTGCCATTTTCTTTTTCCATAAAACATTTAGGTTAATGTTTTTAGTGAGGTGGAAAGTGGAGCATGGGTTTTTGCTTGGGTTTTAGTGAGCATTTATTGAGGCATGGACCTTTCTTGTTTGATTTTGGTTGTGGCAAATTAATGTGGCTGTTGATTTTTTTGTGTGTGAAGGGGTTTAATTGGTGGCTGCGAATTGGGGAGTGCAGGGATTTTATTAGTGGCTAAAATTTGGGAATGGATTTTTCTAGTGTTGCAAAATAAAAACAACAGCCACTTCATAAGCCATGACCACTTCATCAATTCCACGGAGCCCAAATTTCCAGCATGTTCATTTTTTCTCCAAGCAAAATGTTGTGCTCACATTTCTCATCTCTTGGCAACTTCTTTCACCTCCACCTAAATCCTTGGGTGCTTTGAGACAAAGTAATCACACACTATCTCTACTTCACCTTGGACATCTCGGCTAGCAAACTTGATGTCCGAGTTGCTTCAGTTTGAAGCGAGAGCCCGTATCAAGAATCCTCGAGGTAGATCATCTTCGATAAGGGAGACCGGATAGAGGACTTGTTCGGGGCAGCCGGCGAGGAGCTTGGGAAGAGATTGAAGACCGAAGGACACGGATCGATCGGTATAATCTCTGAACACTTTATAGTTAGCTAGTAAACGTTTAATGGTTCAATCCGGGTAATTGGTTATGATAGCGCCAAGTTTTACAAATTTTTGTTCCGCATTTGGCCGCGGATTAATGGTCGGGACGCTGCCGTAACTCAACATGGTATCAGAGCCAGTCCATTAACCGTACACTAGTAGTTTAGACAATGTTAAACTATCGAAACCGAAACAAACCCGATACACTGCACTGCTGATTCCAGTCTCTATTGTTTTTTAAAGTGTCTTCAAAAATTATTTAAACAACTGCAGAAGACTACTGACATGACCTATAAACCACACCCAAAATACGAGGCACTTCCACCAAAATTTGGCCGAGCGCATTGCTCTAAAATCCGAGGAGGCCGGCCTCTTTATGGCTTCTTGGTTTGAAATTTGCAGTGTGGTTCAGTCTCTAAAATGTTGATGCAGTGGTATTGTTTGTTTAGCCCAGTTTGGATATGGTTTTATCTAGTTGTTTTGGGCTATTTGGGGGTTATTTCAAAGTCGATATTTTCTAACATTGTTTAAAGTTTACAGTACATGCATTTCTATCTGCGACCGTGAATGTCATTCTAGCGGTACAACTTGTCTAATTGCTATAGCTCTTTTAGACGGGTTTGCGAACGTGACATTCACGTTGATGTTCTGTGTTGTGCTGTGATGTTGCGGATTTGTCGTGGTGGATAGCTTGGGTGCAATGTTAGTACAGTTCAGTTTTATTTGTACATTTGATATTGCGGGGCGAGCGTCCGACATGTGGACTGTCGTCACTGCCTATTTGTATATTATTCTTTTGGGGTACGACCAGGTTGAGGTCGATGTACCCGTTGTACATATTTTCTTTTCTGTACTAGGATTACCCTGCGATGGAGTGCACGGATAGCCGGGTTCTGGAGGGCAAAAGGCCCGCATCTCATGGCTTTGAGATGGAGGGGGCTTCACTCTAGAATTGGCGGGTTATTCGCCGCACTCGTAGAGGTTACAGGTTGACCCAAGGAGGGGTGCTTAAGTTACCGGATTCCGTGAAGTGCTGAGTGGTCCATTCACTTTTTTGAAGGGGGCCGCCTCGCTTCTGGTTTTGGCGGGTAACTTGCCGCGCTCGTAGGGGTCTAGGTTTTCATTGCACAGGCTATCTACATGACCCGGGGAATGTTGGGTTTCACTTGCGGCTCAAAGGAAAACCCGAGGCTTCCAGATTATCTGTATTGTTCTGTGATATTTATTACTTTTCTATGATGTTGCATTTATCACGCCTGGAGTGATTATTATATATTGATATATATACTAGTAGATGTTGTATATATTTTACACCCGCGGTAGTCCAGTCCCCGCTCTGTCGTTAGTTAAGAAACCTAACGGGTGATGACGGGACCCAGTGACGAATGCGGATGGCATATACGTACATTATATTTTCGTTCTTTTGTGGTGTGATTAATTGATGAGACTGCGTTTATTTAGATCAATGCATGGAAAACAAACCTATTCAATGTTGCTGGAACAATTTTCAAAAAAGCTGTTATAACAAGGACGTTCTCTTTTGCTTTGCACAGTGGTATTCGGTTATGAATATCCAGCACCTCATTCGACGAGGCAAGGGCCGAGATCCCTTCATCGGGAGTGACCCCTTGGGCAGAGGTTTGCGTCAGGGTAATAACTTCACTATAGTCGATTACTTTTTTCTTTACATCGCGATATTCAGTAAGAATATCATGCACCTCATTCTACGGGGAAAGAGCCGAGATCCCTTCACCTGGAGTGACCTCTTTAGCAATGGTTTTCGCCACTATATATTAATAAAAAAAACTACCTGATTCCTTCAACGATATCAAGTTCATTACGTTAGAGGTTTTTCGCCAAAAACCGGCTGTAGCCCTCCGTCATTCCAGATTAGTATTGCTTAGTATTCGTGCTACGTATGCCGTGCTTAGCCGAGGTGTAGTGTTCGGTAGCTATGTAGTGCTTTTCTGTTGCATGGATATGCGATTAGTTAGGACAGTTGTTCAGTCAAAAATATTGTGCGTTTGATATGATATTTTCCTTACTATTTCTATATAATAAAGGTGTTTATTATAAATATGACACATATGAGGGTTTATCTGTAAAAATACTATTTTCATATGTTTATATATTATAATTAAAATTATGAAGGAAAATGTAAGCATATAATATCTATATAATATTTAGCCCATTTAAATATGCTTACCTTATAAAATATCTTTAACCAATTTTTTAAACTATAATATCATGTCAAATGGTTAAGATAATATCTTAATAAAAACAAATTCTACTAACATTATTTATTGAGTTATTGTGCAAAAATTATATCAGGACTGAAATCAAGGAAATTCAAGTTGGCGAGATCAAATATGTCGAAACATTCAAATAAATCGAAGAAATATATTCTGGCAGAGACTTCGAGAAGATTTTCAGATTCCAGATATCAAAATAATCTACAGGTGTCACTAGAAGAGGCCACCAGAGAAATGACCCCAAGATCCCTCTACCCCACCGCAGATCCGTGGCCAAACCCACCCAATGGCCGAGGTTCCGCCGCAATATTGAGGAGTTGGGATTTGGGATTTTTTGGGTAGGATCCTAACAACTAACCCTAATTCTGGGGATCTAGGGATTTCAACTTTTGTGAATATAAATAAGGACCGAGAGCCTCTTGGAAAAATCATCAAACCGACGCGGTCATGAAGTCCACGACGGCTCAAGAATCCAGGTTGATCATCGACGGTTCATCTACCTCCTTAAGAAGAGATCGAGAAGCAAACTAGGATTTTGTAATCATTTTCTAAAGGAACAAAGTGTACTTGATCTTATTGATTAATAAAGGTAGTTTTATTCTATTGCATTTTATTCTTCATGATTTCTATCTTTTCTTTTCCCAAAATGCGCGAGTAATTCTCCGCTTGTTAGCATTCATAGGATTAGGGTAGATTAATGGATGATGAAGATCCTTAAACTCTTTTTACGTCCTATAAAGTTTATAAACTTTATTAAAAGAATAGTTAACATCCTAATCGGGCGCGCTATCAATTCATTGATATTCATGACCACGATTAGAGATTAGATTAACAATTGCTTTGGTAAAGGCTAGACATGAACGGAGATCCATGTCAAGGTAAGGGTTAAGAGTGGGAACCCTTTTCCCTCCAGAAACCCTAATCTGCATGCATCATTGTCGATCTAGTTTTAAATCTATTAAAGGATAAGAGAAGTAATCTTTAATTAATCATTCATGACTACTAAATCTTAACGAACCCTACAAGCCCCCTTCTAATATAAAACCTACATACGTAGTTAATCTAGATCTATATTCTACATCCGTGTTTAACATAGATCTAGAAACTATTTCCACTATTCATTATTCTTCCTCTTTTCCTAATCAACACGCCTAAAGTTAGATTAAAAGATTCAACGTTTCCCTGAGGACGACCCGTACTCATCTCGGTATAGCTACACGCGACACCGTTATTGATTGCGGTTAACTACAACACAACAACTCTTAAAAACATCAACCAATCAAATGGTGCCGTTGCCGGGGATACGTGCGTAATATTTTTATTCTTACTATTTGTGTTGAATTCATATTCGATCAATATCATAAATAAAATAAAGCTGTAAATTGTATATTTAACGATTATTGTGTGAATTTTGCAAGGGGATCTGGAGTCACAGATTTGAGGAAACAGAGATTCATAGACATTCATCAAGATCCAGAGGAGCAAAGGAGGCCACGTAGCAAAACTTTTCACCAGATCTCCAAAGTAGGCAGCGGAACCGCGGCAAGAAGAGCCAATTGGCGGCGGAACTGTGACTTTCTAGGGGAATTAGGGTTGCAAACTTCTCTGGTATCTTTTCTATATACTTCTCTCTCCTCTGAAGTCCAATAAAATATCTTTTCTGCAGGATTCTTTGCAAAATATCGCCGCGCAAAAATCTTTTTGCAAGTTTTGTTTGCGGTTTGTTTTTGCATATTTTAATACGGACATTAAGGGGCAAAGACCAAATTCAGATTAGGTGGGGATTTCATCACCCTTCCTAGGCCCCACAAATCACAAAACGAGCATCCGCATCAACCCTAGATTAATTAAAAAATATCTAGACAAGACTCTAAGGACCGTCGCGCTCAAATATGACAGAGGAAGGTCGTGGGTAATTTATCACTTATCCGCATTACTTTTATGGTGTCTAGGCAAACGTGTCTAAGGCAAGTGGTTACTTAATTAGGCCCGCTATTTTCGGTGATTCGTATAGCGGATACCTCCCACTTACCTGGCCATAAGAATAGTAAAGAGGTGGTAGAGAATTGATCCTGCGGCTTATTCTTTGGAAGTCTAGGAGCGGTCTAGAAACTTGATCTAGGTAACCTTAGTTCTAGGGTTGTTTGTGTATTTTTGTGTGAATTGTCTTGAGTCCCACTTTTTCAAAAACAAACCAATTTTAAATCACACACACGCTGCCACTTGCGCTAAAACCGTTTAGTGCATGATAGTCTGGACACGGGATTCTAGTGCCCGTCTTGTCCGCGTTTCGGCTATCGACTCCGAAGTCGGTGCTTCTTCATCTTCTTTTCCCCCACCACCATCACATCGATCGAGATGGACGGTACTCCATTAGATTATAACACCACCCTGCCACCGCCCGTAGGTGCGCAGAATCCACCGCGCATTTCTCTCGAAGAGAGATGCTATCCTATACGCAATCCACTTCCTACCTGTCTATCCATTCCACCAGCCAACGGGGATAATTTTGAAATTAAACCCCACTACATCAACCTGTTGTCCAAATTTCACGGGCTCGAGTCTAAAGACGCATACGTTTTTATCACTAAATTTGAAAACATATGCGCAATGATGGGTACTTCACAACTGTCTGTGGATGCTATGCGCTTGCGTCTTCTTCCGTTCACTTTGTGCGACTTGGCAGAAAAATGGCTTTATAATACTGCCGCACACTCTATTACCAATTGGGATGAATTCGTGATAGCATTCCTTAAAAAATTTTACCCCAATCATAAGATCGCCCGTATTCGGAGCGAAATCAATCAGTTTACCCAGCTTCCCAATGAACAATTTTGGAAGTGCTTTGAATGGTTTAAGGATCTGCTTGTCCAATGTCCTCATCATGGAATACATAGATGAGATCTGTGCCGAATTATATATAAGGGCATTAATCCAGCGACAAAGCAGATGCTTGAAACCATGTGTCAATGCAATTTCATGTCTAAAGACGATGGTGAAGTCTGGAAATATCTGGAAGATCTCGCTGAAAACACTTTGCAGTGGGAAAGCGTTAGACCACCTTCTAGGGAAGGTATCCATCAGCTCGATGTTTCCATAGCATTCAAAGCCGAAATGGCAACAATACAAAAGAAACTCGAGGCTATGGAGAACAAATTCTCATCAATCTCCCTAAACCAGGTTACACTTCCTAAGACTGTATGTGGTTGTTGTTCCGATCCATCACATCTGACGGAAGAATATCCTTCAAATGCATCGTTTCAAGGTCAAGAACACACTAATGCTACTTTTCAGCAGTGACCTAGAAACGATCCTTATTCTTCCATATACAATCAGGGGTGGAGGAATCATCCTAACTTTGCTTGGAACCAAAACAAAAACCAAAATCAAAACCAGTTCCAAAGCAATTATCAAAGACCTCCTTCACAGCAATAGTAACCACCACCACAGAGTCAGCACCCCTTTCAATTGCAACCTTTTCAAAACCCGACCAATAATTCTTTCCAAACTGCCGGGAATGAAAACTCATCTGCACTCAAACGAAGCATGGATATGTTTATTAAACATTCCATGCAATCGACGGACGAAATAAAGTCTTCTGTCTGATCTTTAAAACAGACCACCAACTTCCACGGTGAGAGTATAAAATCGATAGAAGCACACCTTGCACAAATAAATGTCGCGATGAGTGCGAGATAAAAAGGGAAACTTCCATCTCAACCCCTACCGAATCCTGGCCACTCACAAAATCATAATGTGAGTGTCGTCACCACGTTGAGATCGGGAAGAGTGCTAGATAACCAAGTGGGTGAACATGTTGATGAACACGTCGGTGATATTAATGATACCCCGGTTTCTACTTCTTGCCTTACTTCATCTAGTCTCCCACTTTCTTCCGAGCCTATTCTCCGTTTTCCCCAAGGCTCGAACACTCCACCACTTACTCGAATCTACCTAAAATGAACCCCGCTCTAATTCCGGGATCGATTCCATCCCCACAAGCTTCTCCACAAATGTTGGACCTAAGACTTATTGATAAAGCTCCTTTTCCAAACAGGTAGGGGGACAACAAACCTAACGCACAAATGGAGAAAGTTGTGGCAATGTTTAAGTAAGTTAACATAAATATCCCTCTCCTAGATGCTATTCAACAAGTTCTGTCTTATGCGAAAATCCTTAAGGACTTGTGCACTAGGAAAAGAAAAACTTAAGTGCCGAAAAAGATATTCATGATAAGTAACGTAAGCACAGCTTTTACCCAACAATTGCCTAAGAAACGTGAGGACCCCGGTTTTCCTATAATATTTATAACTATTAGGGGTAAAAGCATCAATCATGCTCTACTTGACCTCGGCGCTAGTGTTAACTTGCTGCCATATTCTGTCTATGAGCAGTTGGGTATACGAGAGTTGAAACCAGCCCACTACACTCTCCAGATGGCAGATCGATCTATCGCCCAACCTAGAGGTGAACTAGAGGATGTGTTAATCAAAGTCAGGGAATTCATATTCCCTGTGGACTTTATTGTTTTAGATACACAGCCTGTGGCGAACCCACGCGATCAAATCCTGGTGATACTCGGTCGACCTTTCCTAGAAACTTCCAACGCTGTCATTAATTATCGTAACGGTTCTATGAACTTATCTTTCGAGAAGATGACAATTGAGCTTAATATTTACAAGCTAGGAAGTCAACCATCTGAACCTTCTGCTCATTTAATCGATGTATGTTCCATCAACGAGATAGCTTCCGACAGCTGCGAAGCTGAAGTACTTTGCTAAGACGATATCGACAACACTAGTGTGACATTGTTTGATCTGGAAAATCATTATAGAGAGGATACTTTTGAAGAGTCCACCCCCGAGTTCGAATCTTTTGACTCGTCGCAAAAATCAGTAGCGCTTTCCGAGTCAATATCCTATGCAAGTTATGAACTTCTTGGGGAGTCTGAATATCATTCCCTTACCCCTCTTTCTATCGTCTCTCCGCCGACTCTAGATCTCAAACCGCTACCTTCTCATCTGAAATATGCATATTTATGTGAGAATGAGTCTTTAGCCGTGATAATATCCGCTTCTCTAGCTTTAGATCAAGAGAAGGCTCTTTTGATGGTATTGAGATCGAATCGGCAAGCATTTGGTTGGACAATGGATGACATAAAAGGTATTAGTCCCTTAATTGTTGAACATCATATACATTTAATGGATGAATCCAAACCAACCCGAGACCCACAAAGACGGTTAAACCCCGTCATGAAGGAGGCGGTAAAGAAAGAATCGTCAAGTGTTTAGATAGTGGTATAATTTACACAATATCTGATAGCCAATGGGTAAGTCTTATTCATGTAGTCCCTAAAAAGTCTGGCATCACGGTCATAACCAATGAGGCTAATGAGTTAATCCAAACCGCACCCAAACTCGGTAGTGCGTATATATTGATTATAGGAAACTCAATGCCGCAATGAGGAAATATCACTTCCCTCTACCTTTCATTGACCAGATGTTAGAACGATTAGCTGGATATGAATACTATTGTTTCTTGGATGGATACTCTGGTTATAACCAGGTCCCCATCACCGAAAAGGATCAAGATAAAACCATATTTACTTGTCCTTTCGGTACTTTTTCTTATAGACGCATGCCCTTTGGGTTATGCAACGCTCCCGCTACATTTCAGCGGTGTATGAGGGGGATATTCTCAGACATGGTTGAGAATTTCCTGGAGATATTTATGGATGATTTCTCCATATTTGGGGACTCCTTTGAGGACTGTCTTCGTCATCTTGAAGCAGTTCTTACCCGCTGTAAGGATAAGAACTTAACTTTGAATTGGGAAAAATGTCATTTCATGGTCCAAGAAGGTATTGTCCTTGGATATATAATTTCATGAAAAGGCATTGGGGGTAGACCAAGCTAAAATAAATGTCATCCATAATCTCTCTCGTCCCAAATGCGTCAAAGATATACGATCCTTTCTTGGTCATGCAGAAATTTATAGGAGATTCATTAAGGACTTTAGCAAAATTGTTAGACCCTTAACTCTTCTCTTGGCCAAGGATACTACATTTCACTTCGATTTGGATTATGAGGCTGCTTTTGAATCGCTTAAAAGATCTCTCACTACAGCCCCCGTTCTATCATCTCTGGATTGGAATCACCCATTCGAGCTTATGTGTGATGCATCAGATTTTGCTATTGGTGCAGTCTTAGGACAATACATTGATAAGATGCCACATGTAATTTATTATGCAAGTAGGATCTTGAACGATGCATAAATTAATTACACAACTACCGAGAAAGAACTCTTGGCAGTTATATTTGCATTAGAAAAATTCAGGCCCTACTTAATTGGCTCGCCAATAGTGGTTTACACTGATCACTCTGCCCTACAACACCTTTTATCGAAGAAGGATGTTAAGGCCAGGCTAATACGTTGGATCCTGTTGTTACAAAAATTTGATCTTGTCATCCGAGACAAGAGTGGATGTGAAAACGTAGTAGCTAACCATCTTTCACGCATCTCTTCTTCACCAACATTGACCATGCCGATAAATGACTCATTTCTTGATGAACAACTCTTGACCGTATCCTGTGAACCTTGGTTCATGGATATTATGAATTATCTAACGACGGGACTTATTCCTAGCAATTGGTCGAAACAAGACAAACCTCGATTTCTATCCTAA
Source organism: Agapanthus africanus (assembly GCA_030015575.1). Lineage (NCBI taxonomy): Eukaryota > Viridiplantae > Streptophyta > Magnoliopsida > Asparagales > Amaryllidaceae > Agapanthus > Agapanthus africanus. The sequence goes on from CM057339.1 coordinate 268,390,846, forward strand.
ATAAAACACTTTTACTGGGATGAACCTTATTTGTTTAAGTATTGTTCCGATCAAATCATTTGCAGATGTGTCCCTAACGATGAATTCAAGAGTGTGTTATCATTTTGTCATGATCAGGCATGCGGCGGTCACTTTGGTCCTCGAAAAACAGCGGAGAAAGTTTTGTAATGTGGCTTTTATTGGCCAACATTATTTAAAGATGCATATGATCATTGCAAAACTTGCTCGCAGTGTCAACACTTGGGTCGGATTTCACGTAGAAATGAGATTCCGCTCCAACCTATATAGGTTGTGGAGATATTCGACGTTTAGGGTATTAATTTTATGGGCCTTTTTCCCAACTCTTTTGGGAATTTATATATCTTGTTAGCGGTTGATTATGTCTATAAAAAGGTGGAAGCAATACCATGTCGCACTAATGACAACAGGGTTGTTAATAAGTTCCTTAAAAAAATATCTTTTCGCGGTTCGGACATCCTTGCGCTATAATTAGCGACAACGGGACGCATTTCTGTAATCGGTCTTTCAAGATTTTGATGCGGAAATATGCAATTAACCACAAACTTTCTACGCCCTATCATCCCCAACCAAGCGGGCAAGCTGAGATCTCAAATAGGCAAATCAAGCAAATTTTGCAGAAGAAGATTTCTAAAAACCGTAAAGATTGGTCAACCAAATTGACGGATGCTCTTTGGGCATTTCGTACCGCTTATAAGACCGATCTTGGTATATCTCTATACCGCCTTGTGTTTGGGAAGGCATACCGCCTTCCTGTCGAAATCGAACATAAAGCAAGGTGGGCTATTGATCAGTCGAAAATATTGCATTTTTAACACATCAATTTCCCTACTCTTTGTAATCATCTAAAGGTGTTTGGTATAAATATAGCACATATTAGCAATTCATCTACAAAATATCAAATAACATGTGTTATACATTATAACCAGAATTATGAGGGAAATTGTGTGTTTATTACTACACGCATGATCTTTGTATATCAACACTTGTCTCGAGATTATGTGTAGGAAATTCTCCAGGTAAAAGAGCCGGAACTGCTAAAAGTGCCATAAAGCCATCACAAATCAGCACAGAGATTTTCATACAGCAACTCCACCAAACGGCCGCGGATCCGCAGCCGAATTAGCTGATTCGATGCAGATCCGCGGTTTACTTGACACGTCATCAACTCAAAATTCTCCTGAAGCTTCATCGTAACGGACTTGCTTCTAGAAGACTCTCTGAAAACACGTGGCTTCTTCCAGAAGGCTCTGCATAACAAACTCACTCTAGAATATTCCTTGTAACTACCTTCCTCTAGAATATTCCCTCTAACAAACTCATTCTAGAAGGCTCTCTCTAACAACCTAGTTTTGGAGGGAAGATTCAAATGAGTGGTTATAAAAAGAGATCAAAACCTAGGGTTTGAGGGGGTTGAAGAAGTTGTTCATTAATTAGGGTTGAACATTGAGCCAAATTTCGCCAAGTTGAATGACACAACTTGATCCAAAACCCTAGCCTAAATCCAAATCCAAAGCCAAATCAAGATCATTTTGAGAAGCAAATAAAGCAAGCAACCATCGATCCTTTATTCGCGAAGCCAATCTTCATCAAGAGCGCGAGATCCACGACGATCCAAGTCTCATGGAGATCGAGCGGAGCGAACTTCGACGGATGTAGTTACCTCTTCAAAGGAGCGATCGAGAGCAATATCTTATAACCTAGAATTGAGGGAATGCGTAATTAGTCGTCGATTTAATAAAGGTGATAATTAGTTAATTCTTGCTTTCTTTATATTCTTGCACTATAAAATTTCTAGATCTTGAATCTTTTATTTTCATGATGCTTGAGTAAATCTCCGCTTGTTACGGAATCGAGAGATTTGGTAGATCTAGTGATGATAAAATCCTAATACTAATCTTAAATATTATGAGATTTATGAACTTTAGGAAAAAAATCATCAATGACCTAATTTGGATCGAGATCACATTCTTGATAATTTTGTTGCAAATTAGGGATCAAATGATTGATGAATCTCTTTGCTAGAGGTTAGATCCGAATGATGATCAATGAAAAGACAAGAGATAGAGAAGAAGAAACCCTAGTTTTTTTAATAGATCTCTAATCTTCATTCATCATCATCATTCTAGCTACAAATTATCCATACATAAGATTAGTCATTATTAGATTCATCATTGCAACCAATTCGATCAATTCGTATAAGCTATTCTACAAATCTTGATAACTAAATTGATTGGGACATTTCTTGATTCTTGATTCTAGATCTATATTCTTTATGTTTTCTTAAAATCAAATCTCATAAATCTTTAATCAATTTTCTTGCATTTTCTCTTATCTTTCCATTTCGACTCATCTAAAACAAGATCGATCAAAACACACATCTCAGTGGACGATCTGTATTCATTAACGCACTACATCGACAATGTTAATTGATTGCGGTATAAATTTCTTTGGTTATGATCTTTTACACTTTTCAGAACACGACACGGAGATGATCAATCAAATGGCGCCGTTGCCGGGGAAGCGTGCGTAATTTGTTCTTTCTTGAAATTTGAGTTGAAAAATTATTATTCCATCAAATTTTAATTCAAGAATCGCTTCAAGTGCTTAACGATTAGTGTTTGAATTTTTGCGAAGGAATCTGGAATCATTTTAGCAGTAATATCAAGATTCAGAGAAGATCTACAAATTCCAGAGGAGTACAAGAAGCTACAGGAAAAATTTGAAACCCTAATTCCTCTTGTGAATCACGTATCCGCGGCGTACTACAGGTTTTTGCGGCGGTTCCGCCGCCGTTTAGGTGATTCAGTATTCCAATTTTCTGTGGTATAATCTCTGCTTTCTTATCTACTCTCTGATCTTGTCCAATAACAACTTTTCTACAGGATTGTTTGCAAAAATATTTGCCGCTCAAAAATAAAAATCTGTTGCATTTCTTGAAATTGGTTGTTTGCATATTTTAATACGGAAATTAAGGGGCAAAGAACAAATTCAGATTAGGTGGGGATTTCATTACCCTTCCTAAGCCCCGCAAATCACAAAACGAGCATCCGCATTACCCTTCATTAACAAAAAAAATATCTAAACAAGACTCTAAGGACCGTCGCGCTCATTTAGGACAGAAGAAGGTCGTGGGTAATCTATTACTTATCCGTGTTTCTTTTGTGGTGTCTAAGGCAAGTGTGTCTAACGCAAGTGGTTACTTAATTAGGCTCACTACTTATGTAGTGGAGAACCTCCCACTTACCTGGCACTTACCTGGCCACAGAAGGGGCAAAGAGGCAGTAGAGGATCTATCTTGCGACTTGTCTTCTGGAAGTCTAGGAGCGATCTAGAGACTTGACCTAGGTGACCACTAGATTTAGGGTTGCTTGTGCATTGTTTGTGTGAATTTTTCAAAAATCCGTCTTTTTCAAAACAAACACCAAACCAATTTTCCCTTAATTATCACCAACGCTGCCACTTATGCTACAACCATTTAGCACATGTTAGGCTGGACACGGGATTCTATTTCCCGTCTTGTCTGTGTTTCTTTTATCGACCCCAGAGTCGGTAATCCTTCATCTTCTTTCCCACCACCCACCACGACCGCGATGGACGGATTTCCATCAAACTTTAACACCACTCTGCCACCGCCCGCAGGTGCGCAGAATCCTCCACGCATTTCTCTCCAAGAGAGATGCTATCCTACACGTGTTCCCCTTCCTACCTGTCTTTCTATTCCGCCAGCCAATGGGGACAATTTTGAAATTAAACCTCATTTTATCAAACTTTTACCCAAATGTCTTGGACTCGAGTCTGAAGATGCATACGTTTTTATCACCAAATTTGAAAACGTATGTGTTTTGATGGGTAATTCACAAATGTCTGTGGATGCTATGTGTTTACGTCTTCTCCCATTCACTTTATGCGATTTATCCGAGAAGTGGCTTTACAAAACAACCGCACATTCTATTTAAACATGGGACGAATTCGTTGCAGCATTCCTTAAGAAATTTTATCCCCATTATAAGACAGCCCGTATTCGGAGTGAAATCTTCAAATTTACCCAACTTCCCAATGAACCATTTTGGAAATGCTTTGAACGGTTCAAGGATCTTCTTATCCAATGTCCTCATCACAGAATCCCTAGATGAGATCTGTGTCGAATTCTCTATGAGGGTATTGATCTCACTACGAAACAGATGCTTGAAATCATGTGTCATTGTCAATTCCTGTCTAAAGATGATGGTGAAGCTTGAAAATATCTAGAAGATTTTGCTCAAAACACTTTACAATGGGAAAGTGTTAGTCAACTATTGTCTGGGGAAGGTATCAATCAGCTCGATGTTTCCGTCACAATGAGAGCCGAAATGGCCGCAATACAAAGGAAGCTCGACGCTATAGAAAACAAAATCTTTTCAGCCTCCCTAAACCAATACACACTTCCCAAAACCGTGTGTGGTTTTTGTTCAAAGCCATCACATTTGACGGAAGAATGTCCTTTGAATGTACCGTTTCAAGGTCACACTAATGTTGCATTTCAGCAACAACCTAGAAACGATCCTTCTTCTTCCACGTATAACCAAAGTTGGAGGAATCACCCTGATTTTTCTTGGAACCAATACCAAACTCAAAACACGGTTCCAAATCAAAATAACTTTCAAATGGTCCCTCCACAACAGCAACCGCTACAACCGAATCAGCACCCCTTTCAACCACAAAATTTTCAAAACCCGGCCAACAACTTTGATCCTTCTTCTGCCGGTACTGCTACACCCTCTGCACTCGACATGTTCATTACACAGTCCATGCAAACGAATGACATTTTAACATCTTCTATCCAGACGTTAGTACAAAATACTGTCTTCCACGGTGAGAGTATCAAATTGATAGAAACACAAATTGCACAATTGACTGCAGCAATGAGTGCTAGAGAGAAAGGGAATCTTCCAGCTCAACCCCTACCTGATCCTGGACCCTCGCATTATAATGATGTGAGTGCTACCATGTTGAGATCTGGAAGAGTGCTAGACAATCATGTAGGTGAACAGATTGATGTTGAGGAATCAATTGAATCCCAGGCTTCCACTTCCACTTCCATTCCCACTTCTACTTCTTACCCTATTTCGTCTAATTTACCTTCTTCTTCCGAGCCTATTCTCCGTTTTTCAAAAGGCTCGAACCCTCCACCCACTTCATCCTTCCCACCCCCACAAACTTCTCCACAAATGTTAGACCCAACACTTATTGATAAAGCTCCATTTTCAGATAGGTTGAGATCCAACAAACCTAATGCACAAATGGAGAAGGTTGTGGAAATGCTTAAGCAAGTTAACATCAACATCCATCTCCTAGATGCTATACAACAAGTTCCGTCCTATGCGAAAATTCTTAAGAACTTGTGCACTAGGAAGAGAAAGACTCAAGTGCCGAAAAAGTGTTCATGTCGAATACTGTAGACACAGCTTTTCCCCAACAATTACCAAGGAAACGTAAGGACTCTGGCTGTCCTACTATTTCTATTTCTATTTCTATTTCTATTTCTATTGTGGATAAACACATTAACCGTGCTTTACTTGACCTTGGCACTAGTGTTAACTTGCTTCCATATTCAGTCTATGAGAAACTAGATATCGGAGTGTTAAAGCCCTCGAACATAACTCTGCAGATGGTCGACCGATCAATCATGAAAACTAGGGGTGAACTTGAGGATGTGTTTTTTCCCCTCCGAAAGGCGGCGCAGACTTGGGCGTCTTGCCTGAGATTCGGGGCAGATGCTATTTGGTTTTATCTGTCTACCTCTCCGAAGATACCAAGTTGATTTCTGGTACCGTGTATCGGAGGTTTAGACGGATGCGGCCGATGTAGCAGAATTCGTCAGATTCCCCCTCAGAGTGAGGGGTTTTTGATTATGGGGACGCTCTTCCCTGCAGGCGCAAGCCCCTGCAGTTAATTACGCTACCGCATCGCGGTAACAACTTTCTCCTTCTCCAGAATTTCATTTCGTGTCGTGTGTGTTTGTTTTGTTTGTGGTTGCCCGTGGATTGTATACGGAGACTGAGTAATACCGTCGCCCGTAGGACGTGGATTAGTCCAAATCCGTATTTACTTAGATTTGGGTTTGATGTTTTTAGTTTAAGGATGTATTAGTCGCATTGCGACTAAGATCAACTTAAACGTTTGTTAAGGATACGTTAGTCCTGTTTTAGACTAAGATCAACTTAACGTAGTGATTCATTTAATATATGGTCGTCGGGACTCGTCACCTCTCTGACGTCGTTGAGGGATTACAACGATGGATGTCAGAGGAGTTCAGAGATGTACCCTTGAACCAAAATTGATTTGGAGTTTTATCATTCATTTAAATGTCTAAGGATACGTTAGCCATATTTGGGGCTAAGATCGACTCAAAAGTTTGTTAAGGATACGTTAGTCCAGTTTGAGACTAAGATCAACTTAACGTGGTGATCCATTTAATCTATGGCCATCGGGACTCGTCACCTCTCTGACGTCGTTAAAGGATTACAACGACAGGTGTCAGAGGAGTTCAGAGATGTACCCTTGAACTAAAGTTGATTTGGAGTTTTATAGTCCATTTGAATCTTTAAGGATATGTTAGCCGTGTTTGGGGGCTAAGATCAACTTAAACGGGATCATTTAGATCCGGCAAAAGAGCATTTGGAGGCTCTATTGTTCTAGTTTAGGGACGTAGTGGTCCGTGTTCCAGTTTAAAGACGTGGTGGTCCATGTTCCAGTTTAGGGACGTGGTGGTCTGTATTCCAGTTTAGGGACGTGGTGGTCCATTATTAGTTTAAGGACGTTTCGGTCCGATATTAGTTTAAGGACGTCTCGGTCCGATATTAGTTTAAGGACGTCTCGGTCCGATATTAGTTTAAGGACCCCGCAGTCCATATTCATATGTGGTCGTTGGGACCCGTCGCCTCTCTGACGTCGTTGAAGGATTACAACGAGAAGTGTCAAAGGAGTTCGGAGATGTACCCTCGAACCGGAGGTAAATTGATTTAAGAGAGCAATCTTGCTCAGTCAATTTAATTTGAGGACTTACGGCCAAAATTGGGCGAAGTCCTGTTGAAAATGTTCAACATTTTATTTGCTTTTGCATTGCATTTTTTATTTGGGCTCTACCCATAAAAGATGCAGAGTATCAATTTATTTTGGGCTCTGCCCATTTGTAAATGATGCAAAGTATCTACCTTGTTTGGGCTCTGCCCCTTTTAAAATGCATAGCATTCTTATTATTTTGTTTGGGCTCTGCCCATTTATAAATGATGCAGAGCATCAATTTAATTAGGCCTGCTTGGTCTTTTTGATTTGGGCCTGTCCCTTTATTTATGATGCAGAGCATCTGTTTTGGTTTGGGCTCTGCCACTTAAAATAATGCATTGCATTTTATTAGGCCTGTTAGGCCTTCTTTTAATTGGGCTTGGCCCTTGTGTAAGCAATACAATGCATTTGCCTGGCGCTTTGCGCTAAGTAATGAGCGCAAGCTCATATGGCGATGACACGTGTCACGCTCTAGTGAGCGCAAGCGCAACAGCGCAGTGCGTTGCGCTAGTGCGCTGCGCAGTTGCGCTGCTGACACGTGGCGCGCTCTGGTGAGTTGCACCAATTCCAGAGAGCAAAGCTCTATTTCAAGAACGCAACAGCGCAGTTTGGAAGTGCAGAGCACTAAGAATCTTTTAGATTCAAGAATCAGAAGTGCAAAGCACTATTTAATTTCTAGATCTACATTTAGATCAAAGAAAAATAAATTTTTCTTTTTTGTTTCAAGAACCAGAGGTTCATAAAAAAGTGCAAAGCACTATTATTACTTATTTATATATATATATATATATATATATATTTTATTTAAAATTATTGATCTTGTTCTTAGATCAATAATCTGCCCATAAGAGAATTTTCTCTTTTCCCTCAAGGTTTTTACCTTCTGTTGTTCTTGATGAGTTCTCAAGAGTTTTCTTCTCTCTCTTTTTTTTAGAAGAATGCTGATGCCTTTGAATTGAGACCTAGGGTCCTTTTTATAGTGCCCATAAATTAGTTAAATTTGTTAAAGAGATCTTTCTCTGAGTGATTTGGGGAATTTTCCCCACCGTTGGATCTTTGATCCAGGGGCTTCTGCTTTGCAGAAGAAAATCTTCTTGTTTTAACAAGAACAGAAAAGATTTCTTAAAATTTTAATTCTGTTTAGCGCAGATGCCCCAGCGCGTGACACGTGTCGCACAGCGCAGCGCAACTGCGCTAGCGCATCTGCGCTGACACGTTTCGCGCAGCGCACAGCGCAGCGCAACTGCGCTGACACGTGTCGCGCAGCGCACAGCGCAGTGCAACTGCGCTGACGCACCTGCGCTGACACGTGTCGCGCAGCGCACAGCGCAGCGCACCTGCGCTGACGCGTGTCGCGCAGCGCAGTGCATGCGCAACTGAAGCGTTGCTTCCTTTAAACAGAGCTTTGCTCTGATTGGGCACGCCTTCTTGGGCGCCGCGCTGATACATCTGCGCCTGACACGTGACGTGTTGCGCACAGTGCAAAGAATCTGAAGCGTTGCTTCATTTATTAAAGTTTAACTTTTCCAAGCAGAGCTTTGCTCTGATTGGGATAAGATGAAGCGTTGCTTCATCTCCCGCCTCGGAATTTAAACAAAGCTTTGCTCTGACTGGGGTAAATAAATGCCCCCCCACTGTTGCGCTCACGTGGCCCCAAACGTGAGCGCAACGGTGGCGGAATCCCAACTGCCGTGACAACTTTTGGAAGTCGAAGAGGCACTTGAGGCCTATAAATAGGACCATCGGTCCCTCACAGATGCTTATCATCTTTCAGATTTTTATTTTCAAAAACTTCATAGCTTTGCTCTTGCCTTCAAGAACTCTAGAGCTTTGCTCTTCTTTCCAAAGTTTTTTTTCAGAAAAAACTTTAGGTAAAATTGATTCTTAGATTAAATTAATTTTAATTAATTTTAACCAACAGAGCTTTGCTCTCATAGATCTTTTAATCTAAAGAGATCCCCATTGGGGTTTCACTAGCAGAGCTTTGCTCATTTTCAAAGTTAGAAACTTTAGGTATAAATCAAATTAATTTAAATTAATCTCAGTCAAAGAGCTTTGCTCTCATAGATCTTTTGATCTAAAGAGATCCTCATTGGGGTTTCATTGAGTTTTTGTTCATGGGTTTTAATCCCTGAACTGAGCTTTGCTCTCTAGGAATTTAGCCCTCTATGTACATTATTTTTCTTCTATCGCTAATCTTCCTGTGGTATTTCCTCCGGGCATAATGGCGGTGCACCTATACAGTTTGCACGAGTTCATCACCTATGACGATATTCGCGCACAGTGTTGTCAACAAAACCAGGAGTTTACAGACGCCCAATGTGCAGAGGTCATCGGTCGTCTGAACGCAAGCGGTGGTTGGCTGCTACCCCATCGTTCGGCTCTTTTGAAAGTCGTACTGGGAGCAATATGGAGAGCACTTCCGGGTCTTCACGAGGCCTTACCACTGAATGCGCTGGATGATGCCGAGGACAAGGTGCATTCAGTGTACCTGATGGGGCTGATCTCGAAGAAACGGCGGGACAACCCCATTGACATCCTACACCAAATCTTCCAGCAGACGACGATAGTTGCTACTTATCGAAGGCCGGAAGGGCTTGCCGACGATATCGACACAGAGGAGCGTGAGAGGCTGCGCATAAGAATAATTAGAAAGGACAGAAGAACTCTGGATGGCCTTACTTTTGAATTCCTCAATCCGTGCCCCGGATCTGAGGTTATTCCATTGTAACAATATTTTTCTTCCATCGCTTTTTATGATTGTAAGAATTTTGGGCAACATTAATGGAATTTTTTTAAGCCTGTCTTTATTATGTATCTTTTGTCCCGAGTCTTCTGCCCATGCATAAATGAGTGCGTCACGCACGCCAGATCGAATGTAGATCGGATATTCTTTCTGTCACCTTTTTTTTTTATTGTCAGCAGGCTGTCTTAATAACCATGGTTGATGGATATCTAAAACGAGTATTCTGACTTCCTTAAGAAATAGCGATGGCTTAGGCCGCAGGTTCAGGTCTACTGCCTAAGACTTTTCAACTCTATGAGCCGCGAGGGTCCCATAGAGGCTTTTCTCCCTACGGGTCGAGAGGATCCCATAGGTGGATTTTCTCCTTAGGAATCGTGAGGATTCCTAAGTGCGGTTTTCTCTTATAAGTTGTAAAGATCTTATAAGAGAATTTTTCCCTCTTACGAGTCGAGAGGATTCGTAAGCGGTTGTTTCCTTCCTCGTCGAAACTCGACTTTGGAGAGTGAGACTCGTGGATAGTATGCAAGAGACCATTTTGGATTGACTTGCAGGGCCCCATTGTTCAGGAAGCAAGTTTTTTAATCCTTGCTGCCCAAGACATTATCTTGCAAGGTGGGACGAACCGGGAATTCTCTCACGGAGACAGTGGTGGCTCTGCGAGTTGACGCGGGTTGGGAGGCTCTCATCACGGAGTGTTTGTATCCGTGAGTCGAGGAGTTTGCTAGGGATTATTTGTTTCCCAAGCGCCAAGGATTATTTGTTTCCTTGGGGTTCGAAACGAGTCGAGGGTTCCCATAGAGGCTCTGGTGGTTCTGCGAGTCGACGCGAATCAGAAGGCTCTCGTCAAGGAGTGTTTGTATCCGTGAGTCGAGGAGTTTGCTAGGGATTATTTGTTTCCCAAGCGCTAAGGATTATTTGTTTCCTTGGGATTTGAAACGAGTCGAGGGTTCCTATAGAGGCTCTGGTGGCTCTGCGAGTCGACGCGAATCAGAAGGCTCTCGTCAAGGAGTGTTTGTATCCGTGAGTCGAGGAGTTTGCTAGGGATTATTTGTTTCCCAAGTGCCAAGGATTATTTGTTTCCTTGGGGTTTGAAACGAGTCGAGGATTCCTGCGGCGGCACTGGTGGCTCTGCGGGTCGACGCGGATCAGAAGGCTCTCATCAAGGAGTGTTTGTATCCGTGAGTCGAGGAATTTTGCTAGGGATTATTTGTTTCCCAAGCACCAAGGATTATTTGTTTCCTTGGGTTTGAAACGAGTCGAGGATTCCCACGGGGGCACTGGTGGCTCTGCGGGTCGACGCGGATCAGAAGGCTCTCGTCAAGGAGTGTTTATATCCTTGAGTCGAGGAATTTTGCTAGGGATTATTTGTTTCCCAAGCACCAAGGATTATTTGTTTCATTGGGGTTTGAAACGAGTCGAGGATTCCCACGGGGGCACTGGTGGCTCTGCGGGTCGACGCGGATCAGAAGGCTCTCGTCAAGGAGTGTTTGTATCCGTGAGTCGAGGAATTTTGCTAGGGATTATTTGTTTCCCAAGCGCCAAGGATTATTTGTTTCCTTGGGGTTTGAAACGAGTCGAGGATTCCCACGGGGGCACTGGTGGCTCTGTGGGTCGACGCGGATCAGAAGGCTCTCGTCAAGGAGTGTTTGTATCCGTGAGTTGAGGAATTTTGCTAGGGATTATTTGTTTCCCAAGCGCCAAGGATTATTTGTTTCCCTGGGGTTTGAAACGAGTCGAGGATTCCCACGGGGGCACTGGTGGCTCTGCGGGTCGACGCGGATCAGAAGGCTCTCGTCAAGGAGTGTTTGTATCCGTGAGTTGAGGAATTTTGCTAGGGACTATTTGTTTCCCAAGCGCCAAGGATTATTTGTTTCCCTGGGGTTTGAAACGAGTCGAGGATTCCCACGGGGGCACTGGTGGCTCTGCGGGTCGACGCGGATCAGAAGGCTCTCGTCAAGGAGTGTTTGTATCCGTGAGTCGAGGAATTTTGCTGAAGTCACTGGCTTCTTCGGTTGAAATGAACCGTTGAGGTTTGGCTTCGTCGTCTGACGGAATCCGCTGGGAAAGTATGGTTCCTTCTTTGTTTACGCCCTTGGATTGTATACAGGGATCGATGTGATCTTAACTGTAGGGCCAAAGTTTTATCATTTCTTCTTTTTATTTTATTTTATTTCCGCGAAGCTCTATTATATCAGCTTTTATATCGCGAAGGTCGCGATTGCCCAATCATTTCGGCTATTTCTCGCGGTGCCCAATCATTTCGCCTGTTTATTTTGTTTTCACTCGCTGCTTTTTATTGCGAGTTGCCCAATCATTTCGGCTATTTTGCATGCATACATTTTTACTTGCTGCTTTTTATTGCAAGTTGCCCTATCATTTCGGCTATTTCGTATGCATGTGCGGCCTATTGGCTTTTTGCTGTAGACCAATTTCGGCATCAGCACCGCTACAACTGGGATATTACCAGGAGTGAATCATCATCTGCCTCTGTCAATGTCGAACAAAGGCGGCTTAGCGACCAGGGTTAGGGTCCTGTCGACTAAGGCTTTTGACTTCATGAGCCGTAAGGGTTTCACGAAGTTATTTCTCCCTACAAGTCGTGAGGATCTTGTAAGTGTATTTTCTCCTTAGGACTCGTGAGGATTCCTAAGTGTTCGTTTCCTCTGTAAGTCGTAAGGATCCTACAGGAGGGTTTTCTCCACATAAATCGAGAGGATTTACAAGGGTCATGCGAACATATCCCCAGTCACGGATGAGACTTGGTTAGGGAAATGTTTATTCGCGCCCGTGGATTGTATACAAGGGTCATTATGAGCCTCTTGTAGGGCAATATCGAAAGTTTTGGGGGTTGCTTAAGCACAGGTTTAGGTCTCTGTAACTTAAGACTTTCAAATCCTATGAGCCGTGAGGGTCCCATAAGAGAGTTCTCCTTATGAGTCGTGAGGATCTCGCAAGTGTATTTTCTCCTTAGGAATCGTGGGGATCCCTGAGTGTGCTGCTCCCTTGTGAGTCGTAAGGATCTCACGTGGGTGGTTTCTTCTTATAAGGCCGAGAGGACCCTGTAAGTGTCCTTTAACGAGGTTGCGCCCTTTCAGGTTTTCACAAACACTCGCCGGTAGCCCTGCTGTTTTTACTCACGGAGCCCTTTCGGGTTTTCATCCGCGCCCATTTTGCTTATGGACATACCGTTTTTTTATTCTTTTTATTTTTATATATTTTGTTTTCCTCTTTTTTTTTTACGAGGTCGCGCCCTTTCGGGTTTTCACGAACACTCGCCGGTAGCCCTGCTGTTTTTACTCACGGAGCCCTTTCGGGTTTTCATCCGTGACCTTTTTGCTTATGGACATACCGTTTTTTTATTTTATTTTTATATGTTTTTTTTATATCTCGTCAGCCTAAAGATTCTGCGGTAGTAGTTTAAAGACGTTTCGGTCTGCTATTAGTTTAAGGACATTTCGGTCCGTTGTTGAGAAGGTGGGCTATTTTTATAAAGCTTGAGCTTAGGAAGATAGCGAGCGGACATAGTCGTCGTCATCTATCATTGACCTAGGCTGTGGCTCATTAAGCATAATATTTTTTTAGGAAGCGACCGTTTATTGGCCTGAAGGCCTTTCACCGTGCATGTCCATGAGTAGATAGGCTCCACCTTGGTAGACTTTGTCTATGATGTACGGACCTTCATAGTTTGGCTCAAATTTTCCCCGCTTGGCGCGATTGGGGATCATAGGCCTTTTGACCACTAGCACGAGTTCGCCTTGGCGGAATGTCCTCGGTCGGGTCAATCTTTCGTATGAGCGCGTCATCTTTGCTTTATAAGCTTCTAGATTTTGCTGTGCTATGAGCTGGATTTCATCAAGGGCGTCAAGCTCCTCAAGTCGAAGGTGAGCATTTTCTTCGTCTGTCAGCTCGTAGTGGACTGCCACTCGTAGAGAGGGTAATTCTATCTCGAGAGGGAGTACTGCTTTCGTCCCAAATACCAACGCGTACGGCGTTGTGTTTGTGGCCGTCTTAAATGTAGTTCGATACGCTCAAAGAGCCTCTTGCATTCTTTCGTGCCAGTCTTTCTTATTTCGTGACACCGTTTTCTTCATGATCTTCGTCAAGGTCTTGTTGAAGGCCTCAGCCAGACCGTTAGCTCGCGGATTATAAACTGAGGAATATCTCCAGTCTATATTATGCTGTTGCGCAAAGCGACTGATCTTGTGGCTTCTGTAGGCTGGCCCGTTATCGGAGATGATCCGTCGCGGAGTTCCAAACCGATATATGACGTGCGTTTTGAAGAAGTGGAGGATATTTTCCGTCTTCACTTCTCTTAACGGTATCGCTTCTGCTCACTTAGAGAAGTAGTCAGTCGTTGCTAGGACGAAACGATGTCCCTTAGACGATGCTGGTTCGATGGGGCCAACTATATCAGTTCCCTACATTTCGAATGGCCAGCTAGCCACTGTCGGGTGTAGCGGATTTGGATGCTGGTGGATGAAGTCCCCATGAATTTGGCATGAGTGGCATTGCTTCGCATATTCGATGCAGTCCTGAATCATCGTGGGCCAGTAGTAGCCCATCCGTTTTATCTTCAACTTCGTCTTAGGGCCTGCTTGATGAGAACCGCAGAGTCCGTCGTAAACTTCCTGGACGACTCTTTTCGCTTCGTCAGGTCCTAAGCATCTCAGCCATAAAGAATCAAATGACCTCTTGTACAGGGTATCGTTGAAGAAGGCGAAAGACAGGGCTCGTTTCGCGAGCTGATGTCTTGTGGACGCTTCTTCAGGCATTCGGTGGGTCTTGAAGTAATCTATGAAGATTTCTCTCCAATCCTTGGTATTTTGCCAATCTTTTACTTGCATGGTTGTCTGCTCGTTCGATCCTTTTTCTTCGGATGATTCCAAAGATATTTCTGCTGGGGTAAGCACTCGACGACTTTGTATCACGATTCTAACGTCATCGAGGTTCTCGTCAGCCAATTCTTTAGCAAGTTTGGCCAGTGCATCCGCTTTGCTGTTTTCCGCGCGCGGTATACTCTCTAAAGTATAGGCGGGAATTAGGGTTAGTAGTTGTTGCACCTTTTCACCGTATTTTACCAATTCCGGTTTGCATGTTTGGTAATCGCCGTTCACTTGACTGAGGACTAGCTGGGAGTCCCCATATATGAGGAGGCTTTCAATTCCCATGTCAATGGCGATCTCAAGGCCTGCTATCAAAGCTTCATATTCAGCTTCATTATTCGTTCTCGGCTCTGTCAAGGAGAAGGCGAAGCGCATTATTCCTCCTTGTGGGGTCACGAAGATAAGGCCTACTCCCGATTTGATCATTGACGTACTTTGTTTGTGCTTTTTCATGGAAGATGCTCCATCGAAATAAAGCTCCCAACGGGTATCACCACCGTCGATTGCGTCAAACGCATGCTTGTCTGGCAAATCGCAATTCAAGGGAGAATCGGCAGGTATCGGGTGCTCAGCAAGGAAGTCGGCTATGGCCTGACCCTTCACTTCCTTGAGAGGTTGATATGTTATCGAGAACTCCATCAAGAGCAGGGCCCATTTAGTGAGTCGTCCCGTCAACATGGCCTTCGACATCAAGTATTTAAGGGGGTCCACCTTTGAAATAAGACGGACTTCACGCGCCAGCGCATAGTGTCTAAGCTTTGTTATCGCAAAGATCAACGCCAGGCAGTGTTTTTCAATGGGGGAGTAGTTGCTTTCTGCCCCCAGCAGAACTCGACTTAAGTAGTAGAGTACTCTCTCTTTCCCTTGATCGTTCTCTTGTGCCCATAATGCGCCTAAGGAACCTTCGAGGACGGTTGTATAAAGAATGAGGGGTTTTCCCTTGACCGGAGCAGCCAACACTGGCGGGTTCTGCAGGTACTGTTTGATCTCGTCTAGCGTGCTTTGGCATTTTTGGTCCCAGACTAACGGGGTCCCCTTCTTCATCAGGTGGCTGTAGGGACGGCACTTGCCTGAAAGATTGGCTATAAATCGCCGTATGTATGCGAGCTTCCCTTGGAGAGATCGCAACTGTTTGAGAGTTCTCGGCGGAGGCATTCCATGATCGCTTTGATCTTTGACGGATCTATTTCAATACCTCGGTGTCGAACAATGAATCCCAGGAATTTGCCTGAGGAAACTCCGAATGCACACTTGAGCGGGTTCATCTTCAAGTTGTATTGCCGAAGGCGTTGAAATACGGTCTTCAAATGCTCGAGATGTTCCTCGTATGATTTGCTTTTAACTACGAGATCGTCGATATAGCATTCGACGATTTCGTGTATAAGGTCATCGAAAATCTTCGTCATGGCCCTTTGGTAGGTGGCACCGGCGTTCTTTAAACCGAAGGGCATCACTTTGTAACAAAATATTCCCAGAGGGGTCCTGAAGGTTGTGTGCTTCTGGTCCTCTGGATGCATTTTTATCTGATTATATCCTGACGAGCCGTCCATGAAGGAGAAAATCTCATGAGTGGACGTATTGTCTATCATCAGTTCGGTGACTGGCACTGGGAAATCGTCCTTCAGGCAAGCTTTATTGAGATCCGGGAAGTCTACGCATATGCGCACTGTCCCATTTTTCTTCATCACCGGGACGATGTTGGCGATCCATTCAGGGTATTGAACTTCTTGGATGAAGCTAGAGTCGATCAGCTTTTTGACTTCAGTATTGATACTCATTTCAAGCTCAAGCCGCATCCTTCTCGGCGCCTGTTTGACTAGCTTGACGTCCGGAGATATCGCCAATCTGTGCACAGCAATTTCTGGATCTAATCCCGACATTTCGGAGTAGTTCCATGCGAAACAATCTTTATGCTGTAGGAGCACGTCCTTTAACGCAGATACCCTTTCTTCACATAGTAGCTCGCTGATTAATGTCGGTCTTGGTTCATTTTCCGTCCCCAACTCAATTTTCTTGAGGTTATCTGCAGTGGTATGGATTCCGTCTTCCAGCTCTTTTGGCGCTGGTGGGAATTCTGAGATTATCTCGTCGCTGCTGTTTTCGAAGCACCAAGGGAGCTCATCTATGTCCTCGGGCTCTTCTTTTAATATTGTAATCATGTGACAGGTGCGAATTCGCTTCCAATCCCAATGTGGAACCGGTTCTTCTTTCATGGCCTTGGGCTCGTGCTTCTGTGGCGGCGTTACCCTCCAGTTGTCGGACAAAGCGAACTTGCCAAGCTGATACTGATCTTCGACCCAATTCTTGAAGGTGAAGCAGTCCTCGAGAGGGTGCCCTATTACTCGATGGTAAGAGCAATAGTCCGAGTGTGAGACTTCGCCCGCTCGTCCGGGATGTTTAGACTCCGGCAATGTAAGCATTTGATGTTTTAGAGCAAGGTCAAGTATCTTCTTCATCTTGTCTCGCGGAAACGAGTATGCTCGACCCATTTTCTTCATAAAGAATAGATCAATAACGCTCGACTCCTATTTGCGTAGATTCTTAGCCCTGCTTTGTTGTTGTTGAGCGCATTTTTGGGCTTTCGACTTATTTCTGCTTTTGCGCCGAGCCTTCTTTATAACAGGTTGACAAGGAGCGGCATTTTCATCCTTCATGGCCTGTTGGAGAAGGCGTTGCGTTCTGGCTTTCTCGCAGATGGCCATTTCATGGTTATGGTCGTCCCGGACTTTTTGACCTGCTTCCCTTATGAGCTTGTCCATTTGTTCTTCGAACGACGGACTGGGCTCTTTTGCATTTGGAACTTTCACTGTCTCAGGATTAGCGTCCTGCCATTGAGCATCCGCTTCCTCATCGAAGTCATACATGACGTAACAGCTATTTAGTAGCTCTCGCTTCCTGGAGCGAATGTATCCGAGGCCGATCGTCTGCATCCTGCCATTAGGTAGCTTGTGCTGAGTTCCGGGGACGTTCCAAATCCTGTCATAGAATTTGGCCTTCCTAACGGTCTGTTCGAAGGGTATCCCCTGGTGTTTCAGCAGTCTCCTCAAGCCTTCCGCATAATATCGGGGTAGACGGATGGGCTGAAGTCTGTCCAGCGTTGGATTCGCACCGTGCCAAAGTTCTTTTTCCACCTTGTTTTCTTCGGAACGGTAGAATAGGATTTCCCTATCGCCTTTTCGTCCGGGAGGGATATAAAATGTCCGCAATTCTTCCACACTATCGTTGGCGAGCGCATCTAGTTCTTTATAATGTTCAAGCGGCACCATGGCTATCTATAGACTTCGCTCTTCATCAGCAGAAGCTCGTATTGAAAGCCGAGCAGGGAATACAGCATGGACTTCGTCCTCCGAATCACTACCAAAGATCAGTGAAGGGGCGGATGGTCCCGGCTCGGTGTATTGGGGCGGACCCGAATAAATTACATCCTCTTCTTCCTCGGTATCACTGCCGAAGACAGGGATGGTTGCGTTAGTTTTGTTCTCCGGCCTGTGACACCTCTCCGTGTCTTCGAAACTCGGCAAGAAGTATTTGGCATCTTCATACTTGCGAACTTCATTCACGGAAAATGAATTCAATTCTCCGGCCACAGTGTACTCGAGGCCATCCCTACAATACTTCATGCACTGATGCTGTGTAGAAGGGATGATATTGTACTCGTGTAGCCATGGTCGGCCGAGCAGAGCATTGTAGCACGTCTTGGCGTCTATAACATGGAATTTGATGTCTGTGATGAGCAACCCAAAGCGTAGCGTCAATATCACAGATCCAAGAGTTTTTGATGATTGGGAGTCGAATCCGGAGATGGTGATTTTGTCTCGGGCGAGGTGTTGGACACTCATGCAAATTTCCTTTAACACCCGCACATTGAGCAAATTAACAGACGATCCGTTATCAACCAAGATTTTACCTATCTTTATGTCATGGCAGTATCCTGAGACATAAAGGGGACAATTGTGGTCGCATGTCCCGAGGAGAAGGTCTTCATCACCAAAAGCAACGTCGGCCGTGTGCACCTCTTCTAATTCGTCCTTCATCTTTTCTTCGGCTAGGAAGGCTTGGAACTGGTCCGGATCTTGTAGTGCCTTGATCAATGAATCTCTCGCCTCCTTTGATAACAAAAGGGCGTCGAGAATACTGAGCTGTGAGGGTAGCTTTCTCGGGTGTGCTAAGACGTTGTAATCCACCTTATTCTTCTTCGGCGGGTTGTTGGCGTTTAGCTCTTCCAGAACTTGGTCATCTAAGACGATATCTTCAGAGACCTTTTCTTTCCCTTTATCTTTTCTGTTCAAGGGTCCGAGGTTCTTTTCAGGCAGCGTCCGATTCCGCAGCCGGATATTTTCGCAGACCATTGGCTCTTCTTCTTTTCCCGAAGTTGACTCTTTAAAGAGAGGGGCAAGTTCTAGCTCCTCATCAGAGTCGCTCCCGAATGTAGGCACTTGTGACCCGCCAGTGTTAACCATGTGACAATTGACGGCAGTTCTTTCAAGCTCTTCGGTCGTATTTCTTTGCTCCCGATGAATTTTACGCTTTTCCCGTTTAAAGCGTTGTCGATTAGCGACATATCCTTGCCACCATCTATCGAAAGCTTTGCACTCTTGAGTGGGATGCGAGACCTTCTGATGATATAAGCAATAGGAGGGGTGCATTTCTATTACACCAGTAATTTTTCCTTCAGAGGATGGTAGCTTCATGCCCATTGATATGGCCTTAGCAAACCTCTTCTTTATCTTGAATTAGCTTTTGTCAGCGGTGGAGGCATTTTGCTCCAGCGGGATCATTTCAGCTCTTTCCTCAAGTCGCTGGCGTTTGGCCCTTTCAAATATAGCCATCTCGCATTCTCGATCAGCTTTACTTTTCAATCGAGCTTCATTAAGAAATGCATCAATCATTTCGACTGATAACTCCGGAGCTCTTGATTCGGTATTTGCCCCCAGCGTTTTAGTGCCAGAAGTCTCTTCGTCGTTCGTGATCGAATGGGAAATCATATGACAGCTCGCCACATATTCCTCGAATTCATCCGATGAACTTTCTCCCTCATCTTCTTTTTGAAAGACGTGATCAAGGAACTCTTGGAGCGTAATGGGAGTCCGTGCCTTTTGGTTGTATTCATCCAGCGCGTCAATTTGCTTTTGTAAGTCCGTGCGCTTGTCGCTAGGCTCCACGGGCTTCTTTGATTTCTTCCTCTTCTTTTTCGAAGATTTTGACGGCTGGTTATGAATGCTTGAACCACCACCATCGGTCTTTGGAGTCAGACGTGGCTTTAACATCCCCTCAATGACCTGCGGTTCCAAGGGGTTCTTCCATTTGACCGCTGGACATGTCTGAAGATCATTTAGCATCCTCTTTGTCTTGGCTGATAATACGACCTCCCAAGGAGCTTCTTCAATGACGGAGCATGTTGCCCCCGGCGTATTCGTCCCCTTAGAGGTGTGGGGCTGCGGGGGATTCACCTTCCATTTGTCAGATAGCGTAAATTTGCCCTGACGGTACTGGTTCTCAAGCCAATTTTTGAAAACGTAGCAATCCTCAATGGGATGGCCTAGCACTCGATGGTAAGGGCAGTAATTGGGCTCGTTGACGTCGTTCGGTTGCAACGGACGTTTTGGATCTGGCAGATTTATGAGTCTGTTGCGCAACGCCAGCTCGAATAGCCTCTTCGTTTTATCGCGGGGGAAGGAGTAAGGACGTCCCATCCTGTCCTCAAGGGGTACGTATGGACGCGTATTGTTTGGACGAGCAACCGGCTTCGAGTCGCTCGGTTGTTGTTGAGCATTAGCGACAATGATCGCTTTTCGCTTTCCTTTGTCGTTTCGGGAGTCCGGCTTTGGGAGAGGGGGTTTATGGCCCATCTGGTCCATCTGCGATAGTTTGTCGATCAAAGCCTGGAAGGTAGTCGGCTTGAAGAACATCATGAACTGTGAGATGGTTGCTTGTGGATCAAGGGTTCCAACAAACATTCCCACCGCAGGAGCTTCTTCTATGCGCTGTTCGCACTTCGACCATAGATTACGCCACCGTATATCGTACTGAACCCATGTCTCGCCGGGTTTTACCCTGGCGTTAATCAGTGCCGTCATCGGGGTACGTTCACTGGCACTTGCAAAACGTTGGGTGAACAGCAGCTCCATCTCCGCAAAGGTTTTAATAGAGTCATTGGGGAGCTCAGAATACCCCTCGAGCGCTGTATTTGATAAACTTCCAACGAACTGGCGAAGCAAAAGCTTGTCATCACCGCCCGTGTTGCCGCAAAGCGCCCTGAATTGGGAAACATGCTGGTGAGGATTGCCAGTCCCCTTGTAGACATGGAACTTGGGAATTGTGTAACCCGGCGGGTACTTGATTTGGTCATACCAACCTGGATATGGCCGCCCCGTTTTTACGACCTGGCCAGCTGCTTCGGTCGCATGATGAACCCGTATTTGTTGGGCGATGTACTCGTCCAAATCAGCTTTGGAGATTGCATCCTCTTTAGCCGTCGACAGAGCTGGTGGAGGATTTGATGTCTCTCCCCTATCATCTCCAAGGACGACCGGGGGCTCTTCGGCCGGAGGGTCTTGTTGTATCATCATCCCTATCATGTCTTGGAAGAGGAGGCCCATACGCTGTATGTTGGCTGCTTGTTCGGCAACCTCTTTGTCCTTCTTCTTTAATATTCGGCGAAGGAACTCGTCGTCAGTCTCTTGTTCCTGACGTTCATCAGAGGAAGTTTCAGGGTTTTCTTTCGGCCCTGTAAGTGCGGCCATAGCGTTCATTATTTCCTGGAGCTTTTGTTGCTGCTCCTGAGCCTTGGTCACTGACCGTGTAAGCGGTCTATGACCCGTTGATGCACGGCTGTCTTCTTTTCCCGATGCCATGTAAACCGTTTGAACTGTTATGCCCCCTGACTTGGGGCGTTTAGGTTCACCATTTTTAACCTTTGCCGCTGACGCGGGAGCTTTCTCCGGCCTCCTTCTTTTGTGGGCCGTTGGGGTTGAAGGAGCCGTTGAAGTGGGCATCCTAGCAACTGCTGTCCCCTGCTGTTTAATGGGGCGGTCCTTGTCCTTTTCCACTTTCGCCTTTTTTTGGCAACGAAATTGGTCTGGATCAATCACAGAGTTTTGAACCCTCCGCCAAACTTTATAAATTCTTGAGTTCAGCCATTGATGGGGCTGTTCTTGCTTCGTTTCTGGAACTCTTTCCGCAGGTGGAGGAGATCTCTTCAGTGTAGCGGTTGGAGAGTTCTTCCGTACCTTCCTCAGCAGTTCAAAGCTATTCCCAGTTGGGACATCAGCGTTGATTTCCACTACTGGAGCCGGTGGAGTTAGCCCTGAGGGGGAGTTGCCCCCTACCTTCCTCACTCGTTGCCAATGGCGACGTCGAGCATGACGAGCCGTTGGGACAGGCTCGGAGACTGAGATAATTTCTTTTTGCCCCCTGTTTGAGTGCGGGGCGATTGCCGATGTCAGCCTGTCGAAGACTGATGTCTTTTGACCAGCAGGGGCAAGAGTGGGAGTCGTCAGTCTTGCAAAGACTGACTCTTTGATGGGAGAAGCCGCCTTAACGACTTCTGGAGTAGTGGCCGTTGCCCTCCTTAGGATAGCCACTTTAGAGTTTTGATCTAGCCTGGTGAAAACAGAGGCCGTTGGTTTGGCATTGTGCGACCTGTTGACAGGGGCCGCAGTAGTTGAAAGTTGATCGAAGACCGACTTCTTAGAAGCTTCTTGTCTGGGCACAGGAGTGCTAAAGCTCGTTGGTGGGAGCATGGTCCCGAAGAAGAGCCCAGTGGTGGCTTGAGTTACCTGTTCCACTGGCATGTTGAACAAAGAGGCCGCTTGGGGCCCGTAGGTTATGCCCCCAGTTGAGTCCGGACGCGAGCTGCAACCGCAGTTGGAGCACTTCGAACAGGTTGAGGCCATCGATGCTTGATTTTTCTTCTGCACCAAATGAGAGACCAAATCTTAGTAGACTTGAAATCCAAAGGCAACCATTTAACAAACCGCGATTGGTCCGCGAAGATGACACACGAAGTGTGGAGTGGAAAGAGGAAGAGGTCCCACCGGGCGTGCCAGAATCTGTTCCCCTCCGAAAGGCGGCGCAGACTTAGGCGTCTTGCCTGAGATTCGGGGCAGATGCTATTTGGTTTTATCCGTCTACCTCTCCGAAGATGCCAAGTTGATTTCTGGTACCGTGTATCGGAGGTTTAGACGGATGCGGACGATGTAGCAGACTTCGTCAGATTCCCCCTCAGGGTGAGGGGTTTTTGATTGTGGGGACGCTCTTCCCTGCAGGCACAAGCCCCTGCAGTTAATTACGCTACCGCATCGCGGTAACAACTTTCTCCTTCTCCAGAATTTCACTTCGTGTCGTGTGTGTTTGTTTTGTTTGTGGTTGCCCGTGGATTGTATACGGAGACTGAGTAATACCGTCGCCCGTAGGACGTGGATTAGTCCAAATCCGTATTTACTTAGATTTGGGTTTGGTGTTTTTAGTTTAAGGATGTATTAGTCGCATTGCGACTAAGATCAACTTAAACGTTTGTTAAGGATACGTTAGTCCTGTTTTAGACTAAGATCAACTTAACGTAGTGATTCATTTAATATATGGTCGTCGGGACTCGTCACCTCTCTGACGTCGTTGAGGGATTACAACGATGGATGTCAGAGGAGTTCAGAGATGTACCCTTGAACCAAAATTGATTTAGAGTTTTATCATTCATTTAAATGTCTAAGGATACGTTAGCCATATTTGGGGCTAAGATCGACTCAAACGTTTGTTAAGGATACGTTAGTCCAGTTTGAGACTAAGATCAACTTAACGTGGTGATCCATTTAATCTATGGCCATCGGGACTCGTCACCTCTCTGACGTCGTTGAAGGATTACAACGACAGGTGTCAGAGGAGTTCAGAGATGTACCCTTGAACCAAAGTTGATTTGGAGTTTTATAGTCCATTTGAATCTTTAAGGATACGTTAGCCGTGTTTGGGGGCTAAGATCAACTTAAACGGGATCGTTTAGATCCGGCAAGAGAGCATTTGGAGGCTCTATTGTTCTAGTTTAGGGACGTAGTGGTCCGTGTTCCAGTTTAAAGACGTGGTGGTCCATGTTCCAGTTTAGGGACATGGTGGTCTATGTTCCAGTTTAGGGACGTGGTGGTCTGTATTCCAGTTTAGGGACGTGGTGGTCCATTATTAGTTTAAGGACGTCTCGGTCCGATATTAGTTTAAGGACGTTTCGGTCCATGAGTTTAAGGACCCCGCAGTCCATATTCATGTGTGGTCGTTGGGACCCGTCGCCTCTCTGACGTCGTTGAAGGATTACAACGAGAAGTGTTAAAGGAGTTCGGAGATGTACCCTCGAACCGGAGGTAAATTGATTTAAGAGAGCAATCTTGCTCAGTCAATTTAATTTGAGGACTTACGGCCAAAATTGGGCGAAGTCCTGTTGAAAATGTTCATCATTTTATTTGCTTTTGCATTGCATTTTTTATTTGGGCTCTACCCATAAAAGATGCAGAGTATCAATTTATTTTGGGCTCTGCCCATTTGTAAATGATGCAAAGTATCTACCTTGTTTGGGCTCTGCCCCTTTTAAAATGCATAGCATTCTTATTATTTTGTTTGGGCTCTGCCCATTTATAAATGATGCAGAGCATCAATTTAATTAGGCCTGCTTGGTCTTTTTGATTTGGGCCTGTCCCTTTATTTATGATGCAGAGCATCTGTTTTGGTTTGGGCTCTGCCCCTTAAAATAATGCATTGCATTTTATTAGGCCTGTTAGGCTTTCTTTTAATTGGGCTTGGCCCTTGTGTAAGCAATACAATGCATTTGCCTGGCGCTTTGCGCTAAGTAATGAGCGCAAGCTCATATGGCGATGACACGTGTCACGCTCTAGTGAGCGCAAGCGCAACAGCGCAGTGCGCTGCGCTAGTGCGCTGCGCAGTTGCGCTGCTGACACGTGGCGCACTCTGGTGAGTTGCACCAATTCCAGAGAGCAAAGCTCTATTTCAAGAGCGCAACAGCGCAGTTTGGAAGTGCAGAGCACTAAGAATCTTTTAGATTCAAGAATCAGAAGTGCAAAGCATTATTTAATTTCTTGATCTACATTTAGATCAAAGAAAAATAAATTTTTCTTTTTTGTTTCAAGAACCAGAGGTTCATAAAAAAGTGCAAAGCACTATTATTACTTATTTATATATATTTTCTTTTATTTAAAATTATTGATCTTGTTCTTAGATCAATAATCTGCCCATAAGAGAATTTTCTCTTTTCCCTCAAGGTTTTTACCTTCTGTTGTTCTTGATGAGTTCTCAAGAGTTTTCTTCTCTCTCTTTTTTTTAGAAGGATGCTGATGCTTTTGAATTGAGGCCTAGGGTCCTTTTTATAGTGCCCATAAATTAGTTAAATTTGTTAAAGAGATCTTTCTCTGAGTGATTTGGGGAATTCTCCCCACCGTTGGATCTTTGATCCAGGGGCTTCTGCTTTGCAGAAGAAAATCTTCTTGTTTTAACAAGAACAGAAAAGATTTCTTAAAATTTTAATTCTGTTTATAGCGCAGATGCCCCAGCGCGTGACACGTGTCGCGCAGCGCAACTGCGCTAGCGCATCTGCGCTGACACGTGCCGTGCAGCGCACAGCGCAGCCCAACTGTGCGAGCGCATCTGCGTTGTCACGTGCCGCGCAGCGCACAGCTCAGCGCAACTGCGCTGACACGTGTCGCGCAGCGCAGTGCATGCGCAACTGAAGCGTTGCTTCCTTTAAACAGAGCTTTGCTCTGATTGGGCACGCCTTCTTGGGCGCCGCGCTGATACATCTGCGCCTGACACGTGGCGCGTTGCGCACAGCGCAAAGAATCTGAAGCGTTGCTTCATTTATTAAAGTTTAACTTTTCCAAGCAGAGCTTTGCTCTGATTGGGGTAAGATGAAGCGTTGCTTCATCTCCCGCCTCGGAATTTGAATAGAGCTTTGCTCTGATTGGAGTAAACAGTGTTGATAAAAATCGGGGAATTTATATTCCCTGTGGACTTTATTGTTCTAGATACACAGCCTGTAGCAAACCCACGGAAACAAATTCCGGTGATTTTGGGTCAACCTTTTCTTGCGACTTCCAACGCTGTAATCAACTGTCGAAACGGTTCTATGACCCTATCCTTCGGGAATAGGTCAATTGAACTTAACATTTACAAGTTGGGAAGTCAATCTTCTTAACCCTATAATCATGTATGTTATGTCGAATTAATGGATGTCGACAGCAGCGAACTTGAACAGCTTCACGATAATGATCTAGACTCTTTTCATACATTGTTGTTTGACCCAGATATGTATCATATACATACGGACCCTTCTTTTGAGTTGTCCGGGTCAACATCTAACTCTTATTCTGAATTTTTCATGGAGTCTGAGTATCATCCCATTCTTTCCAAAGACATTATTCTTCGGGATATCGATGAAAGCTTCGCTGATGAACTTGCATTTTTAGCAAACACGGGTGTTGAGATGAATCATCTCCAAAACAAAGAAATTGAACCTCCACCCCTTCTTCTTGACAATCACGAGAATGCAAGTAATCCATCATCATCATCACGGTGTCGTCTCTCCAAATTGAGATGCAAATCCATTCCATCCCACCTCTTGTTTCTTCCCAACTTTTTCCTGGCTCTCAACAACATGTTCTTCCACCAACCGATTTGTTACATTGATAAAATCATCGAATGGTTGGTGTTGACTTTCGGTCTTTGCAAAGCTTGGCATTGACCAGTAACTTTACCCCCTCCCCCTCTTGTGATTTTAAAAAAATTAACATTGTTTAACTCAAGTTTGGGGGGTATATTTGGCTTTTGAAAATAAAAGTTGTCCTCAAATTTGTGAGCCAAAAATAAGTTTGGGGGAGATTTTCACGTCCATATTTCTTGACCCCGCTAATAAATTTTCCTCCCAAGCTTACAGGTTTTTGAGATTTAACAGATGGCAACAGTGAGGACACTGTTCTAAACAAGTTTGGGGGAGGTTTATGCTTATTTACGCATCATTTTGCATCATACTTTGCATAAACACAAAACATATAATAAAAAAGAAAATATTTTTTTTTTATATAAATAAGATAATAAAATATTAGATAGTGAAAAATTACATCTAAAAGATTAGAAAATTTTAAGAAAACCAAGAAAGTTAGAAGTTTTCTTAAACGAAACTAGTAATAAGTCGTTATGAGCCGTTGTCCCAAGGGTTAGTAAGATGAAGGAAGTCATTAATCTGAGGATAAAAATAAGTCTGAAAAATAGTTTCTATTCTGAAAGCCAAACATTTGAACGTTGATACCTTACTATACGCACTTACAAACGTCTTGAAACTCGGGATAGTGGAGGATACCATGAAATGCTCTTGTCTAAAAGCCAAAGTACGAAAAAAAATGAAGAATAAAAGATAAAATGGTGTAGAAAAATGAACACTGGTTTTGTAATCACCAAGGCAGCATAAAAAAATATAGAGAGGGTGCTTCATCACCTAGTGCCTTAGACCAACTGGTTTGGGAGTCACTGCTAAGCCTTAGGTGTTGCAAGACGAGAAAAATACTAATACGCCTAATAAGCAAGCACATGAGTAGTCGGTCGGTTAGTACCTCAAGAAGTATTAACGGTCGCATGAAAAATGTGTGAGCAAATCCATTCAAACTATTCATCAATTAAAAAGTACTGAGGTAGATGGATAAGAGTATGATAGCTTGAATTGAATTCTCCGAGTGTAGGGATGTCTTTCACACACACGTAGGGGTATATGATCAAAGTTTAGAAGAAAGATAGGAATGAAGAATAAAGACGATGTTTTATTGAGGGATGATGTGATTTCTAACATCTTTTCATGACTATTAAGATAGGGCTCATGACAACCAAAAAACTAGTATAGTTGGAAACTCTAATTTTCAAAGTTTTTCTTTTACAATTCTTATCTTTATATGTAACTTTCACGGTCTTCCTTTTATTATTGGATTTTGTGGGTGCAATCCACTGAAAACCCTCAGGAGACAACACTCCTCCTACTAGGGACACCTAGAAGTTGAAAGGCTTGTTGCACGTGCTCAGTGCAATCGTGTTGCTTACGAAAGTGTGCTAATTAGTTTTTCTTTTTCTTAATAAATTTTCTCCTTCTCTTAAATAAAACAAGTTTGCTCGAGACGACCAAAATTAAGTTTGGGGGAATTTGATCAGTCGAAAATATTGCATTTTTAACACATCAATTTCCCTACTCTTTGTAATAATCTAAAGGTGTTTGGTATAAATATAGCACATATTAGCAATTCGTCTGCAAAATATCAAATAACATGTGTTATACATTATAACCAGCATTATGAGAGAAATTGTGTGTTTATTACTACACGCATGATCTTTGTATATCAACACTTGTCTCGAAATTGTGTGCAGGAAATTCTCCAGGTAAAAGAGCCGGAACTGCTAAAAGTGCCATAAAGCCATCACAAATCAGCACAGAGATTTTCATCCAGCAACTCCACCAAACGGCCGCGGATCCGCAGCCGAATTGGCTGATCCGCCGTGGATCCGCGGTTTACTTGACACGTCATCAACTCAAAATTCTCCCGAAGCTTCATCGTAACGGCCTTGATTCTATAAGACTCTCTGAAAACACGTGGCTTCTTCCAGAAGGCTCTGCATAATAAACTCACTCTAGAATATTCCTTGTAACTACCTTCCTCTAGAATATTCCCTCTAACAAACTCATTCTAGAAGGCTCTCTCTAACAACCTAGCTTTGGAGGGAATATTCAAATGAGTGGTTATAAAAATAGATCAAAACCTAGGGTTTGAGGGGTTAAAAAAGTTGTTCATTAATTAGGGTTGAACATTGAGCCAAATTTCCACAAGTTGAGTGACACAACTTGATCCAAAACCCTAGCCCAAATCCAAATCCAAAGCCAAATCAAGATCATTTTGAGAAGAAAATAACGTAAGCAACCATCGATCCTTTATTCGCGAAGCCAATCTTCATCAAGAGCGCGAGATCCACGACATCCAAGTCTCACGGAGATCTAGCGGAGCGAACTTCGACGGATCTAGTTACCTCTTCAAAGGAGCGATCGAGAGCAATATCTTATAACCTCGAATTGAGGGAATGTGTAATTAGTCGTCGATTTAATAAAGATGATAATTAGTTAATTCTTGCTTTCTTTATATTCTTGCACTATGAAATTTCTAGATCTTGAATATTTTATTTTCATGATGCTTGAGTAAATCTCCGCTTGTTACGGAATCGAGAGATTTGGTAGATCTAGTGATGATAAAATCATAATACTAATCTTAAGTCTTATGAGATTTGTGAACTTTAGGAAAAAGAATCATCAATAAACTAATTTGGATCGAGATCACATTCTTGATAATTTCATTGCAAATTAGGGATCAAATGATTGATGAATCTCTTTGCGAGAGGCTAGATCCGAATGACGATCAATGAAAAGACAAGGGATCTATTGAAGAAACCCTAGTTTCTTCAATAGATCCCTAATCTTCATTCATCATCATCATTCTAGCTACAAATTATCCATAGATAAGATTAGTCATTATTAGATTCATCATTGCTACTAATTCGATCGATTCCTACAAGCTATTCTACAAATCTTGATAACTAAATTGATTGGGACATTTCTTAATTCTTGATTCTAGATCTATATTCTTTATGTTTTTTTAAAATCAAATCTCACAAATCTTGAATCAATTTTCTTACATTTTCTCTTATCTTTTCATTTCGACTCATCTAAAACAAGATCGATCAAAACACACATCTCAGTGGACGATCCGTATTCATTAATGCGCTACATCGACACCGTTAATTGATTGCGGTATAAATTTCTTTGGTTGTGATTAAATCTTTTCCAAATACACACGAAGATGATCAATCAGCTACCAAAGAGCTAAACTTCGATTTTGATCAAGCCAGCAGCTATCGGAAGCTGCAATTGCATGAGCTAAGCGAACTCCGCGATGAAGCTTACGATAATGCGGTGATAGTAAAGAACCAGATTAAAGTGTTTCACGATAAAAGCCTTTTCAGGAAAACTTTCACACCGGGTCAACAAGTCCTTCTTTACGATTCCCGTCTCCATCTTCAGCCGGGTAAGCTTAAATATCGTTGGAAAGGACCTTTTGTGGTGCGGTATGTATACCCGCACGGGGCAGTAGAAGTTGAAAATATTAAAAACGGTTCAATTTTTAAAGTAAACGGACATAGATTGAAACCGTATTTTTCTGCTGACTCGGGGGAGCAGCTCCTGTTTTTACAGGAGCCGCTTTATCATAACTAAATTTCCTCCGCCTCACCTCCATGTCTCGGTAACATTTTCTCATCTTAAGAATGGAGGTGAGTGAAATAGGATTTACTTGAATATCTATGCGTGCCAAAGCATAAGTTTGGGGATAGTTTTTATTTAACTATTATTTTACCCCTATCATTTTCTCTCCCTAAGTCTACAGGTCTATGCATTCAAAGAACAACACCAGTGAGGACACTGCTGAAAACAGGTTTGGGGGGAAGGTTGTATTAATTGAACTATAGTTTGGCACTAGGCGCTATGCAAAAAAATTTGATAATAAAAGATTAGAAAATGAAGAATTACATATGAAAGATAGGAATAGTTTAAGAAAAATAAGAAAGTTAGATATTTTCTTAAATGAAACTAGTAATAAGTAATTATGAGCCGTTGTCCAAAGGGTTAGTAAGATGAAGGAAATTACTAATCTGAGAATAAAATTAAGTCTGAAAATTAGTTCTTATTCTTGACGCCAAACATTTGAACGTTGATACCCTACTATTTGCACATACACACATCTTGAAACTTGGGATAGTAGAGGATACCTTGAAATGCTCTTTTCTAAAAGCCTTAGTATAAAAAAATGATATAAATGGTGAAGAAGAAAAAAATGAACACCAGTTTTGTAATTACCAAGGCAGCATAAAAAAAATATAGTGAGGGTGCTTTATCACCTAGTGCCTTAGACCAACTGGTTTGGGAGCCACTGCTAAGCCTTAGGTGTTGCGAAACGAGGAATTACGCCTAAATGCACAAGCACATTTTGTAATCGGTCGGTTAGTACCTCAAGAAATATTGACGATCGCATGAAAATTGTGTGAGCAGTTTTATCTGAAATATTCACCAACTATAAATTACTTTGGAAGATGGACAAGAGTATGATAGCTTGAATTGAATTCTCTAAGTGTAGAGATGTCTTTTACACACACGTAGGGATATATGATCAATGTTTGGAGGAAAGATAGGGAGGAAGACTAAAGGCGGTGTTTTATTGAAGGATGATATGATTTCTAACATTTTTTCATGACCATTAAGATAGGGCTCATCACAACTGAAAAACTGGTGTAGTTGAAAACTCTTATTTTCAAGTTCTTTCTTTTATAGTTCTTATTATTATATATAACTTTCACCATCTTTCTTTTATTATAGGATTTTGTGGGTGTAATCCGCTGAAAACCCTCAGGAGACAACACTCCTCCTACTAAGGACACCCAGAGGTTTAACGGCTTGTTGCACGTGCTTAGTGCAATCGTGTTGCCTACGAAAGTGTGTCGTTTAGGTTTTTCTTTTCTCTTTCTCTTGAATAACTAGTTTGCTCGGGACGATCAAAATTAAGTTTGGGGGTATTTGTTCAGTCAAAAATATTGTGCATTTGATATGACATTTTCCTTACTATTTCTATATAATAAAAGGTGTTTATTATAAATATGACACATATGAGGGTTTATCTGTAAAAATACTATTTTCATATGTTTATATATTATAATTAATATTATGAAGGAAAATGTAAGCATATAATATCTATATAATATTTAGCCCATTTAAATATGCTTGCCTTATCAAATATCTTTAACCAATTTTCTAAAACTATAATATCATGTCAAATCGTTAAGATAATATCTCAATAAAAACAAATTCTACTAACATTATTTATTGAGTTATTGTGCAGAAATTATATCAGGACTGAAATCAAGGAAATTCGAGTTGGCGAGATCAAATCTGTTGAAATATTCAAAAAAATCGAAGAAAGATATTCTGGCAGAGACTTAGAGAAGATTTTCAAATTCCAAATATCAAAATAGTCTACAGGTGTCACCAGAAGAGGACACCTGAGAAATGACCCCAAGATCCCTCTACCCTACCGCGGATCAGCGGCCAAACCCACCCAATGGCCATAGTTCCGCCGCAATATTGAGGAGTTGGGATTTGAGATTTTTTAGGTAGGATTCTAACAACTAACCCAATAGGGATTTCAACTTTTGTGACTATAAATAAGGACCGAGAGCCTCTTGGAAAAATTATCAAACCGACGCGATCATGAAGTCCACGACGGCTCAAGAATCCAGGTTGATTATCGGCAGTTCATCTACCTCCTTAAGAAGAGATCGAGAAGCAAACTAGGGTTTTGTAATCATTTTCTAAAGGAACAAAGTGTACTTGATCTTGTTGATTAATAAAGGTAGTTTTATTCTATTGCATTTTATTTTCTTCATGATTTCTATCTTTTCTTTTCCCAAAATGCGCGAGTAATTCTCCGCTTGTTAGCATTCATAGGATTAGGATAGATTAATGGATGATGAAGATCCTTAAACTCTTTTTACGTCCTATAAAGTTTATAAACTTTATCAAAAGAATAATTAACATCCTAATCGGGAGCGCTATCAATTCATTGATATTCTTGACCACGATTAGAGATTAGATTAACAATTGTTTTGGTAAAAGCTAGACATGAACGGAGATCCATGTCAAGGTAGGGGTTAAGAGTGGGAACCCTTTTCCCTCCAGAAACCCTAATCTACATGCATCATTGTCGATCTAGTTTTAAATCTATTAAAGGATAAGAGGAGTAATCTTTAATTAATCATCCATGACTACTAAATCTTAACGAACCCTACAAGCCCCCTTCTAATATAAAACCTACATTCGTAGTTAATCTAGATCTATATTCTACATCTGTGTTTAACGTAGATCTAGAAACTATTTCCACTATTCATTATTCTTCCTCTTTTCCTAATCAACACGCCTAAAGTAAGATTAAAAGATTCAACGTTTCCCTGAGAACGACCCGTACTCATCTCGATCTAGCTACACGCGACACCGTTATTGATTGCGGTTAACTACAACACAACAACTCTTAAAAACATCAACCAATCAACAGTCGTACGAACATTTTGGCTTAGTCAAGGACTCGTGCGGGTGGGTCTAATGCAATAAAGATAATGACGGATTGAACTTGGCTAGGATCCTTTGATATGTTAGCTCAGTCAAGGTCACTTGGGTCCTAGGGGTAAAAATCACATCGGGACTTTTTAAAGAAACTGAAACTTGCCAGGTATGCGCATACCTTCTGGAGTGTAGTGACTTGAGTGGATTCCATCAAGTTGTCATGCGATGATAGTTGGATCCCGATACCTACTGATGAGTTGGTTTACTCCTCGGGTGATCCCGACTAATTCTTCTTTAAGATTTGTAGGAGAATTTGATGATAGAGTGGGAGACATCCTGATTAGATAAAGTGATTAACCATTCTGATCTAAGTTAGAGTGCATGCTGAGTGTTTGTTTTCTCTTTCTCTCTCTCTTTGGCAGCGACCATGGCTCAACCCTAGACTATAACTCAGTGACCAAGTTAACCGAACTTTCTTAAAACACTGGCTTTTGGATTGTTTGAGTTGCATACTTCATTGCCACTCCTACTTTTACCCTTTGCTTTTCTCCGGAACATTCCGTATTACTACGAATATCCACTCCTATTGGATAAATCCATCGTATGGTTATATACGAACTCGAAGGAACTTGTTCCAGATTCGAGGATGGATTCTGGTTCAGGAGAAAATGAATAGGACTATTCAGTTGTCTTTTCCTTTTACCTTCTCTCAGGTTGTGAGGGCTTCTAGGATTAGGAAAGGGTGCACCTATTACTCTTATTGGATAGTTTTCTTCCAAACCATAGGCAGGTGCCGAAAGGTGGGGAATGTAGAAAACCAATTAGCCTAAGTGTGGTGTACAGAAGATATTAAGTAAAGACAAATAAAGGGATTAGAAAGAGGGCAGAGTAAAATAAGACTGCTATCATTCACGACCAAACCGTATATATCATCGCCACTCCTACTTCACCTTTGCATTTCTCCGGTTCAGGAGAAATAGGAATATGGTTTATTCAGTTGTCTTTTATCATCACCTTCTCTCAGGTTGCGAGTACTCCTAGGATTAGGAAAGTACACCTATTATTCTTATTGGATAGTCTTCTTCCAAACCATAGGCTGGTGTCGAACGGTAGGGAAGGAAGAAAACCATTTAGCCTAAGGGTCGTGTACAGAAGGTAATGAGTAAAGACAAATAAAGGTATTTGGAGAGATGGCAACGAAATATACGGTTACAGTCATGAATCTGGATAGTGGAAGAGGCATTACTAGGAATACCCGGATAGCTCTTCGAAACATTTACAGGTTTCAGTTTCACTATGTATTGTTAATAGAAAACTGATTTCCTAATTAGATCCTTACTCCAGGGTATGTATTTACCAGGTATGATTCTCACATCTGTATGGTTTTACAGATGATGAGTGGGAGTAAGTTATTGGGAATTAGGTGATCATCTTCATTATATCGGAATTCGTTTTAATTGGTGATATTTGAGGAAATCGCCTGGATTTTTGCCGGACGGAAAATATTTGGTTTTGAATATCCGTTGTTATGCACCAATTTCAAACTGATATATCTGTACATTATTTTATAAAGTGAGATATAAATTTTTGAAATTATGTCCATGACATTTACCTATATAAGTTGATGGTTAGGTAAGGAGCATTAAACAACGGTGTAATTCTTCATAACTATAGTACAGTTTTCAACCTACGACGCACAGGGTTTGAGTTATTCAACTCAGGGGACTTATACAAAGTATTGTATATTGTCCAGTATCCATTAGGACAAAGGGATTGGTCCTCGTACTATATTCTGTTTACTTGTAACTTCTCAAGTTTTAGACAAGTGTTTCGTAGAAATACATGGTCTAAGTTTTGAGAAGTTATAAGTACAAGAATAAAGTAGAGAACCATGTGTTGCAAGTATCAGGATTCTTCAAGGTGATCGAAGATATAGATACTTATGTTTGGTATTCAGTTGATAGCAATGTTTTTGAGAACTTGCTTCTCATTCAGGTTACTCATATCTAGACTCACTCCTAAGTTGAGTAATGCTGATCGGCCTCTCTTCATTTAGTTGACATGCACTGGAGACGGCTGCATGATTTGAATCTGGTTCCAATTAAATCAGTGCCTCTGTTTCTATATTGTATATAGAATGGTTCATATCTTAACGATGTTAAGGTATTTGGAGTTGTCCGGCTTATGCTTAAAACCAGGCTCTGGATAACTCAAGGCACGTTTCTGTAATGGCAGTTTGTGGGTTAACTCAGGCTATGACGAGGGTTAACTTTCTACCATCTGGAAGATCAATAGTGATATTGTTCTTGACTCGCCACAGTTTTAGTAAAATAGACTTTTTCAGAAAACAGTAGTGGGAGTATGGTAGAACTGGAAGTGATTTCAGAACCGCAAATGATTACTGAAAATTTAATAGAACCTAAAGATTCAATCAGGTTTGACATTCAATTAGCCACTTCGCAGATATGGTGGGTAATCTCAGGCGCCCGAGAGATACTCCGATATCCTCAAGGACGGTGACAGGGAGGTTCTTGTTTACCCAGACTTGACACTACTGTTATTCCAGACTATGAGACCCGGCAGGAGGACGAGTATAGCGTCGTTCTAAACTATCTTTAGAAATGCATGTATATATGACTCTATCAGAAGGTTGTTGTAGTCAGTGGGAGCTGCGGAAGCATGGTGGACAAGTAGATTATGTCTATTTATAGACTAAAGCAGATATAGCGGAGATAGATCATCTATTTTGATGTGACAGTCATAGGATTTAACTTCATCAGAATAGGAGATGGATCTGTTAAGAAGGTAGTAGGTCATGATGTCCTGGTATTTGGATGACATGCACAATGTAGGAAGTAAAATTCCTATACTACGATCGGTCATACTGTGGTTGTCATACAGTGGTTTCTCCACAAAGGATATGGATATTATATTAGGCATTCTGGTTATTAGATCTATAGTTTTAGATCTAGATTTGGGTAGTTTCCCAATCTGGGTACTTAGAAAGTATTCTAAAGGTGTTTTATAATAGACGACTCCTGACATAGTAGTGTACCTATAGGTGATATAGTCACCCTCTCTAAAGGTGTCTTACAGACTAAAGGGGAGAGGGATGTGCATGATTGGCATATCACTTGCTTAGACAATTGAGTCAGTCATGAGATGTCAAGTACCACACCAGATGTTGCCTTTGCACTAAATGCTAAAAGTTGATATATTAATCCAATCATGGAGAAACGTTCGGAAGCATTTTATGAACATAAGTGGATGTTCTAGGGATATGATAACGACAGCCTCCTTCAGGAGACGGTTATCATTCCAGGCATCCAAGGTGACCGGGATGACAGAGTGACTGTTAGAGTTATATTTTCCCCTCTGACGAAGGGCAGTAGTTCGGAAAGGTGGTCCAAGCGGATACTGAGGGAGGCATGGCGCAGGATACTGATTAAATTCAGTTAACGATACAGTCTAAGAAGTTTGCTGGATTTGGAGTTCATTTGTGAACTGGGTCTCATCAGATATCTAGACATATTCTAAGACAGGTATTACTCATTTCGGGAGATGGCTTTCTCCGCGAACTTGAGATAAAGAGAGACATAGAAAGAAACATCAGAGCGGATCCACTCACTGAGGCTATTTCTCGAACACAATAGTTTCACAAACGAGCTTTGTGAAACTGATTAGTGGATAAGTTGGGTGTTCGGTATCACACAGGCTGTGAGTATGCGACACCGCAATAATTAGCTTTAAGTGCAAGTCGGAGATTGTTGGCTATAGTGCCCTCAAGTCAATTATTGGATCGCAAGCACATGATTGCAATGATTGCAATGATTGAGGAAGGACTTTTACCAGTAGGACAGTCTTACTAGAGATGATAGTATGCTATCTGGTTTATCTTTATCATCGTGTACATACTTCAGGTGACATTACAGATCATTATTGCATGTTGATAGAGCCCATAGGATTCTTCCTTGACTGCAAGCAGTATGATGGAGATCATATACGTGAGAGTTGGGTAGTCTATAAGCACATCCTTAAAGTGTCCCTAGCCGTGGGAGCTTCGAGACAGGGTGTCACGCCCCGCTTCCCAGAGTGCGCTAAGATAGGCATGTGACAGAGCCAACCATGCTACCTGTGGATAGGAAATATTCCTCCACAGTCACATTACGGCTGTAGGCATATCAAGAACAGTAAAATAATAAACAACTATCTAATACATGTCCATGAGCCAGAATAACGAGTCAAGAATAAAAATAATGCGGAAGCAAAAAAATCCAATAAAATAATAATCTGGAATGTACGTCCCATAATGCGGGCTCACATCAGGAATGAAAATACTGAAAGGAAACCAAACTAAACTAATAACAGGTCCTCACTGGTCAGCCTGTTGATCAAAATACTCCTGGACAGCCTGTGATAAAGATAAGGGATCCGGTCCATGTAAAACCCAGACGTCAGTGCGTCAAAATATCAATAATTCTAAGCAAGCAGGATGTGATGAAATATGCAGACATGAAGTATGAACAGTAACAAGTCATTAGTAGCAAGTAAACCATAACATGAATATAGATCAGTGAACAGGATATAAACAGGTGAAGTGCAGTGAGTAGTCTAAACTGTGCTATAGGGTTATCTACTCTAAACTTATTCGAAATCAATTAATGTAATCATCATCGTAACCCATCGGTCTATTCCCCGTTCATTCCCCACGGGACTACGGTAAAATGATGTAATAGACTGTGAGTCTATGTCCCGTTCATTCCCCACGAGACCATGGTAAAATGATTAATAGACTGTGAGTCTATGTCCCGTTCATTCCCCACGGGACCACGATAAAATGATGTAATAGCCCTTTGAGTTACGTTCAGCTACATTCTTGATTTTCCCATACCCCCAAGTTATGTGTGTAAGTCAGGTATTGATAAATCTGGAGCTAATGCCAACACAAGATCAAGCAGGTACAGGTTTGTCTGTATAGACAACAGGAAATGTCCGTAGGGACAACAGGTCAAGATTGTCGGCATTAGTAACAAGATCAGGTATCAAGTCAAGCTGTGGTACATCAGGTCATGTCAGGTAGTATACATGTATCAAGTCATGTCAAGTAGTGCACAGGTATCAAGTCATGTCAGTAGTAGTGTATCAGGTCATGTCAAGTAGTGTACAGGTATCAAACGGATGCTCATAACTAAACTGTAATAGGTCCGGGTGCACAAATAAAGCATGGATGCACAAATATTTATCAGGGATTAGATCATGACTATGTAGGATGCACAAGATAAAGTATGGGATACTAATGTAATAGTAAAATGAAATAATATGGTCTCGGCGTGCAACTAGATATGTAATAAACCGTACGGATACAGACAGATACTATAAAACTGTAAATCGGTAAAATTTGCTGAATATTAAAACATAAGCACTATTATTTATTAAATATATATTGATATAATAATATTAATATGGATAACATATTCAAACCGATAATAACTATAAAAGTGGTATTGATTAACCATGCACAAGAAAGTTCCGTTCAGAAATTCAGCGTCACCCTGATTTGTAAAATAGCTTAAAAATAACAAACGTTCTCCAAAAGGGACTTGTCTTATACCAAAACAAAGATAATTCAATAAGGTTTTCATTTTTATAAGTATAAGCATCCCAGGTTATTCCTACAAAAAGTTATGAACATTCGAAGTTGAAAGTTTGTTGCTGGAATTTTCCTGGACAGCAGTTTAGAGATATTTTCATTTGCATTTTACGTTATTTAAACAATTTATTTTGCAAGTAAATATTTCATAGAGTTATAGTATTCTGCGTTAGCTTCGTAAAGAACTAAAGACCGTATACTAATGATTTTTCTATGATTTATAATGAATTTTATAAGGTAAGGTGTACAGTAAATTTCAGATTTGTCGTATCTGCTTTTCAACGACGTTTCATGTATAAACTATAATATTTTCAAATGTATAACATTATAAAATGCAGATTATAAAATAATTAAAGATAATAATAAGAAATATTATGACGATATATATTTTAAATGATATGGATGCAAACGGGTATCACATAATCGTAAAATGATAAACAAACAAGTGCGGAACATATAACTAAGCAATATGAAATGTAACTATTCAATTTGATGCAGTATATGATAGTATAGTATGTAACAAGATAAGTTTTCATGACATAGATCTGAAATGATATGAATGGATGCAAACGGAACATCGAAAAGTTATAAAACTAAATATGGGGTGCATGATTTTAAATACAGGTATTCCATTTGTTAAAATAGATGCGTCTAAACTAATGTAGCATGTAATTAAGATTGGTTTGCATGCCCTAGATCTGAAATGCACTATACAAATGTAAACGGAACGTCGAAAGGCTGTAATATGAAACATGGGATGCTTGATTTAAAATACAGGTGTGATATTTATTTAAATAGGTATATAATGAATTATATAGCATGTAGCAAGATAAACTTGCCTAGACAGAACAAGAACGGATGTGTACGGAACGTCCTTCGTCGGCGAAATGTCGCGACGCGCGCACAGTATACGGAACAGTTCCAAACAACGCACGAGGGTGATCACGCAAGTCAGGTACGTTCACTGGATCACTCGGATCGTCAGTGACGAGCATGGCTCTGGCGGTGATCACCGGAATTAAGAAACAAGATCAAGAAAAAAGAAAGAAGAAAGAAGAAAGAAGAAGAAGTAAGAAGAAGAGGCTGTGTATTAAATAAATAATATATATATATGCAGAGGGGAGAAAGAGAGAAAGGGGTTGTTAGTTTGTTAGGAAATTAGTTTAGATTTAAATTTAAAAAAATCTTTTATTAGTTAACTAAATTTTAATTTATATCAATTTATAAAATTAATATTATATAAATAAAATTTGATATTCTGGTAAATACAAACATAGTCCAAAATATGACCGGGTCCGGTCTAAAATTCAGTTTTAAAATACGAAAAATATACATGTCGACCAAAATAAAAAAAATGAATGTCCGGATAATGAAAAATGCATACCCCCAAGAACGGATGCACGCTCGTGTGCGTAGCCATCCAAACAAGTCCGTTTCACTAAATGGGACGAGAACAAGATGCGCGGATGCTACCACGGGGTTAGGGGTATCATGCAGGCGATGCAATGTATTTTTAAAATATTTTATGTGACTTAAAATGCTATATTGTAAAAATGCAAATGCCAGATAAAATACCAGTATTCAAGATGTATAAATTAAAATGAAAGTGCACGAGTCCATGTAATAGGTCAGGATAAATCATAAACATGAATCAAGACTGGTTTCAAGCATGCGGGTCGGGTCGGATGCAAATACAAATGCCAAATACACTATTCGCACCCAAAACACAATAAATCAGGAAAATGCCATAAATAAAGACATACATGAACTAGAACTGGTATAAATGAACTAGGGTATTACATTATACCCAACTACAAAAAGAATTTCGTCCTCGAAATTCCCAAGACAAGAAAAGGTAAACAACACGAATCTACAGAAATAGGTGTCGAAAGTTCTGTCGAATTTCTTCTTCTCGTTCCCAAGTCGATTCTCCATGTGAGCGATTTCCCCAAGAAACAAGTACGAGAGGGATAACCTTGTTATTAAGGACCTTTTCTCTTCGATCAACAATCGACATCGGTCGTTCCTCAAAGGTCAAATCCTCTCTTACAGTCAGCTCCGAATGATCTAGCACGTGTGCTTCATCTAAAACATACTTACGGAGTTGAGATACATGAAACACGTCATGAACATTCGCCAAAGATTGTGGTAACGCCAATCGATAAGCCACTTCTCCAACACACTCCAAAATCTCGAAAGGCCCCACGAATCGAGGACTAAGCTTGCCTCGACACCCAAAACGAATCACTCCTCTAGTAGGTGATATCTTCAAGAATACCAGATCACCAACAGCAAACTCTAGAGGTCTTCTCGATGTATCGGCCCAACACTTCTGCCGATCTTGTGCTGCCTTCATATACTTCCGGATAGTATTAACTTTCTCCACGGTTTGCACGATCAAATCCAGTCCCAACAATCTTCGTTCTCCAATATCGTCCCAACAAACATGTGAGCGACACTTGCGACCATACAATACTTCGAATGGAGTCATCTGAATAGTGGCCTGAAAGCTGTTGTTGTACGAAAACTCCACCAAGTGTAGATGATCCTCTCACGAACCTTTGAAGTCCAACATGCAAGCTCTCAACATATCTTCAAGAGTTTGGACTGTTCTCTCCGACTGGCCATCTGTCTAAGGATGATAAGCTGTGCTAAACTTCAATCGCGTCCCCAAACTTTCCTGTAAACTCCTCCAGAAGTGCGATAAGAATCGGGTGTCACGGTCGGACATGATGCTCACATGTACTCCATGTAATTTCACAATCTCCTGCATATACCGTTCTGCTAACGCTTCCGTTGACTGACCAACTCGAAACGGTATAAAGTGAGCTACCTTGGTCAATCGATCAACAATCACCCAAACTACATTGTTGCCCTTTGGACTCCGCGGTAAATCCGTCACGAAATCCATGGTTATATGTTTCCACTTCCATTGAGGAATCGGAAGTGGTAGCAATAAACCAGCAACCCTTTGATGTTCAGCCTTAACTTGCTGACACACCAAGCACTTTGCTACAAAGCGAGCAATCTCCCTTTTCATGCCTTCCCACCAGAAATGTTGTCTTAGATCACGGTACATCTTCGTGCCTACTGGACGTACGGAATACGCGGAACTGTGTGCCTCCTTCATAACTTCTTCGCGAATATTTTCTTTTGGCACACACAAACGGCTACCATATCGCAACGAACCATCTTCATGAATTAACAAGTCCGTTCGAAGTCCAGCTTCAACCTGTTCTCGAAACCTTTGCAATCTTGGGTCTTTCAACTACGCTGCTTTAATACTCTCAATCAATGACGACTGTACTTGCAGCTGCATCAACTATCCTGAAGAATGCGGTAGCACGATCTCCAACTCGAATCTCCGAAAGTTTTCCATAAGCTCCTTCTATGCAGTCAACATCCGAATTGCTGGCAACCGACTAAGCGCATCCGACACTACATTAACTTTTCCCGGATGGTACTTGAGATCAAGATCATAGTCGGCCATCAGCTCCAACCATCTACGCTACCTCATGTTAGGCTCTTTCTCTGTGAACACATACTTTAGGCTTTTGTGATCGGTGAATAATTTGACCCTTTCGTCCAGTAAGTAGTGTCTTCAAATCTTCAAAGCGAAAATCACTGCTGCAAGCTCTAAGTCATGAGTTGGATAATTCTTCTCATGGGTCTTCAACTACCTCGATGCGTAAGCTATAACTTTCCCATGCTGCATCAAAACACATCCCAAACCTTTCCCAGATGCGTCGCTGTGAATCACCAATCCTCCGGAATCGTATGGTACGGTCAAAATAGGAGCGGTTATCAATTTTTGCTTCAACGCCTCAAAAGTTTACACACACCTATCCGTCCATACGAATGGTACTTCCTTACGCGTAAGCTTGGTTAAAGGCTCAGCCAACGGGCAAAATTCTCCATGAACCTTCTGTAATAGCCGACAAGTCCAAGAAAACTTCTGATCTCTGCTACGTTCTTCGGAATCAGCCAATTTTGAACTGCTGCAATCTTCTCGGGATCAACGGCGATTCCATCTCCGGATACGACGTGCCCCAAAAACTTCACTTCTTCAAGCCAAAACTTGCACTTGCTTATCTTTGCATATAATCTTTCTTGCCTCAATGTCTGCAGTGCGATCTTCAAGTGTTGCGCATGCTCTTCAATGCTCCTCGAGTAGACCAGAATATTATCGATGAACACCACTATAAACGGGTCCAAGAACGGTGAAAAGATTCGGTTCATCAAGTCCATAAATATCGCCGGTGCATTCGTGACTCCGAATGGCATCACTAAATACTTGTAATGTCCATACCGAGTTCAGAACGCAGTCTTGCAAATATCTTCTGATTTAACTCGGACTTGATGATATCCAGACCGCAAATCCAGCTTCGAGAATACCCTCGCGCCACTAAGCTACTCGAACAATTCTCCAATGTGAGGGATCGAGCACTTGTTCTTAATAGTCACCCAGTTTAATTCTCGATAATCGATGCACATCCTCCTTGTGCCATCTTTCTTCTTTACTAGAAGAACTGGAGCTCCCGAAGGTGAATTGCTGCTGCGAATTCAATCCTTCTCTAGAAATTCGGTAACCTGCTTCTTTACTTCTTCCAACTCCACTGGTGCCATCGGATAGTACGCCTTTGAGATTGGCGCTGCACCAGGAACATGATCGATCGCGAACTCCACATCTCGTTTTTGCGGTAAACCCGAGATGTCCTCGAACACGTCCATGAACTCTCAAACTACAGCTGTCGCTTCTTCCTTATCAACTTCCATTGACGAAAAAACATTGCTTGTCGGCCTAGCCCTAAACTCGACTAGCCCGACAGAACTGCTACCTCCAGCAAAACAAACTCCGGATGTCCGGAAATCTGGAAAATCACTTTCTTTGCCCTACAATCAATGTGAGTGTGGAAAGTGAGACCATCAATTTCCAAGACAACTTCATAACTGCCGGTATTGGTCACCAAGAAATTTGCAAAACATAAACTGGTAAGCAATGAAATGGAGAGAACCAAGGTAATAGAACGACCATGAAACAAGGAAATGAAACAAGACCAGGACTCCAAGTTACTTAAATAGAGTACCGCATTGTAACCATGTTGCAGTTCATAGTTACAATCACATAACTCTGTTCAAGTCGCCCAAATCCTAGTATCAGAATCAAAGGAATATGACGGAAGAAACAATAAGGAACCAAAAGAATTTCAACTCGAGATGCAAAGTTGTTTGCATATCGTCAGGACAGGTGTCACGCCCCGCTTCCCAGAGTACGCTAAAATGGGCACGTGACATAGCCAACCATGCTACCTGTGGATAGGAAGTATCCATCACAGTCACATTACGGCTGTAGAGATATCAAGAACAAAATAAATCTATCTAAACATGTCTATAATCCAAGATAACATG
The DNA here is from genome assembly GCA_030015575.1 of Agapanthus africanus. Taxonomy (NCBI): domain Eukaryota; kingdom Viridiplantae; phylum Streptophyta; class Magnoliopsida; order Asparagales; family Amaryllidaceae; genus Agapanthus; species Agapanthus africanus. The sequence continues at coordinate 268,434,777 of CM057339.1, forward strand.
AGTCAAGAATAATAAAATGCGGAAGCGAAAGATCCAATACAAAATAACTGGAATGTATGTCCCATAATGCGGGCTCACATCAGGAATAAAATGCAGAAAAGAAAAGCTAACTACTGCTGACACTCACAACTCAGCCTGTCGGCTGAAGTACTTCTGCTCAGACTGCGACAGCGGTACAGAATTTGGGCCATGCAAAACCCAGACGTCAGCGCGTCAAGTCATCAAGTAATAACATAATAAACATGCAATGCGAATATAAACATGAATAAAGAAAGGGTAACAATAATATAAATCAGAACCGTGCAGGGTAATGTGCAGTGGGCAAACTAAACTGTTCTATCAGGTTTTCTGTTCTAAAGTCTTTGAAACCAAATTGATGAATCATCGATGTAACTCAATAGTATCCCGTACATACCCGGGACCACGGCCCTAGATTCTCGGGCTAAAACCGAGACATGCCGCTAGGCACCAAACAGGAATGTGTACAGATGAATGATGTCAGCAACATCATTCCAAGGCTGGCCTATCCTCCAAAACTGATCAGAATAAGTAGAGAACTGTTGAGTTACAAGTCAGGTTTCACTTTTGATTTCCCCATACCCCCAAGTTATATGTGTATGTCAAGTCAGGTATCCCGTAATCAAGAAACTAATGCCAACACAGGATCAGGTAAACAGGTTTGTCTGGATAGACAACAGGAACGGTCCATGAGGACTACATGTCAGGTTTGTTGGCATTAGACACAAGATCAGATAACGGGTCAGGTCATGGTACATCAGGTCAAGTCAAGCAGCGTACGGTACCATATCGGGTCAAGCAATATGTATGTAGCAAGTCAGGTCAAGAAGTAAACGATACCATGGGTGTGCTCATACTCAGTTACATAATTAAGCATGGTTATCAACAGCATGATCTAAGCAATGAATTAAGCAATAGGCAGATTCACTCAATTAGCAGTACAGTTATCAGTAGTGTCACAGAGATGATTTCAATATTATAAGAATGCAGTATAACAATTATAGCCGTTTAATCATGTAAACAAGTTTAGGACTTCATGGATGCAATGATATATATGTATATATAGGTTCCATGGATGAAATCACAGTTTATGCAGGTTAAATGTACACGAGTGTTCGAATGAAGTAAAACGATAGATAAAGTGCCATAGGCTACGTCAATAGTAAAAGTGTGATCAAAACATGCAAATGTGGTTATTAAGTTTAATATAGTAATTGCAAATGGTAGGTTCCAAGTTGAAAGATAAAATGATATAACATGATATTGAACATGAAAATGGGGAATTATAGTACTAAAGTTAAACTGCAGGTTTAGGGTATCATCAATGTATATGTAAATATTGTTTAGCATATAGCAAGGGGTACTTGCCTCGACGGGTCGTGAATCGAGAAAACGGAACGTAAAACGTCGGCGGGGAAAACTCGCGACGGGCGCACGGTTCACGGAATGAACCCAAACGACGAACAGTGGAACCACACAGATCAGAGTACCTCGCTGGATCGTCGGGTCACGTCGCCGGCACGGCCGGATTCCGGCGAACCCAAAAACAGCGAATCTACAATTTCAAGAATTCATGAAACGACAAAAGGAGAATCAAGAAGAGGGAAGAGAAGGAGGATAGAGACGAGGGTGCTCACGAGGATCTATGGGGAGTTTGTGGTCGTCGATCACGTCGACGGAGCTCCGGCGGTCGGCCTACGACGACGGCGATGGAAACCTACGGATCAAGAAAATATGAACCGAGAAAGAAGAAGAAAAGAGAAGAGAGGAGGAGAGAAGAAGAAGATACTCACTGAGGGGATGCGCGAGGCCGGGGGGCGGATCGAGATCGCCGGCGGCGATCCCACGAGGGGTAGGCGGTGTGCAGGTGGTGTGCAGGTGCTCGGGAATGAGGGGAGAGGAGGAAGGAGGTGCAGTGGCTGCGACGAGGGAGAAGAGGCGAGAAGTCCGGTAGTGATGGCGTCGGCGTTGGGCTACGGCGGCGAGGGGTGAGGCGGCTAGGGTTTCTCGACGTTGGGTTCGCTGAGGAAAAGAATTTGAGGGGGGAAAAGTTTAAAATATAGAGGAGAGTGAGAGAGAGAGATATAAGGAGAGAGATAGAGAGACGGGGGGAGAGAGAGAGAGGTGAGAGATAGAGAGACGGGGGAGAGAAATAAGGTGGGGCCCACGGAAATTTGAGAGTTTTGATTGGCTGACCAAAATTTTGTGAAAGATTAGTGAAACGGAAATAATATTATGAGGTTAAAAATTATATATACGACGGTTTAAAATATAATAGAAATTTGGGATTTTGCCGCAAAGTAAAATATTTCCAAATTGCGTCCGGGTCGGGTCCAAAAATTTGAAATTGAAATAAGAAAATTTTAGGCGGGATCCAAAATTTAAAATGAAGTATTTTACGATCAAAAAGCATACCCCCAAAACGGACACACGTACGTGCGCGTAGCCGTCCAAACTCGCCCGTTTCACCGAACGGGACGAGAACACGATGCACGGACGCTACAACAGGGTTAGGGGTGTCAAGCAGGCCATAACGAATATTTTTAATTTAATTTTAGATGCCATAAATTGTTATATGCAGAAATGAATTGTCGGTAAAATCTATACTAGCAACAGTCAATTAGGATCAATGAAAAAAAATACCATACGCCAACATAGGACAATAGAAACTAGTAGCATTGGGCTCGGGTGTTACATTATACCCAACTACAAAAAGAATTTCATCCTCGAAATTCCAAGAATACAAGATAGATGACAAAAAAAACTACAAGAAAAGATGAGGAAACTTCTGCCGGATTTCATCTTCTCGTTCCTAAGTGGACTCTCCATGCGGGCGATTACCCCACGAAACAAGCACAAGCGGGATCACCTTGTTCTTAAGAACCTTTTCCTTTCGATCCACGATTTCAATCGGTTGCTCCTCAAAAGTCAAGTCTTCTCGTACCGTCAGCTCCGAATGATCCAATACATGTGTTTCGTCACGAACATACTTACGGAGTTGAGATACGTGGAAAACATCGTGCACATTCGCCAAAGACTGCGGTAACGCCAAACGATACGCTACCTCACCAACACGCTCCAAGATCTTAAAGGGTCCAACGAATCGAGGACTAAGCTTTCCTCGACTTCCAAAACGAATCACCCCTCTAGTCGGTGATATCTTCAAGAATACCAAATCACCCACGGCGAACTCTAGAGGTCTTCTCGACGTATCCGCCCAACTCTTCTGTCGGTCTTGAGCTGCTTTCATATGACTTCTGATAGTGTTAACCTTCTTAACTGTCTGCACAACCAAATCTGGTCCCAATAATCTTCGTTCACCGACATCGTCCCAACAAATAGGTGAACGACATTTACGACTATACAAAGTTTCAAATGGAGCCATCTGGATAGTTACCTGAAAACTGTTGTTGTAAGAAAACTCCACCAAATGTAGATGATCCTCCCAAGAACCCTTGAAGTCCAACATGCATGCTCTCAACATATCTTCAAGAGTTTGGATCGTTCTCTCCGACTGACAATCAGTTTGAGGATGATAAGCTGTGCTAAACTTCAATCGGGTCCCCAAACTTTCTTGTAAACTCCGCCAAAAGTGTGATAAGAACCGAGTGTCCCGATCGAACACAATGCTCACCGGTACTCCATGCAATCTTACAATCTCTTGCATGTACCGCTCCGCCAAATTCTCTGTTGATTGACCAACCCGAAAAGGAATAAAGTGAGCGGCCTTGGTCAATCGGTCAACAATCACCCATACAGCATTGTTGCCTTTTGGAATTCGCGGTAAAGCCGTCACGAAATCCATGGTTATATGTTCCCACTTCCACTGAGGAATCGGAAGTGGTTGCAATAAACCAGCAACCCTTTGATGTTCAGCCTTAACTTGCTGACACACCAAGCACTTTTCCACAAAGCGAGCAATCTCCCGTTTCATGCCTTCCCACCAGAAATGTTGTCGAATATCTCGGTACATCTTTGTGCCTCCAGGATGTACAGAATAAGCTGAACTGTGTGCTTCTTTCATAAGCTCTTCATGAATATCTCCCTTTGGCACACACAAACGGCTACCATACCTCAACGAACCATCTTCGTGGATCAATAAATCTGTTCGTAGTCCGGCTTCAACCTGTCCTTGAAACTTTTGCAGTCTAGGATCCTGCAATTGCGCTGCTTTAATATTCTCGATCAACGATGAATGTACTTGCAGCTGCATCAACTGTCCCGTAGAATGCGGTATCACAACCTCCAAGTCAAATCTTCGAAAATCTTCAACGAGCTTCTTTTGCGTAGTTAACATCTGAATTGCTGGTAACCGACTAAGTGCATCCGGCACGACATTAACCTTCCCCGGATGGTACTTAAGATCAAGATCGTAGTCAGCCATCAGCTCCAACCATCTACGCTGCCTCATATTAAGATCCTTCTGTGTGAACACATACTTCAAGCTCTTATGATCAGTAAAAACTTTGACCCTTTCGCCTAAAAGGTAGTATCTCCAAATCTTCAAAGCGAAAATCGCAGCCGTAAGTTCCAAGTCATGAGTTGGGTAATTCTTCTCATGGGTCTTTAACTGTCTCGATGCGTACGCTACAACCTTCCCATGCTGCATCAAAACACATCCCAATCCTTTCCCAGATGCGTCGCTGTGAATCACCAATCCTCCGGAATTGTCTGGCACTGTCAGAATAGGGACGGTTATCAACTTCTTCTTCAACGTCTCAAAAGCTAACGCACATTTGTCCGTCCATACAAAAGGTACCTCTTTGCGCGTAAGCTTGGTCAATGGCTCCGCCAGACGAGCAAAGTTCTCCACAAATATCCTGTAATATCCGGCGAGTCCAAGAAAACTTCTTATCTCCGCAACATTCTTTGGAATCGGCCAATCTCGAACTGCTGCAATCTTTTCTGGATCGACGGCAATTCCATCGCCAGACACAATATGCCCCAAAAACTTTACTTCCTCCTGCCAAAACTCGCACTTACTCATCTTCGCATATAGCTTCTCCTGTCTCAACGTCTGCAGTGCGATCTTCAAATGTTCTGCATGCTCTTCAAAACTCTTCGAGTAAACCAAAATATCGTCAATGAACACCATAATAAACTGGTCCAAGAATGGTGAAGAGATTCGGTTCATCAAGTCCATGAATATCGCCGGTGCATTCATTACACTGAAGGGCATCACTAAGTATTCGTAATGTCCATACCGAGTTCGGAATGCCGTCTTGCAAATATCTTCTGCTTTCACTCGGACCTGATGATATCCGGATCGCAATTCTAGCTTTGAGAATACCCTCGCGCCACTAAGCTGCTCGAAAAGTTCGCCAATGCGAGGGATCGGGTACTTGTTCTTAATAGTCACCCGGTTTAATTCTCGATAGTCGATGCACATCCTTCTTGTGCTATCTTTCTTCTTTACTAGAAGAACTGGAGCTCCCCAAGGCGGGTTACTGCTACGAATCCAACCCTTCTTAAGCAAGTCAGCAACCTGTTTCTTGACTTCTTCCAACTCTACTGGTGCCATTGGATAATACGCTTTGGATACTGGCGCTGCACCAGGAATAAGATCAATTGCGAACTCTACGTCTCGCTTCGGCGGTAAACCCGATATATCTTCAAACACGTCCATAAAGTCGCGAACAACAGCCGGCTCTTCACTTTTATCAACTTCCATTGATGCAAGAATATTGTTTGTCGGCCTAGCCCTAAACTCGACTGGCCCGACAGAACTGCTTCCTCCAGTGAAGCTAAACTCGGGATGTCCGGGAATCTGAAAAATTACCTTCCTTGCCCTACAATCAGTGTGAGCGTGGAAAGTGCCAAGAAAAATCCATTCCCAAGACGACTTCGTAGCTGCCCGTATCAATCACCAAGAAATCTGCAAAATGCTCTCGTCCGCACACAACAACTGTACAGTCTTTACATTCCCTACTAGCTATGATTTTCCCATTCCCAGTGTGTATGTCCCAGAAACTAGATAGGGTCATGCAGTCAATCGAGTGTGTAGTTATAAACTTGGATGACATAAAACAATGGGATGCACCAGAATCAAATAACGCTAATGCGGGAAAATCATGAACGAGTAGAGTACCTGAAACAACTTCTCCTGACGCTTTAGCTTCTTCAGCTGTCAAGGTAAAAGCTCGAGCCTGATAGGTCCTTGAGTCAGCTATTTCTGTCCCTGGAACGGTCTCTGCGGAGGCTTCTGAAAATCATCCCTCGTACGAAGCTTCGACGGGCAAGCGCTGACAGCGTGATCTGCCGCTCCACAAACTAGACAGAGTCCCAGCCTCCTTCGACAATCCTTTTGCATGTGGCCAGGTAAATTGCAGTAGTTACAAGTCATGCTCTTTCTTCGATCGATGACAACAGGCTTCTTCATGGGTGTTACGCCTTGACGGTCCACTGGAATACCTCTGCGACCATGAGCTCGGTTTGGTACAAATGCTGGCTTCCTTACCGTAACTGTTGTCTGCTGCAGACTCCCCTTCATCCCAGATAAACTCTGCTGCTCTCGGGCTGCCGCAAGTACTTATGAGAAAGTGGTCAAACCCAGGGAGACAATCTGCCTCTGGATGTCCACGTCCAAGCTGCGCATGAACTTCCGTGCCCTGTCTGCATCGTTGGCAACTAAAGGTCCAGCGAATCTGCTGAGTCTTGTCCATTCTGCTGCATGCACATCTGCGGGTGCTCCATTCTGCTTTAGCCCGATGAACTTCTCTTCCATTTCCTCCCGTGCAGTCCGCGGGAAGAACTTCTCTAGGAAACTCTTCGAAAAATCCGCCCACTTGATCGGCTTGGGCAAACGGTTCTCCTCCACAAGCCACCATTCTCGGGCGTAGTCCACTAGCTGAATGCGTACCACATCAACTCTTTTCTTATCTGGAATCTGTGCCGCAATAAGCAAGTTCTCTGTGTCAACTAGCCACTGCTCCGCTGGCAACGACTCCTCCAAACCAGTAAATGTAGACGGACCCAACCGCCTGAAATCTGCTACGGTCCCTACCCGGTCAACTGGTTTAGCTCCAACATTGTTCACAGACTGCTGAACGATCTGCAAACCTTCCTGAAACGATTCCGCTTGTTGCTGGATCAGCTCGGTCTGTTTCTTTTGATTCTCCAGCATTCCCCTTATCACTCTAAGCATGGTGGCTTCGTCCACACGTCTTTGGTACGTCTTCAGATTCTTGCCGGCCATATTCCTTAAATCAAAACACCCAACATTAGCATGATGATAGATTCGAAATATAGGTCAATGCTAGAACTCCAAGTTACTTAAATAGAGTGTCGCATTGTAACTATCGTAGAAGATATAATCAGGAAGAATTTGATTCAAGAACGGTAAAACGGCAAGGTGGCAGGACATGTTTCCTAAACACGGGTATTCTGATTCGTGTATTGGGTATAATACCCAACTACAAAAGAATTAACCTGACTAACCTATCTCTTTGATACCAAAAGAACCATGTCACGCCCCGCTTCCCAGAGTACGCTAAAATGGGCACGTGACATAGCCAACCATGCTATCTGTGGGTAGGAAGTATCCATCCACAGTCACGTTACGGCTGTAGAGATATCAAGAACAAAATAAATCTATCTAAACATGTCCATAATCCAAGATAATATGAGTCAAGAATAATAAAATGCGGAACCGAAAGATCCAATACAAAATAACTGGAATGTATGTCCCATAATGCGGGCTCACATCAGGAATAAAATGCAGGAAAGAAAAGCTAACTACTGCTGACAGTCACAGCTCAGCCTGTCGGCTGAAGTACTCCTGCTCAGACTGCGACAGCGGTACAGAATCTGGGCCATGCAAAACCCAGACGTCAGCGCTTCAAGTCATCAAGTAATAACATAATAAACAGGCAATGCGAATATAAACATGAATAAAGCAAGGGTAACAATAATATAAATCAGAACTGTGCAGGGTAGTGTGCAGTGGGTAAACTAAACTGTTCTATCAGGTTTTCTGTTCTAAAGTCTTTGAAACCAAATTGATGAATCATCGATGTAACTCAATAGTATCCCGTACATACCCGGGACCACGGCCCTAGATTCTCGGGCTGAAACCGAGACATGCCGCTAGGCACCAAACAGGAATGTGTACAGATGAATGATGTCAGCAGCATCATTCTAAGGCTGGCCTAGCCTCCAAAACTGATCAGAACAAGTAGCGAACTGTTGAGTTACAAGTCAGGTTTCACCTTTGATTCCCCATACCCCCAAGTTATATGTGTATATCAAGTCAGGTATCCCGTAATCAAGAAACTAATGCCAACACAGGATCAGGTAAACATGTTTTTCTGGATAGACAACAGGAATGGTCCATGAGGACTACATGTCAGGTTTGTTGGCATTAGACACAAGATCAGGTAACGGGTCAGGTCATGGTACATCAGGTCAAGTCAAGCAGTGTACGGTACCATATCGGGTCAAGCAATATGTATGTAGCAAGTCAGGTCAAGAAGTAAATGATACCATGGGTGTGCTCATACTCAGTTACATAATCAAGCATGGTTATCAACAGCATGATCTAAGCAATGAATTAAGCAATAGGCAGATTCACTCAATTAGCAGTACAGTTATCAGTTGTGTCACAGAGATGATTTCAACATTATAAGAATGCAGTATAACAATTATAGCCGTTTAATCATGTTAACAAGTTTAGGACTTCATGGATGCAATGATATATATGTATATATAGGTTCCATGGATGAAATCACAGTTTATGCAGGTTAAATGTACACGAGTGTCCGAATGAAGTAAAACGATAGATAAAGTGCCATAGGCTACGTCAATAGTAAAAGTGTGATCAAAACATGCAAATGTGGTTATTAGGTTTAATATAGTAATTGCAAATGGTAGGTTCCAAGTTGAAAGATAAAATGATATAACACGATATTGAACATGAAAATGGGGAATTATAGTACTAAAGTTAAACTACAGGTTTAGGGTATCATCAATGTATATATAAATATTTTTTAGCATGTAGCAAGGGGTACTTGCCTCGGCGGGTCGCGAATCAGGAAAACGGAACGTAAAACGTCGGCGGGGAAAACTCGTGACGAGCGCACAGTTCACGGAATGAACCCAAACGACGAACAGTGGAACCACACAGATCAGAGTACCTCGCTGGATCGTCGGGACACGTCGCCGGCACGGCCGGATTCCGGCGAACCCAAAAACAGCGAATCTACAATTTCAAGAATTCATGAAACGACAAAAGAAGAATCAAGAAGAGGGAAGAGAAGGAGGATAGAGACGAGGGTGCTCACGAGGATATGTGGGGAGGTTGTAGTCGTCGATCACGTCGACGGAGCTCCGGTGGTCGGCCTATGACGACGGCGACGGAAACCTACGGATCAAGAAAATATGAACCGAGAAAGAAGAAGAAAGGAGAAGAGAGGAGGAGAGGAGAAGAAGATACTCACTGAGGGGATGCGCGAGGCCGGGGGGCGGATCGAGATCGCCGGCGGCGATCCCACGAGGGGTAGGCGGTGTGCAGGCGGTGTGCAGGCGGTGTACAGGTGCTCGGGAATGAGGGGAAAGGAGGAAGGAGGTGCAGTGGCTGCGACGAGGGCGAAGAGGCGAGAAGTCCGGTGGTGATGGCGTCGGCGTTGGGCTATGGCGGCGAGGGGTGAGGCGGTGAGGGTTTCTCGACGTTGGGTTCACTGAGGAAAAGAATTTGAGGGGGGGAAGTTTAAAATATAGAGGGGAGAGAGAGATATATATATAAGGAGAGAGATAGAGAGACGGGGGAGAGAAATAAGGTGGGGCCCACGGAAACTCGAGAGTTTTGATTGGATAGCCAAAATTTTGTGAAAGATTAGTGAAACAGAAATAATATTATGAGGTTAAAAATTATATATACGACGGTTTAAAATATATTAGAAATTTGGGATTTTGGCACAAAGTCAAATATTTCCAAATTGCGCCCGGGTCGGGTCCAAAAATTTGAAATTGAAATAAGAAAATTTTAGGCGGGATCCAAAATTTAAAATGAAGTATTTTACGATCAAAAAGCATACCCCCAAAACGGACACACGTACGTGCGCGTAGCCGTCCAAACTCGCCCGTTTCACCGAACGGGACGAGAACACGATGCACGGACGCTACAACAGGGTTAGGGGTGTCAAGCAGGCCATGACGAATATTTTTAATTTTATTTTAGATGCCATAAATTGTTATATGCAGGAATGAATTGTCGGTAAAATCTATACTAGCAACAGTCAATTAGGATCAATGAAAAAATACCATACGCCAACATACGACAACAGAAACCAGTAGCATTGGGCTCGGGTGTTACAACAGGGGTCAAGAGAAAGATATAATTCAAGAATCATGATAACAATATGGTAGGACATGTTCCTAATCACGGATTCTGATTCATGTATTGGGTCCAATACCCAACTACAAAAGAATCAAACCCGATTAACCTAGATCCTATGGCTCTAATACCAAATAAGCCATGTCACTCCCCGCTACCCAGAGTGCGCTAAGATAGGCACGTGACAGAGCCAACCATGCTAGCTGTGGATAGGAAATATCCCTCCACAGTCACATTACGGCTGTAAGATATCAAGAACAGTAAAATAATAAATAACTATCTAATACATGTCCATGAGCCAGAATAACGAGTCAAGAAAATAATGCGGAAGCAAAAAAATCCAATACAATAATAATCCGGAATGTACGTCCCATAATGCGGGCTCAAATCAGGAATGAAAATACTGAAAGGAAACCAAACTAAACTAATAATAGGTCCACACTGCTCAGCCTGTTGATCAAAATACTCTTGGATAGCCTACGATAAAGATAATGGATCTGGGCCATGCAAAACCCAGATATCAGTGCGTCAAAATATCAATAATTCTAAGCAAGCAGGATGTGATGAAATATGCAGACATGAACTATGAACAGTAACAAGTCATCAGTAGCAAGTAAACCGTAACATGAATATAGATCAGTGAACATGATATAAACAGGTGAAGTGCAGTGAGTAGTCTAAACTGTGCTATTGGGTTATCTACTCTAAACTTATTCGAAATCAATTAATGTAATTCTCATCGTAACCCATCGGTCTATACCCCGTTCATTCCCCACGGGACCACGGTAAAATAATGTAATAGACTGTGAGTCTATGTCCCGTTCATTCCACACAAAACTACGGTAAAATGATGTAATAGACTGTGAGTCTATGTCCCGTTCATTCCCCACGGGACCACGGTAAAATGATGTAATAGCCCTTTGAGTTACGTTCAGCTACATTCTTGATTTCTCCATACCCCCAAGTTATGTGTGTAAGTCAGGTATTGATAAATCTGGAGCTAATGCCAACACAGGATCAAACAGGTACAGGTTTGTTTGTATAGGCAACAGGAAATGTCCGTAGGGACAACAGGTCAAGATTGTCGGCATTAGTAACAAGATCAGCTATCAAGTCAAGCTGTGGTACATCAGGTCATTTCAGGTGGTATACACGTATCAAGTCATGTCAAGTAGTGCACAGGTATCAAGTCATGTCAGTTGTAGTGTATCAGGTCATGTCAAGTAGTGTACAGGTATCAAACGGATGCTTATAACTAAACTGTAATAGGTCCGGGTGCACAAATAAAGCATGGATGCACAAATATTTATCAGGGATTAGATCATGACTATGTAGGATGCACAAGATCAAGTATGGGATACTAATGTAACAGTAAAATGAAATAATATGGTCTCGGCGTGCAACTAGATATGTAATAAACCGCACGGATATAGACGGATACTATAAAACTGTAAATCAGTAAAATTTGCTGAATATTAAAACATAAGCACTATTATTTATTAAATATATATTGATATAATAATATTAATATGGATAACATATTCAAACCGATAATAACTATAAAAGTGGTATTGATTAACCATGCACAAGAAAGTTCCGTTCAGAAATTCAGTGTCACCCTGATTTGTAAAATAGCTTAAAGATAACAAACGTTCTCTAAAAGGGACGTGTCTTATACCAAAACAAAGATAATTCAATAAGGTTTTCATTTTTATAAGTATAATCATCTCAGGTTGTTTCTAAAAAAAGTTATGAACATTCGAAGTTGAAAGTTTGTTGCTGGAATTTCCCTGGACAGCAGTTTAGAGATATTTTCATTTGCATTTTACGTTATTTAAACAATTTATTTTGAAAGTAAATATTTCATGGAGTTATAGTATTCTGAGTTAGCTTCGTAAAGAACGTATACTGATGATTTTTCTATGATTTATAATGAATTTTATAAGGTAAGGTGTACAGTAGATTTCAGATTTGTCGTATCCGGTTTTCAACGACGTTTCATGTGTAAACTATAATATTTTCAAATGTATAATATTATAAAATGCAGATTATAAACTAATTAAAGATAATAATAAGAAATATTACGACGATATATATTTTAAATGATATGGATGCAAACGGGTATCACATAATCGTAAAATGATAAACAAACAAGTGCGAAACATATAACTAAGCAATATGAAATATAACTATTCAATTTAATGCAGTATATGTTAGTATAGTATGTAACAAGATAAGTTTTCATGACATAGATCTGAAATGATATGAATGGATGCAAACGGAACATCGAAAAGTTATAAAACTAAATATGGGGTGCATGATTTTAAATACAGGTATTCCATTTGTTAAAATAGATGCGTCTAAAGTAATGTAGCATGTAATTAAGATTAGTTTGCATGCCCTAGATCTGAAATGCACTATGCAAATGTAAACGGAACGTCGAAAGGCTGTAATATGAAACATGGGATGCTTGATTTAAAATACAGGTGTGATATTTATTTAAATAGGTATATAATGTGTTATATAGCATGTAGCAAGATTAACTTGTCTAGACAGAACAAGAACGGATGTGTACGGAACGTTGATTAGTGTCAAAAACATGAGTTTACCGCAATCAGAACGGCGTCGCTTCACAGCTAGCCGGTGAGTGTGGGTCGATCCACAGAGACGGGTAAATTTCTTTATTGTGTTTTAACGAGTTGATTCCGTGAGGTGTTCGGACAGATTATTAAATCTAAAAATCTAAATTATCCTAGGGCAATTAATTAAAAGTTATAACTAGGGCAGGGAAAATAAATTTACCTAGGGCAAGGATTTAAATCTTCACTAAGGCAAGAAAATAAATCACTTACAGATGGCTCTCTCCAAACATCAAAGCAGGGTTGTCAGATCTGGATTTCTGAATTGAAGAGAGGCACCGACGCTCTCCAAAAGATTTGTAAATTTTATTCATTAAAAGGAGGCATACAATTTTTAGATCTAAGATTACAATTTATAGGAAAATAGGAAACCTAGGGTTACAGACTCTCGCACTTGCGCAATTACAGATTTGACCACGAAAAATCCCAACAATTTAACCGTCGCAGCGATACAGAAATTTTCCACCGACACGTGTTCCTGATGGCCGCGGATCCGTGGCGTAAGGTAGGGTTTGGCCGCGGATCCGCGGCCAAACTGAGGAATTGGGCTATGAGCTTTCTGGGCTTTGTTCAGGGAATCTTGGGCCTTTTACTTTTATGCATATTTTCTATTTTTGGCTTCTGTTTCTTTTCCAGATCTTCAGTGAAGATTGGTCTTTTAACCGTTTCATCTTGACTTGCGTTGTCTTGCACCCATATGAACTGGGCTTGACTGAGATCCGTCTAATTGTTGGTCAAAAGTCCCTTTTTCTGTTGTTTTTCACTGTATTTGCTCCAGAAACCTGTATCCTGTAATATGCAACAAACGTGTGTTAAGAGTACCTGTTTATTTATAAAAAGGATAAGAATAGGGGAATGATAAATGCAATATTATGGTCTGAACAAATACCCCCAAACTTACCTTTTGCTCGTCCTCGAGCAAACTTATTTTTTATTCACTACAAAAACCTAACCACACTTTCGCAGGGAAACGCGATTGCACTGAGCACGTGCAACAAGCCGTTAAACCTCTAGGTGTCCCTAGTAGGAGGAGTGTTGTCTCCTGAGGGTTTTCAGCGGATTACACCCACAAAATCCTATCAATTTGGCCCATTGACTTTTGTTCTCCAATTAGGTTTTCTAACAAGGAATTCTATTATCTTCTACTTGTAAATTATCCACCCATATTCTTCACTCTTCCTCATTATTTAACTTAAGATTATATATGTCATGTAGACCTACTTAGCTTTCGGCATTTCCTAAGTTTTCCTTCTAGGGTTTCATCTCCACTTAGGAATTTCTATCAACTCTATTAAAGATACAAGTTCTATTCTTCATTCCTTTCTCTCATCTAAATTCCAATCACATACCCCTACGTGTGTGTATAAGTCACCCCTACACTTGGAAATTCAAATTAAGCAATCAACCCCTTGTCCGTTGTCCAAAGTACTAATTAGTGGTGAATTTAAATGAAATTTGCTTACACATCCTTCATGCGACCGTTAATACTTCCTGAGGTACCAACGACCGATTACAAAATGCGTTTGCACTATAAAGCATACTTCCTAGTCTTTGCAACACCCAAGACTTTAGCAGTGACTCCCAAACCAGTTGGTCTAAGGCACTAGGTGATGAAGCACCCTCGCTAAGTATTTTTCTATTTTTGCAGCCTTAAGTAATCACAAAAACCAGTGTCCATTTTTTTTTTCTTTATTCACACTTTTTCATACTAAGGACTTTAGACAAGAGCCTTTCAAGGTCTCTTCTACTATTCCAAGTTTCAAGGTGCGTGATTGTGCAAATTGTAGGGTATACATTTTCAGAATCTAGACTTAAGCTAGGAACTATTTTTCAAACTTATACTCTAATAAGAACATCAATACTCTTCCCTTGTGTCGACTTAGCCCAGGAAGTGAACCCAAAATATGCCTATTTCTAAATAAACTACAAGGCATATACTTTCTACTGTTAAATTTTAAGGGAGGTTATCTTTAGGGTTTTTAATTCTCTAAGTCTAAGATCTAGTTTTTCCTAGTTAGTTGACCTATTTGTCAAACTCTAGTCAATTAGCCAAAATTGAATACATTAATTTTTATAATTTTTGAAATTTTTCAATTTTTATGGGTTTTCAAATAGGTATGCAAATGCAAAAATATGTACAAATGAATGCGAAGGAAGAAGACGTACCGAGCATACCCTCAAACTTGAACTTGACAGTGCCCTCACTGTCATGCTAAACCAAGAGGGTCAAAATACCGATACTCCCCTGTTTATTTATTTTTTTTTTTGTATTTTTAATGTTTTGAATTTTTTTTTATTATTTTTTTATAGAAAAAGAAAACAAAAGGATATATACATATATACAAAGGTTCCCCCCCAAACTTAAGCTTGGCCTTACACAAGCCAAAGGTTAGCACCAACCATTCAAAAATCTTATCATGGTAATGGTAGAGTTGGTGCAAGAATGGGATGGAAAGAAAAGAGATGTAAAGCACGCGAGACCGTGTTGAGAAAAGAATGGTAGAATAAGGTCTCGGTGGGGGAGAAGAAAGACGGAAAGAAGAAAGAAGCGGAGTGCGATCTTGAGGGTGTAAATTGAGTGAATAAATCAGCGCAATATGTGATGATCGATGTGTTAAAAGCGATTGTGCCAACCTACCAACTCGTCGTGCAATGGGGTCAAATCCCTCAAGATTCGCAAGAAAACATGGGTACGCCGAACTTGGTATCGGAGATGAAAGTGTAACAATCATTTGTTCGGTCGGAACAATAGGAAGGAGGGAGGGTGATATAACAGTCAAAGGTTCAGGAGGCTGAATTGGAAAATCCGACACATCTAATAAAAATGGTTCAACCTCGATATTATCCTCAAGGCTCTCCTCAGTACTATCCTCAATATGTAATTCATCCATGCCATTATCATCAAAATCTAGACGCATATGAGATTCGGGGGAAACATTTAATAACTCAGGATGATGATTTGAACATAAAATTTCTATTAAATCGACAGGTTCATCATCCGAAATATTCCCGGCGTCTATATCCTCAATCAAGTGAAAATCAAATTCTTTAGACACTTTATCCACAGCATGGATATTTATCAATGTAGGTTCTAGAGTGGAGGTGTAAAGATCGAAAGGATTAGGTGCGGTTTCACTCGAAAGGGGTTCCTCACAATTTGGTAAATCAAACACTACAAAATCGCACAACTCATTTTTATTTTCAACTGGTGAATCGTTTGGAACAATCGATGGAAAACCGGAGTTGTGGGCTTCAATTGGGTAAGGGTAGGTTTGATTTGAAAATCCTCTCTCATTCTCACTCTGTCCAACTGCCGCCTTACACATTGAAAAGTTCGGAGCTAGCGGGACACTAGCTACCGGTTCACTAGATTGCGTAAGGGCGGCCATGGATGCTTCCATTGTCCTCATCATTTTATTTGTTGCAGCAATATATGCTTCCAACGACTCTTCCAAACTAGACTTAGGTGGTGAGGGGGTTTCAGTAAAAGATTCACAATTGGTTGGGTATGTGAAACTCCCTAATGGCTGTGTCGAAACAGTGTCTAGTGAAGGTGGGAAGGTCGGGTATGATGGGTAGGAAGTGGGTGGTAAGACAGGAGTAGGGTCAACATATGGATAAGAAGGTGAATAATCGTGTGGATCCCTAAAACTAGATGAGTGGAGAGGGGTGAAAGATCGACTGCGAGATTGAGCAATATGCTCAGCAATGGACATCGGCCTAGGAGTTACAGCAGGACTTGGAAACGTGGTGTCAACATATGTAGGTGGTAAAGGTTGACTAGGTTGACACAAAGTGGGTTGAAAAGTCAAACTGTTTTTCCTAGACTCCTCTATGTGATCTTTCAGAGATTTTTTTGGCATGGAGGGATCGTTTTTAAATTGACCGAACATATTGACAAACGACGCAAAGTTAGGTTCGGGATACCAAGATTCAGCAAGAGATTTATGATGTGGGATACCCATGATAGAAGAATGCAAGGATTTCTTGACGACAAAATTTTTGCAAGTTTTTAAAAGATTTTTCTTTAATTTTTTATTGAAGAGTTTTGCAAGACTGTTTTAGAAAATGGACTCGTGACACAAAAGTATCAACCACACATGCACAATCAGGCCTAGATCTAGGGTTGCCTAGGTCTGCTAGACAGCTCCTAACTAGGGCTAGAGATAGGACCTCAAACCGCCTCTTCATGGACAAATACGGCCAGGTAAGTAGGAAGGAACCACCACTACAGTGGGCCTAATTAATAACCACTAGCCTAGACACCGCAATGTCGGTTAGGATAAACGGCCGATGCCTACCCTAGTCCTTTTCCTATTGAGCTCGCCGTCCTTAGGTCTGAGTCTAATCTTTTTTTTTTTTAATTAATGGTGGTCGATGCAAAATGTTTAGGTGTTTTCTGGGGTCCTGGGAAGGGTGATGAAATCCCCACCCAATCTGAGATTGGTCAATTAGCCCCTTAGAATCCGGTTAAATTATGCAAAACAATACAATTTCACTTGCAATCAATATTTTTTAGCGCGGCGCAAAGAAACTTGCAGAAATCTGTTATTTAGAAGGGGGAGAAAGACTCTTTACGCAAAGAAATCCTGCAGAAAACTTTTTACAGAGAGATATATGGGAGATTACAGAGGAGAGAGAGAGAGAGCAAACCAGAAAAATTTTGTGCGCTGACGTGGCACACCAGGCGCGGATCCGCGGCAGATGGGCTAGTTGCGCGGCGGAAGCGCGGCTCTATGAAGGAATCTCGCTCTGAAAATTTTTGTGCTGCTCTGTGATTGTAATTCTTCTCTGTTTCTATGTACCAAATTTTGATTTGCCTTCTGTAAAACTCCAGATCCTTGATTCTTCGTTGTTCCTGCAAGATCCAAAAGATACACCCTTCAAACAGATCAAATTTGATTATTTTTTTTATATTTTCAGATTTTTATAATTTTTAAAATTTATATCAACCCGAAAATTCACAAAAAGAAATATTACGCCGTCCCCGACAACGGCGCCATTTGATTAGTGTTAAAAATATGAGTTTACCGCAATCAGAACGGCGTCGCTTCGCAGCTAGCCGGTGAGTGCGGGTCGATCCACAGAGACGGGTAAATTTCTTTATTGTGTTTTAACGAGTTGATTCCGTGAGGTGTTCGGACAGATTATTAAATCTAAAAATCTAAATTATCCTAGGGCAATTAATTAAAAGTTATAACTAGGGCAGGGAAAATAAATTTACCTAGGGCAAGGAATTTAAATCTTCACTAAGGCAAGAAAATAAATCACTTACAGATGGCTCTCTCCAAACATCAAAGCAGGGTTGTCAGATCTGGATTTCTGAATTGAAGAGAGGCACCGACGCTCTCCAAAAGATTTGTAAATTTTATTCATTAAAAGGAGGCATACAATTTTTAGATCTAAGATTACAATTTATAGGAAAATAGGAAACCTAGGGTTACAGACTCTCGCACTTGCGCAATTACAGATTTGACCACGAAAAATCCCAACAATTTAACCGTCGCAGCGATACAGAAATTTTCCACCGACACGTGTTCCTGATGGCCGCGGATCCGCGGCGTAAGGTAGGGTTTGGCCGCGGATCCGCGGCCAAACTGAGGAATTGGGCTATCAGCTTTCTGGGCTTTGTTCAGGGAATCTTGGGCCTTTTACTTTTATGCATATTTTCTATTTTTGGCTTCTGTTTCTTTTCCAGATCTTCAGTGAAGATTGGTCTTTTAACCGTTTCATCTTGACTTGCGTTTTCTTGCACCCATATGAACTGGGCTTGACTGAGATCCATCTAATTGTTGGTCAAAAGTCCATTTTTCTGTTGTTTTTCACTGTATTTGCTCCAGAAATCTGTATCTTGTAATATGCAACAAACGTGCGTCAAGAGTACCTGTTTATTTATAAAAAGGATAAGAATAGGGGAATGATAAATGCAATATTATGGTCTGAACAAACGTCCTTCGTCGGCGAAATGTCGCAACGCACGCACGGTATACGGAACGGTTCCAAACAACGCACGAGGGTGACCACGCAAGTCAGGTACGTTCACTGGATCACTCGGATCGTCAGCGACGAGCATGGCTCCGGCGGTGATCACCGGAATCAAGAAACACGATCAAGAAAAAAGAAAGAAGAAAGAAGAAGAAGAAGTAAGAAGAAGAGGCTGTGTATTAAATAAGGAAAGAAAAAAATTAAATAAATAAAATATATGTGTATATATATATATATATATATATATATATATATATATATATATATGCAGAGGGGAGAGAGAGAGAAAGGGGTTGTTAGTTTGTTAGGAAATTAATTTAGATTTAAATTTAAAAAAATCTTTTATTAGTTAACTAAATTTTAATTTGTATCAATTTATAAAATTAATATTATATAAATAAAATTTGATATTCTTGTAAATACAAATATAGTCCAAAACATGCCCGGGACGGGTCTAAAATTCAGCTTTAAAATACGAAAAATATACATGTCGACCAAAATAAAAAAAATGAATGTCCGGATAACGAAAAATGCATACCCCCAAGAATAGATGCACGCACGTGCGCGTAGCCATCCAAACAAGTCTGTTTCACTGAATGGGACGAGAACAAGATGCACGGATGCTACCACGGGGTTAGGGGTATCATGCAGGCCATGCAATATATTTCTAAAATATTTCATGTGACTTAAAATGTTATATTGTAAAAATGTAAATGCCAGATAAAATACCAGTATTCAAGATGTATAAATTAAAATGAAAATGCACGATTCCATGTAATAGGTCAGGATAAATCATAAACATGAATCAAGACTGGTTTCAAGCATGCGGGTCGGGTCGGATGCAAATACAAATGTCAAATACACTATTCGCACCCAAAACACAATAAATCAGGAAAATACCATAAATAAAGAAATACATGAACTAGAACTGGTATAAACGAATTAGGGTATTATACAGGATATCGATACTCCATGAATAGACTAGTGTATACGTATCGAGACCCCGACAAAGGGTGGTGGCCGGTCTCACAAGCCATTGGTGTCAGTTGGTTTACCTAAGATAGTATACAGGTGCTCATTGGGTTATGAGTACACCGGACGAACTCGCCGGGAACATGCTAGTTGGTATTAAACCTATTGTCAGATAGAAGTTCCCAGGTGACATGTGTACGGGTTAGTCTATCGACATGAGATCGTCATTTGTCTCGTGTGAGTTCCCACCGTGCTTTGATTACTACCCTACCACGGCTCAGAGGAGTCGTGCAAATAGGTTTTAGTTGGGTATAGTCCCGAGCCACATGGAGGAAGTGAGCTGATCGTCAGGGGATTTGTCTCTCCCGGTATTGGGGGTAGAGGTCACAGTGTGCACGGATGGTCATCACCAGAAATCCTTAGCCAAGGTAGTTGAGAATTACCGATCTAGGATCGGTAGTTTCTCTGGTGGTGATGAACTTCATACCGACACTAAATATCGCCTTATTTGGGGTCTGACTTTATCCACCCCCTAGATCCGATATGCGATACTCATAGAGGAACGGACCGGACTGTACGGATATTGTCACTGTCAGGCTCAGTAGGGTTTCTGGATGAGTTCGCTCGTCGGCTTCCCTTTCACTCAATACATGTGTAGCCGTTATGTACAGCTATTGCCATTGACGTTCTTGTAGTTAAACCCACTGCCAGCGTATTGACGAGTCTTTAGAGTCCTACACAAAGGGTTTCCCTGGTTTGGGCGAAAAGTTGTAGAGGCCGCATGGTTTTATGGCAGGGTTCGATCATATACGTGCACTTGTGCACGGATTATGATCGGACGGATCATACTAGTGGGCTTTGGTTTAAGCCGGATCCTAGTATTAGATTGTTAGATTACTTTCGTCTCGTAGTATTCGTATTCAGTCGAAATACAGATGCGGGTATGTATATACGGATGAGAGGTATCCTTGTAATTCGTTACAAGTTTACTTTTGAATTGCCATTTTCTTTTTCTATAAACATTTAGGTTAATGTTTTTAGTGAGGTGGAAAGTGGAGCATGGGTTTTTGCTTGGGTTTTAGTGAGCATTTATTGAGGCATAGACCTTGCTTATTTGATTTTGGTTGTGGCAAATTCATGTGGCTGTTATTTTTTTGTGTGTGAAGGGGTTTGATTGGTGGCTGCAAATTGGGGAGTGCAGGGATTTTATTAGTGGCTGAATTTTAGGAATGGATTTTTCTAGTGTTGCAAAATAAAAACAACAGCCACTTCATAAGCCATGACCACTTTCTCAATTACACAGAGCCCAAATTTCCAGCATGTTCATTTTTTCTCCAAGCAAAATCTTATGCTCACATTTCTCATCTCTTGGCAACTTCATTCACCTCCACCTAAATCCTTGGGTGCTTTGAGAAAAAGTAATCACACACTATCTCTACTTCATCTTGGACATCTCGGCTAGCAAACTTGATGTCCGAGTTGCTTCGGTTTGAAGCGGGAACTCGTATTAAGAATTCTCGAGGTGGATCGTTTTCGACAAGGGAGACCAGACAGTGGACTTGTTCGGTACAGCCGGCGAGGAGCTTGGGAAGAGATTGAAGACCGAAGAACACAGATCGATCGGTATAATCTCTGAACACTATACAGTTAGCTAGTAAACGGTTAATGGTTCGATCCGGGTAATTGGTTGTGGTAGCGCCAAGTTTTACAAATTTTTGTTCCGTATTTGGCCATGGATTGATGGCCGGGGCGCTACCGTAACCCAACAATATATAGGCATCCCCAAGCGGGAGCTAGCTCTTCGCCAATTTGCGAAATCACAACCACGCAATAAACATATATACGACGCCCAACGGCGAAGATCAACACAGAAAGAATAAATAAATTAAGCAAGACATAAAAAACCTCAAAATAAGCGAACATACACCCATCGCTCTAAGTCTCGCAATCACACAAGTCTGTCTAGGTCTACCAATATACAAAGTCTAGTTTCTGATTGATAGAGTTTAACTAGATACAATAGAAATAATTACAAGAGTGGGCACGATCCAATATGTCCCACCTATCATAGCAAAACACCCTGAAGGAACTATGTGCCAACGATACCGCTACTGATCCAGGCGGTCGAACCTGCAAGAAAACTGTGGCACAATAGGGGTGAGTTGTCAGCTCGTGAGTAGAAAACATCAGCAGGTAGAAATCGAATTAACAGCGATTCCTAGGTCATATTGTATCATAAAGGTAATATTATGATATCTAGGGTCACCATGTATGCATATATATATCAACAATAGAGTCAATGCAATGACATATACAAATAAACATCTGAACTCATATGCCTGTATGCATGTGTATATCATCCACATGTGTCCATCAACGACACAATCAATATTATAGAACCTGAGTGTCCAACATCAACACTCGAATCATCATGAAAACATATGACTGTATGTATTAGGATATCAACCAACGTGTGTTCATCAACGACACATCAATATCATGGAACCTGAATGTCCAACACCGACACTCGAAACATCATGAAAACCCGTGTCCAGCATCGACACGTAAATCCTCATATCTTAGGTGTCGCATGCTCAGATCGGCCCTCAGGTGCCGCATCCTCTGACCGGCCCTCATATCCATCTCACGACTCCGTTCGGTATCCTCCGGATAACCGCCGGGTCCAAACTATCACCGGTAGGTATTGTTCTCTCCTGCCGTGCTCATCGTTTATATCTCGAGCTTTTGGCCCCGGGGTACCATACCAGGTCCACCATGTACCCGCAGATGGCTCATCCAACTCCTCGAATCGGGTCTCAAAAACAATCTCAGAACCGAGAAAACTCATGGTGGACGCCTTGAAATCATATTAGGAGAAACCGCGTTTTTTTAAAACAATGTATAATTTCCTTTGAAATATAACCGCGGTTCTCAAATTCAGAAATCTCATGAAAACAGCATCCCAATGCATATAACCATAAAGTACGATATATGCAAACATAGAACAGTAATGTGAGCATATCAAATATATCATGCAAGCATGTCCTATGATAGTACTGAACAATGAATGTACTTTACAGCTCAGAATAATATCATGATATGGCAGTTCTACTGTGCAAGTGGCATAGCAATTACCGATGATGAATGTGTAAACCGGTAAATCTGTGTAAGTGTAACATATGCATCATCGGTAATAATGCAGGTGTACTAGCAGATGATATCATAAAGTGGTAAATACCGGAAACATAACACGTATCTCATGAGGGATAATCCAACATAAACATGAATTATAAAAAAAGTATACATCTACCCATGAACCATACGGCCAGTTTAAAAGATACGAATTGTAGTTTTGAAAGTAGAGGCTACGGTACTTTTTAAGAAAAAACACCATTTGAAAATCCATAGCATCCCTTGAGGTTACCATTTAAAAGTGCATACGATTCGTCGGTTTTGGAAATAAGTATGGTTCAGGTGAAATCTTCACGTCGGCGATCCAGCCTCATAGTATCCGATATGGCAATATCCTCGATTATCATCCTCAAATCACGAGCGTGGATCAATCATCCGGTGTATCTCATCACGTATGGTAATCCATCGTACGGCGACAACCAACAAAATTGGGATTATATCGTCTTATACATCGATAAGGGTACGGATCTATGGTCTCGTACATCCTATCTTATCGATCTGATCACATCTCTATCTCAATCTCGCATCGTATTTACATCGATCTCATATCATATCGATATCGATCTCAAATCATGTCACTATCATTCTCATCTCATCGCTATTAATCTTATGCCACATCCTTATCGATCTCATATCCTCTCATTAACAATCCCATTTCATATCTAGGCACATGTATATAAATAACTACATCTCCTCACATCCTCATATCAAGCGTATCCGCTCATATCCTCTTATATCATCATATTGATATCTCAATTCACGTCATCTTGCATTGGTCATAACATTTCATATTAACTCTTTTGACCAAATCCATAAGTTTCTAGCATATCTTTTCTCCAATATAATTTACATATCGATTTTCCATATCAATGGTTGCGGGGGTGCTATACGCCATCCAACCGACTTCCCCCGTAGATATAAATCTACTCACCTGCAACTCCTTGCTTAGTCGAATTCGATGCGCTTCGTCGTCTCGGGATTCCATGCGAAGGTACCTACAATCAAAACACATTGAAATGCCACTAAAACCAAGTCCGAAAAATCGATACGGCACACGAAGTGCTCATAGGTTAGAACCTATAGCCTACGCATGCAAAACAACCAAATAACCCTCGTCGTTGACGTACAAACGTCCAACGACGAAATCCAAACTCAATTACCTAAACCAAAGTCATTAAAAGTCACAAACCGAACTCAGAAACTCTGAAAAACACCTACAGATTTTGCCTCAGGCGAAATTGGGATATTTTGCATATGGGATAAGTCAAATTACAGGACAATGGAGCCATGGACCAAGCATGAAGCAATTCCCTCGTACCCTAGCCGCAATTTGCGGCCAAAAGAGGTTTATTTGCAGCCAAGAAATGGAATGGGGGTCTCAGGTTTCAAGGTTAGCTTCTAGGTTGCCTGCATACCTCACTGTAATCGCTATATATTTTTCAGGTCCTCCGGGTCATAGCAGATCCCTAAATATCATCACAAATTCCACGAAATCCGATATCAGCAAATCTAAAGTTCAATTCTTGAGGTTTTATCCATAATACTAGCCCTATAGGGGTTGTGGTCACTAATTACGCTCAATTATACCTTCACAACTCAAATTATACCCTAAATCTCATCTTGTAATTTTCCAAGATCACTAAACCTCATTACTTTTATTCTAAACCGTACTAGGATATTAGGAAGACAAGATACTTAACTAAAAGTGTAGGAAAATACGTCATTTGGCAACCCAAGAAAATTCTTGGGTTGCCCAAAGTGTTCAAAATCTCCAATTGATTGATTCATGGTGTTTGTGATGAGCTTATGATCATTTTTTATGAAGGTGGCATGGTGGATTGAGATGGTTTTTGGGATGGCCATGGGTGGTGGAGGAGGTAGAGGGTGAGGGAGATGGAGATGAAGAACAAGAGGAATGAAGTGAAGAAAATGAGAGATGAAGAGAATAAGGGTGAATCTAATAATATGTAACCATGGTTCACTCTCTCTCTCTCTCCCTCCCCCCTCATGAGCCCATGCCTTCATGTTCCCCACATCATAAATATCTACTTTTTCTTTTTCTTTTTACTTTATTTTCCCCTTTTTCCTCTCATCCAAATAAAACCAAACATATAACACAAATACAAATGAAACAACATGCAACAAAATGCAACATGTCATGGTGCACTAACCATGGTTAATATAAAAATAGATTTGGCTTAATCGTGATTAGTAGTGCACTGATCAAGTTTAATTTAACTTGCATATAATTAATTATAATATGACCAAATCCAGTAAATACCTTTTAAATAAATAAACCATATTAATCTCCAAATATTGGTATATAATTATACAAATTTACGAAAACCCCAATTCGCAAATTGAATAGTTTTCGTGAAATATATTATTTTATTATTTAAATCCCAAAAATAATATTTTATATTTCTGAAATGTTACAATGTTCGTCAGGAGGACCGGACCCTCCAGAGACCAAGCCCAGCCAGGACGACTTGGACCTGTTCACAGAGCGGCCAGACTTCTAGCTTTTACTTGTACTTATTTCAGTTCATATGCCACTGTTTAGGTATTGCTTTCTATCATTGTACTTTTCCTTTTCAAATCAGTTGTAATCTAAAAAATGAAAGTTAATAAAAGTTGTTGATATCTCTTGTTATTCTTGTGCATTTATTTATATTGCTTATTTACGCTTAACGTATTTACTTCTGAGTAAATACGTCGCGTGCCCGTCACGTCTACTTCCCCGTATCCTGGGAAGCGGGGCATGACTGGTTTTGTTGGCGGCCAATGCAGGTCGGTTCTACATAGAATTCTAAATATTATATCACAATAATTAGCAACTATACATTCCTTACATTTTAAATTCCTTGAATCTATCCTAACCCTACTTTTTCTATCAAGCTTATGGATTCACCAAACAACACAAGCACCCATGTCAATATCAACACTCCACTACCTACACTACCACCACCAATTACCGTTGCGGATCTAATGATAAGATCAATGACGGTCCTTGAAGCAACCAGGAGTCTAGTTAAGGGACAGCAAGAGCAGGCTGCTCTCCTTCACCAAAGACTAGTTCGCATTGAGGCAACATTGAGGATAGCTCATGGTTATATCAAAAAGAAGGAAAGAACACCGCCAGCACGGATTTGCAATTATTATAAGAAGCTCAGACATATGGTAAAGGACCGCAGACGAGCTAATGGTCTTTATTTTATTTGTGGATCGCTTAAACACACACTAAGGGCATGCTCAAAGTACAAAGCAGACACAAACCCCATGCCAAGACTGACTATACAAACTTCTACTACTGCACTACTTTCGCGAGGATCACCTTTACCTCGTCAGTCCGAAATGTACCAGCAGGCACAGAGAAAAGTGCCAGGAGGCCAGCATCCATTATGCCGGTTGGAGAAGTCGAAACCACTGTCCAAGTTATCACTGGTATTTTCCAATCCTTCCCCATCTTTCAATTACTTGTATATCAACCTATTTTTTTCTGTATCTAAAACCAACCCCACACGACTTAGGTACTATACTAGTAGCCACTTTTCTTACACTTGCACTGTTCAACACAGGAGTGTCACATTACTGTATGTCGCAACGATTCGTGAGAACGCACGCGATTCCTGTGAAATCATTCATTTCAAGTTGGAAGTGTCCAGTTGTAGTTTGCGGATGAAAATTCTACGCAAATTTCAAAGTATTAGACATCCCAAACTTCGATGTAGTGTTGGGAATAGACTGACTGGGAGTTTTCTATACTACGATTGACTGCTGTCAAAGGAGGGTAGACTATAACGTCTGCACTATGATTTCATCCCTTTGAATTATTTTTTTGTTTCCCTAATAATTGTGTCTCGATGTAAAGAAAACGAAACTGCGAACCCTCTATCTCCGTTTGATCTTATTTAGTAATCTTCTTGATTCCTATTGACTTCTTAAATCTTATCATATTGACTCTGATAGTAGGATTTGAGCAACTTAAATGGAGTTATGGTATTGTAATTATGAACTGCAGCATAGTTACAATGCGGTACTCTACTTGAGTGACTTAGAATTCTGCCTTTGATTCTCTTTCCTCTTAATTTAGTTATGTTTTACCGTATATTATCGAACCATATCTTATTTGTTAACTTGTATCCCTTCCCTGATTTTTATTTGATTGTCATATTTATATTTGCACCATCCTTGACAATCCAATCCTTATCAACATTCCTTCTACTCGTGTGCTGGCTTACGACGTTCTTGAATACTCCTCTTGATTATTCTAACAGTATCTATTCTGATCATTGAACTACTCATCCTTCCCTTTGTCTTATTGCGATTGCATACTTTCTTATCGACGAGAGTACCGATTGATGGAGCGTGATGAAGATATACGACTGTTTTTTCCCTAACCCCTTTTCCTTGATTTGTTACAACTTCCTTCTATAAATTTCGAGGACGAAATTTTCATAAGGAGGGTAGAATGTAACGACTCTGAATTTTCTGTACAAAACTTTTTCTTCTTAAAGTACAGAAAGGAGTTTGCAAGCCTAAGCACAATTTAAAAGTTATTATTGTTTAAGAACAACAAGAAAGCACTTGTAGCTCATTGGTAAAGCCTTGCACTGCTGTGACATAACCCCTATGTTCGAATTCCATCAGCCACATATTATTTTTTTTCCCTGATTTTTCTTTTAAACTTTTTGGAAGCCCAAAATTTTACACGTGCACTGCACATAGAAATGAAAAGTCAGGAAAAACAAACATATGCAAAATGTTGTGTATGCTGAAATGAACACGTGGCAAAGATCCAACGGCATTCCCCTCACCAACAACCAGCGAGATGGAGCTTTGGGCAGGCGGAGACGGTCGGTCTATAGGGAAAAGTCCCCGTGCTTTGCCCACATAATCCTTAGCCTTACCCCATTACCCCTGCACTGTTTGATTTCTCTGAATTTAAACAGAGACTTCAATTTCATCTTTAAATCCAATTTTTAATGCATTTTAATTCATTCTTTCAATTCCAAAACCCTATTTTCACACTATAAATACAACCCCATACCCTAGCCCATCTTCATTCTAAATCTTGAGCCAAAATTATCAAATTTTTCTAAGTACAAATGGAGTAGAAGTGGAGTTAGCCCAAGACCAACTTCCGGCGAGGAATCGAGCAAGTTCCGGCGACCCCGCGACGCCGCAATGATCAAGCTATCTTCTGCTACCTCTTTCCTACCCTTCTAACTAGTAAGTCCCACATCATTCTTCTCTTTCTACATAAAATGTTCTATTTTTCAAACATGTCGGTAAGTGGAGTTAACACCGACTTTTGATTCTAAGACCTTGAAATCACACTTTTTCTTAATCATTGTTCATCCATATTCTTAACATTTGTTTATAACCATAAAACTAATAATTAGTAACAACTTTCACCATAAATCATCATGTTAAATAACTTTAAATTGAGTTTTATATTTAAATACCATGAACATTGTATCTACCATATTGTATTACTTTGCCTAATCATACCTCTAGAAAACGTCATGGGGTAATGACCTACCCCACACATGCACACATGTTTATATACCACGATACTCTTGGAAATATATTTTTGTTGCAAATACAATATTTCATTAAAATACCATCGACTATAAAAACCTGGTTTTCTTTTTAATTGTATTATTAAATTCTTTGCGATTATGTCTCTACAACCCATTTTGAGAAACCTTTTATTGGATGGTGTGGATTATCGCACATTCTCGGGCTAGTAGAGCGAGATGCAGACCTCCTCACGGAGCATTCAGTCTCGAAAGATTTTTAATACGATTTTTAAGAAAACGAGATTTTCTAATTAATAATAAAATTAATTTTTAATATTATCAAACAACATAGTTTCAAGTTATAATAAAATTCCATATTTTTCTATAAAAAAACAAGTTTCACTAAAATACCATCAAGTATTAAAACAAGACAAGTCTTACACTAAAATACCTTGAACTACTTAAGCTATGTAAATATTCACTAATATACCTTATTCTTTAAAATTCACATCCATGAAAGCCCTAAAGAATATAAATAATTACTCTAGGTTTATTTCGAAGGTATATAATATATTTTTCATAAAACCCCTTCGAGTTATATAAAATTACATTAAGGACCTTAGTAAGTATAGGTTTAAGCGGGATCAATTCTCTTGAGCCTCAGGGAGCCGGAGAAAGTGAGTGCTTGCCTATTTAAGGTAGAAAAACTTAACGAGGTTATCAATGGTGATTGTCTTGGAAAAAGACACAAATCCTGTCGTCCATATGCAGCAGTTACCGATAACACTCGAATATAATTCAGGATCCAAATCAGTTCTAAGTGTCTGACTCAAGTCTGAGTCCAAATCAATCCGAATCTAATCCAAATCAGAATCCAATTCATCATGAATCCAATATACCAACATGTATACTTGAACCTGAACCTGAATACCCGAACAAGATCAATATGCAAACATGACTTAATTTGACCGAACCATGGCTATATCTTGATTTGACTACCTGACTACTTGATACATCATGAACCTGATTATATGAACAACTTGTATCCATGGTCTCGGCAAGTCTGATAACTATAATCAATACAATATACATTACGGGGTTTAACTGGGTAGATTGTACGGAATATATTAGAAGTGGAATGAGATGGTCACTAAAAGACACCTACCTAAATATCCTGTGCCGTTGTCCCGTGGGTTTTGACGGGCCTTATACTACGGGTTACCATAGTCCATGGAGTAACTTGGACTCCTCTCGTATACACTGACACCTTCTATACCAAACTACAAACAACTACGTTAGTATAAAAAAACATATACATGTATAAATTACCAGTCATATATTCTCTACTTGTCCTATTCTATTCTATTCTACTCTTACTTTTGGGTCTTACCAAGCGCTAGTTTGCTGACGACATTCTCTCTATTTCTTTCTTGGGGATGTTCGTCAGGAGGACCGGACCCTCAGGAGACCGAACCAAGCCAGGACAACCTGGACCAGTTCATAGAGTAGCCAGACTTCTAGCTTTTACTTGTACTTATTTCAGTTCATATGCCATTATTTAGGCATTGCTTTCTATCATTGTACTTTTTCTTTTCAAATCAATTGTAATGTAAAGAATGAAAGTTAATAAAAGTTGATATTTATATTACATCTTTTGTTATTCTTGTGCATTTATTTATATTTCTTATTTACGCTTAACGTATATACTTCTGAGTAAATACGTCGCGTGCCCATCACGTCAACTTCCTTCTTATAACGACCGTGTTTTCTAATACCTAATAAAATATATTTTATTTAAATTCCTAGTATCAAGTAATTATTTACGTGTTTCGTTGATAGAAAAATATTTGTAAAGTAATGTTAATAATTTTCAAAGCATTGAAATACGATTAAAGGAATTTTCTAAACTCTATTTATATTTTTCTAGGCTTAAAATATTTTAATAAAATTTTATAATGCCTTAAAATAATTTACATATTTTTATTAATGATTTAAAATAATTATTTCGTAATTAAAATATTTCCAAGAATAAAATAGATATTTAAATAATTATAATAACTAGCAAACTTCATAGATATTGATATATTATTTAGTTTTAACCCAAAATTATTTTTATCTAAAGATAACCATAAAATATATTTTCTAAATTTTTTTCATAATGTTCCCGTATTTTTAATTATTTAAAAAAAAATTAAAACCTAATTCAATTTTTAAATAATAAACAAGTATTTTTATTTTTTTAAAAAAAATATTAAATCCATTAATCCTGGACCGTTGGATACAAGATCCAACGGCCCAAAATCACCCGGCGGCGCCCACGTGGTGGGGACCATGCGAAAACGTGTGATCCCTACACGCGTGATGCGTGGCGCGGGTGTGTAGGCGTGGCAGCGTGATCTCGGTCGTTGGATCTTGATCCAACGGTTGAGATGAAGGGCGGCGGCGGCAATCATTCAAGAAATCATGGGGCAATCATTTAGGCGCGGATTTTGGGGGATTTTAACAGATTTTTTGGACTTTATGGTTGGTAAAAAAACCTATAAATAGACACCATCAAACCTAGATTTCACACACCTCAGAACTCCAAAAATTCTGAAAAAAAAATATCTATGCCTTCGTATCGACGACGACGACACTGTGGTTGCACCCAAGCATCAAGGAAAAATCCGAGCACGGAGCTATTGATGATTTAGTACGAGGCTACACCTTCGACCCATCGGCATTCAACTCTAACAAAAGGTAGGATCCGCCTCTCTCCACTTGTCTCTCGCTTTCTTTCTCATAATGATCTTGGTTTCAAGGCCTAATCCCCAATCTCATATTAAAATGATATTAAAAATATTTCTGCATACCTATTATTGTTATCTCATAATGATGATAATATTTACTCATGTTTAAAATGGCTTCTTTAATCACTCCTATATGCAAAAATATTGTACCCTTATACTACATGGAATGTGATATGCTTAATGTTATAACCCACGAGGTATCAATTCACTCCTTACATACCCACACTTATCTATACTGCCGATATAATCTCGAAATAGGTTACTTCCACAAAATACCCTCGTTTTATTAAAATGTTGTATTTGTTTAAAATATCCATATGAGATAAGATATTTGGAATAAATGTTTTAGATACGATATATATATTTTACTTACACTTTTTCCACCAACTACTTTAGTTTTGTTAAATCCATTTACCTTTTGAAAGGGGATAATACTAAATCTAAATAACGGCATATGGTTATTCCAACTTAGCCCCTTTCACTCGAAAGGATACTTTTATATTAATTCTTCTTAGAATGTTAACTAAAGTTTAATGAGTTACCCTAATAGGGGATTGTTTTACCTGAATCACCCCATGGTTACTAGACATTCGTCCTTGAAGGGCACAAATCCTGCCGCCCATGTGCAATGGTTGTCAATGCAGAGTCGTTCTTGTAGAATAGCACCTCTAATAGATTACCCTAATAATAGGGTAATGTTTTATGTAAGTAGCTCGTGGTTGATAGGCAATCGTCCGTGAAATAGACACAAATCCTGCCGTCCATGTACAGCGGTTGTCAACACGAACGTATTTTCTAAAACGTTACCTCAAAATTAAATCGTTATAATTTCATAAAATTATTATTTACAATAAAATATCTCAATCCATCCTAAAAAGAGATAATTTCATTTAAATACCTTGACCATTGCTAAAAGGCTATTTCAATAAAGACCATAACCCTTATAAATGATATTTTCCAAAAGAATATCTAAAACTTTATTAAAAGATAATTTTCAAATAAATATCATAACCCTTTATTAAAAGGATATTTTCTCAGTAAAATATTATGGGTTTCCAAAATGATAAATATTCCAAATATCATGGTTTTCTTATAAACAATAAATATAATTAAACACTATTATCCTTTATTAACTAAGTGTTCTATAAGATGATACGAAGTACCTTACAAACTTAAGAAGATAACAAGATAAAATGAGTGGTTGTGGAAGACCATATTAAATGAAATCAACTTCTTGATTACAAGTTATGACATACATGACACATGATACTGTTAGGGTTAGAATGTGCGGACCTAGGTATGGAATACTTATATATGAGGATACCTGTAGGTAGGGTGAACAGTCCAATGTGTGGACGACTACTAACCCGATATTCGAGCGAATACTAACCCTATTTTGAGGGTGAATGGTCCAATGTGTGGACAACTACCAACCCGATATTTGGACGAATACTAACCCTACTTGAAGGCGAATGATCCAATATGTGGATGACATATAATATGGAAATTCCATACCTAGATGTATACGCACTAACTCTAATTCGTCAAGACCTTTGTACTGAACTACGGGGATGGGTAGTTTGATTAGGTAAGGAGATTCGGAACTCGGATTCCCCTACTACTCGATCATGATCCCGAGAAATGAAACGGTACATTTCACTTCCCTAGTTGTTGTTCCGTGGCCACAAGGGAATAATCACGAGTATCCGAACCCTTATTTGACTAACTAAAACGTTTACAATACCTATTAATACTCAACACTAAATTCACATCATGTGCTATACCTACCTGTTATCTTATCTACCTTTCTTTATGAGACACGAATTATTCAGTATCTTGGATATAGATATTTTACCAGTTTAGAATTGTTGTTTATTATGGAACTGAAGGGTGAAAATACCTTTGCACTTGAGTGATATTCACGCTAGACAAAGCTCCATCATAGTCTTGAGACGCCTTTCGGGGATGTTCACGCTACCACATTGATTGCCATCCCAGGCACGAGCGCCAGCTCATACTGCTTCTAGCTAGTCATGGGATACCTCAAGGATACGAGTATGTCCACCAGTCAATTCCATCAATACACATCTTGTTTAACCTGATCTAACTCTTAGACTGAATATCCGTTTGACTCGACTTAAACCATTACCTAACCTACACCTCATACAAAATACTCATATTCGCATATACCTCTGTTAATATGTCTTATTTGTATACACCTCATACCCTCATACCCATATACATCATACCTGCACCTATGCATCATACTTATATACATACTTGCTCGTTTCTATACCTTTAATTCCTTATGAGGCAATCCTACCCGAGTATAACTCGCTGATGGACTTCCCTTTTCTTCCTCTATCCTTGGAATGTCCGTCAGATGAGAATGAGTATTATGACGAGAATCAAGGTGTGGAGCCAACTAATGAAGATTATGCAGACTTGACGGCGGAAGATTAGCTGGTTTTAATTTTTTTTGTTGCCCATATGTTTAGGGCTTTTGTTTCTCCTCGACGCAATTAAACTACTTAGTTTATTTTACTCTTTCTTTTGGGATATAATAAAGTTTGGTTAATGGAAATAAATGTCTTTCGCTTTTATTATTTTTGTTTTGGTACACATCCTGCATGTTAAATTTTCATACGCTTAACGTAACTGTATTTAATACACCACCTTCAATACAGTTAGGTTGCAGACCATGCCACATCATCCTTCACCTTCTTTTGGGAAGCGAGGCATGACAGGTTTTAGTGGTGGCCCATGCAGGTCCTTTTGTGTACTAAAATGAAACCGTTAACTGGCTTATTATATTTGTGAATCTCATCCATTTATACCGATTTCATAATTTTCCTATGTCCCTTGTTCTTTTCTTGACATTTTGTATCCTGACCATGGCCTTCCTTTCAGGTTATGGCAAATCTTTCCGATGAGGATGACATGTCCGATATTACTTTTGAAGATACATCTGGAGATTCAGACGACGAAGTCGTAGACTCTCAGGCGGTTATTTCCGACAGTGACTCGGAAGACGAAGAAGTCGATGCTGCAACTCCGGAGCCTATGATGGACAATGACTCCGAAGACGAAGAAGAAGATCCCATAGAAGAGGATCATATAGAGGAGGGGCCAGAAAAAGAGGCTCCTGCGGCGGAGGAGAATCCTACGGAATATGATCCTAATAGGGAGGCTCCTGCAGAAGAAGAAGACCCTATAGAGGTAGGATCCGAGAACGAGGCTCCTGCCAAGGATGAGTCGAAGGACGAAGCTTTGAGTGAAGAGGAACTCAAGGCCGAAGAAACTCAGGCAGTTGCCCCCGCAAGATGCAGTGGGAATGGTCGTACCTTTCTTAGTGCGATAGCCTATCACAACTTGTTGAACTCCCATAATCGAGATTAATAAGACTTTTCCTTTTTCTTTTGGCCGAATAAAACGATGTAGAACAGTAGGGGCATGTCCTTACTTTTCGGTTGTACTCTCTTTATTGAAGTTGGATAATAAAATCTTAGTTTCGAGCAAAAATCTCTCTTGTGTCTCTTGCTCTTCTTCTTAGTTTTTCTCTTGCATTAATTGTTGTTCTTCCATACAAGTTATTATCTTGTCTCACCCCTCAGCCTGTTTGTAACCTAACCTATTCTGATTCAGATCATCAATGGCCGGACGACACCATAACCGCAACAGAAGGGGAAATGGAGTCAATGAAGCCGCTGCTCAGCAAGCAGCTATACTACAAATGATGCAAGGACTACTGGAGCAACAGCAGAAGTAGACAGCTGCCCTTCATCAGGATCTACGATAAAGTAGATAGCAGTAAGGAGAGATTTTAAGTAAGGCACTAGCCCCAATTTCTCCAGGTTTGGCGGGAGTGAAGCAGTTCAGATCACTCCATCCTAAGACCTTTTCGGGGAAAGAAACTCCTTTAGAAGCTGAAGAATGGCTCAAAGTAACAGTTAATGATCTCAGTGCCAATCAAATTCCGAAGGATGCATGTTTAAATATCGCTAAATTAAAACTCACGGATAATGCCAGAATATGGTGGGAGACCGAGGAAAGTAGACTGAAAGAGCCCATCGACTGGAAAACGTTCAAACAACATTTCCATACTCAATACTTCCCAGTCATAGCACACCTAAGGATGGAAAGAGAGCTTATACAATTCCAACAAGGGAGTATATGGGATAAGTCGGTGGACGAGTATGCTTTAGAGTTCGCAAGGTTAAGTCGGTTCGCGCATCACCTGGTGGCAACCCCGGAACTATATGCTAAGAGATTCCAACAAGGGTTGGATCTGAAGACGCAATCCTCCATGTCTTCTGCTACCTTATCAACTTATGATGAAATTTTAGATCCGACACGAAACTTTGAAGACCTTTAGAGTCGCATGAGGAAGGATGACCGTTTGTCTGGCATTAAGCGACCAGCCAATCAAATTCTTGGGGGATCACCTTCCAGATTCAACGGGAGACAACAACCCAAGAGACCAGCAGGACCAACTATCTTCAGAAAACCGGCTGTTATATGCAACCATTGTGGTAGGACTGGACTGTAAGTCTATGGTAGCGCCCCGACCGTCTTTCCGAGGCCAAAATGCGGAAACGAAAACTTTTAAACTTGCGCTAACGTATACAATAAAACCCGGATCGAACCATTAACCTACTACTAGCTAACTAGAGAAGGGATAGAAAGGCTATACCGATCGATCTGTGTCCTTCGGTCTTTGGCCACCATCCCAAGCTCCACGTGACATCTCCGGTCTCGATCTCCTCGTCGGAAAGGGCACCACATCATCGATTCCTTTTATAGGATCCCGCTTCATCCGAAGCAACTCGGGCACAAAGTGTGCTAGCCGACGTGTCCAAGGTGATGTAGAGAATGATTGTGATCACTTTGTCTCTTGCATCCATGGATTTGGATGGAGGTTAGAGGTGTTGCCATTGATGGAGATAATGAGCTAGAGGAAGAAGAAGAAGCCTTTACTTTCTTGAGTTGTATGATAAAAATGAGAGCAAGAATGAATAGTACAAGAGCAAACCCAAAGGGATATGGCTGCCCTTCTCTCTCTTCCTCTCATTTCAACACTCAAATCCATCACAAAATGTGACATATGCACAATAAAAGAGACCATGAGTCACTAGGTTGCATGTGTCACAATAAATGCACCTCATGATGATTTCTAGCTCATAATTTCCATTTGTAAACATTAACCTAAATGTTTACAACAATAAAAAGATACGGCAACATCTAAAGTAAACTCGTGACGGATCACAAGGATACCCCTCACCTGTATATACATACCTGCATCCGCATTCCGACTGAATACGAATGCGATGAGACTAAAGTAATCCAACAAATCTAATACTAGGATCCGGCTTAAACCAAAGCCCACTAGTATGATCCGTCCGATCATAATCCGTGCACTACTGCACGTATATGATCGAACCCTGCCATATATCATACGGCATCTACAACGTTTCGCCCGAAACTTGAGAAACTGTCTGAGGGGGACTCTAAAGACTCGTCAATACTTTAGCTGTGGATTTAACCACTAGCACGTCAGTGGTACTAGCTGTACGTAACGGGCTACCAGGTATTGACCAAAAGGGGGGTCGATGAGCGAACTCATCCCGACACCCTACTAAGCCTGTCAGTGACAATATCCGTACAGTCCAGTCCGTTCGTCTATGAGTATCGCATGGCGGGCCTAGGTGGTTGGTAAAAGTCAGACCCTCAAAAGCGGTACAAGTTGTGCCGGAGTGCAGCCCAGAACACCCTGAGATACTACTGGATTACCTACCAGTAAATCTCCAGCCTTGGCCAAGGACTTCGTGTAACGGCTTTCCTAGACACAGCGCGATCTCACCCTCAATACCGGGAGAGACGAAACCCCTGCCGATCGCTCACTGGCTCCATGTGGCTCGGGACTGTACCCAACTAAAACCTGTTTGCACGACTCCTTTGAGCCGTGGTAGGGTAGTAATCAAAGCACAGTGGGAACTCACACGAGACAAATAACGATCTCAGGTCGATGAACTAACCTGTACACATGTCACCAGGGAACTGCTATCTGACGTCAGGTATAATACCAACTAGCATGTTCCCGGCGAGTCCTGTCCGGTGTACTCATAACCCAATGAGCACATGTATACATCTTAGGTGAACCAACTGACACCAATGGCTTGTGAGACCGGCCACCGCCCCTCATCGGGGTCTCGACTGTATACACTAGTCTAGTAATGGAGTATCGATGCCCAGTCTCAAAACTCCCACGACTAGGGACCATTTTAAGGATGTGCGTATAGACCCCAGCTCCCACGTATATGATCACCATCATACTACTGGCCATCAAGCAAGAATCCTATAGGCTCTATCAACGTGCAATAGCGACCTGTAATATCACTTAAAGCATGTACACGATGATAAAGATAAACCAGATAGCATACTATCATCTTGAGTAAGACTGTCCTACCGGCATAGGTCCTCCCTCAATCATTGCAATCACATGCCTGTGATCTAATAATTGATTTTGAAGGCACTATATCCAACATGGACACTACATGAGAGACTGTCACATTTTGAACAAACTTTGCATAGTTTGTGGGTCTCTGGATCATACCATTGGGGACTGTCCTCAAAGAGGGAGACAATTAGGCCCCGTCAACAAGCTGGCTAACTATAGGACACCAACACAGGGAAACCGGCCACTTTCTGCCACTAAACCAACCGGTCAAGGGGCATCACCAAAGGGACCACCCTTTCCATCACAGGAGCGTGTTTTTCAGCAAGCGCAGCGGAATGGACCCAAACGCTGGACCTTCACCATGACAGCTGAGAAGACTGATACCACATGGCAAGACAGCATATGTACTCTTTTCTTTTTCAACCTTCCTTTTTGATACCATACTTATTTATCCTTTGATGAAAATCTTAGATAGACTCACCATAATTCTTCTAGTTTTCATAGTTTCGACCCGTTGTTTTTATGTTATATCCCTCAAGTTTTCCATCAATTCACAACCTTCCTTCAACTTCCAAACTTTTCTATCCGGAAGCAACTAGTGGTTTTACATTTTCCGATTCTTTATACCTAAACCCTTCAGAGACTTTCCATGCGTCAAGTGTTACACCGACTCCCGGGAGCGACACATGCAGCAAAGAGGATTCCCGACAGCGTTACAGATTTCCGTGCCAAGTAGTGGCTACTCCTTTGGAAATTTAAAAATATGAAATTATTCTAAGGAGAGTAGATCGTAACTATCACAACCATTCTTTCTATTCTTAGCAAACCCAGAAGTTTTAAACGTCAACTACGATTTTTCGGGGAAGGGACTTGGTGGTGCAATGTATCAGCGCAGCGATATAGTTGCATATGCATCAAGACAACTAAAGACTCATGAACGCAAATATTCCTATCCAGATCTAGAACTGACAATGGTAATGTTCATCTTGAAGATATAAAAACACTACTCTAAGGAGAACGTGGGAACACGGATGGTTGAAACACATGAAGCGGGTGAGAGGGGTCAAGTTTTATATGGGAGAAATGCCGATCGGTTGGGACGATCCTGAAGATGGAGAAGTTGTAAGATTGAGATAATTATAGGAATAAAAGTGGAGATGATGATACAATGCAGCGAGCGCGGACAGCTCAGCCCACGACTCATCGGCCGTTTAATATCTTGGAAGGAGACGGTGGGTTTGTGTATAGCCTAGTTATGCTATTTTCTTTTGTAGGGTTTTCTTAACACCTCTATGAAGGTTTAGAAGCATCATGCATGCTATAACAATAAATTTTTGAGGTGATAAGCAAACTATACAAAGAATCGAACTAGAATATATGAAGTAACAATTAATAGTATCAAGTTAAAGAGTTAAGTTATGCTAAGTGTTGAAACTACAACCTTTGTAGTTCACTTTGGAAGACTCCTAAGCTTTGGAAAGGTCCACTTGATCGACTCCTCGTCCACGACGATCCACCCGAAGCGCTTTGCCCTAAGCTTGATGCTTCCTACGATCTTTGAAAATCCTTGAAGCACAACACCCTACACAAGATGGCTAGGGTTGTGTAGGATGATGAAGTGGTTGATGTTCTTATTTATTACCTTTTCTTTTCTTTTTCTAACTCTTTTTAACTATTAAAAGAGAGCTAGGGTTTGAGGAAGAAGAAGAACTCTCACTCTTTTTCTTTTTCTAAGATAATGATAATGTAAAAGGATAATGAGAGAGAGTGAGAGATCTTATCATAACTTTAACCATAGTAGAATAAAAATCTAGATATTTCATCTAAGGTTAAATGGCAAAAGGAATGGAAACTATGGTTGAGTTAAAGAAGTGTGTAGATGAGTGTGGAAGAAATGACTCATTAACCATTCTTTTTGCCTTTAAACTTTAATGAAAAATCTAAACATTATCATGTCTACAATATGATTCTTATATTGCCTTCCTCTTTGTATCAACAACCATGATACATTTCATGCATGTATGTATGTGTGCACATCATCATGTACATATACATCCATGTATCCAAAATAAGAAAAGGATTTAAATAAATAATATAAAAGCCAATATTAAATCAACACTTGATTTAATAAATCCATCATATCTCATATGACCCAACTAATATTAAATGCCCGATTAAAATACAGTATCATATACTAGTATTTAATCGAGGCTCTGCGCATATCTCATATGTGCACCACTTCGTTTCGCCAGAGCCGAGAAACTTCTATGTGGGACTCTAAGACTCGTCAATACGCCAGCAGTAGATGATGATCATATCAAACACCTACAAGCCGCAAGCGGTCAGCTAAACGTAACGGCCACCCGGGTATTGAGCGATCAGAATAAGAACAAGCGAACCTGTCAAAACTCCTGTCAATCCATCTGGCAACACTAACCGTACAGTCCGGTCTCTTCGTCAGATATGCTGCATATCGAGTCTAGGGATGGAATCGTCGACCCCAATAACTCAATAAGTCATGCCGGTATATGGTCTATAACAGATCGAGAAACTTACTGATAACACTTATCAGTAATATCTCAGCAGCCCTGGCCAGGGACTTCCCGTTATAGCCAATCGTGCACAGCACAGCATCAACCCCCAATACCGGGAGAGACGAAACCCCTCCTATCGCTCACTGCCTCCACATGCCTCGAGACTATACCCAAAATCCACCTGTTTGTACGACTCAGTAGAGCCGCAGTAGGGTGGAGATCAAAATACAGTGGGAGGACACACAAGACTCTATGACGATCTCGGGTCTACAGACTAACCTGTACCAGTGTCACCTGAGAACTGCTATCCGACGTATGATATAATACCATATAGGAGTTCTCGGTGAGTCCGTTCAGTGTACCCAGTCTCACTGAGCACCCGTATACTATCTTCGGTGTCAACACACCAGACGGATATGGGATCATCCATCGCCCATCATATGGAACAAGAATGGTATACGCTAGTCTAAGCTGGAATATCGATGCCCTGTCTCGATATACCTACGACTAGGAACATTTCAAGGATATGCTTATAAACTACAGATGTCCCACTAGTATGATCCGCATCATAATTCCAGTAGTTAAGCCAATATCCTTAGGGCTTTATCAACATGTACCAAATGAATATAAACATGATCAAGTGAACATATGATAAAGTAAAACCAGATAGCATACTATCATTTTGAGCAAGACTGTCACCCGAATATATATATATACACATCAGTACATACACTATCTCATAATGGCCTCTAGGGCATACATATATCCAACATCTTTGGAGAGGGGCATAATGCTTTTATATCTCATAGTTGAGAGGGTATGCTGGCAACCCTATTCATACTTTTGATCATTCCGAGATCATGGAAAGGTTGGCGTAATCTACGAGCAGCAACCGGTCGGGCTACTAGAAGGATGAAACCTTGAGGGACAAGACAATCCAGCTGGATAAAGTTATGTGGAAAAAGAACTACTAGGTAAACATACACGGAAGCAAGGAAACGGGACGAGAAAGCGAGACCCAAAATTTTTAACCGCAATAATCCCTTCTTGGTGATTTTTTTTCCCTTGACCTACCTTCTGAATTTTCAAAGACGAAATTAATTTAAGGAGGGTAAATTGTAACGACCGTGTTTTCC
This sequence comes from Agapanthus africanus, assembly GCA_030015575.1. NCBI lineage: Eukaryota > Viridiplantae > Streptophyta > Magnoliopsida > Asparagales > Amaryllidaceae > Agapanthus > Agapanthus africanus. The sequence goes on from CM057339.1 coordinate 268,476,354, forward strand.
AATACCTAATAAAATATATTTTATTTAAATTCCTAGTATCAAGTAATTATTTATGTGTTTCGTTGATAGAAAAATATTTTTAAAGTAATGCTAATAATTTTCAAAGCATTGAAATACGGTTAAAGGAATTTTTTAAAATCTATTTATATTTTTCTAGGATTAAAATATTTTAATAAAATTTTATAATGCCTTAAAATAATTTACATATTTTTATTATCGATATAAAATAATTATTTCGTAATTAAAATATTTCCTAGAATAAAATAGATTTTTAAATAATTATAATAACTAGAAAACGCCATAGATATTGATATACTATTTAGTTTTAGCCCAAAATTATTTTTATACTAAAGATAACCATAAAATATATTTTTGAAATTATTCCATAATTTTCCCGTATTTTTAACTATTTTAAAAAAAAATTAAAACCAAATTCAATTTTTAAATAATAAACAATTTAGTATTTTTATTTAAAAAATATTAAATTCCTGGGTCGTTGGATACAAGATCCAGCGGCCCAGAATCACCCGGCGGCGCCCACATGGTGGGGACCATGCGAAAACGCGTGATCCCCACACGCGTGACGCGTGGCGCGGGTGTGTAGGCGTGGCGGTGCGATCTCGGCCGTTGGATCTTGATCCAACGGCTAAGATGAAGGGCGGTGGCGGCAATCATTCAGGGAATCATAGGGCAATCATTTGGGCGCTGATTTTGGGGGATTTTAACAGATTTTTTGTATTTTGTGTTTGGTAAAAAAACCCTATAAATAGACACCTTCAAACCCTGATTTCTCACACCTCAGAACTCTAAAAATTCTGAAAAAAATACCTACGCCTTAGTATCGACGACACCGACGCTGTGGTTCTACCCAAGCATCAAGGAAAAATCCTGTTTGGAACTCTTCCAACTCACCGTCCCTCCATTGAGGGTAAATGCAAACCCTGAGATAGACTTGCCGTCATCCTTGTCACTCTGGAAGCTCGAATCGGTAAAGGCCTCCATTTGGAGATCCCCATTACCATACACCAAGAACAATTCTTTAGTCCTTCGCAAGTACTTAAGAATGTTCTTTACAGCAATCCAGTGATTCTCCCCTGGGTTAGATTGATACCTGCTTACTACACTAAGTGCATAAGCAACATCAGGGCGTGTACATAACATCGCATACATTATCGATCCTACTGCCGAAGCATAGGGAATAATGCTCATGCGAGCTCTCTCTATATCAGACTTTGGGCAATCGTCTTTTGAGAGAGTGACTCCATGGCAAGCGGGTAAGGCACCCCGCTTGGAGTCTTCCATACTAAATCTCTTTAGGATGGTGTTAATGTACTTGGTTTGGGACAATCCCAATAACCGTTTGGATCTATCCCTATAGATCCGTATACCCAATATGTATGTGGCATCTCCCAGGTCCTTCATGGAGAACCTTTGTGATAAGAATGATTTGACCGACTGTAGCATAGGAATGTCATTTCCTATCAGAAGTATGTCATCTACGTACAATACGAGGATTGCGACATTTCTTCCTACAGTCTTCTTATAAACACAAGGTTCATCTGGATTTTTGATGAAATCAAACTCTTTGATAGCATCATCAAAACAGATGTTCCAACTCCGTGATGCCTGCTTTAATCCATAAATGGATTTAAGTAACTTACATGCTTTACCGCTGCTCCCAATATCAATGAATCCCTCTGGTTGATCCATATAAACGCATTCCTCTAAATCACCATTTAGGAATGCAGTTTTAACGTCCATCTGCCAGATTTCATAGTCGTAGTGAGCAGCAATAGCGAGTAGGATCCGAATGGATTTAAGCATGGCTACCGGAGAGAAAGTCTCGTCATAGTCCAAGCCTGGTCTTTGACGAAAACCTTTCGCTACCAACCTTGCTTTATAGGTCTCTACCTGTCCATCTACACCGATCTTTCTTTTAAAGATCCATTTGCATCCCACAGGTTTTATCCCGGAGGGTACATCTTCCAAAGTCCATACTTTGTTGGTGTACATGGACTCCATTTCGGATCTCATGGCATCCAGCCAATTCACAGAGTCACCACTCGTGATAGCCTGATGAAAACTGGAAGGATCATCATCATCCATGATGCAGTCTTCTCTATCACCATCAATGAGAAAACCGTAGTATCTCTCCGGTGGGCGAGAAATCCTATCAGATCTACGGAGTGGCTGAGGTTCATTAGATTCTGTTATAACTTCAGGTTCAGCCAAGTTGTCATCTGTAATTTGGGTTTCTAGAACTTCTTCTAGATCTACCACATTGCCATTTGTATTGTTTGAAAAAATTTCATCTTCTAAAAAGGTGGCATACTGAGAAACAAACACTTTTTGTTCCTCTTTGTGGAAAAAAAGATACCCAAACGAATGTTTAGGATATCCTACAAATATACATTTGATTGATCGTGTCTCGAGTTTGTCTGGATTCTGCTTTTTAACAAAAGCCGGACAACCCCAAATCTTAACTCTTTTAAGAGATGGTTTCTTCCCATGCCATATCTCATATGGAGTGGTAGACACGGTTTTGGTTGGAACTTTGTTTAACAGAAAAGCTGCTGTTTCCAATGCATGCCCCCAAAACGAGAAAGGTAACTCAGCATCACTCATCATGGATCGTACCATATCTAATAGGGTACGGTTCCTTCGTTCTGACACACCGTTGTGCTGTGGTGTGTAAGGTGGAGTGCGCTGAGAGAGAATCCCATTCTCTTTTAGGAAGTCTAAGAACTCAGTACTTAAGTACTCTCCACCTCGATCCGATCGAAGTATCTTGATACTCTTTCCTGTTTGGTTTTCTACTTCATGTTTATACTCCTTGAATTTCTCAAAAGCTTCAGATTTATGTTTTATCAAATATACATGACCAAATCTTGAGAAATCATCTGTAAAAGTTATGAAGTATGAAAAACCGCCTCTTGCATGTGTAGACATTGGTCCGCATACATCACTATGTATGAGGCCTAGGAGCTCAGTAGCTCTTTCTCCGTGTCCTGTAAACGGGGTTTTGGTCATTTTACCTTTGATACAAGACTGGCAAGTTGCATAAGATTTATACTCAAATGAATTTAAATATCCATCTTTATGAAGCTTGTTGAGTCTTGTTTCATTAATATGACCAAGTCTACAATGCCAAAGAAAAGCTTCATTTATTTCTGAAAATTTCCTTTTATTTTTGTGTTGTATGTTGAAAACTGTGTGTTGATTAAGGACGTATATCCCGTTACTTAATGTACCACAACCAATCAACTCTTGATTCAGTTTAATGTTCATAACATTGTGTTGCACAGCAAAATGATATCCTTCATTGTCTAACAAGGAAACTGATATAATATTACAAAGCATAGTTGGTACAAAATAACACGGGTTCAAAACCAATATACAACCCGAAGGCAAACCTAGGTGATACTCTCCTACTGAAACTGCATTTACATTGGAACCATTTCCAACTTGGAGAGTATGATCACCTGTCTTCAGAACTCTGCTATTTCTCAACGCCTGCACAGAATTGCAAATATGAGAACCTGAACCGGTATCCAATACCCAGGATGCAGAATTAATAGAAAAACAGTTTTCAATTACGAACACACCTGAGGCTGAAGCATCATCATGCTTCTTCTTGAGTGCTAGGTACTCGATACAGTTCCTCTTCCAGTGTCCCGTCTTCTTGCAATGGAAACATTCGCCTTTCTCTGATGCCCCAACCTTGGACTTGCCTTTTCCCTTTACCTTTTTGACTCCACCCTTAGGTTTGGTGGGTTTCTTCTTCATCTTTCCCTTGGCCTTAGCCTTTGGGTAAGATGAGGAGGATTGCCCAACAGACATAACGGGAGTCTTCACTGACTTCAGTGTGCTCTCTGCACTCCTTAACATATTAAGGAGTTCAGGCAGTTCCTTCTCCATGTTGTGCATGTTGAAGTTAACGATGAACTGAGCAAAGGTGGAGGGGAGAGACTGTAGAATGATATCTGTATACTGTTCATTGTCCATTGTCCACCCAAGGTCCTCAAGCTCTTCTATGAGAGCTATCATTATTAGAACATGGTCTCCTACTGATGTGCCAGCGGTCATGCGCATCTGAAACAATTTCTTAGACGCTTCGTATCTTAATACGCGAGATTGCTCTCCATACAACTCTTTTGTATGGAGGAATATGGCTTGTACGTCCATATTCTCGTGCTGCTTCTGATGTGTGTTATCCATCGATGCAAGCGCGAGGCATTTTGCCGTGGCACAGTCAGTGTCCCAGGTTTTGCGGATTTCCCTATCCGCAACTGAAGGTTTAGGACCTAGGGGGGGCAAGGCTGGTGCGGTAAGGACATATGATACCTTATCATAAGTCAAGGCTATGTTTAAATTCCTCAGCCAGTCTTTATAGTTTGTCCCATTCAGCTTGTTTTTGTCTAATAGAAGCTTAAGTCCTGTCATGGGTATCTGCCATTAAGAGAGAGAAAAGAATACACTTAGCGAATGCTCTTGCAAAGATCAGATTGGTTATTATCTTGTCTAATCGATGTCTCCCACTGTTTTTTATCAAATTTTCTTTAAAACCTTTTAAAAAGAAAACTAGCCGGGATTAATTACAATCTACAACTTCGCCAACCTCTCAGCCAGGCCAGTGCCGGTACTTGAGGGAGGTTCCCCGTGCTTTCGTACGGACCTAATTAGAGTAAACCTCGTCTTCCCAGAGGCGTAGCCCCGTTTAGCACCTTTCTAGACACCTACCGAGTCAGCTAATTGTAAAGTGCAAAATTCTTCCGGGAACAACATTTGCTCGCATTGGGATCGGGATCCTATTATCATATAGTAGGTATACAATCTCATTGTAATTTTCAACTCTTGAAATTCCCGATATAATTTATTTTTACCCCTAGTACTTATGACCTTAACTAAAGTCAACATATCATAAGTACTAGTCAAGTTCTTCCCGTCATTTCGTGATTAACTAGACCCACTCATATGACCCTTAACTAAAGTCAACATAATCATATGAATGTCCTAATTATTCAGCATCATATGCAGTGTAGGAAGACATCACTCAGCTACCGTACACTGCGCCTTAACTAAAGTCAAAATACGCAGCACGAATACTAAGTACTCTACTTCCTAAAATGATGGAGGGTTGCGGATAGTTTTTAGAAAAACTTTTGACGCTTTGAACTTGATATCGTTGTAGAATCTAATGAGTTTAAAAGGAGTGGCTTAAGCTCCGCATTTTGAAACTTGCTTTTTTCTTACAAAAAAGGCCGAGTGTGTTTAAAATCTGATTCTACAACATCTTTTAGGTTCATTTATCTTTTACATTAATCTCATTAATGTAGTCCCATCATTTAAATCCTAAGCCATTACAGAGAGAAACGAAAATATACATTAAAAGATCACATCAGATAATAAAAGCAGCAGAAGCACATAAAGGATATCTAGGAGGTCCGTATTTTATATTTAGCCAGCAATAAAAATACGGATTCCACGGTCGCGATGAATAGCCAAGCCCACATCCCTAGACCCCTACGAGAGCGGCAAGCGACCCTACCAATTCTGGAGTTTAGGAGACCCGGTCTCGACTCCTCGAGATGGCCTCCCACTGAACCCAAGAACCCGGTCACTTGTGCCCTCCACCTTGGGTCTATCCTAATGCGGAAAAGTAAATAATATACAATACTGGTGACATCAACCTCACCCCGGAAGTGTCCCAAATAAAAGAATATTACATACAAATTAATATTACATGAATTGAAAGAATACTCTCATCTCACATAAAAAGAAAACCCCCGGCTATTCATTGCGACAATCCTGCATATCAAATCTCATTCGACACAGAGAAATAAAAAGGAAATATACAACAATTGGAATCTTTAACCGCCTTTAGACAACACAAATCCGGAATATCACATATACAAGATTTCATGCCTAAACAATGTAAAGCTCGCATTTGGGTCTCATTCAAGAAAACACCTTTTCAAAACTAACCGGATAATTCAACAAGATTTCCGTTATTCCCGAGACCGAATTGCTAGATTTACACGCAACAAACAAATTTGTAGATTTCAATTATTGTAACATATACTATTAAACTAAGCGACGTTGGAACATCGGATCAAACACATTAAACAACCAGAAACTGCTCTGTAATCTCAACACCTGGGCAGATTCTAAATATATCAGTAACACCAGAAAACACATACGGGCTAGCACAAGAAAAATGGGCCCACAATTCAACTATACCGCCGCGGAACCGCCGCAACAAGCCACTCTTGGCCGCGGTTCCGCGGTTGAATAGGTGAATTAGGGCATCGTTTTTCTTGTGGGTCCATACAATTTCCTGCTCTATTTTTTACATATTTTTAATTTGAAAAATACCAGGTTTTTAAAAAATTTCCAGAGAGCACTTTTCGGGTGTCGGTTTTCGTCCGTTCGATGTTTTCAATGTCGTTTAGGCTACTACAAAGCTCTAGCTTGGCTCTGATACCATGTAGGGTTTTCTTAACACCTCTATGAAGGTTTAGAAGCATCATGCATGCTATAACAATAAATTTTTGAGGTGATAAGCAAACTATACAAAGAATCGAACTAGAATATATGAAGTAACAATTAATAGTATCAAGTTAAAGAGTTAAGTTATGCTAAGTGTTGAAACTACAACCTTTGTAGTTCACTTTGGAAGACTCCTAAGCTTTGGAAAGGTCCACTTGATCGACTCCTCGTCCACGACGATCCACCCGAAGCGCTTTGCCCTAAGCTTGATGCTTCCTACGATCTTTGAAAATCCTTGAAGCACAACACCCTACACAAGATGGCTAGGGTTGTGTAGGATGATGAAGTGGTTGATGTTCTTATTTATTACCTTTTCTTTTCTTTTTCCAACTCTTTTTAACTATTAAAAGAGAGCTAGGGTTTGAGGAAGAAGAAGAACTCTCACTCTTTTTCTTTTTCTAAGATAATGATAATGTAAAAGGATAATGAGAGAGAGTGAGAGATCTTATCATAACTTTAACCATAGTAGAATAAAAATCTAGATATTTCATCTAAGGTTAAATGGCAAAAGGAATGGAAACTATGGTTGAGTTAAAGAAGTGTGTAGATGAGTGTGGAAGAAATGACTCATTAACCATTCTTTTTGCCTTTAAACTTTAATGAAAAATCTAAACATTATCATGTCTACAATATGATTCTTATATTGCCTTCCTCTTTGTATCAACAACCATGATACATTTCATGCATGTATGTATGTGTGCACATCATCATGTACATATACATCCATGTATCCAAAATAAGAAAAGGATTTAAATAAATAATATAAAAGCCAATATTAAATCAACACTTGATTTAATAAATCCATCATATCTCATATGACCCAACTAATATTAAATGCCCGATTAAAATACAGTATCATATACTAGTATTTAATCGAGGCTCTGCGCATATCTCATATGTGCACCACTTCGTTTCGCCAGAGCCGAGAAACTTCTATGTGGGACTCTAAGACTCGTCAATACGCCAGCAGTAGATGATGATCATATCAAACACTTACAAGCCGCAAGCGGTCAGCTAAACGTAACGGCCACCCGGGTATTGAGCGATCAGAATAAGAACAAGCGAACCTGTCAAAACTCCTGTCAATCCATCTGGCAACACTAACCGTACAGTCCGGTCTCTTCGTCAGATATGCTGCATATCGAGTCTAGGGATGGAATCGTCGACCCCAATAACTCAATAAGTCATGCCGGTATATGGTCTATAACAGATCGAGAAACTTACTGATAACACTTATCAGTAATATCTCAGCAGCCCTGGCCAGGGACTTCCCGTTATAGCCAATCGTGCACAGCACAGCATCAACCCCTAATACCGGGAGAGACGAAACCCCTCCTATCGCTCACTGCCTCCACATGCCTCGAGACTATACCCAAAATCCACCTGTTTGTACGACTCAGTAGAGCCGCAGTAGGGTGGAGATCAAAATACAGTGGGAGGACACACAAGACTCTATGACGATCTCGGGTCTACAGACTAACCTGTACCAGTGTCACCTGAGAACTGCTATCCGACGTATGATATAATACCATATAGGAGTTCTCGGTGAGTCCGTTCAGTGTACCCAGTCTCACTGAGCACCCGTATACTATCTTCGGTGTCAACACACCAGACGGATATGGGATCATCCATCGCCCATCATATGGAACAAGAATGGTATACGCTAGTCTAAGCTGGAATATCGATGCCCTGTCTCGATATACCTACGACTAGGAACATTTCAAGGATATGCTTATAAACTACAGATGTCCCACTAGTATGATCCGCATCATAATTCCAGTAGTTAAGCCAATATCCTTAGGGCTTTATCAACATGTACCAAATGAATATAAACATGATCAAGTGAACATATGATAAAGTAAAACCAGATAGCATACTATCATTTTGAGCAAGACTGTCACCCGAATATATATATATACACATCAGTACATACACTATCTCATAATGGCCTCTAGGGCATACATATATCCAACATCTTTGGAGGGGGGCATAATGCTTTTATATCTCATAGTTGAGAGGGTATGCTGGCAACCCTATTCATACTTTTGATCGTTCCGAGATCATGGAAAGGTTGGCGTAATCTACGAGCAGCAACCGGTCGGGCTACTAGAAGGATGAAACCTTGAGGGACAAGACAATCCAGCTGGATAAAGTTATGTGGAAAAAGAACTACTAGGTAAACATACACGGAAGCAAGGAAACGGGACGAGAAAGCGAGACCCAAAATTTTTAACCCCAATAATCCCTTCTTGGTGATTTTTTTCCCTTGACCTACCTTCTGAATTTTCAAAGACGAAATTAATTTAAGGAGGGTAAATTGTAACGACCGTGTTTTCTAATACCTAATAAAATATATTTTATTTAAATTCCTAGTATCAAGTAATTATTTATGTGTTTCGTTGATAGAAAAATATTTTTAAAGTAATGCTAATAATTTTCAAAGCATTGAAATACGGTTAAAGGAATTTTTTAAAATCTATTTATATTTTTCTAGGATTAAAATATTTTAATAAAATTTTATAATGCCTTAAAATAATTTACATATTTTTATTATCGATATAAAATAATTATTTCGTAATTAAAATATTTCCTAGAATAAAATAGATTTTTAAATAATTATAATAACTAGAAAACGCCATAGATATTGATATACTATTTAGTTTTAGCCCAAAATTATTTTTATACTAAAGATAACCATAAAATATATTTTTGAAATTATTCCATAATTTTCCCGTATTTTTAACTATTTTAAAAAAAAATTAAAACCAAATTCAATTTTTAAATAATAAACAATTTAGTATTTTTATTTAAAAAATATTAAATTCCTGGGTCGTTGGATACAAGATCCAGCGGCCCAGAATCACCCGGCGGCGCCCACATGGTGGGGACCATGCGAAAACGCGTGATCCCCACACGCGTGACGCGTGGCGCGGGTGTGTAGGCGTGGCGGTGCGATCTCGGCCGTTGGATCTTGATCCAACGGCTAAGATGAAGGGCGGTGGCGGCAATCATTCAGGGAATCATAGGGCAATCATTTGGGCGCTGATTTTGGGGGATTTTAACAGATTTTTTGTATTTTGTGTTTGGTAAAAAAACCCTATAAATAGACACCTTCAAACCCTGATTTCTCACACCTCAGAACTCTAAAAATTCTGAAAAAAATACCTACGCCTTAGTATCGACGACGCCGACGCTGTGGTTCTACCCAAGCATCAAGGAAAAATCCGAGCGTGGAGCTATTGAGGATTTAGTACGAGCCTACACCTTCGACCCATCGGCATCCAACTCTAACAAAATGTAGGATCCGCCTCTCTCCACTTGTCTCTCGCCTTCTTTCTCATAATGATCTTGGTTTCAATTCCTAATCGCCAATCTCATATTAAAATGATGTTAAAAATATTTCTGCATGCCTAGTTTTGGTACCTCTTAATGATGATAATATTAACCCATGTTTAAAATGGTTTCTTTAATCACTCCTATATGCAAAAATATTGCACCCTTATACTACATAGAATGTGATATGCTTAATGTTATAACCCATGAGGTATCAATTCACCCCTTACATACCCTCACTTACCCATACTACCAATATGATCTTTAAATAGGTTACTTCTACAAAATACCCTCGTTTTATTAAAATGTTGTATTTGTTTAAAATATCCATATGACATAAGATATTTGGAATAAATGTTTTAGATACGATATATATATATTTTACTTGCACTTTTTCCACCAAATACTTTAGTTTTGTTAAATCTCTTTACCTTTTGAAAAGGGATAATACTAAATCTAAATAACGGCATATGGTTTTTCCAACTTAGCCCTTTTCACTTGAAAGAATATTTTTATATTAATTATTCTTAGAATGTTAACTAAAGTTTAATGAGTTACCTTAACAGGGGAATTTTTTACCTTAATCACCCCGTTGTTACTAGACAATCGTCCTTGAAAAGAGCATAAATCCTGCCGCCCATATGCAGCGGTTGTCAACGCGGAGTCGTTCTTGTAGAATAGCTCCTCTAATAGATTACCCTAATAATAGGCTAATGTTTTACGTAAGTACCTCGTGGTTAATAGGCAATCGTCCTTGAAAAGGACACAAATCCTGTCGTCCATGTGCAGCGGTTGCCAACACGAACATATTTTCTAAAACGTTACCTCAAACTTAAAACGCTATAATTTCATAAAATTATTATTTACAATAAAATACCTCAATCCATCCTAAAAAGAGATAATTTCATTTAAATATTTTGACCTTTACTAAAAGGTTATTTTCAACAAAGACCATAACCCTTATAAATGATATTTTTCAAAAGAATATCTAAAACTTTATTAAAAGATAATTTTCAAATAAATACATAACCTTTTATTAAAAGGATATTTTCTCAATAAAATATTATGGGTTTCCAAAATGATAAATATTCTAAATATCATGGTTTTCTTATAAACAATAAATATAATTAAACACTATTATCTTTTATTAACTAAGTGTTCTATAAGATGATACGAAATACCTTACAAACTTAAGAAGATAACAAGATAAAATGAGTGGTTATGATAGGCCATATTAAATAAGATCAACTTCTTGATTACAAGTTATGACATACATGACACATGATATGGTTAGGGTTGGAATGCGCGGACCTAGGTATGGAATACTTATATATGAGGATCCCTGCAGACAGGGTGAACAATCCAATGTGTGGACAACTACTAACCCGATATTCGGGCGAATACTAACCCTATTTTGAGGGTGAATGGTCCAATGTGTGGATAACTACTAACCCGATATTCCGGTGAATACTAACCCTACTTGAGAGCGAATGATCCAATATGTGGATGACATACAATGTGGAAATTCCATGCCTAGATATATACGCACTAACTCTAATTCGTCAAGACCTTTATACTAAACCACGGGGATGGATAGTTTGATTACTCAATGAGATTCGGAACTCGGATTCCCCTACTACTCGATCATGATCCCGGGAAGTGAAATGGTACATTTCACTTCCCCAGTTGTTGTTCCGTGGCCACAACGGAATAATCGCGAGTATCCGGACCCTTATTTGACAAACTAAAACTTTTACAATACCTATTGATACTCAACACTAAACTCACATCATGTGTTGTACCTACCTGTTATCTTATCTATCTTTCATTATGAGACACGAACTATTCAGCAACTTGGATGTAGATATTTTACCAGTTTAGACTTGTTGTTTATTATAGAACCGAAGGGTGAAAATACCTTTGCACTTGAGTGATATTCATGCTAGACAAAGCTCAATCGTAGTCATGGGACACCTTTAGGGGAAGTTCATGCTACCGCATTGATTGCCTCCCCAGGCACTGCTTCCAGCTAGTCATGGGATACCTCAAGGATACGAGCATGTCCACTAGTCAATTCTATCAATACACACCTTGTTTAACCTAATCTAACTCTTAGACTGAATATCCGTTTGACTCGACTTGAACCTTTACCTAACCTACACCTCATACAACATACTCATATTCAAATATACCTCTATTAACATGTCTTATTTGTATACACCTCATACCCTCATACCCATATACATCATATCCGCACCTATGCATCATACTTATATACATATTGTTCCCCGCCGAAAGACGCGACGAAGACGCGGCGAACGTCTTGCCTGAAATTCGGGGCAGATGCTAAATGGTGCTATCCGTCCACCTTTCCGAAGATGCCAAGTTGATTTATGGCACCATGTATCGAAGGTTTAAACGGATGCGGCCGATATAGCAGACTTTGTCAAATTCCCCCTAACGGTGAGGGGTTTTTGATTGTGGGGACGCTCTTCCCTGCAGGCGCAAGCCCCTGCAGTTAATTACGCTACCGCATCGCGGTAACAACTTTCTCCTTCTCCAGATGGTCACTTCGTGTCGTGGGTATTTGTTTTGTTTTTGGTTGCCCGTGGATTGTATACGGAGACTAATGTATGTTCTTGCCCGTAGGGCGTGGATTAGTCCAAATCCGTATCTTCTTAGATTTAGGTTTGGGGGTTGGATTTAAGGATACTTTAGCCTCGTTTGAGACTAAGATCAACTTAAACGTATGTTAAGGATACGTTAGCCTAATTTTAGACTAAGATCAACTTAACGGGATCGTTTAGATCCGACAAAAAAGTAATTGGACTCTATTGTTTAGTTTAGGGACATTGCGGTCGATTAGTTTAAGGACATTACGGTCCATTGTTAGTTTAAGGACATCTCGGTCCGTGAGTTTAAAGACCCCACAGTCCGGTTTAAAAACATCGTAGTCTATAGGGTTTAAGGACATCGTAATCCATGAGTTTAAAGACCCCACAATCCGGTTTAGAGACATCGTAGTCTATAGGATTTAAGGACATCGTAGTCCATGAGTTTAAGGACCCCACAGTCCATAGTTTAAAGACATCGTAGTCTATGAAGTTTAAGGACATCGTAGTCCATGAGTTTAAGGACGCCACAGTCCGTAATTTAAAGACATCGTAGTCTATGAAGTTTAAGGACATCGTAGTCCATGAGTTTAAGGACCCCACAGTCCGTAGTTTAAAGACATCGTAGTCTATGAAGTTTAAGGACATCGTAGTCCATGAGGACCCCACAGTCCGTAGAAATGTGGTTGTCGGGACCCGTCACCTCTCTGAAGACGTTAAAGGATTACAACGATAGATATCAGAGGAGTAAAGAGATGTACCCTCAAACCGGTGTGAATTGATTGGAAGATCTGTAGCCCAGTTTGGGACTAAGATCTGTTGAATTTTCGACAAAAGAGCAATTGGACTCTATTGTTTAGTTTAGGGACATTGCGGTCGATTAGTTTAAGGACATTATGGTCCATTGTTAGTTTAAGGACATCTCGGTCCATGAGTTTAAGGACCCCACAGTCCGGTTTAGAGACATCGTAGTCTATAGGGTTTAAGGACATCGTAGTCCATGAGTTTAAAGACCCCACAGTCCGGTTTAGAGACATCGTAGTCTATAGGGTTTAAGGACATCGTAGTCCATGAGTTTAAGGACCCCACAGTCCGTAGTTTAAAGACATCATAGTCTATGAAGTTTAAGGACATCGCAGTCCATGAATTTAAGGACCCCAAGGTCCGTAGTTTAAAGACATCGTTGTCTATGAAGTTTAAGGACATCGTAGTCCCTGAGTTTAAGGACCCCACAGTCCGTAGTTTAAAGACATCGTAGTCTATGAAGTTTAAGGACATCGTAGTCCATGAGTTTAAGGACCCCACAGTCCGTAGTTTAAAGACATCGTAGTCTATGAAGTTTAAGGACATCGTAGTCCATGAGTTTAAATACCCTACAGTCCGGTTTAGAGACATCGTAGTCTATAGGGTTTAAGGACATCGTAATCCATGAAGTTTAAGGACATCGTAGTCTATGAGTTTAAGGACCCTACAGTCCGTAGAAATGTGTGGTTATCGAGACCCGTCACCTCTCTGAAGATGTTGAAGGATTACAACGACAGATATCAGAGGAGTAAAGAGATGTACCCTCGAACCGGTGTGAATTGATTAGAAGATCTGTAGCCCAGTTTAGGACTAAGATCTGTTGAATATTCGTGAGCAGATGGGCTCAGTTCAGTATAAGTTGAGGACTTGTGGACAGAATTGGGCTAAGTCCAATAAAATTAAAATGTTTAACATTTTATTGTTCTGAGCTGTTGAACATTTGTTTGGGCTTAGCCCTTTTAATAATACTGAGCATTAGATCCTGACATTTTTTGTCTTGTATTGAATGCAGAGCATTCATCAGAGCCTTGGCTCCTTAAAGAACAATTTGTGTTCATTCAGCGCAACATATGGTGCACTGGGCGCTTTGCGCCAATCAAAAAGTGCAGTGCGCTTCTGCCACGTGGCGCGCATGTAAGTGTTGCGCTCTGCGCTAAGCGCAGATGCCAGTTTGTGAGCGCTGAGCGCTAGTCTATGAGCGCATTGCGCTGGGGCATACGTGAATGACACGTGTTGCGCTTGGCGCCGAGCGCTAGTCCATGAGCGCATTGCGCTGGGGCATACGTGAATGACACTTGTTGCGCTTGGCGCCAAGCGCCAGCCCATGAGCACAATGCGCTGTTTCAGAAGCGCAAAGCGCAAGTTGTATCTGTGGTTGACACGTGGCATGTCTTGGCGCTGAGCGCCGGTCCAAGGAGTGCAAAGACGCAGTTCATGAGTGCAAGGCACTTTTCAGTAGCGCAAAGCGCATTTGATCAAATGATCAGAGAACAAGTTTATGTTCTTTTAAAAGGAGGATTTGCCTCAAGATTCAAGAACAATAGTTCTTATTTTGGAAAAGGCTTTGCCTTTGTAGATCAATGATCTGTGAATGAAATAAATACTTCTTTTGTTTTTATGATGAGATCTTTTGATCTGTTTTTATCAAAGACCTTAGTCTTTTGTAGATCTATGATCTTTTTTTTAGAAGATAGTTCTTCTTTTCATGAGATGATTTCATCTCTGTGTTCAAGAATTATGTTCTTTACCTTGAAGAAATGATCTTCTTTTGCTAAAAGCTTGCTTTTCTTTCTTTGAGTTTTCTCAAAGTTTTAGGGGTGTTTCTCTATTTCAGACTTGAAGTCTTGGGGCCTTTATATAGGGAAAATTGATTCATTAAATCAGTTAAAGAGATCTTTCTCTGATTGATTTGGGAATATTTCCCACCGTTGGATCTTTGATCCTAAGACTTCTGTTTTGCAGAAGATAATCTTCTTGTTTTTAACAAGATTGGAAAGATCTTTCTATAACAGAATTTTAATTCTGATTAATTAATAATTTATTATTAGATCTTTTGATCTAACTGTGGGGAATTCTTAATTCCAGTGCCGGCGCACCTACGTTTGACACGTGGCGCGCAGCGCACCGTGCGCTAGCACACCTACGTTTGACACGTGGCGCGCAGCGCAGAGCGCAGTGCAGCCCGCGCTAGCGCACCTGTGTTTGACACGTGGCGTGCAGCACAGAGCGCTGGATCTCAAGCGTTGCCTCAAATTTTTTGAATTTTGAATTTTGAATTTTAAAACAGAGTTTTGCTCTGATTGGGGGTGTGCTGCCTAGGGCGCAGCGCACCTGGCGCTAGCCCATCTGTGTTTGACACGTGGCGCGCAGCGCGGAGCGCTGGATCTGAAGCATTGCTTTAATTTTTGAATTTTGAATTTCAAAATAGAACTTTGCTCTGATTGGGGGAAACAAATGCCCCCCCCCCCCGACCGTTGCGCTCACGTGGCGCACACGTGAGTGCAGCGGTGGCAGCATCTGAGCCCTTAGATCAACTCAGAAGTTGAAGAGGCGGTTCAATGCCTATAAATAAGTCCTTTGGTCCCTTAGATGATCATCATCTTCTTTCTTTGAGAACTTTTGTTTAGAGCATAGCTCTTCTGTTTAAGAACTTCTCAAGAGTAAAACTCTTTCCAAACTTAGGTAAAGTTTTAAAAAATTTAATAAATTTGGGTTTTACCCATTAACAGAGCCTTGCTCTCTATAGATCTTTGATCTACAGAAAACCCATTTAGGGTTTCATTAACGGAGCTTTGCTCTCATGAACCCATAGATCTAAAGAGATCTTTTCTTGGGTTTCTTAGCCCATAAATAGAGCCTTGCTCTTTAGATTTCTTAATCTTTGATGAAGAACTCTTAAGAGTCTTTTCATGGATCTTGAAGATCCCAGAATTTTTTATTCATAAAAATTAATTGATTTTAATTTTCTTTTCTGATGGGTTTTTCCATCATCATTACAGAGCCAGGCTCTTTAAGGAATTTTATTCCTTCTTGATCAGAGTTTGACAAGTGTCACTCTGTCATAAAGCTTTGCTCTCACAAGGAGATTTTCTCCTTTTCCCGCGGGATCTCTCATTCAATGAGAATTTTCTTGAGGATTTCATCATTAATTAACAGTCTCATCCAATGATGAGGCTATTTTATTAATTATCAATTGATGAATCGTCATCTAGATTTTGTGGGTCCCGCTTTGGTCCCCTTTCCACTGCATTGCGGTGTGGTACAAATTTTAAAGTACCATTAAAATTAAATTATAGTACTGACAGTTGACTTCTGTCCCTCTTTTTGCAGGAAACATGTCTTTCGATGCTTCATTTCCATTTGTTCGTTCAGAGGGAGGATTCCCTGAGGCACCTGTGGACCGGGAGGTTCTCGCGCTCATCAAAGACCGTGACCCGGAACACAAAAATCTTCACTTGTGGGGTATATGGTATGACCAGATTATCAGAGGTCGTCAAAGCTTCTCTTGTGCGACGTCGTCGGAGCCTGTCTCGGCGATTCCGTACGCAGATGCACCCCCGGTGAACTATGCCGTGGAGGTTGTCAATTGGACTTCGGAGGGTCTTCTTCAACCTTCGATTGCCGCCGTACCCATGCAGCCGCCAGCGGATTTGGATACCCTGGGATGGCGCATATGCCAGGGTGAGTCGCACCCTTGGGGACAGCCCTACAACATCGGGCTAACTCCCCGTCATCCGGCCGGATACTTGTAGTGGGCCCGGCACATCTTGTCGGCGAAGAAATCGCAGCTGCTAAAACTCGGCCTATACGCTGCGGTTTACGCTTCGTTGTTCCAATATTCTGCACCTCCCACTTGGTGGATTAAGGCATTCTTGGAACAGTGGAATATCCCTACCCATACCTTCCTTCTACTGGACAGAGAGGTCTCCATTTCCTTGGAGGAATTCGCCGAGGTTTCTGGTCTACCGGTTAGGGGGGAGCACTACGAGGAGCTGCTTCCTCCGGATGAATACGTTTTTACCACCAAGCCGGTGGTGATGGGCCTCACGCCATAGAACGCCATTCAGCACCAGTTCCCTAGTCTGATAAACGTGTTGAACATGTACGAGAGCCTCTTCCTGGAACCTGGAGGTCGGGGGGTCAGTTTTGCGGACTTCATTGCCCAGTTTCTTCACCCGGAGATTTTGTCGCAACGAGGCGAAAAGTTTGCCAAGCTCGATGATCCCTTCGGCTTTGGCTTGGACCGTCAGCCGGTACTGGAAACTGATCAGAAAGGCTTTTTTCTTCCTGATGCTGCGATCATCCCTCTGTCAGAAATTGCCGCTCCGGGCATTGACGAGGAGGCTTTCTTTCTTGGGTTTCTTGGGCTATGGTTGAATTGGTTCGCGCTCCCTATGCATCCTCGTTACATGAAGCCTTCCGTCTTCTACCCCGCACATCGCATGGTTGCCGAAATACAAATGGCCATTGGGATCGGCGGGTTAGCCCACCTATACCACGGTCTTAGCATGGCGGCGGATACCACTGAACCGGAGGTGCATCCTGCCAACTTACCGATGCATTACTTTACTTCATGGATGGAGATGCACGTGCTCGGGGTCTTTGGCATTCACAAGAGACCTTCGTTTTACGAGAAATGCAAGTTCCCGCGAATTATGCGGCTGGTTGACGCCTCCATCGTGAGTCCGTCACAGCGGGAAGCTGGGGGCTTGCTCCTTTGTCCGCGCACAGTCGGAGATGGTATGTCTTTCACGGACAAAGTCCTGATGATCGGCCATGAAACCTCTAAGACGGTGCTGGCATTGCGCAACGTTTTTAAGGACGGGGCCTCCGTGTTGAAAGCCCGGGAGATTCTCTATTTATACTCCATCAGGCCGGGCTTTCTTGTATTCAGGCAAAATGATGCGGCGCTATTCATGAGATACAACCCCCATCATTTTGCCCAGCAGCTGAGTTATATTCAGGGGGTCCCGCTGGAGGCTTTCTTGGTGGAACTCGCTGCCACCAAAGAGGGAATGCGGGGTGCGCTGCATCACTTCAAGCGCTTAAATAGGGGCTCTCGCTTCTTTATCAGTGAACCGAGTTGTGTCCCGAGGGCCCTCAACGTACATGTGGCCTGGTATCAACATGAAATGGGTGTTGTTATCAGGAAAGAGAGGCGGCTGCTGCTCGATCGCAAGAGTGCGCCTCCTGCCGACGATCGCAATGTCCCTTTGAAGCGACGGACCACTGCCCCCCTCCGCTAAGAGAGGTCGCTGCAGTTGAGCCTTCATGTGGATGACGTATTTCCGTGACAGGGTCATATGGATGACGTATTTCCGAGACGGGGTCATGTGGACGACGTATTTCCGCGACGGAGTCATGTGAATGACCTATTTCCGTGACGGGGTCATGTGGATGACGTATTTCCACAACAGGGTTATGTGGATGACGTATTTCCGATACAGGGTCATGTGGATGACGTATTTCTGAGACGGGGTCATGTGGATGACGTATTTCTGAGACGGGGTCATGTGGATGACGTATTTCTGAGACGGGGTCATGTGGATGACGTATTTCCGAGACGGGGTCATATGGATGACGTATTTCCGAGACGGGGTCACATGGATGACGTATTTCCGAAACGGGGTCATGTGGATGACGTATTTCCGAGACGGAGTCATGTGACCATTAGAACGACCGGGTGGCGGGCGGGAGGTGACGTATTGTCTGTTGTAATGAGACGAATATCGAAGTGGTCTCCAGGTTGTCTGTGAAGCATCGAGATTTGGAGTAGGGGCTTTGCCGTGGCTCCAGGGTTGATTGCAGCGTTTGAATCCTGCTGGAATGGGGAGGAACGCTGTTAATGATTTCTAGGCTATCCCTGAACCGTTGAGATTTGGCTTCATTTTCTGATGGAGCCTGGGAAGGGAAGGGATGATTCCTTTTTTGTTTGCGTCCCTGGATTGTATACAGGGATTGATATGATATCACCTGTAGGGCAAAAATTTCATTTTTCCAAAATTTTTTATTTCTTTCCGCGATGCTCTATCATTTCAGCTTTTATATCGCGAAGGTCGCGATGGCCCAATCATTTCGGCTATTTTTCGCGGTGCCCAATCATTTCGGCTATTTATTTTATTTTTACTCGCTGCTTTTCATTGCGAGTTGCCCAATCATTTCGGCTATTTTGCATGCATACATTTTTACTTGCTGATTTTGTTGCAAATTGCCCCATCATTTTGGCTATTTCGTATGCATGTGTGGCTTGCTGGCTTTTTGCTGCAAGCTTGGAATTAGATACCGATTTCGGCATCAGCACCGCTACAACTGGAATATTTCCAGGAGCGAATCATCATTTTCCTCTGTCGATGTCGAAAGCGAACAGGGTTAGGATCCTGTCGACTAAGGCTTTTTACTTCATGAGCCGTAAGGGTCTCATAAAGGTATTTCTCCCTGCGAGTCGTGAGGATCTCGTAGTTGTGTTTTCTCCTTAGGAATCGTGAGGACTCCTAAGTGCATGATCTCTTATAAGTCGTAAGGATCTTACAAGAGTATTTTCTCCTCATAAGTTAAGAGGGCTTACAAGGGGGTTCACCATGCAAAGATATCCCTAGTCACGGATGGGACTTTGTTAGAGAAATGTTTATTCGCACCCGTGGATCGTATACAAGGGTCAATATTGAACCGCTTGTAGGGCAAAGTTGGAGGTTGTGTTGGCCGCTTAAGAACAGGTTCAGATCCCTGTAGCTTAAGACTTTTGAATCTTATGAGCCGTGAGGGTCCAATAAGAGGGTTCTCCTTACGAGTCGTGAGGATCTCGTAAGTGTAATTTCTCCTTAGGAATCGTGAGAATCCCTAAGTGTGTTGCTCCCTTGTGAGTCGTAAGGATCTCACGCAGGTGGTTTCTCCTCATAAGGTTGAGAGGACCTTGCAAGTGTCTTTTAACGAGATTGCGCCCTTTCGGGTTTTCACAAAACTCGCCGGTAGCCCTGCTATTTTTACTCACGGAGCCCTTTCGGGTTTTCATCCGTGCCCTTTTTGCTTATGGACATACCGTTTCTTTTTTTTTATTCTAACGAGGTTGCGCCCTTTCGAGTTTTCATAAAACTCGCCGGTAGCCCTGCTGTTTTTACTCACGGAGCCCTTTCGGGTTTTCATCTCATCCGTGCCCATTTTGCTTATGGACATACCATTTTTCTCTTTTTTTTATGCTTTCTTTTTTTTGTATCAGCTTTGGGATGTTGTAACCCACAGTAATTTATCGACGTTTCGGTCAACAGCCAGTTTTAGGACATAGTGGTCCATTGTTAGTTTAAGGACGTTTTGGTCCGCTGTTAGTTTAAGGACGTTTCGGTCCGTTGCCGGCTACCACTTATAGAGTTTGGGCTTAGGAAGATAGCGAGCAGACATAGTCATCGTCATCTATCATTGACCTAGGTCGTGACTCGTCAGGTGTAATACTTCTTCAGGAAGCGACCGTTTATTGGCCTGAAGGGTCTTTCACCATGTATGTCCATGAGTAGATAGGCCCCACCCTGGTAGACCTTGTCTATGATATATGGTCCTTCATAGTTCGGCTCGAATTTCCCCCGTTTAGCACGATTGGGGATCATAGGTCATTTGACCACTAGCACGAGTTCGCCTTGGCGGAATGTTCTCAGCCTAGTCAATCTTTCGTATGAGCGCGTCATCTTTTCTTTATAAGCCTCCAGACTTTGTTGCGCTATGAGCCTGGTTTCATCAAGGGCATCGAGCTCCTCAAGCCGAAGGTGAGCATTTTCTTTGTCCGGTAGCTCGTAATGAACTGCTACTCGTAGAGAGGGTGGCTCTATTTCGAGGGGGAGTACCGTCTTCGTACCAAATACCAACGTGTACGGTGTTGTGTTAGTGGTTGTTTTGAACGTAATTCGATACGTCCAGAGAGCTTCATGCAGCCTCTCATGCCAGTCCTTCTTATTTCGAGACACCGTCTTTTTCACAATCTTCATCAAGGTCTTGTTAAAAGCCTCAGCTAAACCGTTAGCTCGGGGATTATAAACTGAGGAGTATCTCCAGTCTATGTTATGCTGTTGTGCGAAGCGGCTGATCTTGTGGCTTCTGTAGGCTGGCCCGTTATCGGAGATAATCCGTCGTGGAGTTCCAAACCGATAAATGACGTGCGTCTTGAAGAAATGGAGGATATTCTCCGTCTTTACTTCCCTCAGCGGTACTGCTTCTGCCCATTTGGAGAAGTAATCAGTTGTCGCCAAAATGAATCGATGTCCTCTGGACGATGCTGGTTCGATGGGGTCGATTATGTCAGTTCCCCACATTTCGAACGGCCAGCTAGCCATTATTGGATGTAGTGGATTTGGATGCTGATGGATAAAATCCCCGTGAATCTGGCATGAGTGGCACTGCTTCGCATATTCGAGGCCGTCCTGAATCATCGTGGGCCAATAGTAGCCCACCCTTTTAATCTTCAGCTTCATCTTAGGGCCGGCTTGGTGAGAACCACAGAGTCCATCATGAGTTTCCTGAATGACTCTCTTCGCCTCTTTAGGTCCCAGGTATCTTAGCTACAGAGAATCAAATGATCTCTTATACAGAGTATCATTGAAGAAAGCGAAAGACAGAGCTCGTTTCATAAGCTGATGTTTCGAGGACGCATCTTCAGGTGTTCGACGGGATTTAAAGTAGTCTATAAAGACATCTCTCCAATCGGTAACCTTTTCCTGGTCTTTTACTTGCAGAGCTATTTGCTCGGTCGCTCCCTTTTCTTCGGACGACTCCGGAGATATTTCTGCTGGTGTGAGAACCCGACGGCTTTGCACAACGATCCTTACGTCATCGAAGTTCTCGTCGGCCAGTTCTTTAGCGAGCTTGGCTAATGCATCTGCCTTGCTATTTTCCGCGCGCGGTATGCTTTCCAGGGTGTAGGTGGGAATTTGAGTGAGTAGTCGCTGTACTCTCTTGACGTATTTCACCAACTCAGGTTTGCACGTCTAATAGTCGCCGTTTACTTGACTGACGATCAGTTGGGAGTCTCCGTTATGAGAAGGTTTTCAATTCCCATGTCGATGGCGATCTCGAGACCTGCTATCAAAGCTTCATACTCGGATTCGTTGTTCGTCCTTGGCTCTGTTAAGGAGAAGTAAAAACGCACTATCCCTCCTTGTGGAGTCACGAAGATAAGGCCTACCCCTGCTTTGATTATAGGGGTGCATTGTTTACGCTTCTTCATGGAAGACGCTCCATCAAAATAAAGTTCCCATCGGGTATCACCACCATCGATCGTGTCAAACGCATGTTCGTCTGGCAGTTAGCAATTCAAAAGAGAATCGGCAGGTATCGGATGCTCAGCGAGGAAGTCGGCGATGGCCTGGCCTTTCACTGCCTTGAGGGGTCGATAAGTTATCAAGAACACCATCAAGAGTAGGGCCTATTTAGCGAGTCGTCTTGTTGATATGGCCTTTGACATCAAGTATTTGAGAGGATCCACCTTCGATATGAGATGGACCTCATGTGCCAACGCGTAGTGTCTGAGCTTCGTTATTGCGAAGATCAACGCCAGGCAGTGTTTTTCAATGAGGGAGTAGTTGCTTTCTGCCCCAGGAGAACTCAACTCAGATAATAAAGAGCTCTCTCCTTCCCTTGGTCATTCTCTTGTGCCCACAGCGCACCTAAAGAACCTTCGAGGGTTGTTGTATACAGAATGAGAGGCTTTCCCTTAACGGGAGCGGCCAGTACTGGCGGATTCTGCAAGTATTGCATGATTTCATCCAGTGCGCTTTGGCATTTGTGATCCCAGATGAACGGGGTTACCTTTTTCATCAGGTGACTGTAGGGGCGACACTTGCCAGAAAGATTGGCTATAAATCGCCGGATATACGCGAGCTTCCCTCGGAGAGACCGCAGTTGCTTAAGAGTCCTTGGCGGAGACATTTCCATGATTGCCTTGATCTTTGAAGGATCTATCTCGATGCCTCGGTGTCGTACGATGAATCCTAGGAATTTGCCCGAGGAAACTCCGAACGCGCATTTAAGGGGGTTCATCTTTAAGTTGTATTGCCGAAGGCGTTGAAATACGGTCTTCAGATGCTCTAAATGTTCCTCGTATGATTTTCTTTTAACCACGAGGTCGTCGATATAGCATTCGACGATTTCATGTATGAGGTCGTTGAAAATCTTCGTCATGGCCCTCTGATAGGTAGCGCCGGCGTTCTTTAGACCGAAAGGCATCACCTTGTAGCAGAATATACCCAAAAGGGTCCGGAAAGCGGTATGCTTCTGGTCTTCGGGATGCATCTTTATTTGATTGTATCCTGACGAACCGTCCATGAAGGAGAAAACTTCATGAGTGGACGTATTGTCTATCATCAGCTCGGTGACCGGTACTGGGAAGTCGTCTTTCGGGCAGGCCTTATTGAGATCCCGAAAGTCCACACATATGCGCACCGTCCCATTCTTCTTCATCACTGGGACGATGTTGGCGATCCAGTCAGGATATTGAACCTCTTAGATGAAATCGGAGTCGATTAGTTTCTTGACCTCGGCATTGATGCTCATCTCAAGCTCGAGCTGCAACTTCTCGGCGCTTGTTTGATCGGTTTAACGTCCGGAGATATTGCCAATTTGTGCACAGCAATCTCTGGATCTAATCCTGGCATCTCGGAATAGTTCCATGTAAAGCAATCTTTATGCTGCATGAGCACGTCCTTTAGCGTAGTCACCTTTTCTTCAGACAACAGCTCACTGACGAACGTTGGCCGCGGGTCACTTGCCGTCCCAAAATTAATTTTCTTGAGGTTATCTGCAGTAGTATGTATCCCATCTTCCAGCTCCTTTGGTGCCGGTGGGAATTCTGAGATTACCTCGTCATCACCGTTGTCGAAGCACCAGGGGAGGTCATCCATATTCTCGGGCTCTTCTTCTGACAGCGTTATCATGTGACAGGTACGAGCTCGCTTCCAAGACCGATGTTGATCCGGCTCTACTTTCGTGGCTTTGGGTTCATGCTTCTGCGGCGGGGTTACCTTCCAGCTGTTGGATAGAGTGAACCTGCCTTGCTGATACTGGTCTTCTACCCAGTCTTTAAATGTGAAACAATTTTCGAGAGGATGCCATGTTGCTCTATGATAGGAGCAATAGTCCGGGTGAGAGACTTCGCCTGCTTGCTTGGGGTGCTTAGACTCCGGGAGTGTCATCATCTGGTGTTTCATGACAAGATCGAATATCTTCTTTGTCTTGTCTTGAGGAAAAGAATATGCTCGACCTATCTTCTTTATAAGAGATGAATCCTGGCGGCTCGATTTCTGATCGCGTGGCTTCTTTGTCCCGCCTTGTCGCCATCGAACGCTTTTCCCGTTCTTTGATTTGTTTTTGCCTCTGCGTCGGGCCTTTTGTATAACGGGCTGACAAGGAAGAGCATTTTCATTTTTCGCAGCCTTTTGAAGGAGGCGTTGCGTCCTGGCTTTCTCATAGATGGCCATTTCACGATTATGGTCGTCTCGAACCTTTTGACCCGCTTCCCTTATAAGCTTGTCCATTTGTTCTTCGAACGACGGACTGAGCATTT
This sequence comes from Agapanthus africanus, assembly GCA_030015575.1. NCBI lineage: Eukaryota > Viridiplantae > Streptophyta > Magnoliopsida > Asparagales > Amaryllidaceae > Agapanthus > Agapanthus africanus. The sequence continues at coordinate 268,501,191 of CM057339.1, forward strand.
TCACGACGGGAGCTTGCCCTGGTTCGGGGTTTGCATCTTCCCACGGAGCATCTCCTTCCTCATCGAAATCATGTATGACGTAGCAGTCGCGGAGTAGCTCCCGTTTCTTGGATTGAACATACCCAAGCCCGGTCGTTTCCATTCTCCCGTTGGGCAACTTTCGTTGAGTTCCGGGAACATTCTAGATCCTGTTATAGAACCGTGCTTGTCGCGCAGTTTGCTTAAGGGGTACACCTTGGCATCTCAAAAGTCTCTTTAATCCGTTCGTGTAATATCTGGGCAAACGGATGGGCTGGAGCCTGTCAAGTGTAGAATCCGCGCCATGCCAGATTTCTTTCTCCACTTTGGTTTCCCCGGATCGGTAGAATAGGATCGCCTTTTCACCTTTTCTTATAGGAGGGACGTAGAATGTCTGTAGTTCTTCCACACTGCAGGTATCAAGCGCGTCTAGCTCTTTATGATGCTTTGGAGGAACCATGGAAACTTGCAAACTTTGCTCTTTATCAGCGAAGGTTTGTATGAATGGCCGAGCAGAGAATACGGCGTTGACCTCATCTTCCGAGTCGCTGCCGAAGATCAACATAGGAGTGGATGATCCCAGCTTGTTGCACTGGGGCAGACCTGAGTAAACTATCTCTTCTTCCTCCTCGGTATCGCTCCCGAAGACTGGAATAGTGTTGATAGCTTTGTTCTTCGGTTTGTGACATCTTTCCGTGTCCTCAAAATCTGGTAAGAAGTATTTTGCATCTTCGTATTTCCGGACTTCGTTCACGGAGAACGGGTTTAGTTCCCCTGTCACAGTATACTCAAGACCATCTTTGAAATACTTCATACATTGATGTTGTGTAGATAGGATGATGTTGTACTCGTGTAACCAGGGCCGGCCGAGCAAAGCATTGTATTATGTCTTGGCGTCAATGACGTGAAACTTAATATCCGTGATAAGCAGCCCAAAGCGTAACGTCAATATTACAGACCCAAGCGTCCGTGACGACTGGGAGTCAAACCCGGAGATGGTGATCTTATCCCGAGCGAGGTGTTGAATGCTCATGCAGATTTCCTTCAACACTCTCACGTTGAGGAGATTGACGGAGGACCCATTGTCGACCAGGATTTTACCTATCTTGATGTCATGACAGTATTCGGAGACATATAGGGGACGGTTGTGCTCGCATGTCCCAAGAAGGAGATCTTCATCGCCGAAAGTGATATCGGCTGTGTGTATTTTTTCCAGCTCGTCCTTCATCTTTTCTTCGGCGAGGAAAGCTTGGAATTGCTCGGGCTCTTGCAGTGCCCTGATTAAAGAATCTCTCGCCTCTTTGGATAGCAAAAGGGCGTCGAGAATACTGAGATGCGAGGGTATCTTCCTCAAGTGTGCCAGAACGTTGTAGTCCACCTTACTCTTCTTTGGCGGGTCCTTGGCTGTTAGCTCTTTGACGGCTTGGTCATCAAGGATGATATCCCCAGGGACTTTTTCTTTTCCCTTATCCTTTCTATTTGACCCACTATTCGAGGGCCCAAGATTCTTTTCGGGCAGCGTACGGTTGCGCAGCTGAATATTTTCACAGATCCTTAGTTCTTCCTCTTTTTCCAAGGTGGACTCTTTAAAGAGAGGGCCAAGAGCCATTTCTTCGTTAGAGTCGCTCCTGAATGTGGGAACTTGCGATCACCCGGTATTGACCATGCGACAGTTGCCGGTAGTTCTTTTACGCTCCTCGGTCGTACTTCTATTCTCCCGACGAGTTTTGCGTTTCATCCGCTTGAAATGCTGCCGGTGAGCCACATATCCCTGCCACCATCTTTTAAAAGCGTTGCACTCTTCGGTGGGGTGCGTAATCTTTCGATGATATAAGCAGTAGCTAGGATATGTTTCTGTTTCACCAAGGGCGTTTCCTTCAGAGGATGGCAGCTTCATTCCCATTGATATGGCTTTAGCAAACCTTTTCCTCGTCTTGAACCCGTTTTTATTTGCGGCGGATGTACTTTGATCTGGCGGGAGTGTTTCAACCCTTTCGTCCAGTCGCCGGCGTTTGGCTTTTTCAAATATGGCCATCTCGCGCTCCGGATCAGCTTTACTTTTCAAAAGAGCCTCGTTTAGGAATGCGTCGATTATTTCATCTGATGGTCCTAGAAGTTCCGGTTCAAGGTTTGCCCCCAGTTTCTCGGTGCAAGGAGCTTCTTTACAGTCTATCGATGAGTGAGAGATCACATGGCAACTTGCCACGTAATCTTCAGATTCATCCGACGAGTCTTCTCCATCATTTCCGTCCTCAAGGATGTGGCTGAGGAACTCTTGGAGCGTGATTGGAGTCTGCGCCTTCTGGTTATACTCTTCCAGCGCGTCAATTTGCTTTTGTAGGTCCGTGCGCTTGTCGCCAGGCTTCACGGGCTTCTTGGATTTCTTCTTCTTCTTTGAAGATTTTGACGGCTGGATGTGAACGTTTTGGCTATCACCACCAATTTTTAGAGTTGGACACGGTTTTAACATTTCTTCAATGATCTCGGGTTTGAGTGGGTATTTCCACCTAATTGCCGGACATGTGTGGAGATCCTTCAGCATTCTTTTCGTCTTGGCTGAAAAAGCAACCTCCCATGTAGCTTCTTCCACGAAAGAGCATGATGCCCCCGGTGTATCCATCTTCTTGGGAGTGTGTGGCCGAGGCGGGTTCACCTTCCAATTTTCGGATAATACGAATTTGCCCTGCTGGTATTGATCTTCTATCCAGCTTTTGAAGATGTAACAATCCTCGATCGGATGGCCCAACATTCGGTGATAAGGGCAGTAGTTAGGATTGCCGATGTTGCCTGGTTGCGCTGGGCGTCTTGGCTCTGGCAGAGTGATGAGGCTGTTGCGCAGTGCTAGCTCGAATAACCTCTTCGTTTTTTCTCAAGGGAACGAGTAAGGGCACCTCATTTTATCTTCGAGAGATCGAGTTCTGTTATTTTAGCGATCAACTGGTCTCGGGCCACCGGGCTGCTGTTGAGTATTGGCGACGACGATCGCTTTCCCCTTTCCATTCTCATTTCGAGAGTCCGGCTTTGGAGAAGACGGTCTATGACCCATCTGGTCCATTTGGGCCAGCTTGTCGATCAAGGCTTGAAATGTGGTCGGCTTAAAGAACATCATGAATTGTGAAATAGTTGCATGAGGGTCTAGGGTGCCCACGAACATGTCCACCGCTGGTGCTTCTTCGATGCGCTGTTCGCATTTCGACTACAGATTCCGCCATCGGATTGCGTATTGAACCCACGTCTCTCCTGGCTTCACCCTGGCATTGATCAATGCCATTATTAGGGTGCGTTCACTAGAACTTGCGAATCGCTGGGTGAATAACAACTCCATTTCTGAAAAAGTCTTGATGGAGTCGTTTGGAAGTTCGGAGTACCACTCAAATGCCGTCTCCGACAAGCTGCCGACGAATTGGCGGAGCAAAAGCTTATCATCACCCCCGGTGTTGCTGCAAAGAGCCCTGAACTGAGCGACATGTTGATGGGGATTGCATGTCCCCTTGTATACATGGAATTTGGGGATTGTGTATCCCGGCGGGTACTTAATTTGGTCATACCAGCCTGGATACGGTCGTCCAGTTTTAACGACTTGGCCGGCCGCTTCATTCGCCTGGTGAGCTCGTATTTGTTGAGCAATATAGTCATCCAGAGCGGCCTTGGAAATAGTTTCCTCTTTGGCTGCTGAAAGAGCCGGGGGAGGGTTCGATGTCTCCCCTCTGTCGTCTTTAATAATGATCAGAAGGTCTTCAGCTGGAGGATCCGGCTGTAACATCATCCTGACCATGTCTTGGAAGAGAAGCGCCATTCGTTTTATGTTGGCAGCTTGTTCTGCAGCTTGTCTGTCCTTCTTTTCGAGGACTCAGCGTAGGAAGTCGGCATCGGTTTCTTGTTCATGACGCTGCTCTGATGATGCCTCCGGGCTTTCCTTTGGCCCGGTGAGTGCGGCCATTTGCGTCGGCATTTCCTGAAACTTCTGTTGTTGCTCCTGGGCTTTAGTCACGAATCGGGTGAGCGGTCGGTGACCCGTCGAAGCGCGGCTTTCCTCTTTTCCGGAAGCCATGTAAAAAGTATGGACCATTATGCCCCCAGACTTGGGGCGTTTGGGCTTAGCGTCTTTGCGAACTGCCATAGCCACAGGGGCTTTCTCTGGCCTCCTTCTCTTTTGAGTAGTTGACGTTGAGGGGGCCGTTTCAGGGGGCACCCAGGTGGTTGTCGTCCTTTGTGGCTTGCCAGGATGGTTCTCTTCCTGCTGAACCTTTAGCTTCTTCTGTCGACGGGAATAGTCTTGATCAATCACCAACTCTTGGACCGTCGCCGGACTTTGTAAACTTTAGAGGACAGTTGTTAAGGGGGCTGATCCGGCTTTATTTCTGTAACATTCTCAATCGATGGAGGAGATCTTTTCATTACGGCGGTAGGAGAGTTCCTGTGCACCTTGTTCAGCAATTCAAAGCTATTCCTGGTTGGAACAACAGCATTGACTTCCACCGTTGGGGCTGGTAGAGTTAGCCCAGAGGGGGAGTTGCCCCCGGCCTTTCTTACTCGGCGCCAGTGGCGACGTCGAGCGTGTCGAGCCGATGGTGTTGGTTCGGTGATGGGGATGGCTTCGTCATGCCTCCTGTTCTGGTGAGGCGTTGCCGGTACCAGCCTCTTGAAGACCGACGTTCGTTGAGTAGAAGTATCCAATCTGTCAAAGACAGACTTTTGAACAGGAACGGGAGCTGGAGTGGGAGCCGGAACAGTCAGTCTTGTGAAAACCGACCCTTTGGCAGGAGAAGCCGCCTTGATGACTTCGGAGCAGGGATGGCTATCCTCTTCGGAATAACCTGTTCTGGAATTGCAGGCTTCATCATGGGCCCACATGAACTTTGGCCCAATATGGCGAAAATTGAAGCGCTGGAGCTGGACGACCCGTTGAGAGGGGCCGCTGTAGTTGCAAGTCGATCAAAGGCCGACTTCTTGGGAGCTTCTTGTATTGGTATAGGAGCGCTGAAGCTCGTTGGCGGGAGCATGGTACCGAAAAACAATCCAGTGGTGGCCTGAGTGACCTGTTCCACCGGCATCGTGAACAGGGAGGCCGCTTGGGGCCCGTAAGCTATGCCTCCAGATGAGACGGAACGTGAGTTGCAATTGCAGCTGGAACACTTCATGCAAGTAGACGCCATTATTTTCTGCACCCAGCAAGACACCAAATCTTAGTACCTCGAACCCAAGAACAACCATTAACAAACCGTGATCCGTTCGCGAATGTGACACACGAAGTGTGGAGTGGAAAGAGGAAGAGGTCCCACCGGGCATGCCAAAATCTGTTCCCCGCCAAAAGACATGACGAAGACGCGGCGAATGTCTTGCCTGAAATTCGGGGCAGATGCTAATTGGTGCTATCCGTCTACCTCTACAAAGATACCAAGTTGATTTATGGCACCATGTATCGAAGGTTTAAACGGATACGGCCGATGTAGCAGACTTTGTCAGATTCCCCCTCACGGTGAGGGGTTTTTGATTGTGGGGACGCTCTTCCCTGCAGGCGCAAGCCCCTGCAGTTAATTACGCTACCGCATCGCGGTAACAACTTTCTCTTTCTCCAGATGGTCACTTCGTGTCGTGGGTGTTTGTTTTGTTTTTGGTTGCCCGTGGATTGTATACGGAGACTAATGTATGTTGTCGCCCGTAGGGCGTGGATTAGTCCAAATCCATATCTTCTTAGACTTGGGTTTGGAGGTTGGGTTTAAGGATACGTTAGCCTCGTTTGATACTAAGATCAACTTAAACGTATGTTAAGGATACGTTAGCCTAATTTTAGATGAAGATCAACTTAACGGGATCGTTTAGATCTGACAAAAGAGCAATTGGACTCTATTGTTTAGTTTAGGGACATTACGGTCGATTAGTTTAAGGACATTACGGTCCATTGTTAGTTTAAGGACATCTTGGTCCACAAGTTTAAGGACCCCACAGTCCGGTTTAGAGACATCGTAGTCTATAGGGTTTAAGGACATTGTAGTCCATGAGTTTAAAGACCCCACAGTCCGGTTTAGAGACATCGTAGTCTATAGGGTTTAAGGACATCGTAGTCCATGAGTTTAAGGACCCCACAGTCCGTAGTTTAAAGACATCGTAGTCTATGAAGTCTAAGGACATCGTAGTCAATGAGTTTAAGGACCCCACAGTCCGTAGTTTAAAGACATTGTAGTCTATGATGTTTAAGGACATCGTAGTCCATGAGTTTAAGGACCCCACAGTCCATAGTTTAAAGACATCGTAGTCTATGAAGTTTAAGGACATCGTAGTCCATGAGTTTAAGGACCCCACAGTCCGTAGAAATGTGTGGTTGTCGGGACCCGTCACCTCTCTGAAGACGTTGAAGGATTACAACGACAGATATCAGAGGAGTAAAGAGATGTACCCTCGAACCGGTGTGAATTGATTGGAAGATCTTAGCCCAGTTTGGGACTAAGATCTGTTGAATATTCGACAAAAGAGCAATTGGACTCTATTGTTTAGTTTAGGGACATTGCGGTCGATTAGTTTAAGGACATTATGGTCCATTGTTTGTTTAAGGACATCTCGGTCCGTAAGTTTAAGGACCCCACAGTCCGGTTTAGAGACATCGTAGTCTATAGGGTTTAAGGACATCGTAGTCCATGAGTTTAAAGACCCCACAGTCCGGTTTAGAGACATCGTAGTCTATAGGGTTTAAGGACATCGTAGTCCATGAGTTTAAGGACCCCACAGTCCGTAGTTTAAAGATATCATAGTCTATGAAGTTTAAGGACATCGTAGTCCATGAGTTTAAGGACCCCACAGTCCGCAGTTTAAAGACATCGTTGTCTATGAAGTTTAAGGACATCGTAGTCCATGAGTTTAAGGACCCCACAATCCGTAGATTAAAGACATCGTAGTCTATGAAGTTTAAGGACATCGTAGTCCATGAGTTTAAGGACCCCACAGTCCGTAGTTTAAAGACATCGTAGTCTATGAAGTTTAAGGACATTGTAGTCCATGAGTTTAAATACCCTACAGTCCGGTTTGGAGACATCGTAGTCTATAGGGTTTAAGGACATTGTAGTCCATGAAGTTTAAGGACATCGTAGTCCATGAGTTTAAGGACCCCACAGTCCATAGAAATGTGTGGTTATCGGGACCTGTCACCTCTCTGAAAACGTTGAAGGATTACAAAGACAGATATCAGAGGAGTAAAGAGATGTACCCCCGAACCGGTGTGAATTGATTGGAAGATCTGTAGCCTAGTTTGGGACTAAGATCTATTGAATATTCGTGAGCAGATGGGCTCAGTTCAATATAAGTTGAGGACTTGTGGCCAGAATTGGGCTAAGTCCAATAAAATTAAAATGTTTAACATTTTATTGTTCTGAGCTGTTGAACATTTGTTTGGGCTTAGCCCTTTTAATAATACTGAGCATTAGATCCTGACATTTTTTGTCTTATATTGAATGTAGAGCATTCATCAGAGCCTTGGCTCCTTAAAGAACAATTTGTGTTCATTCAGCGCAACATATGGTGTGCTAGGCGCTTTGCGCCAATCAAAAAGTGCAGTGCGCTTCTGCCACATGGCGCGCATGTAAGTGTTGCGCTCTGCGCTAAGCGCAGATGCCAGTTTGTGAGCGCTGAGCGCTAGTCCATGAGCGCATTGCGCTGGGGCATACATGAATGACACGTGTTGCGCTTGGCGCCGAGCGCCAGCCCATGAGCACAGTGCGCTGTTTCAGAAGCGCAAGTTGTATCTATGGTTGACACGTGGCATGTCTTGATGCTGAGCGCCAGTCCAAGGAGCGCAAAAGCGCAGTTCATGAGTGCAAGGCACTTTTTAGTAGCACAAAGCGCATTTGATCAAATAATCAGAGAATAAGTTTATGTTCTTTTAAAAGGAGGATTTTCCTCAAGATTCAAGAACAATAGTTCTTATTTTGGAAAAGGCTTTGCCTTTGTAGATCAAAGATCTGTGAATGAAGTAAATACTTCTTTTGTTCTTATGATGAGATCTTTTGATCTCTTTTTTATCAAAGACCTTGGTCTTTTGTAGATCTATGATCTTTTTTTTAGAAGATGGTTCTTCTTTTCATGAGATGATTTCATCTCTGTGTTCAAGAATCATGTTCTTTACCTTGAAGAAATGATCTTCTTAAGCTAAAAGCTTGCTTTTCTTTCTTTGAGTTTTCTCAAAGTTTGTAGGGGTGTTTCTCTATTTCAGACTTGAAGTCTTGGGGCCTTTATATAGGGCAAATTGATTCATTAAATCGGTTAAAGAGATCTTTCTCTGATTGATTTGGGAATATTTCCCACCGTTGGATATTTGATCCTAAGGCTTCTGTTTTGCAGAAGATAATCTTCTTGTTTTTAACAAGATTGGAAAGATCTTTCCATAACAGAATTTTAATTCTGATTAATTAATAATTTATTATTAGATCTTTTGATTTAACGGTGGGGAATTCTTAATTCCAGCGCTGGCGCACCTACGTTTGACACGTGGCGCGCAGCGCAGGGCGCAGCGCACCTACGTTTGACACGTGGCGCACAGCGCAGAGCACAGCGCAGCCTGCGCTAGCGCACCTACGTTTGACACGTGGCGCGCAGCGCAAAACGCTGAATCTGAAGCGTTACTTCAATTTTTTTGAATTTTGAATTTTGAATTTTAAAACAGAGGTTTGCTCTGATTGGGGGTGCGATGCCTAGGGTACAGCGCACCTGGCGCTAGCCCATCTGTGTTTGACATGTGGCGCACAGCGCAGAGCGCTGGATCTGAAGTGTTGCTTCAATTTTTTATTTTTGAATTTCAAAACAGAGCTTTGCTCTGATTAGGGGAAACACATACTTGCTCGTTTCTATACCTTTACTTCCTTATGAGGCAATCCTATCCGAGTATAACTCGCTGACGGACTTCCATTTTCTTCCTCTATCCTTATAATGTCCGTCAGATGAGAATGAGTATTATGACGAGAATCAAGGTGTGGAGCCAACTAATGAAGATTATGCAGACTTGACGACGAAAGATTAACTAGTTTTTTTTTTTTGCCCACATATTTAGGGCTTTTGTTTCTCCTCGATGTAATTAAACTACTTAGTTTATTTTACTCTTTCTTTTGGGATAAAATAAAGTTTGGTTAATGGAAATAAATGTCTTTCGCTTTTATTATTTTTGTTTTGGTACACATCCTGCATGTTAAATTTTCATACGCTTAACGTAACTGTATTTAATAGACCACCTTCAATACAGTTAGGTTGCGGACCAGGCCACGTCATCCTTCACCGTCTTTGGATAGCAAGGCGTGACACCCATATCTTGGGAAGCGGGGCGTGACACCACTTCCCTGAACCATCATGCACACATCAAGCCACTCTCGTGTAAGTGCACGGCAGCGCCCCGGCCGTCAATCCGACGCCGGAATGCGGAAACGAAACTTTTCTAAAACTAGAAACTGGCACCACCGCGCACTAAAAACCCGGATCGGGCCATTAACCTAACCCTAGCAAACTAGAAAATGGAGTAGAGAGCTATACCAAGCGATCCGTGTCCTTCGGTCTTCGCCTCCACTCCGATCTCCTTGCGGAATCTCCGGTCTTCTGCTCCTCGTCGGAAAGGGCACCACATCGCCGGGTTCTTTTACGGGCTCCCGCCTCTGGACCGAGGCAATTTGGGCACGAAGTTGGCAAGACGACGTGCCTAAGAAATGCTGTAGACTAAGTGTAGTAGCTTTGTCTCATGCGGGTAGTGAAGTTGCCATTTGAAGATGGAGGAGAGAAAAATAACTTTTGGAGTGAACTAGTATTTTTGTAGCAAGAAGAATGAGAGATCAATGATTTTTCCTCCTCCAAAAATAAAACCCCCACCACCTCCTAGTAGTGGCCGGCCCTCTTTGATGATAGAATGAGGAGAGAGAGAGAGTAAAAGCATATACCAATATGTGAAGATAATTATCAAATTATCTCACATCAAAAACTTATCAAATCCTAATCAAACCCCATCATCATTAATGCAAAGGAAGAGACTCAAAAAGAATCTCATGATGAAAGAACTATCATGAAGCCCTCAATTTAAAAGAAACCCCTCCACAATAACAAATTTGCAAACTTGCAAAAAAAGCCCCCTCCATCAGATAAGTCCGGCCGTGAAGGAACAAAGGAAAACTGGCCGGAACGGAATGCAAACTGGCAACTTCAGAAAACTGATCCCGTAATAAATTGCAGGAACACCCCGCGACTATATATACATACCCGCATTTGTATTCGCACTGAATACAAATGCAAAAAGACAAAATCTACACTGTACAATACTAAGATCCGGCTTAAACCAAAGCCCGCTAGTATTATCCGTCCGATCATGATCCGTGTAATACCGCACGTATATGATCGAACCCTGCTATATCTCCATACGGCCTCTACAGCGTTTCTCCCGAAACTTGAGAAAACGGTCTGTGGGGGACTCTAAAGACTCGTCGATACTTTGGTTGTGGATTTAACCACTAGCACGTCAGAGGTATTAGCCAATACGTAACAGGCTACCAGGTATTGAACAAAAGGGACATCGATGAGCGAACTCATCCAGACACCCTACTGAGCCTGTCAGTGACAATATCCATACAGTCTGGTCCGTTCGTCTATGAGCATCGCATGGCGGGCTTAGGGGGTTGGTAAAAGTCAGACCCCCAAAAGCGGTACAAGTCGTGTCGGAGTGTAGCCCAGAACACCCTGAGATACTAATGGAATGCCTACCAGTAAATCTCCTGCCTCGGCCGAGGGCTTTGTGTAATGGCTCTCCTAGACACAGCGCGACCTCACCCCCAATACCGGGAGAGACGAACCTCTGCAGATCTGCTCACTGCCTCCATGTGGCTCGGGACTGTACCCAACTAAAACCTGTTTGCACGTCTCCTTTGAGCGTGGTAGGGTAGTAATCAAAGCACAGTGGGAACTCACACGAGACAAATGACGATCTCAGGTCGATGAACTAACCTATACATATGTCACCAGGGAACTGCTATCCGACGTCAGGTATAAGACCAATTAGTATGTTCCCGGCGAGTCCTGTCCGGTGTACTCATAACCCAATGAGCACCTGTATACATCTTAGGTGAACCAACTGACACCAGTGGCTTGTGAGATCGGCCATCGCCCCTCGTCGTGGTCTCGACTGTATACACTAGTCTACTCTGGAGTATCGATGCCCTATCTCAAAACTCCCACGACTAGGGACCTTTTAAGGATGTGCTTATAGACCCCAGCTCCCACGTATATGATCGCCCTCATACTGCTGGCAGTCAAGCAAGAATTCTAGGGGCTTTATCAACGTGCAATAGTGACTTGTAAGGTCACCTAAAACAGTACACGATGATAAAGATAAACCAGATAGCATACTATCATCTTGAGTAAGACTGTCTTACCGGTATAGGTCCTCCCTCAATCATTGCAATCACGTGCCTGTGATCCAATAATTGACTCTGAGGGCACTATCTCCAACATCTCGTGCCCACCTCCGAGCCACCCCCATACCCACCTCGAGTCCCCATCGTTCCTACTACGTGCCCGGACCCAAGTCATCCCGTACCCACTTGCATGCCTACTCTGCACCAGCACTGAGCCATCCCGTGCCCTGCACCCGTGTCACGCCATGCCCACTCCCACGTCGCGGAGAATCCTAGCCAAGCCTCTCAGTGGCCGTACCCATGTCGTGGCCGTTGTTGCTGTCGTGATCATCAATTCAACTTCAGGCAAGTGAACCCCTTCACTTGTTCATCATGCTATAATAATCTCTAGATATAATATATATTGATATATGTATAAGTATAGATATTTCATACATACATCATTTGCGAAGTTACTAACGAATAAGTACCATCATTGTAAATTTTATTGTTTGAAACCCGACTTGGGTTGATTACGCCATAGTTATATCATATAGCAACTCATGAATTAATTTCATGTTGATCAAGTAAAAGAAATCGATATTTCGATCGATAATTGCTTGCATGGTCTACGTGTTCGATATAGAACCCTATTCGATAACTTAAGAGAATATGGTAGAACCCATGATCATTATACCCTATTACTGTTAATGAATACCCTGTAGAAATTGGATGGCAAAACAACATCGTTTCGCCCATAAAACGTTGCCCTCGATAACTTTTACGAAATCTGAATTTTTCCGAAACATGCTAGACCGTTAAATTCATAATAAATCATTTATATGTTGGATCTTAGCGTTCCATAGCTCGTATAGAAGACAACGAATAAACTCACAACACTCCATAGTTTATCTATAAATTTTAATAAGTTATGACAACGAAAACTGTGGCAATTCATGGCTCTGGACTGCAGTCTAGAGTAAGAATTTCCGCCTTACCCATTTTAGAACGCATATTTCTCACTGTTTATGTGTGAAAGTGTGTGGAACCATACATAGAAACATAGGGAATTGAATTAGCTTTATAACATTACTAGTCTCATTGCATTCCAGTATCGTTTGATATTTGTAACACTTTTTTTAACCGTCGGTATGTACTGCAGTTTTCTACAGAAATAGAATGTATACCACAACCTTAAACAGTGCATATCTCGCTGCATACATCAGATATTATCGATCCTTTTGGTGTGTTGAAAACATAACAGATAAATATAAATAATATCTAATTGTAACGTCGCTTAATTATGCTCCCAACAGAAAGTAAATCGTGTTACAAAACGGACTTCCAGTTCAGAAATTAGATTTCCAGCAGTGAACACATAAAATGGAATGACCGTAACTCGCAAATCTGAAACCCGATTCACTCGAAACCACTTTTTATGTACATATAATTAGATATACTGTTTACTCCTTTTATATTGTTTTGCCAAATTATCCACGTGTGATTTAATACAATTTTCTAATCCAAACAACATCGGCTGCTCATATATCATTAGTAGTGCTTTTTACAGTATCTCCATCATGTTACATAACTGTTATACTCTGTGTAATTATTGATTATTGCATCGATATCCTAACGACTGTTCTTAGAATACCGAAGCATTAGCGATTAGATTGTGGCAAGTACATTAGCGTAAAAGCGTAAACTAACAATGATCATGACACATACTTGTGCACAATCAGCGCAACCATTTAATTATTGCATTATCGACGTATGGGGGACGTATATAGGTGTAACTATAACTGGAATGAGATGGTTATGGAAGCATTTATATTAGTGACATAGATAAGACGTCGAGGCTTGGCCACTTGTCTAAACCACTGACCTAGTCATGCTTGATGGAGACCAGTCTCCAATTCTCGAGTAGACTTGTCATGACTAACCGGTATTTTGTTTTGTAGTTGGACCTTGATATAGACCTTGGGTGTTGGGATAGTTTGAGTTTGAGTTCGATCAACGGAATCATAGGAGTCCCATTGCCGGCATATTTCATGATTTCATGATACTGTTGCTGATCGTGTAACTGATTCTTACTGACCGTGATTCGGGCCCGTGTTTCCTTACTCTTGGGGCTTACTCTTGGGTTGGGAATACTCCTGCGGTGGTTGACGCTCACACTCGGACTGGCGATAAGTTTAGTGACTTAGACCTTGAGGCTTTAAGACTGATAGAACATTATATTGATTATTGATTTGATATACCTGCCTTACCGTTACATGTACTTGTTATTTCATGCTCGTGTCATTACTCTACACTTACTGATACATGTTTATCATCATTTCAAATTATATATATATATATATATTTCTATTGTGTCTCTCTGACGACCTGAGTATGCATACTCAGAGTGAAAGAAGTAGACCCATCTGATTTCGAGGAGATCGTGGATATCTAGACCAGTGAGCCAGCCCTATCGTTCCTCTCATTATCACTGGTTAGTTGTTCGTATTTGCTGCGCTCAGTTTTCTTTTTACCTGATAGTTTTAGTAACTGTATTATCTTATTATCTGTATTATATTACGGTTACCATGTACTTCCAGAAGTCGAAGTGTGACTACGGCAGGATTATTTCTTGACCGTAGGAGCATGACTGGCCTTGTCACCCTCGTATTCCGTATTTTGGGAAGCGGGGCATGATAACACTGTAGTGTGTGCTAACAATCCAGGTACAGGCCTTGGACAATGCCCTTACAAACTTCATGCAATAATTTCAAAACGGTGTGCGCTTTCGACACACTTCATTATAAAAGAATATAATCTGGTGCATCGATGCCGAAATACTTCTGTAGATGTGGGGAAAAAACAGGCCACATCAACATTTATATGCTAATGCATCTTGGCTTTGCTGATGAGGCGGCTTGATATGACACCGGCTGCGATTCAGGATCAAATGAAAGGGGCATATCATATTGACGTTTCTTATTTCATAGCGTGGGAGGCGAGAAAGAAGGGTTTGTGCATGATATTTAAGGATTGGGAGAGATCATATCAAACCCTGCCACTGTATATAGAAACAATCACAAAGAGCAATCTCGGCACATTCTACAAGATCACCTATGATACCTTGACTCCAACCGCTGTCTAGTTTACCGGCGTGTTTTGGGCATTTAGACCTTCAATTAAGGGATTTGCATAATGTCGTCCAGTTCTGAGCATTGATGGCACACACTTATACGGTAAATATCATGGGACCCTGCTCATTGCTACCGGGGTGGATGCGGATAGAGCTTTGTATCCTTTGGTATTTGCGGTTGTCGGCAGTGACACTTCAGCAAATTGGGAATGGTTCTTGGTATGTATTCATAGATATATCTCCAGTGTAAGCCACTGCACGATTACTTGGTTGTCTGATTGGATGAAAAGAATTTCAAGGGCACTAGCTCAGGGTTGACATACGCCCCATTATCATCACTGTTGTTTAAGGCATATCAGAGCTAATTTCTCAAGAAATTTCAAAGACGGAGCATTACAGCTTTTGTTGTATGAAGCCGGACGTACTTCGGATCCTCTAATTTATACTCAAAAAATGAGCATGTCTAAAAGAAATAAATCCATCGACAAATGCTTCGGTTAACAAAAGTTTAGGGGGATACGAAGATCGTTGGGCGTTATGTAAAGACGGTGGTGTAAAATATTGTATTATGACTACAAATTGCTCCGAGAGCTTTAATGGTGTTCTTAAAGGAGCCTGTACATTACCAATACAGGCATTAGTTGCTAGAATCTTCTAACGTCTCAACACGTACTTCGTCACACGTTGTGAAGCAGCGGCTAAATGGGAAAAACTGTTCACTCGGAGAAATGAGAGCAAATTGACAACAAAAAATGTCGATGCAAGACATTGCCAATTTCGTAGATTCTCTAGGGATCATTGGGAAGTGGTAGATAAGAATGGAATGACGTATGACGTTGGTATAGATGATGGTGGTTGTTGCTGCAGTTATAATATACCTTTATTACAAGAGATTCCATGCAAACATGTTACGCTCCGCTTCCTAAAATACATAAATACAGTATGTGACAAAACCAATCATGCTATCTATGTCGAGAAAATATCTTTCCATAGTCACATTACAGCTGTCAGTCAGTTATCAGGAACAGTAAAATAAATATCTAACTATCACATGTCCAACTACTACAATAAATAATAACAAGAAAGGTAACGGAAACAAATAAAGATCCAGCCAGAAATCATATCCTAGTATTATCCCTTATGGGATTACAACGTTAAACCATAACTAAAAATAAATAAATACAAAGCACCCCTAAACTAAATCAGCTGCTCGGCTTGCTTGTCAAAATACTGACGATCTTCCTGCGACAAGATTAAAGGAACTGGGCCAATTAAAACCCAGATGTCGGTGCGTCATAAATATCATAAAAATAATAACTGAACAATGTTCTATATAAGGTGTCATGTGCAAAATAGGGTATAAATATAAGCAAACAATCACAGGGGTTATAACAACAGCTATAGGTATGTCACGTATATCGTAAAGTCTGTGTTTTTAAGTTAACTATCCTTCAGGTATTTGAAACTAATGAATGTATTCCTCCATATAACTCAACAGTATATATCCCATTACCCTCCGGGACCACGGATCAAGATGTATGAATCAAGAATGATTCTGTTATGTTACCCTCCCGGAACCACGGATCAAGTAATAAGAATCACGAGTGACTCTGTTCCATTATCTCATGGAACCACGGATCAAGTAATAAGAATCATGAATGATTCCATTCCGTTACCCCTCGGAACCACGGATCAAGTAATATCCTTTTAAATTACACTTCAGTTACACTTTTGATTTCCCAGGTTTCGTTTTCCAAGTCATATATGAATAATATCTACCTAATACCAACACAGGAACATGCAGGTACCGATTATGTCTATCTAGACAATAGCTCACGTCTATCAGGACAGCAAGTCAGAGTTGTTAGCATTGGTAAATATCACAGCTAAAAGGTATAAGCAATATAGCAATAATAATAGCAAGATGGCCGGTATTGTGTACTAAACAGGTGAAGTATTAATTACACAACCAAATCATAGTAAATAGAAAGATTATAGTTGTTACAATTATCTAGCCATGATACCTTAAGTAAAGAAATGATATATCCATTATTAATTGTAATATATATATATATATATATATAAAACCGTACTTACAATAGGTTTTAATGATGATCAAGTATTATAAATTAAACTATATTAATTCCTACTCTTCGATTAATTAATAGAGCCAACTAGATTATTTTGCTATAATTTCAGATTATCAATACAATTTAAATAATATTATATATACTGCAAAATTATAAACTTGTTATAGTCATCGATACATAT
Organism: Agapanthus africanus; assembly: GCA_030015575.1. Lineage (NCBI taxonomy): Eukaryota > Viridiplantae > Streptophyta > Magnoliopsida > Asparagales > Amaryllidaceae > Agapanthus > Agapanthus africanus. The sequence continues at coordinate 268,517,964 of CM057339.1, forward strand.
ATAATAATAATAATTAAAATTACGATATCTAGATAAATAAAACATAGCATGTAGCAAGTCGTAAACTTGCCTTAATTTGTATAAAATACGACGACTATGGAAACACGACGATAGAATCAAGCTCGAAAGCTCGGCTAGGTAGCAAGGCTTGGGTTTGGTGCTGCAACGGTATCGGTTAGGCTTAGTCTCAGGTTAGCGCTTGGTGTGGCCAAGGCCTCGACGTTCAGCTCAGTTAGGGATTGCAAGGGGTTCGGTTTGCTCTACTTGGGTTGCGGCGGCTTGGAGATGAGGTGAGATGCAGGCGAATGAGGGGATCTCAGGTGTTAATGGTGTTGAGTTCGATTGGTGATGGGTTTTTGATGGGTGGCGAGATGAAGTTAACGAGGATAGTGCGGTGGGTTCTCTCGGGTGATGGTTGGTGCAAGGAGATGAGGATGGTGATGGTGACGACGATGAGATGAGGAAGGCGAGAGAGTCGACGGCGAGGTGAGATGAAGTGGGTGCGGTGATGGGTTCAAAAAGATAAAAAGGAAGATGTCGACGTCAACCGAGACAATGATGGAGAGATGAGGATGGAGAGGGAGTCGACGGTGGGGACGAGGGAGGACAGTGCGGTGGAGGTGCAGGAGATGATGACGAGGTCGGAGGTGAAGGCGAGATGGCGTGAGGTTGATGGAAGAAGGAGAAAACGATGGCTATGGTCGAGGTGGAAGCGGGATGAAGGTGATGGAGAGTGAGGAGTCGAGGACTTGAATTGGGATCGAGAACGGGGAGTAGGTGGTGAGGATGGTGGTGACGAGGGCGACAAGAGGAGGAGGGTGATGGTATGTAGGGGGGAGAGGGAGATGCGAAGGAGAGAGAAAGAACAGAGAGGGAGAGTTTATTTTAACAAAAGAAATATAAATTATATATATTTATATTAAATAGTAAGTTATATATGTATATATTATAGTTTATTATAACTAATAGTATAAAGATAATATTTATCTCCGATCCGTCTCAAGAAAAATTTTACCGAACTATATATTGGAAAATAATTATATATATACATAGCTACTTAACCATAATGCAAAGATTTATAAAAGAATATATCTTAAATATCTTATAATCTTATTTAAGATTTAGATATATTTAAATCTAATAACTATCTGATATCTAGGTTATATGAGATTTAAGCGTAATAGATAAATATCAATATATAATAGGAGATGCTGGATTAATCTGATGACGGTTAATAATATACAATATCTCTAACGTGTGGCTATCAGAAGATATATGCATGTAATTCAATATTATATATATATATATATATATATATATAGATTCACCTGGATTTAGTTTACGAATAATAATTCAATATAATCTAGCACCATAATGAGTTTCACACAAGCGGGGTAGGTCGGATAAACACTTCTACTATCAAACCAATCATAACCCAGATAAATAAATAAAAAAATATAAAGAAAGATTTAAAATACCAATTAATATCGTATGATTGTATTAGGGTGTTACAAAATATGTGATGACAGCTTGTTCACGATCTTCTGGGGGAGCAAACCTATCATACGAGCACTTATGCGCCTTAGCACAATATTATCGAAAGTCGTATGCCCCTGTATTTAGCCATGTTTCAAATAATCGACACCGGGAGAAATATCGTAGGACATGTATGTTCCCACCCAGCAATACGAGAAAAAAAGAAAGGCTGCAAAGCTGTCGTATTAAGGATGTTATGGATGAAGGGCGTGAAAGTGTAAAAGAACATAACAGGTGCAGCAATTGTAAAAACTATGGTCATAAAAAATCTCGATGCCATAACCTTCCACCTCAACTTCAGAATCAACCGCAATGATGCATTATATCCTATATTCAGTTACGTATTATGTTCGGTGATTTATTGTATCCTGTGTTCATTTACGTATTGTGTCGCTTGATGTATTATATGATATATTCAGTTACGTATTATGTTCATTGATGTATTGTATCCTATATTCAGTTATGTATTCTGTTCGTTGATTTATTATATCATATCTCCAGTTACGTATTGTGTATGTTGATATATAATTGGTACTTATTTTCGAATTATTAATTTTGGAAGATCTTGTATCTATAGACCCTGGACCTTTAGATTTGTCTGTTTTATACCTGTCAAACCGACATCGGGCGACGACATACACGACGATAAGAAATTAATTCAATTTAATATAATACTTGTACTTACTTCTAAATGTAAATTTCTAACATGTTTGTTTGTTTAATGTGCAAGAGAACATCGTCTTGACATGTACTGCTCACTTACAGCAAGTGAGGTTCTGGTAATTGACGATGCACGTATGCAGGCTAAGTTAACACGTGCAGGATTCCTTCACTACTTAAGGATTGACTATATTTGTCTCGATCATCCTCTCATTACAGCGTTGGCTGAGCGATGGAGGCCGAAAACCAACACATTTCATTTGCTCGTGGGGGATATGGCGATCACACTTTAAGATGTTGTTGTACTTCTTGGCTTGCGCATCGACCTACCAGTGACAGAGGAGATGAGGCACGACCGGCAGAAGCTATGCATGGAGCATCTTGGTCAGTCTCCCACATAATTTAAAGGAGGTGCTCTGAAACTTACATAGCTTCGCGATGCATTCAATGAGCCCGGAAATGATGCAAATCAGGCGGAGATCAAGCAGTACGTATGGGCTTATATTCTTTATCAGATCGGAACGTCCTTATTTCCCGACACGTCGAAAAATATAGTAAATCTCATGTGGCTATCATTATTAGCTAATCTAGATGTGTGTGGAACGTTGTCGTGGGGGAGTGACGTGCTAGTTTACCTGTATGAGGAGTTGACCACAGTCGCTCTGCAGGAGCGCAACATGATAAGTAGTTCTCTTTATCTTCTTCAGGTAAAAATGTAAAATACTTAATAGATTTCGTTATCAATTTAAATATATTGGTATATTATAAAGTATGATATTTGCAGATGTGGTGTTGGACCCGACTATCCACCTATTATCCTATATTGATCCAGGAGGTGTAGCTAGATGGAGATCAGCCATTAGGGTGCAGGTAATTTTCTAAGTTGTCTAATTAAAATCAGTCTTGGCAATTTTTTTGAATCGTAAGTGTGACTCCTGAATTACATTGCTTTTTTGTTGCGTTACAGGTTTAACGTTGGTCAGACATGAGATAAGACACCCGCTAGGTTCCTAGAATTTTACCGAAATGAGTTGAATATGCTTCAGGACCGAGCTGTACTCTGGATCCCATATACAGTATATGACTACTAGACTTTACCAGATTTGTGTTTAATGGGATCCAATATCTGGCACACCCGAACATCTATGATATGTTTCGGCATCGTTGTAATGCATGTCCCCGACCGTGTATTACGACAGTTCGGACTTGTACAGCACATCACAAATCCGATAGAGCAGATTGATCGGGTCGGATAGAGAGAAAGATATCTGTAGATTGGAGGATTGTTCAACATATTTACATCCTTCGATGGAATGCACGTGCTATGCTTGTCGAACACCAGAGAGAACCCGAGTTAGCGGATTATATGTGCTAGTACTAGAGGATAGTATGGCAGTACATCTAGACAGTGTGTCCTCCATGGGTGATATAAGAGCCTCGGAGACCCGTTGAGCATAAAGTGGTAAACTTTGTTATTACTTTTTATTTTTTGTCGGCTTTTTAAAAATTACATATTTGAGATATTTACTTATCTATGTTACAGGCTGAAGAATTGTTTCAAGTCTACGATATCACGGACGGCGTAATACGTGGGCATAGGACATCAGCTAGTGGGATCAAGGCCATATGGAAATCGATCAGTACTTTCTTTCAACGACGTCCATTAAGACATCCAGATCCTCCTCCTCTTCCTCCACCACCGATGACCCTAACTTATCAACGCCGCTGACCTAAAGACGACGAAACTGGATCTTCTAGAACTACGGACCAACCTGGATGTAGAAGAGCTACAGACCAATCTGGACCGTCGTAGCCAGCTACACAACTGCAGGATATACCTGATCCATTGCAGCGCCGTCGCGGTAGATCTAGGATTCCACGCGCTTTGTCATGCTTGCTATGATGCTTTCTTTTGTACTTATTCTTATCGTATCTAGTCATTACTCCATCTAGACACTTGTATATTCCTTGTATTAGAAACATGAGATGATATATTTGGGAGTCGAACTCATGTGGGTCGGCTTCGCTTTATTTATATATAGTGTTTATTGTTTTTCACTTGTTGTTCTTCTTCTTAAGGCGCCGTATATTTTGCGTGGATTGTGTCTCCACCGTTTGGAAGTCGAGTTAGAACCTGTCACGTCCCGCTTCCCAGTATACGGGCAGAGGATGCGATGAGACCGCTACGTATTTACTCTGAAGTAAACACGATGAGTGTATCTAAGCAATATAAGTAAAATGTAGAAGAGACAGAGACAATAGATATAATTGAACAGCAACTTTATTTATTCACATTCTTTTTACAATACATCTGAAAAGTAAATATATGGAATGAAAAGCAATGCCTAAACAGTGGCATAACAGAAATGGAAAGTACTGAAATGAAATGTACAAGTATTTAGAGCTCCGGGTCGAAGGCTAGCTGGTCCAAATCCTCATTGGTGGGCTCAATCTCCTGAAGGTCCGATCCACCTGACAACATTCCAAAGAAGAAAGAGAAGGAATGTCGTCAGCGAACAATCGCTCAGTAAGTCCCAAAGATAAGGGAGAAGTAGAATAGACAAAGAGAGAGTGTAGATTTTAAAGTTGTATTATATTGTTATAATGTTGTATTTAGTTTTAACGTTGTTGTTTGTAGCTTGATACAGAAGAATGCCAGTGTATACGAGAGGAGTCTCGTTAGACCAGAGACTATGGTGGACGGAATACAAGGAATCGTTCAGCCACGGTACATGGCAATTGAATTCAGGTTAGGTGTCTTAATGGTTGCAGTCTCGTGCCACTTCTAACACCTTCCGTACCAATCCACCCCTTAAACCCCGCGATATCTTGATTGTATTATTTGTATTGTATATTGTCTTGTAATTTGAATTGTATAGATGGATGACTTGCCGAAACCATGATATCAGTAAATGGATGTAACTAGAGAATCATGTAGATGGAGGTATATCCATGGTTCGGTTCGGTCAATGTAGATTGATTAGATTGAACAGATTGAATATATGGATTCTTATTGAATGGTAGTTTTGTAATTTCATACTCGAATCATATTCAAATCAGATTGATTATATTGAGACTCGGTCTGAGTCAGACAATTACAAAAAAATTGAATCCTGAAGTAGGTTTTGGTGTTATCGGTAACCGCTGCACATGGACGGCAGGATTTGTGTCTTTAAGACGATTACCGTGTTGATAACACCGTTTGTTAAGTTATCTACCTTAAATAGGCAAGCACCCATATCCCTGGCTCCCTGGGGCTTAAGAGACTGGTCCCGCTTAAACCTATATTTACTAAGGTCCTTATTGTAATTTAATATAACTTGAGGGGGGTTTATGTAAAAATAATTTTATATAATTTTCAAAATACACCTCAAGTATTTTATTATCGTCTTTAAAGTTTTCATTGATGTATATTTTATCATTGTGACATTTCTAGTGAATAAAACCTATTTTTTTCATAATATATGGTATTTATTTGTAATATTAGAATTGTATGGTATTTTCTTGTAAATGAGATATTTTTCTTGAATTTTGGAAAAGTGGAATATTATAAATATTAAAAATAGATATTTTGATATTAATTACATATATATTTATTTATTAATAAATAAGTTTTATTTATAATAGAAATCACATTTTCTAAAGAAAATTATATTTTTAAATCTTTCGAGACCGTATGCTCCTTGCGGAGGTCTGCATCTCGCACTACTAAGCCCGAGAATGTGTGATAATCCGCACTATCCTGAACGGGTTTTCTGAAATGGGTTGTAGCGGCACATTGTAAAAATTTGTTAAAAATACATATCTTGTAGAAAAAGGTTTTTATAAGTTTGAGATAGTTTTATGTAAAATCGTATTTTTCCCAAAACTATGTTCCCAAAGATCATCGTGCTATGTTACATATGTGTGTAGTGAGGAGATAGGTCATTACCTCGTGAACTATCTAAAGGTGTAATAAGGGGTAATGATATTTTATGTCGAAACTAAACTATATGATATTTTTCTGTAAAAGTGCTATAAAAATTGAAATATAAATTTTTTTGATATGAAACTTGTCAATATGTTTTTTTAATGTTTAATGATCATGATGTGAAAGTTTGGTATTATTGTGTTTAAGAAAAATATGATTTTTGAGGAAAAACCTAATCGGAAGTTGGATTAACTCTACTTCCGTCAGGTTTTAAAATTCTAAGTTTTTAGATTAGTAAAGAGAAGGGGGAGAAAGGACTTACTGGATTATAGTGGAGAGGAGAGGAAAAGGAAGAAGTAGGAGGTGTCGGTGGATCATTTCGTCGCCGGAATCTTCTCGGAACGCCGTCGGAAGTTTGCCGGAGCTTCGCCCTTCGCTAACTCCACTTACACACAAAAAGTCTAAGCAATTTTCTTTGAGAGTTTGGATAGAGATTTAGAAGTGAAGAGAGGTGAGTTTAGGTGTGGTATTTATAGGAAAAATTAGGGTTTAGGGTAAATGAAATGGTGTGATAAAAATTGTATTAAAATGGATTAAATGTGTGATTTAAATTGCTCTGTAAATGTGCATGGAAATTAAACCATACATGGGTTATGGGGGAGTTCAAGAGTCACAGAGAAAAGAAGAAAATTAGGGTTTCGGCCGAGTCAGGCCGGCGGCGCCGGCCGATTCGGCCGAGTCGCCAGCCCGAGTCGGCCGAGTCAGGCCGGGTCTCGATGCCACGTGTCCCTTGCCTCTTGGTCTACCTCGTGGACCCGTTTGTTTAAGTTGTGACTCTTCAGTTTACGTGTTATGCACGTGTATACTCTTGGGCTTCTAAAAAGATTAAAATAAATCAAATTAAAAAGATAATATGGATGATGGGATTTGAACTCTGGTGCTTTGGTTCAGCAGTGCAAGGTCTTACCAATGAGCTACAAGCTCCTTCTTGCTGTTCAAAATTAAATCAAATACTTATAGTACTCACAAGAATTATAAATATCCTAAGTATACATTAACTTTTAATCAAATTTATGTACATAAGAATTGGAGTTGTTACAGTCGACCCTCCTTACAAAAATTTCGTCCTCGAAATTGTACAATTTATTTTAAGGACTAGTTTACAAATAAGTGAGGGTATCTTGCACGCATCTCATCTTCCCTTTCCCATGTCGATTCTCCTAGAGTGTCTTTTCTCCACATCACTCGAACCAAGTTAACTTCCTTGTTCTGAAGTGACTTCACTTTTCTATCCAGGATCTCAACAGGTTGTTGCTCACAAAATAAGTCGGGCTGTACGTGTTAGTTATGTATATGCCCTAGAGGCCATTGTTGTACATATGATGTATATTATAATGGATGCTTGGATATATAGAGATGACTTTCTTGCTCGTCATGATAGTATGCTATTTGGTTTCACTTTATCTTAACATGTTGACTTGTACTGGTTTACTGTTTTTCTCTCGCATGTTGATAAAACCCTTAGGATCTGTACTCGACTACTGGGACTATGATGAGATCATACTAGTGGGGCCACGGTAGTCGATGAGTACATCCTATAACTGTTTCTAGTCGAGGGTATATCGAGGCAGGGCATCGATACACCAGAGTAGACTAGCGTATATGCATCTTGACCCATATGATGGGCGATGGATGATCCCATATCCATCGGTGTTTGACATCAGAGATGGTGTACGGGTGCTCAGTGGAGACTGGGTACACTGGACGGACTCGCCGAGAACTCCCAGATGGTGATATACCACACGTCAGATGGCAGTTCTCCGGTGACACTAGTGCAGGGTAGTCTGTAGACCCGAGATCGTCATAAAGTCTTGTGTGATTCCCACTGTGCTTTGATTTCCACCTTACCACGTCCAAGAGGGCGTGCAAAATGGTGGCTTTTGGGTACAGTCCCGAATCACATGGAGGCAATGAGCGATAGGAGGGGATTCGTCTCTCCCGGTATAGGGAGTTGATGTTGTGCTGTGTTCGATTGGCTATAACTGGAAGTCCCTGGCCAGGGCTGATATAGAAATTTACTGGTAAGTGTTACTAGTAGTTTCTCGACCCGTTATGAGCCATACATCGACACGACTTATCGGTTACTGGGGTCTGACGTATACCACCCCTAGACTTGATATGCAACATATCAGACGAACAGACCGGACTGTACGGGAGTGTTACTGATTGGATTCACAGGAGAACGCACAGGCTAGCTTGTTGATCTTCTGATCGCTCAATACCTGGGTGGCTGTTACGTTTAGCTGACCGCTTACAGCTTGTGGGTGTTAGATATGATCATCACCTGCTACCGGCATATTGACGATTCTTTAGAGTCCTACACAGAGGTTTCTTGGCTCAGGCGAAACGAAGTAGAGGCACATATGTGATATGTGCAGGACCGAGAATAATGCGATATGAGATACCGTATTATATTCTCGCGATATTTAGATATGAACCGGGTCATCGGATCAAGTGTTGATTCGATGAATCGGTACATGATATATTAGTCGGTAATATTCGATATAGCCGGATCGTCGGATCAAGTGTTGATTCGATGATTTAATGTATAATAATATATATGATATATTATTACATTATCTAATATTGGCTTGCTTTATTATTTCATTTTCTCACTGGATGATACATTGATATATATGCGATATATGTTAATTGTATTATTTTCTTTTGTTGCAAATATATAATATATATGTGATATATATTATTGTGACATGATATGATTTATTATTAAACATGTTTAAGGATGATTAAATGAGGTTAGGGTTTGATTAGGGTTAGTTGCTCATGCACCTTCTGGAAGCATTTTCTTTTGTCATGGTTAAGATATTTGTTGATGACACATTATCTAACCCAACCAAACCCTAACTCTAGTTTATTCTCTACATATTATTAGCCACTCATCCTTGACCATGGTTGATATATCAATCATATACTTTTATTTCTATTCATCACAAAAGGAATTATCATTTTCCATGATCATCTTCTTCTCTCTTGATTTTGAGCTCACTAGATATTCATTTTGTGATGAAAAATTATGAGAAAATGATTTAAAAAGAAAGCATAAATACTACTCTCTCATCCTCATCTCATCTAGCCCATGAGATTAGTGTGTTCATCTCTTTAGAGTGAGAAAGCTTGAGTTATTGAAACTTCGACGTAGATCATCGGAGATTTGGAACACTTCAAGCTAGCATGGATCGTTCGAGTCGTGGAGCCTCTCTTAAGTCCGGGAGATCGAGGATCGCGGCGAAGGGACTTCTACTCGGAGCTTGTGAAGCGAAGGAGCGGACTACAAAGGTTGTAATCCCTCACACTTAGATAAAAAGTTGTTATCTTGCATGCTTAACCCTAATAATCTAGCAAAGATCCTGTCTTTGGGTTGTTCGGCACGTCTAAATTTTTATCCGGGCATGTTTGATGCCTTATGAACCTTCACAAGAGTGCCTAGGAACCCTACAGTGGTATCAGAGCCTAGCTAGAGCATTAGGCGATGTGTTTACGAAGTTAAAACTCCGATCGAACCCGAACCGAAAAAATTTACCCCCTCTCTGGAAATTTTTTAAAATCTGGATTTTTTCTGAATTTAAAATACCTGAAAAATACAGCAGACAAAAATAAGAATAACTGTGAAATTCGAGACTGTGATCCGTACAAACGACCGCGGAATCGCGGCCATTGCCTGCTTGGGTCGCGGTTCCGCGGGCGTATTGTTTGATTGGAATTTTTATTTTACACAGTAATTCTTTATTTGTGCTTTTATAGTTTCTGGTATTTTTATATTGACTCAAAAGTTGAGTCATCTGGGGTTTGCTTTGTAATCGTAGATTCAATCGAAATATTTAAATTCGTTTTTATTTCCGGATATTTAGAAACTGTTAAACTATTTGAACGGATATCATTAACTCACTGTTTCCCGGCACGGTAAATTTTCAAGTGTTGAATTTTTATCGGGTCTAAATCTTTCAGAAAAATTGTACATGTTAAGCGGTGGACCCTCTAGAAGACAACAAACCTTAACTCGATTATGTGACCGTCTTGAACTGCCTTTTGAACCTTCGGGTTTGGGGGAGTACGGCGTGCCACATGTGAGGAGTTGGCTTGACCCTTCTACGGCTGGATCACTGGTGCTGTGACATATTCTGGGATTATTTGAACTCCGCTCAAGTGTTGAGCACTTTAGGAAATTTTGGGTATTTGATTATCTGTTCGAAAAATTTAATACTGTCTATTTATCTGGAATGTGATACAATATGTGGAATTCATAGAGTTAGGCATGAAATGCGAAGTATGTGATATTTCGGATTTATGATGTCTAAAGTGATTGTGGATTCCAAATGTTGTAGTTTTACACTTTCTTTTCTGTGACCGTAAGTGTAATATGTGATATCGCCGGTTTCGTTGCTATATGTCAACGACAATTGGGATGCGCATATTTACTTACGTTGAAGATATGTGATATTATGTGTTGCTGTGATATGTTATATTGGATCGTCGCGTTCTGAATAGCCGGGGGTTTTATGTGAGATGAGGGTTTTTATTTTCATTCATGTAAAATTCATTTGTAATGTAATATTCTTTTATTTGGGGCACTTCCAGGTTGAGGTTGATGTCACCAGTGTATATTATTTACTTTTCCGCATTAGGTAGACCCAAGGAGGGGAGCATAAGTAACCGGGTTCTAGGGTCCAGTGGGAGGCCATCTCGAGGAGTCGAGACCGGGTCTCCTAACCCTAGAATTGGCAGTGTTACTTGCCGTTCTCGTAGGGGTCTTAGGATGTGGGTTTGGCTATTCGTCGCGACCGTGGAATCCGTGTTTTATACAGGCTCGTATTGAAAACACGGACGTCCTAATATATCCAATATTTCATATATGTTCTTCTGCTGCAATGTTCTGTGATGAGATCATATTACTGCCTGAGACGAATGCTTATACTATATATATATGTTGATATATAAATATTACTGCTTTCGTTTCTTCTGTGATGCTTAGGAAGCATAAGCTGATGGGATTTTTATTAATGAGATTAATAAAAAAAAAAGAAACCTAAAGATGTTGTAGAATCAAAACTTTATAAAAAGGGTAGCTACAGTTTTTCTTTGCACAGTGATATATATATATATATATATATCCTGCACCTTATTCGATGGGGAAAGAGCCGAGATCCCTTCACCGGGAGTGACCTCTTTAGCGAAACTGGCAGATGCTACAAAACTCGGTTTGTCTTTTGATTGATTTTAAAGTTTTGCTTTGCACAGCGGTATATATGATATATCCTGCACCTTATTCGATGAGGAAAGGGCCGACGATCCCTTCACCGGGAGTGACCCCTTTAGCGAAACTAAGAAAAGCCTCAAAAACACTCCTTTTCAAAACTTCACTTGATTCTACGACGATATCAAGTTCATTACGCAATAGGTTTTCAGAAAAAACCTGTGTAGCCCTCCGTCATTTCAGATAAGTAATATTTAGTATTCGTGCTACGGTAGTTTGGCATGCGTCAAGGCGTAGTGTACGGTAACTGATTATTACTTATCTGCAGCATGAGATGCGATTGGATTAAGGTATTCGTACAGCGTTGTTTGGCATGCGTCAAGGGTCGTACGGGTGGGTTTAATTCAATCACGAAATGTACGGGTTGAACTTGACTAGTGGACTATGGGTTGTTTGGCATGCGTCAAGGTCATAGCACACTAGGGGTAAAAGCTTTATCGGGAATTTCAAGTGTTGAAATTTGCAATGAGATTGCTTACCTTCTATGAGATAGTTGGATCCCGATACCCACTGCAAGTAAGAGTTACTCTTGGGAGAGTTTTACACAGGACAATTAGCCGATCAAGTAGGTGTCTAGAAAAGTGTTAACGGGGTTACGCCTCTGGGAAAACGAGGTTTACTTTAATTAGGTCCGTGCGAAAGCACGGGGAACCTCCCTCAAAGTACCGACACTGATCTGGCTGAAAGATTGACGAAATTGTAGGGTGTAATTAATCCCGGCTAATCTTACCTTTTAGGGTTTGAAGGTAGATTTGATAAAAACAGTGGGAGACATCCTGGTTAGATAAGATAATAACCAATCTAATCTTGCAAGAGCATACGCTAAAGTGTTTTTTTCTCTCTCTCTCCAAGTAGCGACCATGTCAGGCCATAATCAAGATAATAAAATGGATGTATTGACTGAACCCGATTATTATACTGAGCAAGGGAACGTTGGACCCGTTCTTTCTTATAAGAGTTATAAGACTGAACAGAAAACAGGAGAATATCTGGATTCTCACGCCGCTCAAAAGAACATTCATGTTGATGCATCTTCTTCGGGTGTGTTAGTTATTGAGAACTGTTTCTCAGTTCACCCTACGTCCTGGGTATTAGATACCGGTTTGGATCCCACATATGTAAACAGTTACATGGGCTACGTAAAGGTAGAGAACTGGGAAAGGGTGATCATTCCGTTCAAGTAGGGAACGGTGCAAATGTTGCAGCCAAAGCAGTTGGCGAATATCACCTAGTATTACCAAGTGGTGATACACTGATTCTAAATGAGTGCTATTATATACCGAACATGATGTGCAACATTATATCAGTTTCTTTATTAAGTAAAGAAGGATATAATTTTGTAGTAAAGAATAATGTTATGAACATATTCCTAGATCAAAAGTTGATTGCATCAGGCTCGTTACATAATGGCATATTCATTCTAAATCAGAATGCAGTCCTGAATATACAAAACACACACAAGAGGAAAAGTTCAGATATGAATGAATCCTACTTGTGGCATTGTAGACTTGGTCATATCAATGCGACACGACTGGCTAAGTTACATAAGGATAGTTATTTGAATCCGTTCGAATTATCATCTTATGATACTTGCCATTCATGTCTCAAAGGAAAAATGACCAAAGCTTCGTTTAGTGGACACGGAGAAAGAGTTACTGAACTCTTAGGACTAATACATAGTGATGTATGTGGTCCCATGTCTACGCATGCCAGGAACGGTTCTTCCTACTTCATTACATTCACTGACGATCTCTCTAGATACGGACATGTGTTTCTGATGAAACACAAGTCTGAAGCTTTTGAGAAATTCAGAGAATATAAGCACGAAGTAGATAACCAAACGGGAAAAAGTATTAAGATTCTTCGATCTGATCGAGGAGGTGAATACTTAAGCAGTGAGTTCCTAGATTATCTAAATGAGAATGGGATTCTCTCTCAGCTTACTCCTCCTTATACACCACAGCACAACGGTGTATCGGAGCGGAGGAATCACACCCTATTAGATATGGTGTGCTCGATGATGAGTACAGCTGAGTTACCTATTTCCTTTTGGGGGTATGCGCTTGAGACAGCCATAGACCTATTGAATAGAGTTCCTTCCAAATCTGTGCCTACCACTCCATATGAGATATGGAAAGGGAAGAGACCACATCTTAATTACATTAAGATATGGGGTTGTCCGGCCTATGTCAAAAGACAAAATCCGGACAAACTCGAGGCAAGATCTGTCTTATGTAAGTTTGTAGGATATCCCAAAAACTCATAAGGGTATATCTTCTACCACCCCGAGGAACAAAAGGTGTTTGTTTCTCGACATGCCACTTTCTTAGAAAAAGGTTTTCTTATGTAACAGAATAGCAGCATTGAGGTAGAACTGGAAGAGGTTCCAGCAACACAAACTATAACAGAAGACTTGGTTGAACCAGAGGATTCAGTAGTACCCGACGAACCTCAGCCTCTCCGCCGATCTAGCAGGGTTTCTCATCCGCCTGAGAGATACTACGGTTTTCTCATTGACGGTGGAAGCGAGGATTGCATCATGGAAGATGATGACCCGACTAGTTTCGAGCAGGCCATCACGAGTGGTGACTCTGTGAAATGGCTGGATGCAATGCGATCTGAGATGGAATCCATGTATACCAATAAAATATGGATTTTGGAAAATGCTCCTGAAGGGGTAAAACCCATTGGGAGCAAGTGGATTTTTAAAAAGAAATTTGGTGTAGATGGAAAAGTTGAGACTTTCAAAGCTAGACTTGTAGCAAAGGGTTTTCGTCAACAACCAGGTGTGGATTATGACGAAACCTTTTCTCCAGTGGCTATGCTTACGTCCATTCGGATCTTACTTGCCATTGCTGCATACCATGACTACAAAATCTGGCAAATGGATGTTAAGACCGCCTTTCTAAACGGTGATTTAGAAGAGAGCGTGTACATGACTCAGCCAGAGGGCTTCGTAGATAGTGGGAGCAGCGGAAAGGTGTGCAAGCTGCTTAAATCCATTTATGGGTTAAAGCAAGCATCGCGGAGTTGGAACATCTGTTTTGATGTTGTAGTCAAAGAAATTGACTTCATCAAAAATATAGATGAACCTTGTATCTATAAGAAGGTAGCAGAGGGTAAGGTTGTCTTCCTCGTATTGTACGTGGATGACATACTCTTGATAGGAAATGATATTCTTATGCTGCAATCAGTCAAGCTCTTCTTATCACAGAGATTCTTAATGAAAGATCTAGGTGATGCCTCTTGCATATTGGGAATCATGATCTATAGAGATAGATCTAAACGGATACTGGGATTGTCCCAATCCAGGTACATTGACACCATACTAAAGAGCTTTAGTATGGAAGAATCCAAGCGTGGGAACCAACCCACGATCTCTGGACTCACTCTCTCCAAAGAGATGTCTCCTAAGACTGATTTGGAGAGAGCTCGCATGCAAGGGATACCCTATGCTTCGGCAGTAGGCTCTATCATGTATGCGATGCTATGTACCAGACCTGATGTAGCATACTCACTAAGTGTAGTGAGTAGGTATCAAGCAAATCCTGGAGAGAGTCACTGGACAGCTGTGAAGAACATTCTCAAGTACTTACGAAGGACTAAGGAGATATTCTTGGTGTATGGTAACGGAGAACTCCAGGTGGAGTCCTATACCGATTCCAGCTTCCAAAGTGATAAGGACGACTCTAAGTCGCATTCGGGTTTTGTCTTTACCCTCAATGGAGGGGCGATATGTTGGAAGAGTTCCAAACAGGATACCGTTGCAGACTCGACGATGGAGGCTGAATACATCGCTGCCAACGATGCTGCCAAGGAGGCTGTCTGGATAAAGAAGTTCATTAGTGAACTTGGTGTGGTTCCATCCATTGAGCATCCAATACCTCTGTATTGCGATAACAATAGAGCTGTGGCGTTAGCCAAGGAACCCAGGTCCCATCAAAAGTCCGGACATATTCTGAGGCGGTATCACCTGATCAGGGAGATAGTTGATCGCCGGGAGATCGAGGTCAGGAGAGTAGATACGAAGGAAAACACTGCGGATCCATTCATGAAGGATATTCCCCAGATACAGTTTGAGAGATTATTCGGGATGCTAGGTATGAGATACTACAGCAGCTGGCCTTAGTGCAAGTGGGAGATTGTTAGTTATGTATATGCCCTAGAGGCCATTGTTGTACATATGATGTATATTATAATGGATGCTTGGATATATAGAGATGACTTTCTTGCTCGTCATGATAGTATGCTATTTGGTTTCACTTTATCTTAACATGTTGACTTGTACTGGTTTACTGTTTTTCTCTCGCATGTTGATAAAACCCTTAGGATCTGTACTCGACTACTGGGACTATGATGAGATCATACTAGTGGGGCCACGGTAGTCGATGAGTACATCATATAACTGTTCCTAGTCGAGGGTATATCGAGACAGGGCATCGATACACCAGAGTAGACTAGCGTATACGCATCTTGACCCATATGATGGGCGATGGATGATCCCATATCCATCGGTGTTTGACATCAGAGATGGTGTACGGGTGCTCAGTGGAGACTGGGTACACTGGACGGACTCGCCGAGAACTCCCAGATGGTGATATACCACACGTCAGATGGCAGTTCTTCGGTGACACTGGTGCAGGGTAGTCTGTAGACCCGAGATCGTCATAGAGTCTTATGTGATTCCCACTGTGCTTTGATTTCCACCTTACCACGTCCAAGAGGGCGTGCAAAATGGTGGCTTTTGGGTACAGTCCCGAATCACATGGAGGCAATGAGCGATAGGAGGGGATTCGTCTCTCCCGGTATAGGGAGTTGATGTTGTGCTGTGTTCGATTGGCTATAACTGGAAGTCCCTGGCCATGGCTGATATAGAGATTTACTGGTAAGTGTTACTAGTAGTTTCTCTACCCGTTATGAGCCATACATCGACACGACTTATCGGTTACTGGGGTCTGACGTATACCACCCCTAGACTTGATATGCAACATATCAGACGAACAGACCGGACTGTACGGGAGTGTTACTGATTGGATTCACAAGAGAACGCACAGGCTAGCTTGTTGATCTTCTGATCGCTCAATACCTGGGTGGCTGTTACGTTTAGCTTACCGCTTATAGCTTGTGGGTGTTAGATATGATCATCACCTGTTACCGGCGTATTGACAATTCTTTAGAGTCCTACACAGAGGTTTCTTGGCTCAGGCGAAACGGAGTAGAGGCACATATGTGATATGTGCAGGACCGAGAATAATGCGATATGAGATACCGTATTATATTCTCGCGATATTTAAATATGACCGGGTCATCGGATCAAGTGTTGATTCGATGAATCGGTACATGATATATTAGTCAGTAATATTCGATATAGCCGGATCGTCGGATCAAGTGTTGATTCGATGATTTAATGTATAATAATATATATGATATATTATTACATTATCTAATATTGGCTTGCTTTATTATTTCATTTTCTCACTGGATGATACATTGATATATATGCGATATATGTTAATTGTATTATTTTCTTTTGTTGCAAATATATAATATATATGTGATATATATTATTGTGACATGATATGATTTATTATTAAACATGTTTAAGGATGATTAAATGAGGTTAGGGTTTGATTAGGATTAGTTGCTTCATGCACCTTCTAGAAGTATTTTCTTTTGTCATGGTTAAGATATTTGTTGATGACACATTATCTAACCCAACCAAACCCTAACTCTAGTTTTTTCTCTATACATTATTAGCCACTAATCCTTGACCATGGTTGATATATCAATCAGATACTTTTATTTCTATTCATCACAAAAGGAATTATCATTTTCCATGATCATCTTCTTCTCTCTTGATTTTGAGCTCACTAGATATTCATTTTGTGATGAAAAATTATGAGAAAATGATTTAAAAATAAAGCATAAATACTACTCTCTCATCCTCATCTCATCTAGCCCATGAGATTAGTGTGTTCATCTCTTTAGAGTGAGAAAGCTTGAGTTATTGAAACTTCGACGTAGATCATCGGAGATTTGGAACACTTCAAGCTAGCATGGATCGTTCGAGTCGTGGAGCCTCTCTTGAGTCCGGGAGATCGAGGATCGCAGCGAAGGGACTTCTACTCGGAGCTTGTGAAGCGAAGGAGCGGACTATAAAGGTTGTAATCCCTCACACTTAGATAAAAAGTTGTTATCTTTCATGCTTAACCCTAATAATCTAGCAAAGATCCTGTCTTTGGATTGTTCGGCACGTCTAAATTTTTATCCGGGCATGTTTGATGCCTTATGAACCTTCATAAGAGTGCCTAGGAACCCTACAGTACAGTGAGCTCGGAATGATCGAGAATATAGCTGGGGTCACTCACATACCTTCTGAGTTGGGATATGTGAAACACATTATGCACTCTTTCCAATGAAGGTGGAAGTGCCAAGCGGTATGCCACTTCACCGACTCGTTCGAGTATATCGAACGGTCCAATGTATCTTGGACTTAGCCTACCCCGTCTTCCAAATCGAATCACTCCACGGTTTGGAGATATCTTCAGAAATACATGATCTCCTGGCTGGAACTCCAAATGACGGTGCTTTGCATCAGCCCAATACTTCTGTAAATCTTAGGCTATGCACATTCTTTTCCTGATAGTACGAACCATATCAACAGTTGCTACTATCATCTCAGGTCCAAGGAGTTCTCTATCACCATCGTTCCAACATAATGGCGATCGACACTTCCTTCCACAGAGCGCTGCAAAAGGTGCCATTCCAATGCTTGCTTGGTAGATGTTGTTGTATGAAAACTCTACAAGATGTAGGTGATCTTCCTACGATCCTCCGAAGTCTGTCATACACGCTCTAAACATATCCTCCAAGATCTGAATAGTTCACTCAGACTGACTATCAGTTTGTGGATGATAAGCCATGTTGAAGTTCAGACTTGTTCCCAAGCTTGCCTGCAGACTCTGCCAAAATTGTGATCGGAACCTGGTGTCACGATCGGAGTCAATGCAAACCGGTACTCCATGAAGTCTCACAATTTCCTGTATGAGTTCATGGGTTTCAGAGATAGTGTATTATGAAGAGTTTAAACCTTAAGTAGATTCTTACCTCCATGTACTTCTTTGCTAATGTCTCAGTTGATTGGCCAACTCGAAATGGGATGAAGTGTGCCGACTTTGTAAGTCGATCCACAATAACCCATACCACATCGTTACCCTTTGTACTGCGAGGAAGTGCAGTCACAAAATCCATTGTGATGTGTTGCCACTTCCATTCTGGGATAAGTAACGGTTGAAGTAATCCAGCTGTTCTGTGATGTTTATCCTTTACTTGCTGACACACCAAGCATTTAGCGGCGCTTCTGTCCACTTCACGCTTCATTCCATACCACCAGTAATTTTGACGTAGATCTTTGTACCTCCAGGGTATACTGAGTAGGGAAAGCTGTGAGCTTCTTTCATTAACTCTTCCTGAACAGAACTTTTTGGTACACATAATGTAACAACTCCAATTTTGTATACCAAAAATTTGCTTTAAATATAGTGTATACTTGGAGTATTAATGTTGCTGGAAACAATTTAAGTATCTAATTCTTTACAATAATTACATGAAGGAGCTTGTAGCTCATTGATAATACCTTGCACTGCTGAACCAAACCACCAAAGTTCGAATCTCATGCCCCACATAATTTTTATATCTTTTTGTTTTAATTTTTTTTTAGAAGTCAAACGGTCAAACAGCCATAACTCACAATTTATTGCGAATCACAAAAAATTAAAGTATGCTAAAACCTTCCCCAGACCACACCCGACCCAACGGCACCCGAATCGGCCGGCGACTCGGCCGAATCGGCCGGCGCCGCCGGCCGGACTCGGCCGGTCGGCCAAGTCGTCAACACGAAAAATTTTCGTGTTGACTGGGTCTTTTCACCTGCATAGTCTAAAATTTTTGTGCTGTTACACAATTTCAATTAAATCTCTTTAAAGACCAAAATTAATGAATTTTTAATGATTTTTACATTTTTTTAAAATATTTTTTAATCCAAACCTTAACCCTAGCCTAGCCCTATATAAAGACCCCTACCCTCTACCATTTCACCTCACAACTCTAAGTCCACTCTATCAAATTCTCGAGAACTCGGTACGAAGAGCGAGAAGCGAAGCGCTGCCGAAATCGACGACGGATTCCGGCGACCGGATCAGAACCTTCGCGACGTTTTCGACGAATCGACAACCACCACACCTCTTAGCTTCCCTAGCTTGTCCAAACCGTAAGTCCCATCCCCTCTATCTCTCTTTTCTATAAGTATAAAAATACGAATTTTTGGAACCCGACGGAAATCGGACAAACCGATTTCCGATTCGGTTTTTCTATAAATTTCCACTTGTCACCTAATACATAATATCTACCCATACTCATGTTGACTATTAATCACCCATAAACCAATTTAATCAAACTTTTTCACATAAAATGATAAGTTCTTTGCAAAACCGTATTCCTTTCATAAAAATACCATGAAGTTCATTTTTCTTAGTTTAATTAATTCCCTCACTCCTAAATAGGTTTATCTTGATCACTAAACTTGTAGAACCCAATTTGAATGAAATTTCACATATAAAATGATAACGTTTTCGAATATCGTATTCTTGCGCTATAATACCTTTAAGTTTAACATAGCATGTTTTACCTTTAAACTTCACCAAAACTTAAAATAAGTCTTGGGGTAATGACCTACCCATACACACACTCAATATAACCCTAATTGATAAATATCAAAACACAGAATACGAAATTACAGGACCTTTCACTAAAATACCCTAATCTTTATAACCTTTATTGAAAGTTTTAAGTTGTAAACATTTCTAGATAAAATCTTTTAATAAAATGAAAACACGATTGGTCATGGACATCGATCGTTTATCTAAACTGTCTTGTGGTGACTAGGCAAGTGTGTCTAAGGCTAGTGGTTTTTAATTAGGCCCACGACTGTGGTTCCTTCCCACTTACGTGGCACTTACCTGGCCGCAATTGACGGTGAAGAGTCGATTTGAGAATTCTAATGACTCATCGTTTAGACCTTAGAAGTAGGCTAGTTGGCTTAGGAAACCCTAACAACTAAAATACGGAAAACTATACTTTTTGCAAATAAATACCCCATATTTATAAAATTGTTTCCCAAATGAAAAGTATTTGTTAAACCTAAGCAAAGCGCCGCTACAACCCACTTTTGGGGAACCTGTTAGGGATAGTACGGTTCATCGTGCACCCGCAGGCTAGTAGTGCGAGATTCAGACCTCCGCAAGGAGCATTCGGTCTCGAAAGGTTCGAAATACGATATTTAGGGAAAATGAGATTTTTCTAAATAAAATATTTATATAAAATTATTCATGTGTTAATATATATATAATTATCATTTAAACATATATTTTATCATAATATAAGTTTCCACATTTTTTTCTAAAATTACAAGATTAAAAGTTACACTAAAATACCATGAATTTCAGATAAAACAATTAATAATTTTATTAGGATATATTCACTAGAATAACACAAATAAAATTCACATTCATTATAACAATAAAAACGATTATTAAATACTTGAGGTGTATTTTGAAAACTATACAAAAGTACTTTTTACATAAAACCCCCTCAAGTTTTACAAATTACAATAAGGCCCCTAGCTAATATTGAACTTCAAATTATCTTTCTTTTAGTCTGACTTGGGTTAGAGTCTGACTATTCCTGACTCGAATATGATTCAAGTCAATCTTTATTCTTTTATATTCCAATACAAATTGAATACATGAAACCCTGAATCCAGTTAACAATATATTCTTTTTGACCGAATCAAACCATGAATATTCATCCATTATCCTGATATTCCATTTACCTAATTATACAGTTGCAACATGTTTACTGATATCATGGTTTTGGTCAGTCATCCAACTTACATATTCCAATACTACAATACTGTTAAAACACTACGGGGTTTAAGGGGTAGATTGGTACGGAAGGTGTTAAAGGTGGCACAAGGTGATCAGATTAAGACACCTAACATGAATCCTATTGCTGTTGTACCGTGGCATAACGGTTCCTTGTACTTTCCTTTTGCCCTGATCTCTAGCATATAGAGATCCCTCTCGTATACACTGGCATCCTTCTGTACCAAGCTACAAACAACAGCGTTACACAATGTTCCATAAGATTCAATAATATAATAGTTAGAAAATACTATTACTCTGTCATTCTCATTCTTCTTATTCTTTGGGACTTACCGAGCGACCTGTTCGCTGACGACATTATATTTCTTTCTTCTTTGAATGTCGTCAGGTGCATTGGACCAAGCTGAGATCGAGCCCACCGGTGAAGATTTGGAGCAGTTCCAGGAAGATCCAGAGCTCTAGATACTGTACCTTGTTCTTTCCAGTTTATTTCATTTACTGTTATGCCACTGTTTAGGCATTGCTTTTCATCCCAGTTGTATTTCTTTTACTGCATTGTACAAAGAATGTTATTAATAAAAGTTGCTGTTATTTCTATATTATTCGTCTCTTGTGATTTACTTTATATTGCTTAGTTACGCTTAGCGTATATACTTCTGAGTATATACGTAGCGGGCCTCGTCGCGTCCACTTCGCCGTACACTGGGAAGCGGGACGTGACAGGTTTTGTTGGTGGCCCATACAGGTCAGAGCTGTATGAATCCCTGTTATACAGTTCTGGTCTGCGTGAACAACCTAAGCAATATAACACAAGAACCAGCAACTAAAACATTCTTTACAATTCATGTTCTTTGAAACTTGCAAATCTCTATTCCTTGAATCTTATCATTTCATGTATTTGAATCTGTCCTAATCCAAAAAAAATTCTTCAGGATCATGGATTCCCCGAACAACACCAGCACTAACGTCGACAACACCCCTCCTGCACTACCTCTCACACCAGTTGTTCCGGCACCACCCACTGAGCAAACGATGTTATTCGATGCGATCCGCAGTCTTCTTGAGCGACAGCAACAACTTTTGAGCCGTCCTGAGACCGATGCACCCGGAGTAAAGCAATTAAGGGCTTTGCACCCTAAGCAGTTCTCTGGTAAAGGAAGCCCTCTCGAAGCAGAAGAATGGGCACAAAGCATCGAAGACGATCTGGCAGCAGCTCAATTGCCAGACCACGCTTGGGTCCGTGTAGCGAAGCTACAGCTCACGGATAATGCTCGCAATTGGTGGAAGGCGGAAGAAACCCGTCTAGCGCAGCCGATAGAATGGAAGACATTTCGCGAGAAGTTTGACGCGAAATATTTCCCTGTGACTGCCAGGTTCGCTATGGAGCAGCAGTTTATTCATCTACAGCAAGGATCAATGTGGAAGAAATCGGTAGATGAATACGATGCTGAGTTCACTATGTTGAGCCGGTAAGATATGTCACAATAGTTCAATTTTTAAATATCACATATTACACAGCTAACACAATTTTTAAAAGATTCGCGGCACACCTGATCCCGACGGACGAGATCAGAGCCCGTCGTTTTCAGCAAGGTTTGGACACAGAGATCAAGGCTGCTCTAGCCACAGGAAAGTTTTTGACTCATGAGGAAGCCCTAGAAGCTGCCCGCAGTTATGAGGCAGTCATAAAAGATAGGGGCAGACCTCAATCTGCAGGAGTCAAGCGCCCTGCCAACCATATGGCAGGTGGAGCCACGTCCAGACCATCTTTCGTGCCGAGGCGACCCGGAGTACCAACTCATCGTCCTAGCCCAGCCTTTTGCACCTAGTGCAAGAGAACTGGACATATGATGAAGGACTGCCGTCGAGCCAACCGCCTCTGCTTAGTCTGCGGTTCAGCCACTCACGATATTGGATCTTGTCCTCAGAGGCAGAACTCAGTTGCTGCACCCAGGGCAGCAAATACTTATCAGCAGCGACCAGCTCTTCAGGCACCTGCTCCCAGACTTGCACTGCCTGCACTACCCAGGGGACCACAAGCTGCACCACCTCCTCGACAGTTCCATCAAGCTCAAAGGAACGTTCAGAGGAATGCTCCTCAGGCCAAGAGGAATGTGCCGAAGCGCCAGGCTTTCATGATGTCTGTTGAAGAAGCTGAGGCCACTGGCCAAGTCGTCACTGGTAAACTTCCTTCTCAAACTTATCTTTTAGTCTTGTTTATCTACACACTTTCCCTATACCTAAAACCTATCCCATATACCTTAGGTACAATCCTAGTAGCTTCACTACCTACACTTGCACTGTTTGATACTGGAGCATCCCACTGCTTTATGTCGCAACGGTTTGTCCGAACCCATGCGATTCCAGTCTCACCGCTTGTATCCAGCTGGAATGTCAGTTCCGGAAATGGTGTTCTAAAAGCAACTATGGGATACAGCATGTGTCCAGTCGTCATCTGCAGTCAAGAATTTTATGCTGACTTCAAGGTACTGCATATACCAAACTTCGATGTGGTTCTAGGAATGGACTGGCTTGGAACCTTTTATGCTACCATCGACTGTCGTCAAAGGAGAGTAGTATTTGAGATTCCAGATCATCCGGTCTTCTATTTCAAGAGTGGAGATCGTACACTGGAGCCAAGTACTTACAAAGCAAAGCCAAGGGAAGCAGTAGTTGCAGCAGCTCATGCAAAGGAAGAATCAAGACCGGAGGTAGTTCGAGAGTTCGACGATGTATTCCCTGACGATATATCAGGTTTGCCTTCCGATCGAGCTCTTGAATTCAGTATTGACTTAGTACCAGGAGCACAACCAGTGATCAAAGCACCGTATAGACTAAGTCCGGAAGGTTTGAAAGAAGTTCGAACACGGTTGGACGAATTACTGGCGAAAGGATAGATTCGTCCCAGCACTTCAAGTTGGGGAGCACCTGTACTGTTGGTGAAGAAGAAGGAAGGTTCATACTGAATGTGCATCGACTATAGGGCCTTGAACGAAGTTACTATAAAGAACAAGTATCCACTCCCGCGCATCGACGATTTATTCGATCAGCTAAGTGGATCTTGTGTCTTCTCTAAACTAGATCTTTGTTCAGGTTATCATCAAGTGAAGGTCAAGGAAGCTGATATTCACAAAACAGCTTTCAGAACTCGCTATGGACATTACGAATTTCTAGTAATGCCATTTGGAGTGACCAATGCACCAGCAATCTTCATGAACCTTATGAACCAAGTCTTCCGGGAGTATTTAGACAGGTTCGTTGTCATATTCATCGACGACATCCTGGTATATTCTAAGAATCGGAAAAAGCATGCGGAGCACTTACGAATTGTCCTGGAAACTCTTCGACAACATAAGCTTTATGCCAAATACAGCAAGTGCGAGTTTTGGCTAAAACAGGTTGGTTTTCTTGGACACATCGTATCAGGAGAAGGGATTCTGTAAATCCAGCAAAGGTTTCAACAGTCAGTGAATGGCCTACACCAAAATCAGTGAAGGATATACGAAGTTTCTTGGGCTTAGCTGGATATTACCGAAGATTCATTGAAGGCTTTTCAAAGATAGCAACACCCCTGACCAAGCTCACAAGAAAAGATGAAGAATTTGTGTGGTCAGAAGCATGCGAGCAAGCTTTCGTAGAACTCAAGTCAAGACTGACATCTGCACCTATTCTCGTCATACCGGATCAATCTGGAGGATTCGAAGTACATTGTGATGCATCCGGTAAGGGGTTAGGATGTGTTCTACATCAGCACGGTAAGGTTGTGGCTTATGCTTCAAGACAACTGAAGACTCATGAGCGCAATTATCCGACGCATGATCTAGAGTTGGCAGCCGTTATTTTTGCTCTCAAGATTTGGCGCCACTACTTACTTGGTGAACGAGTGAACATCTACACAGATCATAAAAGTCTGAAGTACGTGTTTACTCAGAAGGAGTTGAATTTGCGGCAGAGAAGATGGTTAGAACTTATGGCGGACTTTGACATCAACTTGCAGTATCATCCGGGAAAGGTGAACGTAGTACCTGATGCTCTTAGTCGCCAACCATTAGCAACGAATCTCACCGCCCAGTAGAAGCTTCAGCAAGACCTACATCAGATGGAGATCGAACTAGTCATGCCAGGTGATGTTTCAAATTTAATGAATCTACAAGTCCAATCAACTATTGTCAACCAGATCAAGGCAGCTCAAGCCAGCGATGCTAAGTTGCAAAAGATCAGAGAACAAGTGGAGAATGGACTCAGAACAGATTTCATCATCCATGAAGATGAGATACAGCAGCAGATTGTGTGTACCAAAAGGTCCTGTTCGGGAAAAGTTAATGAAAGAAGCTCATAGCTCTCCCTATTCAGTACATCCTGGAGGTACCAAAATGTACAAGGATCTACGTCAGAATTATTGGTGGCATGGAATGAAGCGTGAAGTAGCCAGAAGCATCGCAAAATGCTTGGTGTGTCAGCAAGTAAAGGCTGAACATCACAGGACAGCTGGACTACTTCAACCATTACCAATACCAGAATGGAAGTGGCAGCATATCACGATGGACTTTGTAACTGCTCTTCCTCGCAGCACAAAGGGTAACGATGCGATTTGGGTCATTGTGGATCGACTCACAAAGTCGGCTCACTTCATCCCATTTCGAGTTGGCCAATCAACCGAGACATTAGCGAAGAAGTACATGGAGGTAATAATCTAAATTAAGATTTAAACTCTTCATAATGTACTATCTCTGATACCCATGAACTCATACAGGAAATTGTGAGACTTCATGGAGTACCGGTCTGCATTGTCTCCAATCATGACACAAGGTTCTGATCGCAATTTTGGAAAAGTCTGCAAGCTAGCTTGGGAACAAGTCTGAACTTCAGCACGGCTTATCATCCACAAACAGATGGACAGTCGGAACGAACTATTCAGATCTTGGAGGATATGCTCAGAGCATGTATGCTCAACTTCAAAGGATCGTGGGAAGATCACCTGCATCTTGTGGAGTTTGCGTACAACAACAGCTACCAAGCAAGCATAGGAATGGCACCTTTTGCAGCAATGTATGGAAGGAAGTGTCGATCGCCATTAAGTTGGGACGACATCGGAGATAGAGAACTCCTTGGACCAGAGATGATAGTAGCGACTGTTGATGTGGTTCGTACTATCAGGGAAAGAATGCGCATAGCCCAAGATAGACAGAAACACTGGGCTGATGCGAAGAGACGACACTTGGAGTTCCAGCCAGGAGATCATGTATTCCTGAAAATCTCTCCGAACCGCGGAGTGATCAGATTTGGAAGACGGAGAAAGTTGAGTCCGAGATACATTGGACCGTTCGATATACTCGAACAAGTCGGTGAGGTGGCATATCGTTTAGCGCTTCCACCCTCATTAGAAGGAGTGCATAACGTGTTCCACATATCCCAACTCAGAAGGTATGTGAGTGACCCCAGCCATGTACTCGATCATTCCGCGCTCACGATACGGCCCGATTTGTCTTGTGAGCAACAACCTGTGGAGATCCTGGACAGGAAAGCGAAGACACTTCGGAACAAAGAAGTTAATTTGGTCCGGGTAATGTGGAGGAAAGACACTCCAGGAGAATTCACGTGGGAAAGGGAGGATGAAATGCGTGCAAAATATCCGCACCTTTTTGTAAACTAGTCCTCAAATAAAAGTTGTAAATTTCGAAGACGAAATTTTTGTAAGGAGGGTAGATTGTAACAACTCCAATTTTGTATACCAAAAATTTTCTTTAAATATAGTGTATACTTGGAGTATTAATGTTGCTGGAAACAATTTAAGTATCTAATTCCTTACAATAATTACATGAAGTAGCTTGTAACTCATTGGTAATACCTTGCACTGCTGAACCAAACCACCAGAGTTCGAATCCCATACCCCACATAATTTTTATATCTTTTTGTTT
This sequence comes from Agapanthus africanus, assembly GCA_030015575.1. Classification (NCBI taxonomy): domain Eukaryota; kingdom Viridiplantae; phylum Streptophyta; class Magnoliopsida; order Asparagales; family Amaryllidaceae; genus Agapanthus; species Agapanthus africanus. The sequence continues at coordinate 268,545,261 of CM057339.1, forward strand.
TAATTTTTTTTTAGGAGTTCTCTATCACCGTCGTTCCAACATAATGGCGATCGACACTTCCTTCCACAGAGCGCTGCAAAAGGTGTCATTCCAATGCTTGCTTGGTAGATGTTGTTGTATGAAAACTCTACAAGATGTAGGTGATCTTTCCACGATCCTCCGAAGTCTGTCATACACGCTCTAAACATATCCTCCAAGATCTGAATAGTTCACTCAGACTGACTATCAGTTTGTGGATGATAAGCCATGTTGAAGTTCAGACTTGTTCCCAAACTTGCTTGCAGACTCTGCCAAAATTGTGATCAGAACCTGGTGTCACGATCGGAGTCAATGCAAACCGGTACTCCATGAAGTCTCACAATTTCCTGTATGAGTTCATGGGTATCAAAGATAGTATATTATGAAGAGTTTAAATCTTAAGTAGATTCTTACCTCCATGTACTTCTTTGCAAATGTCTCAGTTGATTGGCCAACTCGAAATGGGATGAAGTGTGCCGACTTTGTAAGTCGATCCATAATAACCCATACCGCATCGTTACCCTTTGTACTGCGAGGAAGTGCAGTCACAAAATCCATTGTAATGTGTTGCCACTTCCATTCTGGGAAAGGTAACGGTTGAAGTAATCCAGCTGTTCTGTGATGTTTAGCCGTTACTTGCTGACACACCAAGCATTTAGCGGCGCTTCTGTCCACTTCACGCTTCATTCCATGCCACCAGTAATTTTGACGTAGAACTTTGTACCTCCAGGGTATACTGAGTAGGGAGAGCTATGAGCTTCTTTCATTAACTCTTCCCGAACAGAACTTTTTGGTACACATAATGTAACAACTCCAATTTTGTATACCAAAAATTTGCTTTAAATATAGTGTATACTTTGAGTATTAATGTTGCTGGAAACAATTTAAGTATCTAATTCCTTACAATAATTACATGAAGGAGCTTGTAGCAAATTGGTAATACCTTGCACTGCTGAACCAAACCACCAGAGTTCGAATCCCATGCCCCACATAATTTTTATATCATTTTGTTTTAATTTTTTTTTAGAAGTCAAACGGTCAAATAGCCATAACTCACAATTTATTGCGAATCACAAAAAATTAAAGTATGCTAAAACCTTCCCCAGACCACACCCGACCCAACAGTCGGCGACTCGGCCGGACTCGGCCGGCGCCGCCGGCCGGACTCAGCCGGTCGGCCGAGTCGTCAACACGAAATTTTTTCGTGTTGACTGGGTCTTTTCACCTGCATAGTCTAAAATTTTTGTACTGTTACACAATTTCAATTAAATCTCTTTAAAGACCAAAATTAATGAATTTTTAATGATTTTTACATTTTTTAAAATATTTTTTAATCCAAACCCTAACCCTAGCCTAGCCCTATATAAAGACCCCTACCCTCTACCATTTCACCTCACAACTCTAAGTCCACTCTATCAAATTCTCGAGAACTCGGTACGAAGAGCGAGAAGCGAAGCGCTGCCGAAATCGACGACGGATTCCGGCGACCGGATCAGAACCTTCGCGACGTTTTCGACGAATCGACAACCACCACACCCCTTAGCTTCCCTAGCTTGTCCAAACCGTAAGTCCCATCCCCTCTATCTCTCTTTTCTATAAGTATAAAAATACGACTTTTTGGAATCCGACGGAAATCGGACAAACCGATTTCCGATTCGGTTTTTCTATAAATTTCCACTTGTCACCTAATACATAATATCTACCCATACTCATGTTGACTATTAATCACCCATAAACCAATTTAATCAAACTTTTTCACATAAAATGATAAGTTCTTTGCAAAACCGTATTCCTTTCATAAAAATACCATGAAGTTCATTTTTCTTAGTTTAATTAATTCCCTCACTCCTAAATAGGTTTATCTTGATCACTAAACTTGTAGAACCCAATTTGAATGAAATTTCACACATAAAATGATAACGTCTTCGAATACCGTATTCTTGCGCTAAAATACCTTTAAGTTTAACATAGCATGTTTTACCTTTAAACTTCACCAAAACTTAAAATAAGTCACAGGGTAATGACCTACCCCTACACACACTCAATATAACCCTAATTGATAAATATCAAAACACAGAATACGAAATTACACGACCTTTCACTAAAATACCCTAATCTTTATAACCTTTATTGAAAGCTTTAAGTTGTAAACATTTCTAGATAAAATCTTTTAATAAAATGAAAACACGATTGGTCATGGACATCGATCGTTTATCTAAACTGTCTTGTGGTGACTAGGCAAGTGTGTCTAAGGCTAGTAGTTTTTAATTAGGCCCACGACTGTGGTTCCTTCCCACTTACGTGGCACTTACCTGGCCGCAATTGATGGTGAAGAGACGATTTGAGGCTTCTAATGACTCATCGTTTAGACCTTAGAAGTAGGCTAGTTGGCTTAGGAAACCCTAACAACTAAAATACGGAAAACTATACTTTTTGCAAATAAATACCCAATATTTATAAAATTGTTTCCCAAATGAAAAGTATTCGTTAAACCTAAGTAAAGTGCCGCTACAACCCACTTTTGGGGAACCTGTTAGGGATAGTACGGTTCATCGTGCACCCGCAGGCTAGTAGTGCGAGATTCAGACCTCCGCAAGGAGCATTCGGTCTCGAAAGGTTCAAAATACGATATTTAGGGAAAATAAGATTTTTCTAAATAAAATATTTATATAAAATTATTCATGTGTTAATATATATATAATTATCATTTAAACATCTATTTTATCATAATATAAGTTTCCACATTTTTTTCTAAAATTACAAGATTAAAAGTTATACTAAAATACCATGAATTTCAGATAAAACAATTAATACTTTTATTAGGATATATTCACTAGAATAACACAAATAAAATTCACATTCATTATAACAATAAAGACGATTATTAAATACTTGAGGTGTATTTTGAAAACTATACAAAAGTACTTTTTACATAAAACCCCCTCAAGTTTTACAAATTACAATAAAGCCCCTAGCTAATATTGAACTTCAAATTATCTTTCTTTTAGTCTGACTCGGGTTAGAGTCTGACTATTCCTGACTCGAATATGATTCAAGTCAATCTTTATTCTTTTATATTCCAATACAAATTGAATACATGAAACCCTGAATCCAGTTAACAATATATTCTTTTTGACTGAATCAAACCATGGATATTCATCCATTATCCTGATATTCTATTTACCTAATTATACAGTTGCAACATGTTTACTGATATCATGGTTTTGGTCAGTCATCCAACTTACATATTCCAATACTACAATACTGTTAAAACACTACGGGGTTTAAGGGGTAGATTGGTACGGAAGGTGTTAAAGGTGGCACGAGATGGTCAGATTAAGACACCTAACCTGAATCCTATTGATGTTGTACCGTGGCATAACGGTTCCTTGTACTTTCCTTTTACCCTGATCTCTAGCATATAGAGATCTCTCTCGTATACACTGGCATCCTTATGTACCAAGCTACAGACAACAGCGTTACACAATGTTCCATAAGATTCAATAATATAATAGTTAGAAAATACTATTACTCTGTCATTCTCATTCTTCTTATTCTTTGGGACTTACCGAGCGACATGTTCGCTGACGACATTCTATTTCTTTCTTCTTTGAATGTCGTCAGGTGCATTGGACCAAGCTGAGATCGAGCCCACCGGTGAAGATTTGGAGCAGTTCCAGGAAGATCCAGAGCTCTAGATACTGTACCTTGTTCTTTCCAGTTTATTTCATTTACTGTTATGCCACTGTTTAGGCATTGCTTTTCATCTCAATTGTATTTCTTTTACTGCATTGTACAAAGAATGTTATTAATAAAAGTTACTGTTATTTCTATATTATTCGTCTCTTTTGATTTACTTTATATTGCTTAGTTACGCTTAGCGTATATACTTCTGAGTATATACGTAGCGGGCCTCGTCGCGTCCACTTCGCCGTACACTGGGAAGCGGGGCGTGACACATAATCTGCTGTCGTATCTCAAAGATCCGTCTTCATAGATGATAAAGTCTGTTCTGAGTCCATTCTCCACTTGTTCTCTGATCTTTTGCAACTTAGCATCACTTGCTTAAGCTGCTTTGATCCGATTGACAATGGTAGATTGAACTTGTAAATTCATCAAACTTGAAGCGTTACCTGGCATGATCACTTCAATCTCCATCTGATGCAAGTCTTGTTGAACCTTCCACTGAGCGGTAAGATTCGATGGTAATGGTTGGCAACTAAGGGCATCAGGTACCACATTCACTTTTCCTGGGTGATATTGTAGGTTGATGTCAAAGTCTGCCATGAGTTCTAACCATCGTCTCTGCCGCATGTTAAGCTCCTTCTGAGTAAATACATATTTCAGACTCTTGTGATCTGTGTATATGTTCACTCATTCATCAAGAAGATAATAGCGCCAAATCTTAAGAGCAAAAATAACGGCTACTAATTCCAAATCATGTGTCGGATAATTGCGCTCATGAATTTTCAGTTGTCTTGAAGCATAAGCCCCAACCTTTCCGTGCTGATGTAGAACACATCCTAATCACTTACCGGATGCATCGCAATACACTTCGAAACCTCCAGATTGGTCCGGTATAACGAGAATAGGCGCCGATGTCAACCTTGACTTGAGTTCTACGAAAGTATGTTCGCATCCTTCTGACCACACAAAGTCTTCATCTTTACGTGTGAGCTTGGTCAGAGGTGTTGCTATCTTCGAAAAGCTTTCAATGAACCTTCGGTAATATCCAGCTAGACCCAAGAAACTTCGAATGTCCTTCACTGTTTGGTGTCGGCCATTCGCTTACTGCTGAAACTTTCGTTGGATCCACCGAGATATATTTGCCTGATACAATATGTCTGAGAAAACCAACTTGATCTAGCCAAAACTCGCACTTGCTGTACTTGGCGTAGAGTTTATGGTGTCGTAGAGTTTCCAGGACAATTCGTAGGCGCTCGGCATGTTCTTTCCGACTCTTGAATACACCAGGATGTCGTCGATGAAGATGACAACAAACATATCTAAGTACTTCCGGAAAGCATGATTCATTCATGAATATTGCTGGTGCGTTGGTCACTCCAAATGGCATCACAAGAAATTCGTAATGACCATAACGAGTTCTGAATACTGTTTTATGAACATCAGCTTCCTTGACCTTCACTTAATAATAACCTGAACGAAGATCTAATTTGGAGAAAACATAAGATCCACTTAGCTGATCAAATAAATCGTCGATACACGGTAGCGGATACTTGTTCTTTATTGTTACTTCGTTCAAGGCTCTATAATCGATGCACATTCTGTATAAACCATCCTTCTTCTTCACAAGCAGTACTTGCGATCCCCAACTTGAAGTGCCGGGACGAATCCATCATTTCGCCAATAATTCGTCCAACTGGGTTCGGACCTCTTTCAAACCTTCCGGACTTAATCGATAAGGTACTTTGATCACCGGTTATGCTCCTGGTACTAAATAGTCTTGTTATGCAAGACGGCTTCACTCGATTCAGTTCAGTATTTCAATAGAACAAACAAGCCCACTAATAGCTTAGATGGTGGCCCTAAATGTTGAATTCAAGAGCTCGATCAGGAGGCAAACCTGATATATCGTTAGGAAACACATCGTCGAACTCTCGAACCACTTCTGGCTTTGATCCTTCCTCCGCTTGAATTGCTGCAATCATTGCCTTCTTTGGTTTTGCCTTGTAAGTACTTGGCTCCAGGGTACGGTCTCCGCTTTTGAAATAAAAGACCGGATGATCTGGAATCTCGAATACTACCCTCATTTGATGACAGTCAATGGTAGCATAAAATGTTCCGAGCCAATCCATACCTAGAACCATATCGAAGTTCGGTATGTCCAGCACCTTAAAGTCAGCATAGAATTCTCTGCTGCAGACGACTACTGAACACAGGTTATATCCCATTGTTGCCTTTAGAACGCCATTTCCTGAACTGACATTCCAACTGGATACAAGCGGTGTGACTGGAATCGCATGAGTTCGGACGAACCGTTGCGACATAAAGCAATGAGATGCTCCAGTATCGAAAAGTGCGAGTGCAGGGAGTGAGGTTACTAAGATTGTACCTAAGGTATGTGAGATAGGTTTTAGGTATAGGAAAAATATGTAGGTAGGTGTTAAGACTGAAAGAAAAGCTTGAGAAGAAAAGGTTATCGGTGATGACTTGGCCAGTGGCCTAAGATTCTTCCACGGTCATCATGAAAGCCTGTTTCTGTGGTACATTCCTCCTGGCCGAAGGACCATTCCTCTAAATATTTCGTTGAGCTTGATGGAACTGACGAGGAGGAGGTGCAGTCGGTGGTCCTCTAGGTGGTGGAGGAGGAAGAGCGAGTCTTGGAGCAGGTGCCTGAATAGCTGGTCGCTGCTAGTATGTGATTGTTGGCCTGGGTGCAACATATGGATTTTGTCTACGTGGACAAGACCCAATATCATGAGTAGCTGAGCCGCAGACTAAGCAAAGATGGTTGGCTCGCCGGCAGTCTTTCTCCAAATGTCCATCTCTCTTGCAGTGGATACAAAAGGCTGGGTTGGGCCGGTTGATTGGTACTCCAGGTCTCCTTGGCACAAAAGATGGTCTTGATGAGGCTCCTCCTGCCATCTAGTCGGCAGGGTGCTTAACTCCAGCAGATTGAGATCTACCCCTCATCTTTACCACTGAGTCATAACGGCGGGCAGCTTTCAGAGCTGATTCATGAGTCGGAAAATCTCCTATGACTAATGCAGCCTGGATCTCTGACTCTAACCCTTGTTGAAATCGACGGGCTCTGATCTCATCCGTCGGTATCAGGTGTACCGCAAATCTGTTAAAGTATTGTGTTAGCTGTGTAGTATGTGATTTATTGAAAAATCGAATTATTGAGCCATATCTTACCAACTGAGTATAGTGAACTCAGCATCATATTCATCTACTGACTTGGTCCACATTGAACTTTATTGCAGATGGATGAACTGCTGTTTCATATCGAACCTGGCAGTCTCAGGGAAGTACTTTGCGTCGAACATGTCACGGAAAGTCTTCCGTTTGATGGGTTGATCAAGACGGCTTTTTTCCGCCTTCCACCAAACCCGTGCATTGTCCGTAAGTTGTAGCTTCGCAACACGGACCCAAGCTATCTCTGGCAATTATGCCGCTGCCAGATCATCTTCGATGCTCTGAGCCCATTGCTCAGCTTCTAAATGGCTCTTTTTTCCTGAGAATTGTTTGGGGTGCAAATCCCTGAATTGCTTCACCCCAGGTGCTTCTGCCTCTGGTCGGTTCATCAGGATAGCAGACTGCTACTGCTGTCCTTCCAGGAGGCTGCGGATTGTCTCAAGCAGAACCGTCTTCTCGTTGATCGGAGCAGGGACGGCAGGTGTGAGTGCTAGTGGTGGAGTTGTGCTGTTGACATTCGTGCTGGTAGTGTTTGGGGAATTCATAACCTTGAAGGAAAAATTTGGTTTATGACAGATTCAAAGTATATGAAATGATAAGATTCAAGAAGTATGAATTGTAAAGAATGTTTTCAGTTGCTGGCTCTTGTGTTATATTGTTTAGGTTGTCCATGCAGAACTGAACTGCATGGTAGGGTTCGATACAGCTCTGACCTGCATGGGCCACCAACAAAACATGTCACGCCCTGCTTCCCAGTATACGGGCAGAGGACGTGACGAGGCCACTACGTATTTACTCTGAAGTAAACACGCTGAGCGTATCAAAGAAATATAAGTAAAATACACAAGAGACAGAGACAATAGATATAATTGAACATCAACTTTATTTATTCACATTCTTTTTTCAATACATCTGAAAATTAAATATATGGAATGAAAAGCAATGCCTAAACAGTGGCATAACAGAAATGGAAAGTACTGAAATGAAATGTACAAGTATCTAAAGCTCCGGGTCGAAGGCTAGCTGGTCCAAATCCTCGCTGGTGGGCTCGATCTCCTGAAGGTCCGATCCACCTGACAACATTCCAAAGAAGAAAGAGAAGAAATGTCGTCAGCGAACAATCGTTCGGTAAGTCCTAAAGATAAGGGAGAAGTGGAATAGACAGAGAGAGTGTAGCTTTTAATGTTGTATTATATTGTTATCATGTTGTATTTAGTGTTAACGCTGTTATTTGTAACTTGGTACAGAAGAATGCCAGTGTATACGAAAGGAGTCTCGTTAGACCAGAGACTACGGTGGACAGAATATAAGGAACCGTTCAGCCACGGTACAATGGCAATTGAATTCAGGTTAGGTGTCTTAATGGTTGCAGTCTCGTGCCACTTCTAACACCTTCCGTACCAATCTACCCCTTAAACCCCGCGATGTCTTGATTGTATTGTTTGTATTGTATATTGTCTTGTAATTTGAATTGTATAGATTGATGACTTGCCGAAACCATGATATCAGTAATAGATGTAACTGGAGAATCATGTAGATGGAGGTATATCTATGATTCGGTTCAGTCAATATAGATTGATTAGATTGAACAAATTGAATATATGGATTCATATTAAATGGTGGTTTTGTAATTTCATACTCGAATCATATTCAAGTCATATTGATTATATTGAGACTCGGTCTGAGTCAGACAATTAGAAAAAAAATTGAATCCTGAATTAGGTTTTGGTGTTATCGGTAACCGCTGCACATGGACGACAAAATTTGTGTTTTTTTCAAAGACGATTACCGTGTTGATAACACCGTTTGTTAAATTGTCTACCTTAAATAGACAAGCACCCATATCTCTGGCTCCTTGGGACTTAAGAGACCGGTCCCGCTTAAACCTATGTTTACTAAGGTCCTTATTGTAATTTAATATAACTTGAGAGGGTTTTATGTAAAAATAATTTTTGTATAATTTTCAAAATACACCTCAAGTATTTTATTATCATCTTTAAAATTTTCATTGATATATATTTTATCATTGTGACATTTCTAGTGAATAAAACATATTTATTCCATAATATATGGTATTTATTTGTAATATTGGAATTGTATGGTATTTTCTTATAAATGAGATATTTTTCTTGAATTTTGGAAATGTGGAATATTATAAATATTAAAAATAGATATTTTTATATTAATTACATATATATTTATTTATTACAATAAATAAGTTTTATTTATAATAGAAATCACATTTTCTAAACAAAATTGTATTTTTAAATTTTTCGAGACCGTATGCTCCTTGCGAAGCTCTGCATCTCGCACTACTAAGCCCGAGAATGTACGATAATACGCACCATCCCGAACGGATTCCCCGAAATGGGTTGTAGCGGCACATTGCAAAGATTTGTTAAAAGTGCATATCTTGTAGAAAAATGTTTTTATAAGTTTGAGATAGTTTTGTGTAAAATTGTATTTTCCCCAAAACTATGTTCCCAAAAATCATCGTGCTATATTACATATGTGTTGTGAGGAGGTAGGTCATTATCTCGTGAACTATTTAAAGGTATAGTAAGGGGTAATGATGTTTTATGTCGAAACTAAAGTATATGGTATTTTTCTGTAAAAGTGCTATAAAAATTGAAATATAAATTCTTTTAATTTGAAACTTGTCAATATGTTTTGTTAATATTTAATGATTATGATGTAAGAGTTTGGTATTATTGTGTTTAAGAAAAATATGATTTTTAAGGAAAAACCGAATCGAAAGTCGGATTAACTCCACTCCCATCGGGTTTTAGAATTCTAAGTTTTTAGATTAGTAAAGAGAAGGGGGAGAAGGGACTTACTGGATTGTAGTGGAGAGGAGAGGAAAAAGAAGAAGTAGGAGATGCTGGTGTTTCGTTTCGTCGCCGGAATCTCCTTGGAACGTAGTCGGAAGTTCGCCGGAGTTTCGTCCTTTGCTAACTCCACTTGCACACAAAAATCCTAGGAAATTTTCTTGAGAGTTTGGACAGAGATTTGGAAGTGAGGAGGGGTGAGTTTAGGTGTGGTATTTATAGGAAAAATTAGGGTTTATGGTAAATGACATGGTGTGATAAAAATTGTATTAAAATGGATTAAATGTGTGATTTAAATTGCTCTGTAAATGTGCAGGGAAATTAAACCATACAGGGGTTATGAGGGAGTTCAAGAGTCACAGAGAAAAGAAGAAAATTAGGGTTTCGGCCGAGTCAGGACGGCTGTGGCGGCCGATTCGGCCGAGTTGCCGGCCCGAGTCAGGCTGGGTCTCGACGCCACATGTCCCTTACCTCTTGGACCCGTTTGTTTAAGCTATGACTCTTCAGTTTACGTGTTATGCACGTGTATACTCTTGGGCTTCTAAAAAGATTAAATGAATTCAAATTAAAAAGATAACGTGGCTGATGGGATTTGAACTCTGATGCTTTGGTTTAGCAGTGCAATGTCTTATAAATAAGCTACAAGCTCCTTCTTGCCGTTCAAAATTAAATCAAATATTTATAGTACTCACAGGAATTGTAAATACCCCAAGTATACATTAACTTTTAATCAAATTTATGTACATAATAATTGGAGTTGTTACAGCACCCGTGCGGGGATGCGTTTATTTTACTAATGTTGTACATGGATTTTAATCAAAATTTACAAAGGTAGTACTGTCCGTTTTTCAAATGTTAAATTTTTACAAAACAAAACTTGCTTCAGTTTATATATCTATATTTGGAGTGGTTTTGAAGTGTTTGGAAGGCAATTGTAGTGTTTGCCGTGTTCGGAAGGCACTTTTAGTATTTGGAAGGCAATTGTAGTGTTTATCCTTAAGCTGTGTGGGATCTAGAAAGCTCCGTGTTGAATTCGCACTTGCAAAATGCGGATTTAATTTGGGTTCTCTAGACTCCAGAGAGCCCAAAGTTTAATCCGCACTTTTAAAATGCGGATTTAACTTGGCTCTTTCTGTAAAAAGGCAAGTTTAATCCGCACCCATAAAATGCAGATTCAGAGACGCCCAGTTTACCAACCGCTCGTCTTGCGTGGCGTCTGGATGTCTTTGACCCAAAATTGCTACAACAACAACAACAGGGAATGATAAAAAGAATTGAGAAATAAGTTTTGAGCGGTTAGATAGCTTTTTAAAAGAAGTTAGGTAGATATGCATAGATCTGTTAACTTCATCTTAAAGATTAACTGTTAATCGAATACTTTGCTAGTTTTATTTTCGTTTATTATTATCATTAGTTTTAGTTATAGATTTTGTCTTGCTTTTCTTTTTTTAAAATTTAAAGATTTAGGAGGACCCAAAATAGATCCAATTGCTGAGATCAATTTTCCATACAGAAATGTTAGCAACAACAAAACACAAATACAAACAGGATTCAAGCCTCTACCATCAACTTCACTCTTTCAACCCCGCATTCTTCTACCGTTGGCTCCTCCTCCTCCTCCATCACAAAGACCGGTATGGAATAAACCCGGGCAGAGAGCTCAGGGCTGCCACGATGTCGTTGCACCTAATCATCAAGCTCAGCAACCGGTGTGAGATGTCCCCATTTCCCCTGTCTTTTCCCTCTATGATCATCATCTCTCGGTGCGGCTCAAACCCCACCTTAGACTTCAACGGCGGTGGCGATTTTGGTGGCGAATCGGCCTTGACGCTATTGGCATTGCCCGACAACATAAACTTCACCCTCTGATTCTCTTTCGCAGCCTCATCACCCGGCTTCTTCAGTATGGATTTCAGACTCCGCTGCTGCTGAGGCTGAGGGCGCTGCTGTAAGTTGAGCCTCGGAGGCTCAGGCACCGGCTCTGGAGCCGGAGCTTCCAGCTCCCTAATGCTATAATCGACCTGGATCTGACCAAAGATGTCGTTGTTGCTCGTAACGAAACTATAAGCTTTCAATGCATCAGACTTAAACTTGAACAAAACCTTGCACGTATGCGACTTCCAAAAGACCCTAGTGCTATCGACCATGAGAGGCCCGAAGCGGGCGAACCGGGCTTTAAGGTTCGCAACTGAAGGCAGGGTCGCCCTCGGCGGGAACTTCATGATGAGATAGGTCGGGCTTTCCTTTTTCGGCGGCGGCGGCGGCACTGGTTGCGATTGTTCTTGATTATTATTCTCAGGCTTCTTAGCTGACTCGGGCTTCTTAACTAACTCTGTCATGACGGTGGTGGTGGTGTTTATGGTCTTTTTTTCGTTCGCAAGCGATTTAAGGTTCGTGATTTTCTTTAATCGTTTGGCCGATTTCTCCTCTTGTCGATCTGATGGGGCCCGATTCTTTCTGACCCTTGTGGGGTCGTTGAGCCTCTTAATGAATTTCCCAGGCTTTATTTGCTCCCTAGGAGCGGCTTCGCCTTGAGCATCATCGGCAGCGACAGGGAGGTCCTGGGCTTTCGAGTAAACCATAGATCGGAACCGGAGAAAGATGTGGCGAGAAATCAACGGGGCCTTTCGCTCCACGCCGTAGTAGGGGTCTAGGGCGAGAGAGTGCAAGTCCGAGAGCACATTGTTGAGATCGAGCTGAGATAAATCCATATCAATTTTAGGCAAAGTAATTCTATTTTGGGAGGAGCCTGAACCATCTGCATTATCTTTCTTCAGTTTCTTCATCTTCTTGGGCTTGGTTTCTTGTCCGTCACCGACGATGACGACATCATCAAGAGCGCGCTTCTTCATCTTCATCTTCTTCTCCTTCTCGCCGACAGCATTGTGCTGCGATGCCGTTGGCAACGGAGGCGTTCGTGGTGGTGACTTTTCTTCTCCTTCATCCTCTTCATTGGGCTTGATGTTTTCAACAGGTGTTTCTCGCTTTTGCAAGACATGGTAGGAATCAGGGAGAGGAGAAGGAGAAGAGTCGGTGGTGCCGGTCGCCGCAGACGAAAACCACGGTGAGATTTGAGGTTCCTCCCTTCGCTGGAGAACGTATTTGTTCTTCTGCTTCTTCTGCTGCTTCTTTAGAGATTTAATGACTTTGTTATTGTTATTATTTAGCTTTGGAGCTGAGAGAAGTTTTGTGATGGCTTTCCTCTTCTTGATGTTGCTGCTGCTTAAGGTTTCGGCTATAACTAGCGGGCCGCTCAATGGAGCCACTGCAGAAAAAGATAGAAACAGAAAGAGAAAGATATTATAAGCATAAGAGGCATAAAATCAAACATGTACGCGTATAGAGTAAGCAATTATAACAGATTACAAATAGTAACCAAGTAATTATTGAACGGTATAAATATGGTTTGTGTTCAGTAATTAGACCGAGTCAAAGGGGGAAATTTTCTTTCTTTTTTCATTCTTAACGTCATTTTTAGATAGAGAGAGAAGGGAGAGCTTGGCTTTTGAGAAACATAAAGGGGCAATTGGCCAAATTGAGAATCACTCTCCACGTGAGAGGGGTTAAATACCATTAAGGATAGTCACGTGACAGAAGCGTCCGGATGCCCAACACGTACATGAATAAACTGGTTTGTTATTGTGGGCAGTCATCTCACATGGGACCCAGTATCCACCAACTCATATTAAATTTAGGAGCATGTGAAGCTCTATCTTCTCTTATTATGGGCGTTGCTCCTTTTGCTCGCTTCATGTCGTCTGTCACTATTAAACTCTTTTCGTATCACTATTTTGTTTATGATCACCAGGTTCAAGTCAATGCTTTAGCCACCGCCCGCTATGTTTTTAAACTTGAACCAGGTATTGGACGAGCAGATTTTTTGACAATTATCAAGTACAAATGCTTTGCATCCCCACAAGACGTATATTTAAACATTAACTTTGGTGAGCACGGATTATTTTTAAGTCGGCTAGCCTTGTAAAAGTGGTGAAAAGAAACAAACTGCCAGATTTTGAGACAGAAAAATCAGACAAAAATTAGCTGCCATGGACAAACATTTGATGATTTTACAACGTATGGACTCCAAAACTCCGAATCGAATGTATTGGTGAAGAAAAGGTCATCAATCGACTGGACCTAACTCAATTGGTACAACTTTTCTCTCCAAAACGAAAGATCCCCAAAGGGATTGCGCATCCCCAAAAATAAAAAACAAAAAACAGTGATCCTCTAACGTCTAAGATTATTACACCAACACCAAAACCTACGGTAGAGAAAAGTTTCAACACCACCGTATCATAGCCTTAACATAAAAGAGAGAACATTCTCTCATACCATGGTGCATGCCTCTTCTTTCACTATGCTTAATCTCTGAACCAAACCAAACCTCAAGGAGAGCAAAAACCTAACCACCCAAAAGCAAGAGCCTCCATCCTATTATAAGTTTTGTTGATGAGGGGTTAAATACCATCATGTAGCAATCAATCACCTATTATTAAGTTCTGCTCCGTTCTTATGTCTTATTTCTGTTGCATTCAAATTTATTAACTCTTGTTGCTGCAGGAATCCAAAGATTGATCTCCTAAAATAGTGCTTCTTCATAGTTTGATTGTATCCAACAGAAATTTTTGTTCACTTCTTCCTTTTACCAACGCTTCTTCCAAGAAAATAGAAACCGGCATTAAAATATCCAAATTCATTGGGGTATTTTGCCATTATGTGATAGCAAATCAGCTCAATATAAAAAGCTCTTTAACCAGCGCTATGATCCCCGTATCAGTTACTCAAGTCATTTTCTTTCTCAAAATTTGGTTGTAAAGGTTAAGTTAATATTGCAAGCACAACTTCGATAATTTAATATTGAGATCACAACTTATTGTACTATATTAATACTGGTGCGCTGCTCCTAAAGTGCAAAAGATCATGCACATAACTACATAATGAATATTTTCACATGCCCACAAACATGTTGTTCTCATTAAATTCCTCTTACAATTTTTTTAATTAAATTCTTCTGAAAAATAACTAGGTGCGGTGAAAGCTAGAATCGGAATTAAGAACAACGAAGATGCACCTTCTCAAGACACAAGGGCAAAATCATTGAACGTCAAACTAAAAGGTTTAAACTCACTGCAAAATGTATTTAATTCACAAGACGCAAAAGCAAAATCATAGAACCTCAAAGTAAACGGTTATTAAACTCACTTATTTTCAAGAATGGATGTTTTTAAAACATTATTAGGGTTATGATATCAGGGATGGTTCTAGTTTTGCAAGTTTATACAGCAGAGGCAATGGACCATGGATCTCCAAAACAAAAGGATCATCCAATTTTGGCAATGCTGTGTGATATGATCTACAACATAGAGACTACACCTATGAAAAACCTATGCAACAAATCACCACAATACAATTCGTTTTCAAAAAAAACTAAGCCTTGCAGCCCTCCAGTTCCCAAGGGGTTTAAAACAACATCCCAAAAGTTCATAGCCACAACATATGATTAAATTGTAACAAAAAATTAGTTACAATTCATTTGCCTCATTACTTAATACACCTAATCTCTCCATCTTCTAAATCTCTCTCCTCAAATTAAGGGTGTGCCCAGGCTATTGTTCACAAGACCTAGAGCTAAGACATGATAAAATCACATGGATAGCAACAAATAATCAAAACTGGTTATCCAAGAGTCATGGTTTGCAAATAAGCCTTGGCCAAGGCACCTACAAAAATTTTACATTATTGGGCAGATTCTGAACCATCAATTCATCTCCTCATAAGGGTTAGTAATAACATGCTTAAAATGAAATCTATGTAAAAGCAGATCGCTATTCATTTATAATATTTTGACAGACATAAAACGTAAAAAGAAAAAATGGTTCTCCACAATGAAAATATAATAAGCATGCATTTGTATGCATGGATATAATGCAAATTTTTTACATGTTTATCATAAATACTAAAAGATCGATATTAAAAGATAAACAATTCGTCCAACGTATAATATCTTATTTCAGTCGCATCTTCAGACTAGAGAGAGTATTCTCTCCTTTGTTTTCTTCAGTGATAACTGGTTACCATGAGATGGTTGTTATTTAATCCTTTGATTAAGTAAAGACTTAATCCAATTCATAACACAAGGATATTCAAGTGTTGCATAATCCAATATTTCAACTTGCTAACAGTCCAAACTTTACCCAAAGAATTCCTACAACATACTACCATGCTACATTAATGCAGATTTCATCCTACTGCTCGATGTAAATATACCCAACATCACTATTAGTTGCAACACCGATCCTAAACTTAACTTCTCTAATATGTTATAAGACAGGTACATAAACAGAATCTAAAGATTATCGAATTGAAGATGTCCAAAAACAGCTTTGGCATCTCCCTCGGAGAATTACCTGTCATAGGAGCATATATATAGGTAACACAAAAGCACTAATAATTAGTAATTGAAATACACTAACTAAGCATGTTAACTGATAATAAGAACTTAAACCAATCGTTAGTATCATGCAACCAAAACTCTTTAAATACAAACCATTAACCTCTAACACAGACATGAAAGCATTTATACCTCGGGGAGCGAAACTCTCAGCTTGCTCCGGCACGCCCATCTCATCTTTCTTAGGCCTCACCGGCTGCTGCCCAAAGGCCTGCGCGTAAGTCTCGTCAAACTCCTCGAACAACGCCCTCCTCAACGCGAGACCCACCGCCATGTTTCGATACCAATCGACATCCTTGGTAGTCTCTCTAGGCGCCACCGCCACCTGCTGCAAGAAACTAAGCACGTTTTTAGGCTCAAAAGAGTCTCTTTCTCTCTCGATCTGCTCCTTCGAATACTTCCCGTTTCGCTCGAACCCAACAACATCGACCGCGAAATATCTCGGAACTCCCAAAGGCCTGAAATTGTGAGGGTTTCTGCACCTGCAAGAGATCCCCAACGCTGCCCTTCTCTTCGCTTCATCGATCGATTCGTCCAAAGCTTTAAGAAAGTTTCTGTGAGTCGTCTGCCTCGATTTCTCGACAAAGGTCGGTTCATACGGGATCAGCTCCGCGGGATCGAACCAGCCGTAGCTGCTGTCGCCGAAGAAAGCGACCAAGACGAAGCCATCGATCTTCGTCCTCTGGGTCGAAGACGAAGCGAAAGACTCGTTGAAGATGTGGCCAGGCCACCACGGATGCGACTTTACCTTCCCCCAAACCATGTCGCCGATTGCGAATCCATGCATGTCGGTTATGGTTTCGCTCGGATCGACATCGCTGGACTCCATCGTCAGATCCTCCGTCGATTGCTCGTCTTTGGGCGAATCGAGGCCGAAGAAGGAGAGATCGGGGGTTGAGGTAGGGTTTCGATCGATCTCGAACTCGTTCATGACTGAAATCATGGGGGAAACGGTGGAAAACAGATCGGAAACCTAGAAATTTGGGGAAAAATTAGAAATTTGACGAAAATACAGCGAGATTTGTGATCAGAAACTCTAGAAATTGAGAGGATAGAGATTTGGGGGAAGAAAACCCTAGAGAGAAAAATTGGGGGGCGATTGGGATAACAACGAGTTTAAAGATGTGGCGGTAAGATGTTCCAAGGTCGCGGTTATTTAAACTGTTCGTGCAAAATTTGATTCGTTAACGACCGTTGATTGAAGATATATTTCGTTGGTTACGATGAGATGGAGGAGCATCTTACCGCTCACTTGGGTAAGGGTATAATAGGAATGAACTTGTTGGTGTAAATGCAATATTTGTAACATGCGAAAAACATTCTAATGGAACGTATCATCTAGATATATGATTCATTCATCGTTTGGATGTTATCAAACTCATTTAGTTATGGTATTCACCTAAAAAAATTGCAATATACAGTAAATGGATGGTTGACGTGGTATTTATAATAAATGGCATTTCATGTTTCGGTTGAATTAGATATACAGATGTCGAACAGATGGATCCAGCTACTTGTGAATGGGCCGGCTTAAAATGGAGAAAGATTCATAGAATTAACCAAGTGATTATGTACCCATGATCCTATACTTATACGGCGGATGGATTTGCAAGTAATGAGAATTGTGGTGAAACATATCATCTAGAGAAGATTGACAAGAGGATTCGACAACTCAGTTATTGAAATGAGCAAATGTTGAATGGAAAAAAAATTGGGGTTGTTGAAAAATGATAAGATAAAACACAGAACCATTGGATTGATCCCAAATAGGAAATAACAAAAGTGTTACGATAGTCGTACATTGGGAAAAATAAAAGGTAGATGGGTACAAGTTATGAATGATCATCCCACCAATTGGCTCAAGTCCTTTGGATGGACATCAAACATATTGAAAACGCGTGTATTCTCATAAAAAGCCCAACGCTCAGCATACTTAAACTTCCAACATAAACAAAAGTTTTTAGGTCTTTTGGATGGATCTTAAATATGTTGAAAACCCATGCAGTCAGGTAAAAAAACCAACACTCCATATACTTAAAGTTCAAGAGTAAACTGATGGCAAAAAAAATCTTGGCCCACTCCAGAAATGGGAAAAAAAGGGTTCTCAAAGAGATAAAATAATCCTAGAGAAGAGGTGAATAGGATTAAACTAACAATATCCACAAATTAAAAATTCTACTTGGAAGATAAAAGATAACACAAATATAACACAAGATAAAATGCAAGTAAAAGAGAAACAAAGCGCAAACATAAGTAATTTAGCGAGGTTCAGAAGATCCCCTAGTCCTCTTTTGTAACGACTTTGATTTTACTGTACGATTTTTTTTTAAATTAATGTACAGAATAGAGTTTGCAAGCCTGAGTACACTTTATAAGTTATTTTTGTTTAAGAACAGTAAGAAATAGCTTGTAGCTCATTGGTAAAGTTTTGCACTGCTGTGATGTAGCGTTTGTGTTCGAATCTCATCAGGCACATTTTCCCCCTGAATTTTCTTATAAATTTTTGGAAGCCTAAAAGTTTACACGTGCACCGCACATAAAAATAAAAAGCCAGGGAAAATAAACATGTGCATAATATTATAAACAGAGAGATGGACACGTGGCGAGAATCCACCGGCACCCCTCTGCAATTGGACTGGCAAGATCACTCCATGGGCCGACGCCGACAGTCATCCGTAGGTGAAAAGCCCCTGTGTTTTGCACACAAAACCCTTGGCCTACCCCCATTACTCCTGCACTGTTTGATTTCTCTGAATTTAAACAGAGACTTCAATTTCATCTTTAAATCCAATTTTAATGCATTTTAATTCGTTCTTTCAATTCCAAAATTCTAATTCTACATTATAAATACAACCTCATACCCTAGCCTCTTTTCATTTTGAAAATTCGAGCCAAAATCCTCAAATTTTTCTAAGTATAAGAAGAGTACAAGTGGGGTTACCAAGAGACCAACTTCCGGCGAGAAATCGAGTAAGTTCCGGCGACCCCGCGACACCATGACTACCTCAACCCCTTACCCTCTCTCTTCTTAACAAAATCCAAAAGTAAATTTCCTCCCATCTTCCCCCTTCTTCTCTAAAATCTCTCTTCAAAACAAATATCAGTAAGTGGAGTTAGTACCGATGTAAATCTTCTAAACTATAAAATCTTACTTTTTAATTACATATTATTCGTCCAACTTTTACATAATATTTGTAACACTATTATAAATATTTAGAACCAACTTTCACTCTAAAATATCATGTTAAATAACTTAAATCTCACTTTTACATGAAAATACCATGAACTTTATATACGTCATTTTTTCCCCTTGTTTGTACATAACTTTAGAAAACATCACGAGGTAATGACCTACCACTCACATACACACATGTTTACATAGAACGATGTATCTTGATCATGCTTTTGATACAAAATTTTATTAAAATACCATGAGCTATAAAAACCCGGTTTTCTTTGAATTGTATTATCAAAACTCTTTGCAATTATACCTCTACAACCCTTTTTAGGGGACCTGCTATTGGATAGTGTGGATTATCATACATTCTTGGGCTAGTAGAGCGAGATGCAAAGCTCCTCACGGAGCATTCGGTCTCGAAATATTTTAATACGATTTTTTTAGAAAAACGAAATTTTATTTAATAATAAAATTAATTTTTATAATTACATAAATATTATCAAATCACATATTTTCAAGATATAATAAAATTCCATGTTTTCTAAAAAATAAAAGAATGACAGGTTTCATCAAAATACCCTCAAGTTATCCAAAAGACAAGCTTTACACTAAAATACCTTGAACTATCCAAGCTAAACTATTATCACTAAAATACTTCACATTCTTGAAATTCACAATTATGGAAACCCTAAATAATATAAATAAATACTCGTGATTTATTTTGAAAGTACATAAAATATTTTTCATAAAACCCTCTCGAGTTATATAAAATTACATTTAAGGACTTTAGTAAATAGAGGTTTAAGCGGGATCAATTCTCTTGAGCCTCAAGGAGCCGGAGAAAGTGAGTGCTTGCCTATTTAAGGTAGAAAAACTTAACGGTGTTATCAATGGTAATTGTCCTGGAAAAAGACACAATTCATGATGTCCATGTGCAGCAGTTACCTATAACTCCTAAACCTAATTCAGGATCCAAATCAGTTCTAAGTGTCTAACTCAAGTCTGAGTCCAAATCAATCTGAGCCTAATCCAAATCAGAATCCAATTCAACGTGAATCCAATATATCAAACATGAATACTTGAACCTGAATACCAGAACAATATCAACATACAAATATGACTTGACTTGACCGAACTATGGTTATAACTTGACTTGATTACATGACTTCTTGTTTACATCCTGAACCTGATTACATGAACAACTTGTATCCATAGTATCGGCAAGTCTTGTAATTATAATCAATACAATATACATTACGGGGTTTAACGGGGTAGATTGGTATGGAATGTGTTAAAAGTGGCACGATGATGGACACTAAAAGACACATACATGAACTCTCATGCCGTTGTTCCATGGGTTTTGATGGGGCCTTGTACTTACATGTTACCATAGTCTACGGGATAGTTGGACTCCTCTCGTATACACTGATACATTCTGTACCAAGCTATAAACAACTACGTCAGTATAACAAACATATACTTGTTCAGATTTCCAATCATATATTCTTTACTTGTTCTATTCCATTCTTACTTCTTGGACTTACCGAGCGCTAGTTCGCTGACGACATTCCCGTCTCTTTCTTTCTTTGGAATGTTCGTCAGGAGGACTGAACTTTCAGGAGACCGAGCCCAGCCAGGAGGACTTGGATCAGTTCACAAAGAAGCCAGACTTCTAGCTTTTACTTGTACTTACCTTTTTCATTTGTATGCCACTGTTCAGACATTGCTTTTATCATTGTACATTTCCTTTTCAAATCAGGTGTAATGAAAAGAATGGATATTAATAAAAGTTGTTGTTTATATTACATCTCTTGTTATTCTTGTGCATTTATTTATATTGCTTATTTATGCTTAACGTGTTTACTTCTGAGTAGATATATCGCGTGCCCGACACGTCTACTTCCCCGTACACTGGGAAGCGGGGCGTGACATCTTTCTTTAGGCGACGAGCCCGTTCCACTTAAATATCGTCTCCACCTGAGAAAACACGTTGCGCACCCACAACAACACGTCACTCGACACAAGTGATCCTCTTCACAACACTTTTCCTCACTTATAAGAATTCTCCTGCACTCAAGAGATTCTACACAAAAAGAGAATAAGAAGAAAATTACAATCCAAGATACTCTCTCAAAAGTTTATAATTTAAACTCTAGTATACTTCAATAGAGTATAAGATTTGCAATTAAATCTCAAGTGTTTTCTTTTTCTTTTGGTGGATGAGGATGAACTCAATGAATGCAATTTTTCAGAATTGTTGTTGTGCAATAACCACACAAAAATCCTTTTATAACCCCACACAAAAAACAAACAGATACATGCATTTATTACGCCTCAGGTAAAGAAACAGACGTCTGAAAGCAAAAGGAACAGACGTATGAAAGTAAAACAAAACTAGTCGTTATAGCATTAAATGCACGTAACAGTAATATTTTTCAAACAAATATAGCTTCAGACGTCTATCGTCATGAACTTCAGACATTTTTCGTGCTTTTTAAAATATAGCCAATGAAAGAACAGAAACCAACCAGACATTTGAAGAACAAGTGACACACGTCTAAAGAACAAAAATGTTTTCAAAGTTTTAAACCTTCAGACGTGTGTTCATATAAGGTTCAGACGTTTATTCTCATAAAAAATTTGAAAGCCATGAAAACACATAGAACAACCAGACGTTTGATGAAAATTTGATAGACGTTTGTTCCATAAAAATTTTAGGCCAATGAAAATCCAGAGAATAAATAGATGTATGAAGAAGCATGATCAAACGTTTGTACATGTTTTATAATAAAGAGCAGATGTCTGAATAAGACTAAGATAGACGTCTGAAGAAGAAATGCACATAAAATTTTGAACTCAAGATTGAAAAACGTTTTGAATGAAAAACTTTGCTAAGTTTTGCCCAAAGATCTCATGCATGCAAAGTGTATGTTTTTTGAGCTTTTTCATTCTAATCTAATAAACCATAAAGTACTTACATCGATTTTCTATGTCGATATCGTTCGTTTGCCAAATCTTGAATCTTCCGATTTCTTGACACAAACTCTTGAATCTTCGATTTCCTGAATTCTTTTGAACTTGGACTTTGGCTCCTTAGCTTCATGAAACTTGAATGTGATCATTGAGGAGCTCTAGTATATTAACCTCCAATAGATTTTCCGTTTAAGCTTAATTTCTTCCATCCTTCATCATAAGCTTGTGTCGGTTGATATCCTGAAATCTTTCTCAAACACGACCAAGCTCATATACAATGTTATAAAGTATGCAATATGAAGCACATGTACAGATCTATTAATATTGTATAACATCATCAAAACTAAATAGTAGGATTATAAAAATCCATAAGTCATTAATCTTCCCCTTTTTGATGATGTCAAAATATTAATAGAAAATATCGGTATATTGAAAATCAAACTTTTGAATAATCTTCAATAATCGATGAAAGATCAATATACTAAAGTTAAACGTTTGAATACGGGTATGTATATAAGGTAAGGGCATTCTTATAATTTTCACAAGACATGCTTCTAGAAGGAGACACCTCATTATTAGATTTATCTATTTATGCAAATAGATTAATGAGGTGAAAATTAGAGATATTTGAGGTATGGATGAAAGCATGACTAAGTTATTTGTTTATTCATTTGACTTTACAATTCAAGCATGGTTGCTTATTTTCTGTTGAAAATAATCCATGCTTGATTATTGCAAGGACTTAGCCATTCTCATTTGCTTCCACACCATAGCTCATTTGCACTTGTTCATTTTCTCTCCATTTTTCTCTCCCCCTTCTTCCTCAAGCTCTAACCCTCACATGAGTTGTGAATCATAGGGCTCTTGAGTTAAAATACTTCATTCATCTTTCTCTACATCTTCTAAATTGTCTAGTCTAGCAAACTAGACATCTTAGTTATCTCACACTTGAGGTTGAAGCTTGAACCATAGGCTCTCGGTTGGATCATCTTCGACAAAGAGGAAACCGACGATTGAGTTCCATTCAAGCTTTCAAGGAGCTAAGAAGGAAAAAGAAGACCCGAATGACTAGAACACAAATGTATAAATCACTTCATAGTAGATTAGAACCTTTGTTTGTTTTTCTAGCTAGGGCTTATGGTCGATCTTAGAAGTTTAGTCGATATTGCTTGTTTTAAAATTGTTTTTTGTAAATTCCGCCTCTCTACAAACCCTGTAGAGTGTGCGACATCGACTTACATGGTATCAGAGCCACTCCATAAGCCTTAGATAGCTTGAAGCGATGTTTAAAATCCGCCGTTTTTGTCACACACGAACTGCCGACAGAAACAGTCCCGAAAATGTTGTTTTAAGATGTTTGCACACCCCGCGGGCTCACGGTTTGAACCGAGAAGCCGCGGGGTGGAGGATAGGCACCCCGGGGATACCCAGGAGGGACCCAAGGCCGGGCTCACCCCTAAGCCCACCACAAGATGGCCTTGGGAGATGGTGACCCGAGAGCACCCCAAAAGGGTGCTCTCGGGTCGGCCTCCCCTTGGGGGCCACCATGAGGTGGTCCTGATTAGTCGAAAATATTGCATTTTTAACACATCAATTTCCCTACTATTTGCAATCATCTAAAGGTGTTCGGTATGAATATATCACATATTAGCAATTTGTTTGTAAAATACCAAATAACATGTGTTATACATTATAACCGGTATTTTGAGGGAAATTGAGTGTTTATTATTGCACGCATGATCTTTGTATATTGCAACACTTGTCTCGAGATTGTGTGCAGGAAATTCTCCAGGAAAAAGAACCGGAAGTACTAAAAAGTGTTGATAAAAATACACCAAGTCCAAGACTTGTGATCTGGCAGAAAACAAGAAAGATTTATAAGATTCCAGACATCAGAAAACATCTCTAAAGTCAGCACCAAATCACCCTGGAAATTGCATGCATCAAGCGCACCAAACGGCCGTGGATCCGCGGCCGAATGGATCAATCCGCCGCGGATCCGCGGCCACGTTGACACGTCATCGGCAGATTACTGTTCCTGAGGTCTCCTTCCAAGATCAAAACTTCTTCAAAACACTTCAGTCTCCAGAGATCTCCAGAAGCTTCTCCTCTAACAGCCAAGCTTCTTGTGCAAGCCTAATACCGACCAAGCTTCTCAAGCAAGCTAGCTAACTACCTTAATCTAGAAGCTTCCTTCATAACTACCAAGCTTACAAGGGAAGCTAAACCTAGCTTAGCTTCTAAAGGAAGCTAAACTTAGCTTCTAGGGGAAGGTAAAGGAGAAGACTATAAAAAGGGACCCAAGGGTATCATTACAAGGTTGTTGAAAATTGAGCCAAAATTCCGCAAGTTGAGTGACACAACTTGCAATTCAAAACCCTAGCCCGAATCCAATTCAAAAGCCAAATCAAGATTCATCGAGTACCAAATTGAGAAAGAATTCAAAGAGCCTTTTTGAAGCAACGCTGATCTTCATCCGAGCAAGTGATCCAAGACGATCCGCGACTCAAGAAGACGATGCGAAGCTAGTTCGATGATTTAGTTCCTCCTCAATTTTTGTAGTCTTTGAGTGAATTGTAACGAAACATCGAATAATAAAAGGTGAAAATTCTTGATCTTGCTTTTCTTTACATTTAACCATTATGATGAGTTGTCAATTCTTGATTGTTTTCTTTTTCATGATGTTTGAGTGAAAACTCCGCTTGTGGAGGAATCGAGAAAATAGATAGATGATGATGATTAAATTCTTGAACGATTCTTAAGTCTTATGAGTTTTGTAAACTCTAGGAAATTGAATCATCGACAACCTAATTTGAGCGAGATGCTTTCTTGAATATTTTCGCTCCAAATTAGAGATCAACGATCGATGATTGAATTTCCTAGAGGCTAGAATTTGAATGCTAATCAACGAAAGGACAAGGGATGATGATGAAGAAACCCTAGTTTCTTCAATAGATCCCTAAACCTCGTTGATCGTCATCGATCTAGCAACAAATCATCAATAGATAAGAAGTTGTAATCATAATTCTTCATGATCACTATCGATTGGATCGATTCCTACAAGCCTCTTTACAAATCTTGATAATTCAAACAATTTGGGAACATTACTTGATTCTTGATTTTAGATCTTTACTTTCTTTAAGTTTCTTGAAAATAAAAACTCACAAATCTTGAATCAATTTTATTGCAATTTCTTTTAACTTTTAATTTTCGACTCAACTAAAACAATAACGAGCAAATCTCACTTTCTCTGTGGACGATCCGCATTCACCGACGAACCTACAATAGACACCGTTATTGATTGCGGTTTACAAATTTCTTTGGTTGTGATCTTTACACTTTTCAAAACACGACACATCAAAAAATGATCAATCAAATAGCGCCGTTGCCGGGGATCGTGTGCTAATTTGTTCGTTTTTGTAATTTGAGTTGAAAAATTTATTAATCCATCAGAATTTTTAGATCAAAATTCGTAACAAGCGCTTAACGATTTGTTGTGAATTGTTGCGAGAAAATCTGGAATCTGTGGAGCAAGAGGAAAAATTTTCAGATCATCTCAAAAAGTCCAGAGAGTCATCAGGAGCATTTGCTAAAATTTTTGTGCAGGGAACTCTCTGTACTGCGGCGGATCCGCAGTTTTTGAAGGCATATCGTGGCGGAAGCGCGGCAATATTAGGGTTTCACTGCACCATTTTTCTCAGGTATACTTCTGACTTTCTTATCTCCTCCCAGCTCTGCTCCATTAACCAATTTCCGCAGGATTCTTTGCAAAAATTCGCAGCGCCGCAAAAAGAAAAAATTGTTGCGTGTTTGATCTTGGTTGTTTGCATTTTAATACGGAAATTAAGGGGCAAAGACCAAATTCAGATTAGGTCGGGATTTCATTACCCGTCCTAAGCCCCAAAAATCACAAAACTGCATCCGCATAACCCTCATTAACTAAAAAATATCTAGACATGACTCTAAGGACCGTCGCGCTCACTTAGGACAGAAGGAGGTCGTGGGTAATCTATTGCTTAATCGCGTTTCTTTTGTGGTGTCTAAGGCAAGTATGTCTAAGGCAAGTGGTTATTTAATTAGGCCCACTACTTACGTAGTGGAGAACCACCCACTTACCTGGCACTTACCTGGCCACAGGAGAGGCAAAGAGGCAGTAGAGGATTTATCTTGCGACTTGTCTTCTGGAAGTCTAGGAGCGGTCTAGAGACTTGACCTAGGTGACCACTAGATTTAGGGTTGCTTGTGCATTTTTGTGATTTGAATTTTTCAAAAATACGTCTTTTTCAAAACCAAACACCAATCCAATCTTTTCCTTAATTATCATAACACTGCCACTTGTGCTAAACCATTTAGTGCATGCTCGGCTGGACACGGGATTCTAGTGCCCGTCTTGTCCGCGTTCCTCCTATCAACTCCGAAGTCGGTATTTCTATGTCTACTTTTTCTTTACCCACCACCACACCCACTTCGATGGACAATTCTCCATCGAATTTCTTTAACACTACTCTGCCACCATCCGCAGGTGCGCATAATCCGCCCCGCATCTCTCTCCAAGAGAGATGTTACCCTATGCGAGGTCCTCTTTCGACCTGTCTTACTATTCCACCAGCCAATAGGGACAACTTTGAAATCAAACCCCAATACATCAATCTTCTACCGAAATATCACGGTCTCGAGTCTGAAGACGCATATGTCTTTATTACCAAATTTGAAAATGTATGCGCTATGATGGGTACTTCACAGCTTTCTGTGGATGCTATGCGTCTACGTCTTCTCCCATTTACCATGTGCGATATAGCCGAGAAGTGGCTTTATAACACAGCCGCACATTCTATTTCAAACTGGGGAGAATTCGTAACAGCATTCCTAAAGAAATTCTACCCCAATCATAAAACAGCTCGAGTCCGTAGCGAAATAAATCAATTTACCCAGCTTCCAAATGAACCATTCTCGAAGTGTTTTGAATTCTTCAAGGATATGTTAGTTCAATGTCCACATCACGGAATTCCTAGATGGGATCTGTGCAGGATCATATATGAGGGCATTAATCCTACCACAAAACAGACCCTTGAATCTATGTGTCAAGACACCTTCATGACTAAAGATGATGGTGAAGCCTGGAGATTCTTAGAAGATTTCGCTGAAAAATCTTTACTGTGGGAGAGTGTAAGTCAACCATCGTCTAGGGGTGGTAACCACCAATCTCATGTTTCCATAAGAGTTAGAGCTGAAACGTCAGCAATGCAAAAGAAACTCGAAACTATGGAAAATAAATTGTTAGCAGCCGCCCTAAATCAGATGTCACTCTCCAAAACTGTCTGTGGATACTGTTCTGATCCATCACATCTTACGGAAGAATGTCCATTGAATTCTTCGTTTCAAGGTCAAGAGCATACCAATGCTGCTTTCCAACAAAGACCTAAAAACGATCCGTATTCTTCCACTTATAATCAGGGTTGGAGGAATCACCCTAACTTTGCTTGGAACCAACAACAAACTCAAAACACGGTTCCAAACCAAAATAATTTCCAAAGGGCTTCTCCACCACAACAGCAACCACTTCAAATAAGTCAGCACCCTTACCAATCACAAAATTTTCAAAATCCGGTCAATACTTCTGCACCGCACAACAATTCTTTGCAATTGACCGGTACTGATAACTCCTCTTCACTCGAACAAACCATGGATTTGCTTCTGACAAATTTCATGCAAATGTCGGCTGAATTTAGGTCTTCCTTCGATAAATTCCAGAAAAACTCTGACTCCCAGAGTGAGAATATTAAATCGATGGAAGCACAAATTGCCCGTATAAATGCCGAATTGAGTGCTGGAGAAAAAAGGAAACTTCCAGCTCAACCTTTACCAAATCCTGGCTATTCACATCATGTGAACGCTATCACCACGTTGAGATCTGGAAGAGTGCTAGACAACCATGTCGGTGAAGAGATTGATACTAATAATGATGAATCAATCGATGATACCCCGTCTGAGACTTTTCCTTCCACTTCTGCTTCTACTTCTGACCCCAGTTCTTCTACCCCACCACCTTCTTGCGATCCTATTCTTCGTTTTCCCCAAGGCTCGAACCCTCAGCACACTTCTTCTAGTCCACCAAAGACGATCCCCACTCCTATTCTTAGATCGTTCCTACCCACACGATCTTCCCTAATGTTGGACCCAGCTTTTATTGCTAAAGCTTCTTATCCGAATCGGTTAAGGGGAAACAGACCAAGTCCGCAAATGGAGAAGATCACTGAAATCTTTAAACATGTTAACATCAACATCCCTCTTCTAGATGCAATACAACAAGTCCCCGCTTATGTGAAAATTCTCAAAGACTTGTGCACCAGGAAGAGGAAGACTCAAGTGCCAAAGAGGTATTCATGCCAAAGACTGTAGACACAGCTTTTCCCCAACAATTACTTAGGAAACGTAAGGATCCTGGCTATCCTACTATTTCTGTTTCTATTGGGGATAAATACATTAACCGTGCTCTACTTGACCTTGGCGCAAGTGTTAACCTGCTTCCTTTCTCGGTTTATGAGCAGTTAGGGATCGGAGAGTTGAAACCAGCTCACTGCACTCTCCAGATGGCCGACCGATCAATCACCAAACCTAGGGGTGAGTTGGAGGATGTGTTAATAAAAATCGAGGAATTTGTATTCCCTGTGGACTTTACTGTACTTGATACACAGCCTGTAGCAAACCCACGGAATCAAATTCCGGTGATTCTTGGTCGCCCCTTTTTGGCCACTTCCAATGCTATAATCAATTGTCGTAACGACTCTATGACCCTATCCTTCGGAAAGATGTCAATTGAGCTGAACATTTACAAGTTGGGAAGTGTACCCTCCGAACTTACTGCTCAAGCATGTTCTGTCGAAGTATTGGATGTCGACAGCAGCGAATTTGATCAGCCTCATAATACCGATCTAGACTCTTTTCATATGTTGTTGTTTGACCCAACTATGTATCATACACATACGGAATCTTCCACCAAGTTGTCCGGGTCAACAACTAACACTGATTATGAACCGTTTTTAGAGTCTGAAGATCACCCCGCGCTTTTTGATGACATTATTCTTCGGGGTATCGATGAGAGCTTTGAGGAAATTTTCGCTGATGAACTCGCATTTTTGAAAGACACGGGTGTTGAGATGAATCAACTGCAAGAAAAAGAAATTGAACCTCCACCCCTTCTTCTAGACTATAAAAAGAATGCGAGTAATCCATCACAATCACTGTGTCGTCTCTCCAAAACGAGACGCAAACACATTTTTTCACACCACTTATCTTTTCCCCATTTCTTCTTGGCTCTTTTCAACTTGTTCTTTCACCAACCGGTGCACTACACTGATAAAATCTTTGAATGGTTGGTGTTAACTTTCGGTCTTTGCAAAGCTTGGCATTGACCAGTAATTTTGACCCCCTCTTGTGATTTTCAAAGCTTAACATTGTTTAACTCAAGTTTTGGGGGGAGGGTATAATCTGGCTCTTGAAAATAAAATTTTTACTTAAAATTGTGAGCCAAAAGAATAAGTTTGGGGGAGTATTTTCACGATCATATTTAATGTCCCCATTAATATATTTCCTCCCAGGCTTATAGTTTTTGAGCTCTAGCAGAAGGCAACAGTGAGTACACTGTTGAAAACAAGTTTGGGGGAGGTTTGCGCTTATTTACGCATCGCTTTGCATCGTATTTTGCATAAGCACAAAACATATAATTTTTTTTTATACATAAATAAGATAATAAAAGATTAGATAGTGAAAAATTACATCCAAAAGATTAGAAAAATTTAAGAAAACCTAGAAAATTAGAAGTTTTCTTAAACGAAACTAGTAATAAGTAGTTATGAGCCGTTGTCCCAAGGGTTAGTAAGATGAAGGAAGTCACTAATCTGAGAATAAAAATAAGTCTGAAAAATAGTTCCTATTCTGAAAGCCAAACATTTGAACGTTGATACCCTATTATATGCACTTACACACATCTTGAAGCTCGGGATAGTAGATGATACCTTGAAATGCTCTTGTCTAAAAGCCAAAGTATGAAGGAAATAATAAATGAAGAAAAGATAAAATGGTGTTAAGAAAAAAATGAACACTGGTTTTGTTATCACCAAGGAAGCAATAAAAAAATATAGCGAGGGTGCTTCATCACCTAGTGCCTTAGACCAACTGGTTTGGGAGTCACTGCTAAGCCTTAGGTGGTGCAAGACGAGGAAAATACTAATACACCTAATAAGCAAGCACATGAGTAATTGGTCGGTTAGTACCTCAAGAAGTATTAACGGTCGCATGAAAAATGTGTGAGCAATCTCATCTAAATATTCATCGATTAAAATGTATTGAGGTAGATGGACAAGAGTATGATAACTTGAATTGAATTCTCCGAGTGTAGGGATGTCTTTTACACACACGTAGGGTTATATGATCTGTGTTTGGAAGAAAGATAGGAATGAAGAATAAAGACGATGTTTTATTGAGAGATGATGTGATTTCTAACATCTTTTCATGACTATTAAGATAGGGCTCATGACAACCGAAAAGCTAGTGTATTTGGAAACTCTGATTTTCAAAGTCTTTCTTTTACAATTCTTATCTTTACATGTAACTTTCACGGTCTTCCTTTTATTATTGGATTTTGTGGCTGCAATCCGCTAAAAACCCTCAGAGGACAACACTCCTCCTACTAGGGACACCTAGAGGTTTAAAGGCTTGTTGCACGTGCTCAGTGCAATCGTGTTGCCTACGAAAGTGTGCTGGTTAGTTTTTCTTTTTCTTTATTTTCTCCTTCTCTTTCTAATAAAACAAGTTTGCTCGAGACGACCAAAATTAAGTTTGGGGGAATTTAATCAGTCGAAAATATTGCATTTTTAACACATCAATTTCCCTACTATTTGCAATCATCTAAAGGTGTTCGGTATGAATATAGCACATATTAGCAATTTGTCTGTAAAATACCAAATAACATGTGTTATACATTATAACCGGCATTTTGAAGGAAATTGAGTGTTTATTATTGCATGCATGATCTTTGTATATCGCAACACTTGTCTCGAGATTGTGTGCAGGAAATTCTCCAGGAAAAAGAACCGGAAGTACTAAAAAGTGCTGATAAAAAAACACCAAGTCCAAGACTTGTGATCTGGCAGAAAACAAGAAAGATTTATAAGATTCTAGACATCAGAAAACATCTCTAAAGTCAGCACCAAATCACCCTGGAAATTGCATGCATCAAGCGCACCAAACGGCCACGGATCCGCGGCCGAATGTGTCGATCCGCCGCGGATCCGCGGCCATGTTGACATGTCATTGGCAGATTACTATTCCTGAGGTCTCCTTCCAAGATCAAAACTTCTTCAAAACACTTCAGTCCCCAGAGATCTCCAGAAGCTTCTCTTCTAACAGCCAAGCTTCTTGTGCAAGCCTAATACCTACCAAGATTCTCAAGCAAGCTAGCTAACTACCTTAATCTAGAAGCTTCCTTCATAACTACCAAGCTTACAAGGGAATCTAAACCTAGCTTAGCTTCTAAAGGAAGCTAAACTTAGCTTCTAGGGGAAGCTATAGGAGAAGACTATAAAAAGGGACCCAAGGGCATCATTACAAGGTTGTTGAAAATTGAGCCAAAATTCCGCAAGTTGAATGACACAACTTGCAATTCAAAACCCTAGCCCGAATCCAATTCAAAAGCCAAATCAAGATTCATCGAGTACCAAATTGAGCAAGAATTCAAAAAGCCTTTAAGCAACGTCGATCTTCATCCGAGCAAGTGATCCAAGAAGATCCGCGACTCAAGAAGACGATGCGAAGCTAGTTCGATGATTTAGTTCCTCCTCAATTTTTGTAGTCTTTGAGTGAATTGTAACGAAACATCGAATAATAAAAGGTGAAAATTCTTGATCTTGCTTTTTTTTTTTAACATTTGAGCATTATGATGAGTTGTCAATTCTTGATTGTTTTCTTTTTCATGATGTTTGAGTGAAAACTCCGCTTGTGAAGGAATTGAGAAAATAGATAGATGATGATGATTAAATTCTTGAACGATTCTTAAGTCTTATGAGTTTTGTAAACTCTAGGAAATTGAATCATCGAAAACCTAATTTGAGCGAGATGCTTTCTTGAATGTTTTCGCTCCAAATTAGAGATCAACGATCGATGATTGAATTTCCTAGAGGCTAGAATTTGAATGCTAATCAACGAAAGGACAAGGGATGATGATGGAGAAACCCTAGTTTCTTCAATAGATCCCTAAACCTCGTTGATCGTTATCGATCTAGCAACAAATCATCAATAGATAAGAAGTTGTAATCATAATTCTTCATGATCACTATCGATTGGATCGATTCCTACAAGCCTCTTTACAAATCTTGATAATTCAAACAATTTGGGAACATTTCTTGATTCTTGATTTTAGATCTTTACTTTCTTTAAGTTTCTTGAAAATAAAAACTCACAAATCTTGAATCAATTTTATTGCAATTTCTTTTATCTTTTAATTTTCGACTCAACTAAAACAATAACGAGCAAATCTCACTTTCCCTATGGACGATCCGCATTCACCGACGAACCTACAATAGACACCGTTATTGATTGCGGTTTACAAATTTCTTTGATTATGATATTTACACTTTTCAAAACCCGATACACGGAAATCGATTATCAATCAGGTCCCCATGGGTGGGTACCCTCCTGAGGCCCCTGGATCGACAGTTAATTTTTTCCCTCTCGCCTCTGCGAAGGTTCGGACGGGTTTCGAGTTCGTTTCGACTCCCAGATTGGCCTAAAACGAAATATTTGGTGATTTTCGTAGACAGCTTTTCAAGTCTTGGAAAATTAGTTTCATTCGCTAATTGTGTGCGGATTTTATAACATCGTGGATTTCTTTACTTGCTTTATGATGTGTATATGTGTTCTTAAACGTCTTCTAATCCCTATACGTCGATTAGAAGGGGTTGCACATATCTTGTGATGTTTGGATGCGAATGGTTTCATGGATTGTCGTGTGAATGGCTCGGTGTGAATCTAGATGTGAGACGTGAGTGGATTTTTTGTAATTCATGTAATAATTGTTGTATATTCTTTTATTGGGCCGCATCCGAATTGAGGATGTAGTCACTGGCTATATATTACTTTTCTTTTCCGCATCTAGGATTGACCCACAGAGGAGTACACAAGCTACCGGGTTCTAGAATTCAGTGGGTGGCCATCTCGAGGAGTCGAGACCCGGGTCATCCAATTCTAAGATTGGCGGGTAGCTTTCCGCACTCGTAGGGGTCTAGAATGATTCACACTCGGCTATTCACATGACCGTGGAGGACTGTATTTCATAGGTGGCTCGCTGAAATGCAAATGTTCCTAGTTGATCCATTTTTCCATTCTCTGTGATGATTATATCTGCCTGTGTTGGTTATGATGCTTGTGATGGATATATATATCTATGTATAAATAAATGTTGTATATGTTTTGCATCCGCGCTAGTCCAGCCCCCGCTCTGCCGTTAGTTTAGTAACCTAACAGTGCATGACGGTGCCCCGTGGCGAATGCGGGTAGCATATACGTATATTCTATTTTCGTTCTTTTTGTGGTATGATAAGATTAATTGATGGAACCGCATTAATCTCACTTAATGCAAAGTAATAAACCTAAAATTTGACGTCGTTAGAACAATTGCATAACTACTCGGTTTTCGTCAAAAACAACTTTTAAAAGCGGGGCGTAAACCACTCCTTTTCAAAAGCTATTCGGTTCCTTCGACTATATCAAGTTCATTACGTTAACGGTTTTCGCCAAAACCAGCCGTAGCCCTCCGTCATTTCAAACATGTATCTACTAGTATTCATGCTATGTGTTTTGACCTTCACCAAGGCATAGTGTTTGGTAGCTAGTGGGTTCTTATCTGTAGCATAGATAGATGCATTAATTTAGGATAGACGTACATCTGTTTTGACCTTCGTCAAGGGCTTGTACGAATGGGTCTAGATTAATCTGGATAATGACAGGTTGAACTTGACTTGCTACTTATGATATTTTGACCTTTGTCAAGGTTATAAGCGCTCGGGGCAAAAATCATATCGGGAGTTTCAAACATAAAGAAACTTGCTAGTATTGCATACCCTCTGGAGTGTGGTGTTTTTAGTAGGCTTCCTTCAAAATCATCACACAATGATAGTTGTGTCCTGATCCTACTATGAGTATCCGCTACTCTTCGGAAGAATATTCACTTAACAATCAATACTGTAAACCAAGTAGGTGCCTAGAACGGTGTTAGCGGGGCTACACCTCCAGGGAAAAGAGGTTATGTAATTAAGGAACTTCGCGAAAGTGTTGGAAAACCTCCCTTGAAGTACCGACACTGGCATAGCCGAAAGGTTAAGCAAGTATTGTGACGTGCAATTAATCTTGACTAATTCTTCTTTTAGGGTTTGAAGAAGAATTCGAGAAAACAGTGGGAGTCATCCTGTTTAGATAAACTAATAACCAATCTATACTTGTAAGAGCATATGCTGAGTGTTTATTTTCTCTCTCTCCTAATTGCAGCAACCATGATGCGACTTAAGCATATACTAGATAAAAATAAACTCGCTATGCCAAACTATAAACATTGGCTAGGAATGTCCATATGGCCCTTACATATGATAAGGCCGCATACGTCCTCACGGCAAAAGCTCCCTCTGTTCCCGGTCCAGAATTCTCGGTCGTGGACATTGAGGTCCGTAAGACCGGGATCTTGATTGCGCGAAAGCCAAGTACCTCGTGCTGGCCTCCATGGATAATGAACATCATAGGCGGCATGAGAAGATGGACCTTGCTTCCATCTTCCTCCATACCAAAGAATTATATGGAGAGCAATCTCGTATCGCAAGATATGAGACCTCGAAAAAATTATTTCAAGCGAGATTGGCTATCGGATCATCTGTTGGAGACAACGTCGTAAAGATGATTTCTCTCATCGAAGAGCTCGCGGACCTCAAAACTACGTTGGAAAATGAGTTGTACATCGACTTGATCCTACAGTTCCTTCCCTCCACCTATGCCCAGTTCATATTGAATTACAATATGAATAGTATGGAAGTTTCACTTCCTAAGCTCCTTAACATATTGAGGATGGCAGAGGACACATTGAACAAAACCAAGGAAACACCTGCTCTATTTATTGGGGATCTTCTTCTGCTAAATCCAAGACTAAGGCCAAGGGGAAGAAGAAGGCCCCAACAAACTGAGAGGAGGTGTGCAGAAGGTGTAGGGAAAGAGAAAGGAAAAGATAGGGGGGGCAGCCATAAAGGAAGAATGCTTCTATTGTCGGAAAAAGGGACATTGGAAGAAGGACAACAGGGCCCTAAAAGTCAGAAATCAGGACACGAAACAAGTTGTGGCTTCGGCTTCAGGTGTGTTCGTGATTGAAAACTGCTTCTCTATAAACTCTACTTCCTGAGTATTGGATACCAGATCAGGATCTCACATCTGTAATTCTTTGTAGGCGCTGAGAAGCCATAAAGTTTTAAGGAAAGATGATATGACCCTTAGGGTTGGCAACGGAGCCAGTGTGGACGCTGTTGCAGTAGGAGAATATCATATAGGATTGGCGAGTTGACATATTTTGTTATTGCGTAACTGCTTTTATGTACCCAGTATGGTGTGTAATATTATATCAGTATCTTTATTATCAAATGAAGTATATAATTTTGC
This sequence comes from Agapanthus africanus, assembly GCA_030015575.1. Lineage (NCBI taxonomy): Eukaryota > Viridiplantae > Streptophyta > Magnoliopsida > Asparagales > Amaryllidaceae > Agapanthus > Agapanthus africanus. Next base: position 268,581,280 of record CM057339.1, read on the forward strand.
ACTTGTAAGCAATGTTATCAACATTCACCTAAATCATGAAATGATTGGGTCGGGTACACTTAGTAATGGAATATACATCCTCAATCAACATCAAGTTTTCAACGTCCAAAACACACTTAAAAGAAAGTCTTCAGAATCAAACCAAGCTTTCTTATGGCATTATAGACTCGGTCATATAAATGAAACACGACTGACTAAGTTACATAAAGAAGGATACTTAGATCAGTTTGAGTATCAATCATATGCAACTTTTCAATCATGTATTAGAGGAAAGATGACAAAAACTCCGTTCATTGGACACGGAGAAAGAGCCACTGAGCTCCTGGGACTCATACACAGCGACGTGTGTGGGCCAATGTCTACACATACAAGAAGTGGCTATTCCTACTTCATTACTTTCACAGATGATTTCTCAAGGTATGGACATGTATTCTTAATGAAACATAAATTCGAGTCCTTTGAGAAATTCCAAGAGTATAAGAATGAAGCGGAAAGCAAACCGGCAAAAGTATCAAGATGCTTCGATCCGATCGGGGTGGTGAATACTTAGGTGCCGAGTTCCTGGAATATCCAAAAGAGAATGGAATTCTCTCTCAGCTTACTCCTCCATACACACCATAACACAATGGTGTATCAGAAAGACGAAATCGCATCTTACTGGATATGGTGCGTTCCATGATGAGTAATACTGAGTTGCCGCCGTCCTTCTGGGGTTATGCATTAGAAACTACCGCATACCTATTGAACAAGGTTCCAACTAAGTCTGTGCCTACCACTCCATATAAAATATGGAGTGGGAAGAAACCCTGTCTTAAGTATCTGAAGATATGTGACTGTCCTGCCTTTGTCAAAAAGGTTCATCCGGACAAACTCGAGGCACGTTCAGTATTGTGTAAGATTGTAGGATACCCCTGGAATTTTAGGGGGTATTATTTCTATCACGCTGAGAAACAAAAGGTCTTTGTTTCTCATCATCCCCGCTTCATGGAAACTCAATTTCTCGAAAAAAAGATAAGTGGGAGCACAATAGAGCTGGAAGAAATTCCAGAACCACAAACTATTACTGAAAACTTAGTAGAACCTGAAATTTCAATGGAAAGGACATACCCACGCCGCTCCACAGATCTAGTAGGCAGTCTCATCCTCCCGAGAGAAACTATGGTTTTCTCGTAAATGGGGATTGAGAGGATTGCATCATCGACGATGATGAGTCGACTAGTTTTCAGCAAGCCATCTTGAGTAAAGACTCAGTGAAGTGGCTGGATGCTATGCGATCTGAGATGGAATCCATGTACATAAACCAAGTTTGGACTTTGGATTTTGCTCTTACTGGGGTAAAACCCGTAGGATGTAAATGGATCTTCAAAAAGAAGATTGGTGTAGATGGTCAGGTGGAAACCTACAAAGCTAGACTTGTTGCTAAAGCTTTTCGTCAAAGACCAGGATTGGACTATGACAAAACTTTTTCACCAGTAGCTATGCTTAAATCCATTCGGATCATACTTGTCATTGCTGCCTTCCATGACTATGACATCTGGCAGATGGATATTAAAACCACTTTTTTAAATGGAAGTTTAAAAGAGTGTGCTTTCATGGATCAACCAGAGGTTTTCATAGACAGTGGGAGCAATGGAAAGGTGTGCAAGTTGCTTAAATCCGTTTATGGATTAAAGTAAAAATCGCGGAGTTGGAACATCTGCTTTGATGAGACGGTTAGGGAATTTGACTTTATCAAAAATGCAGACGAACCTTGTATTTATAAAAAGATTAGGGAGAACTATGGTATTCCTCATTTTATATGTTGATGACATTCTCCTGATAGGAAATAATATTCCTATGCTACAATCAGCCAAGCTGTTCTTATCACAGAAGTTCTCTATGAAAGACCTGGATGATGCCTCGTACATTCTGGGGATTAAGATCTATCATGATAGATTTAAAAGAATGTTGGGACTTTCACAGTCGAGGTACATCGACACCGTACTAAAGAGATTTAGTATGGAAGATTCTAAGCTCAGCAATTTGCCCGCTTGTCACAGAATCACCCTCTCCAAAGAGATGTCTCCCAAGACTGATGAGGAGAGGGCTCGCATGAGCATAGTACCCTACGCTTCGGCGGCAGGGTCGATAATGTATGCGATGTTATGTACCAGACCAGATGTAGCTTACGCACTTAGCGTGGTAAGCAAGTATCAGTCCAACCCAGGTGAGAAACATTGGATAGCAGTAAGGAACATTCTTAAGTACCTGAGACGGACTAAGGAGATGTTCCTGGTGTACGGTAATGGGGACCTCCAGATTAAGGTTTTTACCGACTCGGGCTTCCAAAGTGACAAGGATGCCTCTAAATCTATCTCGGGTTATGTATTTACCCTCAACGGATGGACGGTCTGTTGGAAGAGTTCCAAACAGGATACCATAGCAGACTCGACGATGGAGGCTGAGTACATCGCTGCTAGCGATGCCGCAAAAGAGGCTGTCTGGATGAGGAAGTTCGTTTCTGAGTGGTTCCATCCATTGCTAATCCAATACCTTAGTATTGCGATAATAATGGAGCCATGGCTTTGGCAAAGGAACCATAGACCCATCAGAAATCCAGACATATCTTAAGGCGGTATCACCTGATCAGGGAGATCATGAATCGCTAGGAGATCGAGGTGCGGAGAGTAGATACAAAGGACAATAAGGCAGATCCATTCACCAAGGTCATCCCTCAAGTCCAGTTCGAGAAACTGTTCGAGATGTTGGGCATGTGGTACGCTAGCAACTAGCTCTAGTGCAGACAGTGGGTACTTATTGCGCCAATTACAGGCCTTAGTGCAAGTGGGAGATTGTTGGATATGTATGCTCTGGAGGCATTCATTGTATAGGATGCTAGGAATATGTATGTACAAGACAATCTTGCTCGATATGATAGTACGCTATTTGGTTTATCTTTATCTTAACATGTGATGTGTTTTACTTAGTATTTCATATCTTGTATACATGTTGATAAAGACCGTAGGTTCTTTGCTTGACTACCAGCGTTGTGATGGCAATCATACTTGTGGGAGCTGGGTAGTTAATAGGCACATTCTTAAAGTATCCCTAGTCGTAGGAGTATCGAGACTGGGAATCGATACTCCAGAGTAGACTAGTGTATACATATCTAAACCCTGACGAGGGGCGATGGATTGGTCGCGGCCATTGGTGAGATGCACCTAAGATTGTATACAGGTCCTCACTGGGTGTGAGTACACTGGATGGACTCACCGAGGACTGGCTAGATGGTATTATACCTAGCGTCAGATAACAGTTCTCCGGTGACATGAGTGCAGATAGTCTGTCGACTTGAGGTCGTCATTTGTCTCGTGTGAGTTCTCACTGTGCTTTGATTACTACCCTACCACGGCTCTACTTAGTCGTGCAAACAGGTTTTAGTTGGGTACAGTCCCGAGCCACATAGAGGCAGTGAGCGACTGTTGGGGATTCGTCTCTTCCGGTATAGGGATTCGATGTCGTACAGTGATCGGTTGGTCAACACCATAAGTCACTGGTCAGGGCGGATTGAGAATTACTGGTGGTTAGACCAGTAGATTCTCGGATTGTCTCGAGCCACACCGACATGACTTGTATGGTTATTAGGGGTTTGACGTTTTCCACCCCCTAGACCTTGCATGCGATACTCTCAGACGAACAGACCGGACTGCACGGAGATTGTCACAGACAGGCTCAGTAGGGGTTTGGATGAGTTCGTTCGTCGGCCTTCTTTTTCGACAGATACTTGGGTAGCCGTTACGTACAGCTAGTGCCGCTGATGGACTTGTAGTTAAATCCACTGCTAGCTGATTTGATTCAAAGAATTTATTAACCGCAATCAAGAACGGCGTCGCTTGGTAGCTAGCCGGTGAGTACGGGTCGGTCCACAGGGATTTTGTGTATCTTCAATTTGTTCTAACGAGTTAATTCCGATTGTTGTCGGATTGATTAAATCTAAAAACTAAGTTGATCTAGATTAAAATCTTGCTAGGGTTAGGTTTAGGTTAAATTTGGAAAGTCAATATTCCTCACCGCTTTCTATGCCCTATTTAAGATCTATGAGGTGTTATGGTAATAATTAATAAAGGGGATTAGTACCATCGGGAAGAAACGATGTTTCTTCCTCTAGGTTCTTATCCTTCCTTTCTTAATTCTTATCCTAACCTTCATGGAAAACACGATCAACCGGTCCTTTATACTATGGTATCACCGCTACCTCGTGGGATAGGATGCCGTAGGCAGCGGTGTGTGCATATATGCATGGAGTCCTATAAAAACGTGTGATGGGAAAGAAAGGGGTGAGAGATCTTCATCTCTCAAGCCCTCCCCAAATCTAACCCTAACAAGCGAGGAGACTACCCACTCATTAGGGAATTGAAAAACATTTTCTAAACTATCTAACTAGGGCAGAGAATAAAATTTAACTAGGGCAAGAAAGAAATTACTTAGGACATGGAAATAAAATTTAACTAGAGCAATGAAAAGAAAACTTACTCTTAATTTTTATTTGATGCTCTCTTCCTTCTTTACAGAAATTTACAGATCTGAATTTAGATAGATGAAATGAGGCACAAGAAGAGGCATACCTCAAAAAGAGGTTTAGGGCTTCTATTTATAGATCATAGAAACCCTAGGGTTACAATTGATTCATGTCTGCATTTACAATTTTACCCCCTAAGAAAAGAACTAGTCAACGCATGCCAGCCGCCTCAAAATTTATGCACCGACACGGGCTTTACATGGCCGCGGATCCGCGGCCAAAACCCATGTTTGGCCGCGGATCCGCGGCCAAAAAGAGGGCTTATGGACTCAATTTTCTAGGTATTCTTCTGTTGCATTTTTACTTCTATTTTCTTCAGTTGTTTTCTCAGATTGGCTTCTAGATCTCTTCCAGATTTCCACAGTGAATATAGTCGTGGACTTTCACCGCTTGCTTCGTGACGAAGTCTTGAACCTTGCACTGCCTTTGTTCTTTGTGAAATCGTCCATTGATCTTCGTTTAGTTTTCAAACTGTACGCTTTATCAAGATTCTTCCATTTGTTGGTCGTAGTCTCACTTTTTATCGTCTTTTTTATTTATTTATCTTTTTCACTGTTTTTGTTCCGAGAACCTGTAATCTGCAACTATAGAGCAGACATGGGTCAAAAGCACTATGCTTGTATAGTGAACAAAAATGAATAAACAAATGATCAAGCCATGCTTCATCCATTCCACAAATATCTCTCCTTTTTCCACCTCATATTTCTATTTTCTCAAAATAGAAATGCCATGCTTCATAATACACACACATATATATTAAGAGAAAAAATTAATTAGTGAGCAATAATATTAGTTAATATATAATTATATCAATTATATATATATATATATATCAAATTATTAAATCAACACTCGATTTAATAATCCGGTTATATCATATATAACCGACTAATATCATTTATTTGTATATCATATTATCAAATCAACACTTGATTCAATAATTCGGTTATATCACATATAACCTGACCGATAACAAATGTCGCCAGATTAGAATACGGTATCTCATACTCGTATTTAATCAGGCTCCCGCACATATCAGCATATGTGGCCTACTTCGTTTCGCTTGAGCTCGGAAACCTCTGTGTGGGACTATAAAGACTCGTCAATACGCCAGCAGCAGGTAATTATCACATCAGTTACCCACAAGCCGTCAGCGGTACTAGCTGGATGTAACGGCTACCCAGATATTAAGCGGTTAGAAGATCAACAAGAAAGCTTATCCAAACTCCTATTAAGCCTATAAGTAACACATACCGTATAGTCCGGTCTTTTCGTCTGATATGTCACATATCGAGTCTAGGGGTGGAATCGTCAGACCCCAGTAACTTGATAAGTCATGTCGATTTGTAGTTCATAACGGTTCGAGAAACTACTGATAACACTTACCAGTAAATCTCATCAGCCCTGGCCAGGGACTTACTGTTATAGCCAATCGAGTATAGTGCAACATCAACTCCTAATACCGGGAAAGACGAAACCCCTCCTATCGCTCATTGCTTCCATGTGACTCAGGACTGTACCCAAAATCTACCTGTTTGCACGACTTCTTTGAGCCGTGGTAGGGAGGAAATCAAAGCATAGTGGGAACCACACAAGACACTATGACGATCTCGGGTCTTCAGACTAACCTGTACCAGTATCACCAGAGAACTGCTATCTGATGATAGGTATGGTACCATCTAGGAGTTCTTGGTGAGTCATGTTCGGTATAACCATTCTCTAATGAGCACATGTGTACAATCTTTGATGTCAAACACCAAAGGTTATGGGATCAACCATCGCCCCCTACACGGTTAAGAAACGTACACACTAATCTACTCTAGAATATCGATGCCCTGTTTCGATACTCTCTCGACTAGGAACAGTTAAAGGATGTGCTTGTGGACTATAAAAGTCCCAGTAGTATGATCCGCATCATAGTCCTGGTAGTCAAGAAAACATTCTAAGGGCTTTATCAACTTGTATCAAAGAGACAGTATAATAATAAAAATGTACATATTAAGATAAAGAGCAACCGGATAGCATACTATCATGTCGAGCAAGAAATTTCTCTATATATATGTCTAAGCATCCACTATATCATACAATAATGGTTTCTAGGGCATACATATTCCTAACAGGAGAGGTAGCTTATCGCTTGGCTTTATCACCATCCTTGGCAGGTGTTCATGACGTGTTTCATGTATCTCAACTCCGCAAGTCTGTTAGAGATGAGACACGCGTCTTATATCACTCGGAATTGCCAGTAAGGGAAGACTTAACATATGAAGAACGACCGATGGTGATAGTGGATCGACGAGACAAGGCCCTCAAGAACAAAGTTATTCTTCTAGTAATTGTTTCATGAGAGAAATCGTTCGTATGGAGAATCTACATGGGAACATGAAGACGAGATTTGACAAAAGTTTCCCCATCTCTTTTCTTAGATCCGTATCTTCTTATCTTTTCCTGTTTCATGAATTTCGAGGACGAAATTCTTTTGTAGTTGGGTATAATGTAACACCCTAGTACGATTATACAACATTAATTGGTATTTTATATTTCTTCTATTCTATCTATTGGGTCGCGAATAATTAGAATAGTAGTGGTCGTTATCCGACCCGACTCGCAAGTTTAGAACCCAATATGGTGCAAAATTATATCTGAGATTTACCAGTAAAGTGTATCTATGTGAATCTAATATAATACCTACATTATATTTTTAGATCATTATAGATCATATATCCAGATCATCATATATCTTTAAATAGCCACAAATTAAGAATAAGTTATATTTTATTAACTATCATCATATGATTGCCATCTCATATCTTATTTTTCTTTTATCTTTTACGTTTAAATCTCAAGATATCTAATATCAAATATTTACTAAATCTAGATATATTTTTAGAATTCTTTTAAATCTTAAATTAGGGGTATGAGTTATTTAAAATATATTCTTGCATTATGGTTGAGAAGTTTACATATGTGAATAATTTTCTAAAATATATTTTTGATGAGATTTTGGTGGAGATTGGTTGTAGTTTGATATTATCTATATACATTAAAATTAATATATATTTATAACCTAATTTAAATTATACTATATATATTTATATTAAACACAAAACCTCTTTCTCTCTCTCTCTCCGCACAACATCTCTCTCCCTCATCAATATATATATTCTCCTTCTTCGTTCTTCAAGCTCACACCCATTCTCGCCGACACAACTCCAGCCGCATCATAGAACCTTAATCGAGCCATCAAAACTTGGTGTTGATTTGTATAGCGTCGTGTTGCTTCCATTCATCGCTTTGTTTCGAGGCAAGTTTATAACTTGCTACATGCTATGCTTTATGTAATTTACTTATATGTTGTCGTACTATTATTATTATCATCATACAGCTATATCTATATAATTTATACACTGTAGTTATTTAACGTTAATCAATTTTATAATATACAATGTATACAGGTTTACAGCTTGCGACATACTATCGTCGTAATATTTCTTCTTCTTATATTTAATTAGTTTATAATCTGCATTTTATAACGTTATACAAAATATAGTTTGAAAATATTATAGTTTACCCATGAAACGTCGTTGCAAAGAGGATACGACAAATCTGAAATTCACTGTACACCTTACCTTATAAAATTCATTATAAATCATAGAAAAATCATTAGCACACGTTCTTTAGTTCGTTATGAAGCTAACTCAGAATACTATAATCCTGTAAAATATTTACTTTCAAATTAATTGTTTAAATAATATAAACTGTAATTGAAAGTATCTCTGAACTGCTGTACATGGAAATTCCAGCAGCTAACTTTCAATTTCGAACATTCATAACTTTTTGAGAGAAAAACCTGAGATATTTTAACTTATAAAAATGAAAACATTATTGTATCATCTTTGTTTTAGTATATGACACGTCCCTTTTGGAGGACGTTTGTTATTTTAAAGCTATTTTACAAACTAAGGTGACGCTGAATTTCTGAACGGAACTTTCTTGTGCATTGTTAATCAATACCACTTTTATAGTTATTAATCAGATTGAATATGTTATCCCTGTTAATGTTATTATATAAATATCTATTTAATTAAAAAATAATACATGTGTTTTATTATACATCAAATGTTATAGATTTATGCTATTACGTTATCCATTCGTATCCGTATCGATAATTGCATATCTAATTGCATGCCAGAACGTCATGATATCATTATACTATATATTAGTACGACGTGTTATCTAGTGTGCATCATACGTAGTCATAGACAAATAAAATGTTATTACAGATAGATACATGTGCATCCGTGCATTAACCGTGTTCTGATATTCGTTACAGTTTCACATTTTGGGTATCTATTTGATACAGATACATCACATAACATGTTCACGACACCCTACTTGACTCGTTACTTGGATCTTGTTACTAATGCCAATGATATTGACGTGTTGTTCTGACGGATTTGACTTGTTGTTTGCATAGACGAGAACTGTACCTGCTTGATTCTGTGTTGGCATTAGATCTATATTGGTAATACCTGACTTGAACACAAACCTGGGGGAAAAGGAGAAATCAAGAATGTAAACGTAATTCAAGAGGATATTATTACATGTTTGCCATTTTTCCGAGCATTACGGAATAAATCCTATTACTGTGATCCCGTAGGGAATGAACGGGATATATTATGTTGGGTTACGATGGGGATTACATTAATTGATTTCAAAGACTTTCAGAATAGATAACCTAGAAGCACAGTTTTAGGTTATACATCACACCTCACATACACACACATACCTCACTATTTCATATCCGTGTTATTCATTTATATTCATGTTTTGGTTTTCACTATTTCTTTGATATTATGATGCACTGACGTCTGGGTTTTTCATAGCCTTGTTTCTTTACCTTTATCGCAGGCTGAACAGGAGTATTTTAGCTATCAAGCCGAGCAGTGAGGAATTGAACATGTGTTATTTAGAGATGTTTAGTTTAGTTATTTGTTTCTGCAGTTTTATTTCCTTGATGTGAGCCTATATTGGGAAAAGTTTCAGATGTTGTTTATAGGATTTAATTCGTTTCGCTTATGCATTTTCTTGACTCTATTTACTGTGGCAAATGGACATGTACTAGCTAGTTTTATATTTTACTGTTCTTGATATCCTATAGACAGCCGTAATGTGACTGTGGAGGGATGTTTCCTAGCCACAAGTAGCATGGTTGGCTCTGTCACGTGCCGTAGTTTGCGTACTCTGGGAAGCGGGGCATGACAGGATTTTAACACAACAAGCACTCGCGGCAATATATTCCACTTCGGGCGTGGAAAGAGCAATCGAGTTTTGTTTCTTGGATGACCAAGAAACTAGACAATTTTTAAGAAATTGATACGTTCCACTCGTACTCTTACGGTCTATTTGGCTCTCCGCATAGTCCGCATCCGAATAAAATTTAAAATCAAAAATTTTATTCTTCGGATACCACAAACCTAAACCAATCGTTCCCTTAAGATATGTAAATATTCTTTTTACCGCACTTAGATGTGATTCCTTGGGACACGATTGGAAATAAGCACACAAGTAAACACTAAATATTATATCAGATCCACTAGCAGTTAAGTAAAGTAAATTACCAATCATACCACGATATATAGTGATGTCCACATCTTTTCCGGATTCATCTTTTGAAAGTTTTATTGTAGTGGTCATAGGAGTGTTGCATTGCTTCACATCTTCAAGATCAAACTTCTTGATGAGCTCCTTTGTATACCTGGCTTGATTTATGAAGATGTCATCCTTGAGTTGTTTGATTTGGAGTCCAAGAAAATAATTGAGTTCACCGATCATGCTTATTTCAAACTCTTTTTGCATGCTATCAGCAAATTTCTTGTATAGAAATTCATTAGTGGATCCAAAAATAATATCATCTACATAAATTTGAATAAGCAAAATCTCATCAGATTTCTTTTTGATAAAAAGTGTGGTATCAATCTTACCCTTTGTAAAATCTTTTTCAAGTAGAAAAGTGCACAATCTAGCATACCAAGCTCTAGAAGTTTGTTTCAAACCATACAAAACCTTATGTAACTTGAAAACATGATTAAGATATTTAAAATCTTGAAAACAGGACGGTTGTTCCACAAAAACTTCCTCTTCGAGAACACCATTCAAAAAGGCACTTATAATATCCATTTGATAAACTTTAAAATTTTTAAAACATGCATATGAGAGTAAAATTCGAATGATTTCTAATCTAGCTACCGGACTAAAAGTTTCATCGAAATCAATACCTTCCACTTGATTGTAACCTTATGCTACGAGTCTTGCCTTGTTCGTAGTTATCATACCAAATTCATCAAGCTTATTCTTGAAGACCCATTTTTTACCTATAATGTGTGATCACTAGGCCTGCGAACCAACATCCATACATTATTCCATTCAAATTGGACAAGCTTCTCTTGCATAGCACAAACCTAATTCTCATCCATGATAGCTTGTAACACCCTAGCAAGATCGTACGATATTAATTAGTATTTTAGACTTGTTTTATTTATCATTTGGGTTGTGATTGGTTTGAATAGTAGAAGTGGTTATCCGACCCGACCCGCATGTGTGAAACCCATCATGGTACTAGATTATATTAATATTTATCAGTAAACTAGATCTATGAGAATCTAGTACAACAGATATATATAATCTCTAAATCATCATATATCTTCTGGTAGCCACATGTTAGAGAGAATATATGTATATATCAACTGTCATCATATGGTTAAGCATCTCATATTTTATTTTTAACTTTTATCTTTTACGCTTAAATCTAATAGAATCTGGATACCAAATATTTATTAGATTTATATATATTTAAAATCCTTTTGAATCTTAAGTAAAAGGGTATAAGATATTGGAATTATATTCTTTGTATTATGGTTAAAAAGGTTACGTATATGTATTATTTCTCAAAATATATTTACAGTGAGATTTTGGCGGCGACAGATCGAAGTTTGATATTATCTTTATACTATTAGTTAGATTAAACTATATATATACATATATAACCTAAAATATATTATACTATATATACTATTATATATATTTTATATATTTCCTAAAGAAAATTGAAAACTCTCTCTTTCTCTCTCTATTCTCTCTCTCTCCCCTCGTTCCCGAACCCTAACCCACGCAACCAACACTAAACCCCCTTCTTCACCTCGTCTTCATTACAACTCCCTCTATCCGTCGCTCTCACTCGTCTCCTTCTTCCCCTCGTCGTCCTCGTCGCCACGTCACCAACCCTACAACACACCACCCAGTGAACCCATCACCATACCCAGTACTTTCCTCATCTCACCATCGACTCGCCCCTTCTTCATCTTGTCGTCGTCGTCGACTCCTTCTCCCTTGTCTTCGCTGGCAACCCCAACAGCCGAGAACTCCCCTCACTATTGCCGCCATTTACCTTCATCTACACCGGAGCCGATCTCACCTGTATACCGCCACCTCCATCTTGCTTCCCCTCTCCTTCAACCCCAGCCCAGACTCCATCTCCTTTGACCACATCCTTACAATCCCGACATCACCTCGCCGAAACCCACCTTTGCTAAAGCACTCGTTTTCGCTGTGACTATCGCCGCAGCCACCAATATCCAGAACCGAGCCTCTATTGTTTCCTGAGTCGAGAAGCCACCCCAACACAGTCACATCGTCGTAGTTGCCAAGTTCAGGCCGAGATCTTATCGATGTCGAGTTCTACGTTGTTGTCGTTCGGTGTTCGTAGTGTAGGTATCCGTATTCGTCGTCGTATTTATATAGATCGAGGCAAGTTTCTAACTTGCTACATGCTAGTTTAACTATACCTACATATATAGATTTATAATATCGCAAATTATTATCAATATACAATTTTATAGAGATAATCCATATTTTATCATTTATTAACATTTTAGTATTATCAAGTCTTATAAGAAGGCATCGATACCTTTAAGTATGTATTTTAATCTGCTTTAAGTATATGAAGTTAGTATTAATCAGTCTAAGTTTTCACAGTATGTGCTTGAAATAATGTAAAGATTGATATATACATATATAAATTTATAAAAGATAGGCTTAAATTGATTATAGTATTGAGTAGTTAAAAGTATAATTTGGTTTCCAACAAATGTTCAAAGCGTTATATAGTGTACTTAAAAATCAAACAATTGCTTTTCTGGGATATGATATCTTATGCATCCCTATTTGCAGTTTTCTTCTACATCGATCTTTTATAGAACTAATCAGGTATCTACAGTTAAGTTCACAATTGTTTTCAGTAATTCTTTGTTACCTGTTTTCCATGAGAATCTTGATGTTTTAAAATCTCTTTGCATTGTGGATGTTGTTGTTATTTAGCTTTTGGAGTCTTAATTTGGACCCTGGTTCCCTTCCTTTACTTACAATCCATGACCATTATATTCTTGATTTTATGTTTGTTATGCAAGTAAATGCGTCACCGGTTTAGTACACAATATCTGACATGCTTGCGATCTGCTATCTTGCTACCGCTATTACTATATTGTTTATATCTGTTACATGTAATATTTACCGATACCAACAATCCTGACTTGTTGTCCTGATTGATGTGACTTTTTGTCTAGATAGACATAACCTGTACCTTCCTGTTCCTGTGTTGGTATTAGATAGATATTATTCATACCTGACTTGAAAAACGAAACCTGGTGAAATGGGGAAATCAAAAGTGTAACTGAAGTATAACTTAAAAGAATATTACTTGTGTAAGACCACGTTGCCCACCCCGGTGCTTGCGGGGAGGCGGAAAAGTTCATAAAAATCGGATTTTTATGAACTTAGGCAACATGGACTAGACATTGAAGGATCTTTGCTAAACAAAAACTTGCTAAAGCTAACTAGAAACTAGCTGAGTGCTAGAAAGGTTATACCTTGGGCTTATGTCCTTCTCTCCTTGCTCCTTGGAGTGGTGGAAGGAGGTCACCTTGGTCGTCTTCTCACGTCGAAGAAAGATCCACCCGAAAGCCTCAACCTTTGGCTTCAACTCCAAGCTAGAAGTAACTAGGGTGCAAGAAGTGCTAATACTTGAACCCTAGATGAGAGTAGAGATGATCAAGAGAGGGTTTTTCTCAAGCTCAAGTGTTTCTCAACACATGAGAGGGGAGAGCTTGAGGGAGAGGAAGAACAAGAGAGAGAAATGAAATGATGGAATGAGAATAATGTGAACCATTCTCACTAATATGTGTGAATTATTGTAATTAGAAAATTAGCTAGATAATTGTCATGGTTAATCAAGACATGATCATTATCATTTCAATTTGCAAGGATCAAAAAGCATCTTCCAAAAGAAATGATGATGGTCAAAGTGTCAACCATAGTCAACAAATCAAGGAGGTCAAATGGTCAACAACCATAACCATGCACAATTATAAAACTACTATCAATTAACAATAATACACACATAAGCATTAGGGTTAATAAAATGACAATAGTCATTAACCCTAATCAAAGTCCTCTCCCTCTGTCTCAAGCAACTGTGCATACGCACCCGTATTCGTGATCCGAGGAACACGAACACAATGAGAAAAACCAATCCCTAATCATATACTAGGATCCGGCTTAAACCAAAGCCCGCTAGTATAAACTGTCCGGATAGCAAACGTGCACAAGTGCGCGGATGTGAACGAACCCTGTCGCAAAACCATGCGACCTCTACTCATTTTGCTTAAAGGCGAATAGCTCTCTGTGTGGGACTCTAAAGACTCGACACTACGCTGGCAGTGGGTTTAACCACAGACCGCAAGCGGCACTAGCTGTACGTAACGGTCCCCAGGTAGATGTCGATAAGAAGACTGACGAGGTGAACCCCATCTGAACTCCTACTGAGCCTGTATGTGACAATCTCCGTACAGTCCGGTCTGTTCGTCTGATACATCGCATGGCGGGCCTAGGGGGGCGGTGAACGTCAGTCCCCTAATAGCGGTACAAGTCGTGTCGGAGTGTAGCCCAGAACACCCTGAGATAATATTGGAAACCTACCAGTATATCTCGCTTGCCCTGGCCAGGGACTACTCGTGTAATGGCTCTCCTGGACACAGCGCGATGTCAACCCCCAATACCGGGAGAGACGAATCCTGTCTAACCGTCACTGCCTCCAAGTGCTTCGGGACTGCACCCAAAAACTACCTGTTTGCACGACTCCTTTGAGCCGTGGTAGGGTAGTAATCAAAGTGCAGTGGGAACACACTCGAGGCGAAGTGACAGTGTCAAGTCAACGGACTAAGCTGTACTCATGTCACCTGGGAACTGTTAACTGACGATAGGTATAATACCAACCAACAGTCCCCGACGAGTCCTGTCCAGTATACTCGTAACCTAACGAGCACCCGTATACTATCTCAAGTACGACGTACTGACGGCTGTGGGACAGACCGTCTCCCACACTGGGATGAGAAGCACATACGCTAGTCTACTCCGGAGTATCGATGCCCTGTCTCGATAGTCCAACGACTAGGGACCTGTATAAAGATGTGCTTATAGATCACCCAGCTCCCACGAGTGTGAGCGCCATCACCACGCTTGTAATCAAGCAAAGATCCTAAGGGCTCTACTAATATGTATATCAGCAATATGCTAAAAGAAACACATGCACATATTAAAGCAGAGACAAACCAAGTAGCATACTACCATTTCAAGCAAGATTGTATATACAACTGTGAATATCACAAGCTTCCATCAAGTAATATACAAACTAGTATGATACAGTAATGTCCTCTAGGACATATACACTAACAATCTCCCACTTGCACTAAGGCCATGTACTGGCGTATCGAAGACCTATCATCTCGATCAGCCGCTCGAACTGAGTCTGGGGTAGGGCCTTCGTGAGTGGATCTGCAGTGTTATTCTCCGTATTTACTCTCTTCACCTCGATCTCCTGGCGATTTATGATCTCCCTGATCAGGTGATACCGCCTCAAAATGTGCCTGGACTTCTGATGCGACCTGGGTTCCTTCGCTAAAGCTATAGCTCCGTTGTTGTCGCAATACAGCGGTATTGGATCAACAATGGTAGGAACCACCTGAAGCTCCGTGAGGAACTTCTTCATCCAGACAGCTTCCTTTGCGGCATCGCAAGCAGCTATGTACTTCGCTTCCATAGTTGAGTCAGCAACGGTCTCCTGCTTGGAACTCTTCCAGCAAACCGCCCCTCCATTGAGGGTAAAGACATAACCTGACATGGACTTGGAGTCATCCTTGTCACTCTGGAAGCTGGAGTCAGCAAAGGCCTCAAGCTGGAGGTCTTTTCCGCCATACACCAAGAACATCTCCTTAGTCCTTCTCAGGTACTTGAGAATGTTCTTTACCGCTATCCAGTGTTTCTCCCCTGGGTTCGACTGATACCGGCTTACAACGCTTAATGCGTATGCTACATCTGGTCTGGTACACAACATCGCATACATTATAGAGCCTACCGCAGAAGCGTAGGGTATAATAGACATGCGATCCCTCTCCAAATCAGTCTTGGGAGACATCTCTTTGGAGAGGGTGATCCCGTGACAAGCCGGTAGATTACCGCGCTTGGAATCTTCCATACTGAATCTTTTCAGTATGGTGTCGATGTACCTCGACTGTGAAAGTCCCAACATCCTCTTAGATCTATCAGGATAGATCTGGATCCCCAGAATGTAGTTGGCATCGCCCAGGTCCTTCATGGAGAACCTTTGCGACAAGAATCCTTTGACTGACTGTAGCATAGGAATATCATTTCCTATTAGGAGAATGTCATCCACGTACAAGACGAGGAATACCACAGTTCTCCCTACAATCTTACTGTAAATGCATGGTTCATCTGGGTTTTTGATAAAGTCGAATTCTTTGACAGTATCATCAAAGCAGATGTTCCAACTCCGCGATGCCTGCTTAAGTCCATAGATGGACTTTAGCAACTTGCACACTCTACCGCTGCTCCCACTCTGATTGAATCCCTCCGGCTGATCCATATAGACGCACTCTTCCAAATTTCCATTTAGGAATGCCGTCTTTACGTCCATCTGCCAGATTTCATAATCGTGGAAGGCAGCAATGGCAAGAAGGATCCGAATGGATTTCAGCATAGCCACTGGAGAAAAGGTCTCGTCATAGTCCAAACCAGGTCTTTGACGAAAACCCTTTGCAATAAGTCTAGCTTTATAGGTCTCAACCTGCCCATCTACACCAATCTTCTTTCCGAAGATCCATTTGCAGCCTACGGGTTTTACCCCTTCTGGTGCAAAGTCCAAAGTCCAAACTTTGTTGGTGTACATGGACTCCATCTCGGCCCGCATTGCATCCAGCCATTTTACCGAGTCGCCGCTCTGGATGGCTTGCTGGAAGCTAGTAGGCTCACCATAATCCATGGTGCAATCCTCTCTATCCCAGTCTATGAGAAAACCGTAGTATCTCTCGGGCGGATGAGACTGCCTACTACTCCTGCGGAGTGGCGTAGGAATGTCCTGTTCTTTCGAACCTTCTGGTTCTACTAAGCTTTCAGTAATAGCTTGTGGTTCTGGAATTTCTTCCAGTTCTATTGCGCTCCCACTTATCTGATTTTCTAAAAATTCAGTTTCCAAGAAGCGGGCATGGCGAGAAACAAAAACCTTTTGTTCCTCTGCGTAATAGAAAAGATACCCCTTGGAGTTCTTTGGTATCCCACAAACTTACACTGTACCGAACGTGCCTCGAGCTTGTCCGCATGCTGCTTTTTTACAAAAGCTGGACACCCCCATGTCTTAAAGTGTTTAAGACTGGGTTTCTTCCCACTCCACATCTGATATGGTGTGGTAGGCACTGACTTAGTAGGAACTTGGTTCAAAAGATATGCAGCTGTTTCTAGTGCATAACTCCAGAAGGATCGCGGCAACTCAGCCTTACTCATCATGGAACGAACCATATCCAATAGGGTTCGATTCCTTCTTTCCGATACACCGTTGTGTTGTGGTGTGTATGGAGGAGTAAGTTGAGAGAGAATTCCATTCTCTTTTAAGAAGCCCAGAAACTCGGCACTTAAGTATTCGCCACCTCGATCAGATCTCAGTGTCTTTATACTTTTGCCTGTTTGTTTTTCAACTTCATTCTTGTATTCCTGAAATTTCTCAAAGGCCTCGGATTTGAGCTTCATCAAGAAGACATGCCCATACCTAGAGAAATCATCTGTGAAAGTAATGAAGTATGAATAACCACTTCGCGCATGTGTAGACATTGGACCACACACATCACTGTGTATGAGTCCCAAGAGCTCGCTCGATCTTTCTCCGTGTCCAGTGAACGGAGCCTTTGTCATCTTTTCCATGAGATATGATTCACAAGTGGCATAAGACTGGTACTCGAACGGATCCAAATATCCTTCTTTATGTAACTTTGTCAACCGTGTCTCATTAATGTGACCCAGTCTACAATACCATAAGAAAGCCTGATTTAATTCTGGAGACTTTCTTTTATGTGTGTTCTGGACACTGAAGACCTGAGCTTGATTCAAAATGTATATACCGTATTTTAATGTACCTGACCCAATCAGGACTTGATTTAGGTGGATGTTCACTACATCGCTTACAAAAGTAAAATCATATCCTTCCTTAGAAAGTAAGGATACAGATATGATATTACAAGTCGCACCTGGTACATAAAAACAGTCACGCAGAATCAATATCTGCCCAGTTGTCAGTCCTAGATGATATTCCCCTACGGATACAGCATACATGCTCATTCCGTTAGCAACCCTGAGAGTCATATCACCTTTCCTGATAACCCTACGGTTTCTCAAAGCCTGTAACGAATTACAGATATGAGATCCTGATCCGGTATCCAATACCCAGGAAGTAGGGTTAACTGACATACGGTTCTCTATCACAAACACACTCGAAGCCGAAGCCACAACATGCTTCGAATTCTGGCTACTGGCTTTACAAGCCCTGCAATCCTTCTGCCTATGTTCATTCCCGTAACAATAGGAACATCCCTCTTTTACTACATCTGTTCCTGAAACTTCTTCCCTTCCCTTTCTTTCTACTTCCCTAGTTTCCTTTAGGGTAGTAGGTAGAGGCTGTTGAACTGAGTCAGCATATGACCCGTTCTTCAACGTGGTCTTCAGGTCCGAGAGCTCAAAAGAGCTGGTCTCTGTAAGGACGTTGCCCCCTACAGATGACCCGATAGCCAACCTCGCTGGAAGCAATTCGTTCGAGGTCTCATATCTTGCGATACGAGATTGCTCTCCATATAAAACTTTGTTATGGAGGAAGATAGAATCTGAGTCCATCTTCTCGTGCTGCCTCTGGTATATACCATCAACTGAGGCTAACACGAGGCACTTGGCTTTCGCACAGTCTTCTTCCGATGTCCTACGAATATCAATATCCGTGACATGGGAAACTGGACCTGAGACGGCAGGGGTTGGATCAGTCAAGAGGTGTCCCAGCTTGTCCTGGGCAATGGACATCTGGACAGACCTTTGCCAGTCATAACAATCAGATTCAGTCATCTTATTATCTAGATGTAACCTAGGTGCGGTCATTGGGTCGCTGCAGTTAAGAGAGAGAGAAGAAAACACTTAGCATGATGCTCTTGCAAGTTTAGATTGGTTTTTAATTTATCTAAACAGGATGGCTCCCACTGTCTCTCGAATCCCTTCTCAAACCGTAAAGAAAGGATTAGTCAGGATCAATCCCACCGTACAATACTTGCTTAACCGTTCAGCCAGGCCAGTGTCGGTACTTCGAGGGAGGTTTTCCAACGCTTTCGCGAAGTTCCTTAATTAAGTAACCTCTTTTCCCTGTGGGCGTAGCCCCGCTAACACCTTTCTAGACACCTACTAAGTTTATAGCATTGATCGTTAAGTGAGATTTTTCCCGAGGAGTAGCATATACTCACAGTAGGATCGGGATCCAAATATCATCGCGTGATAAAACTGAAGGAATCCTACCAGAATTATCACACTCCAAATGGTATGCAGCGCTAGCAAGTTTCAGTACTTATGAAACTCCCGATGTGGATTTTTGCCCCATGCTCTTATGACCTTGACTAAGGCCAACAAATCATAAGTCACATGTCAAGTTCTACCCGTCGTTATCCAGGTTAATTTGAACCCACCCGTATATACCCTTGACTATGGCCAACAAAGCAATACGACTGTCCCAAACCAACGCATTCTATCTATGCAACATATGAATACCCACCAGCTACCAAACACCGTGCCTTGATTAAGGCCAACAAACACAGCTTGAATACTGTTGAATATTCATATGAAACGACGGAGGGCTACGGATGGTTTTGGCGAAACCGTGAACGTAGTGAACTTGATATAATCGATGGAACGAGATAGCTTTTAAAAGGAGTGGTTCAAGCTCCGCGTTTAAAAGTTTAGTTTTGAAAAGAACCGAGTGGTTTTCAAAGTGTTCCAATCGACTTTTACTTGGTTTATTTTCTTGCATTAGTTCTTTTAATGCGTCCCATCATTTAATCCTACCATTGCAGAAAACAACCAAAATATGACGTACGCTTATGCCATTCGCATTCGCCACGGGGCCCCGTCATCACCCGTTAGGTTACTTAACTAACGACAGAGCGGGGGCTGGGCTAGCGCGGCTGTAAAACATAAGCAACGCCTAAATAGTTATCTTATATAAATATATAGCAATGATAGACATTACAGATCACAGATGAATACATTGGATATACTAGGAATCCGCAATTCGTTCGAGCCTGCAACGAGAAGTGGATTACACGGTCGCGGTGAATAGCAAATACCCCACCCAAGACCCCTACGGGTGCGGCAAACTATCCGCCAAGTACCCGAAGCGAAGCAACCTCCCTCAACACCATGAGTAGGCCACTCGGCACTTCGAGATACCCGGTAGTTTGTGCACCCCCTCCATGGGTCTATCCTAGGAGCAAAAACAGTAAAAAGAATTATACAATGACGGCTACAACCCCGACCCGGTTGTGCGGCCAAACAAATAATAATATTACATCAATTTACATATTACAAATGAATGAAAGAGAAACAACACTCATCTCACATCCACCCCGGCTATTCACCCGCGACAATCCAACCCATTCATATACACATACCATCATCAATCACAGATCACAGATATGTATAACCCCGACTAATCGACATATAGCGATTAGCCGACGTTTAATACATGCAAACATCACAGATATAACCCTTATAGTCAAAGTGTATTGAAGTTCGAAAAAAATACGGATTTATAGGCCCCCAAAAATAAATTTCTATTCTGGAAAATCTGGGCACATATAATCCATCTTAAAAATCCTAAAACCAAGCCAGAGATACATTGCACCAAACTCGACTCAGTGAAGAGTTAAAACGGCGGCGGTTCCGCGGCGGTTTAGACGACTCACTGGACCGGGT
The DNA here is from genome assembly GCA_030015575.1 of Agapanthus africanus. Classification (NCBI taxonomy): domain Eukaryota; kingdom Viridiplantae; phylum Streptophyta; class Magnoliopsida; order Asparagales; family Amaryllidaceae; genus Agapanthus; species Agapanthus africanus. Next base: position 268,602,239 of record CM057339.1, read on the forward strand.
TTGGTGGTTTTCTTCAAAAAACCCTGAGACGATTTTTGGAGTATAACAAATTTTGTTTTGAACAGAAAAAAATTTAACAGAAAACTAGGGTTTTGATATTTTGGTTTTTCGATTTTTCCGTTTCGAACTTCGACACACTTCACTATCTAGCTAGTTTATGTTTAGTTAGGCTCTGATACCACTGTAAGTCCACGTTGCCCACCCCGGTGCTTGCGGGGAGGCGGAAAAGAGAATAAAAATCGGATTTTTATGAGCTTAGGCAACATGGACTAGACATTGAAGGATCTTTGCTAAACAAAAACTTGCTAAAGCTAACTAGAAACTAGCTGAGTGCTAGAAAGGTTATACCTTGGGCTTTATGTCCTTCTCTCCTTGCTCCTTGGAGTGGTGGAAGGAGGTCACCTTGGTCGTCTTCTCACGTCGAAGAAAGATCCACCCGAAAGCCTCAACATTTGGCTTCAACTCCAAGCTAGAAGTAACTAGGGTGCAAGAAATGCTAATACTTGAACCCTAGATGAGAGTAGAGATGATCAAGAGAGGGTTTTTCTCAAGCTCAAGTGTTTCTCAACACATGAGAGGGGAGAGCTTGAGGGAGAGGAAGAACAAGAGAGAGAAATGAAATGATGGAATGAGAATAATGTGAACCATTCTTACTAATATGTGTGAATTATTGTAATTAGAAAATTAGCTAGATAATTGTCATGGTTAATCAAGACATGACCATTATCATTTCAATTTGCAAGGATCAAAAAGCATCTTCCAAAAGAAATGATGATGGTCAAAGTGTCAACCATAGTCAACAAGTCAAGGAGGTCAAATGGTCAACAACTCAAGGAGGTCAAATGGTCAACAACCATAACCATGCACAATTATAAAACTAATATCAATTAACAATAATACACACATAAGCATTAGGGTTAATAAAATGACAATAGTCATTAACCCTAATCAAAGTCCTCTCTCTCTGTCTCAAGCAGCTGTGCATACGCACCCTTATTCGTGATCCGAGGAACACGAACACAATGAGAAAAACCAATCCCTAATCATATACTAGGATCCAGCTTAAACCAAAGCCCGCTAGTATAAACTGTCTGGACAGCAAACGTGCACAAGTGCGCGGATGTGAACGAACCCTATCGCAAAACCATGCGACCTCTACTCATTTTGCCTAAAGGCGAATAGCTCTCTGTGTGGGACTCTAAAGACTCGACACTACGCTGGCAGTGGGTTTAACCACAGACCGCAAGCGGCACTAGCTGTACGTAACGGTCCCCAGGTAGATGTCGATAAGAAGACTGACGAGGTGAACCCCATCTGAACTCCTACTGAGCCTGTATGTGACAATCTCCGTACAGTCCGGTCTGTTCGTCTGATACATCGCATGGCGGGCCTAGGGGGCGGTGAACGTCAGTCCCCTAATAGCGGTACAAGTCGTGTCGGAGTGTAGCCCAGAACACCCTGAGATAACACTGGAAACCTACCAGTATATCTCGCTTGCCATGGCCAGGGACTACTCGTGTAATGGCTCTCCTGGACACAACGCGATGTCAACCCCCAATACCGGGAGAGACGAATCCTGTCTAACCGTCACTGCCTCCAAGTGCTTCGGGACTGCACCCAAAAACTACCTGTTTGCACGACTCCTTTGAGCTGTGGTAGGGTAGTAATCAAAGTGCAGTGGGAACACACTCGTGGCGAAGTGACAGTGTCAAGTCAACGGACTAAGCTGTACTCATGTCACCTGGGAACTGTTAACTGACGATAGATATAATACCAACCAACAGTCCCCGACGAGTCCTGTCCAGTGTACTCGTAACCTAACGAGCACCCGTATACTATCTCAAGTACGACGTACTGACGGCTGTGGGACAGACCGTCTCCCACACTGGGATGAGAAGCACATACGCTAGTCTACTCCGGAGTATCGATGCCCTGTCTCGATAGTCCAACGACTAGGGACCTGTATAAGGATGTGCTTATAGATCACCCAGCTCCCACGAGTGTGAGCGCCATCACCACGCTGGTAATCAAGCAAAGATCCTAAGGGCTCTACTAATATGTATATCAGCAATATGCTAAAAGAAACACATGCACATATTAAAGCAGAGACAAACCAAGTAGCATACTACCATTTCGAGCAAGATTGTATATACAACTGTGAATATCCCAAGCTTCCATCAAGTAATATACAAACTAGTATGATACAGTAATGGCCTCTAGGGCATATACACTAACAACTTGATCCGTGGTTCTGGGGGTTAACGGAACATAATTATTCATGATTCTTATTACTTGATCCGTGATTCCGGGGGGTAATGGAATAGAGTCACTCATGATTCTTATTACTTGATCCGTGGTTCCGGGGGTAATGGAACAGAATCATTCTTGATTCATACTTGATCCGTGGTCCCGGGGGTAACGGGATATATGCTTTTGAGTTACATGGAGGAGTATATCCATTGGTTTCAAATATTTGTAGGATAGTAAATCTAGAACCATAGATTTTAGGATACACATGATATACTTATATCTAGCTGTTATATCACCTGTGATTGTTATTTTTATAATTATACATTATTTTGCACGTGACACCCTATATAGCACACTGTTCAGTTTATTATTATTATCATTATATTTATGGCGCACCGACGTCTTGGTTTTGCATGGCCCGGTTCCTTTAACCTTATCGCAGGAAGATCGAGAATATTTTGACAGGCAAGCTGAACAGTGAGGAGCTTTACTGATTAGTTTTATTTTCTAGTTTTGGTTTTAACATTGTGATCCGATAAGGGTCGAGGCTAGGATATTATTTCTTGTTGGATCTTTTTTCGTTTATGCTACCTTTCTTGTTATTATTTTTTTGTGGCAGTTGGACATGTGGTAGTTAGATATTTTTTTTACTGTTCTTGATATCTGATTGACAGCCGTAATGTAACTTTGGAAGGATATTTCTTAATCATAGGTAGCATGGTTGGCTTTGTCACGTACCGTATTTACGTATTTTGGGAAGCGGGGCGTGACAAAGTTTTCTTGGTATCAGAGCATAGGTTTTAGATTAGCTGGGCTTGATTCTTTTGTAGTTGGGTATGGAACTCGATATATTGTCCTTAAGACCTAGAATTTTAGGAGCATGTCCTGCCACATTATTATCTTCTCATTCAAATTCTCAAATCTTATCCTTCCTATAAACTCTTTTATCTCTACGATATGGAAATGACATTACATCTCAGCTTGGAATTCTCTTGATTCCTTATTGTTTCTTCTTTCTTATTCCTTCAATTCTGATAGTAGGATTTGGACAACTTGAATAGAGTTATGTGATTATAACTATGTACCGTGGTATGGTTACAATGCAGTACTCTATTTAGGTAACCTATAGTCCTATTTCGACTCATTTTCTTCACTTATGGTCATTATATTACTTTGTTTCCACTCAGTGTCACTGCTTATGAGTTTTTGTCTTATCGCGAACTTGAATCCAACAACCGCGTTATATCTTTCCTCTTGTCCCGTAGTGACCAATCCGTCTGCGTTTTGAAGAACAAGGAAAAACACATGAGAGCATATGATGATTTCTGACCCCAGCGGGAGTTGGTACAAACCACTTCAAGGTCGATCTGGTGTAAGATGTTTCTTTAAGGAAGTTCTGACAGACTCGCCTCAATTCATCAGAATAGTGTAGCGGAAGTGTGGTGGGATGATAACCTATAAGTCTTAGAACAGACTTGTAAATTCGTGACGAGGGAAACTATTCGTATAAACTCAAAGGTGAAGTTCATGAACAAGTTATAGATGAAGCATCTCAGGTTTACTGCCAAAACAAGATGTGGGGTTCATGATTGATCTTTTTCCTAGAGTAGCGCTAATTTCAAAGACTTGTTATCCAATGGCACCGATGGAACTGGAAGAGGTAAAAAGATAAGTTTCTGAATGATTAGAGAAGGGTTGCATGTGCAACAGCGGTTCACCATAGGGGAGCTCCAGTTCTTTTAGTAAAAAAGAAAGATAGCACTCGGAGAATGCGCATCGACTATCGAGAGTTAAATCGGGTGACTATTAAGAACAAGTACCCAATTCCCCACATATGCGAATTATTCGATCAACTTAGTGCCGCGAGAATATTCTCAAAGTTGGATATACGATCAGGGTATCACCAAGTTCGGGTGAAAGCGAAAGACATTTGCAAGACATCGTTTCAAACTCGATAAGGGAATTACGAGTTTTTAGTTATGCCATTTGGAGTTACTAACGCACTGGTGATATTTATAGACTTGATGAACCAGATCTTTTCACCATTTCTAGATCAGTTGATGGTAGTATTCATTAATTTATTTTGGTCTATTCGAGGAGCAAAGAAGAGTATGAAGAATACTTGAGAATTGCATAGCAGACATCGAGACAAGAAAATTTATATGCTAAGATGAGGAAGTGTGAGTTTTGGCTCAATGAAGTATAGTTCTTGGGTCATGTTGTATCTAGAGATGGAATTGCAGTTGACCCCGAAAAGGTTGCAGTTGTTCATGATTGGCCAATTTCAAAGAATGTAGGGAAGATCAAAAGTTTCCTTGGACTTGCTGGATATTATTGAAGGTTTGTGGAGAACTTCGCTCGGATAGCAGAACCCTTAACCAAGCTAACACGAAAGGAGGTACCGTCTGTTTGGTCCGAGAAGTGTGCGTTAGATTTTGAACGCTGAAGCAAAGATTGACAACCGCTCCTATTTTCACAGTGTCAGATGGTTCCGGAGGTTTAGTTATTCACAGTGACACATCTGGGAAAGAATTGGGATGTGTTTTGATGTAGAATGGAAAGGTTGTAGCTTATGCGTCGAAGCAGTTGAAGATTCATGAGAAGAACTACCCAACTCATGACTTGGAATTAGCAGCGGTTAACTTTGCACTGAAAATTTGGAGACATTACTTATTAGGCGAAATGATCGAAGTATTTACTGATCACAAGAGCCTAAAATATATGTTCACACAGAAAGAGCTAAACATGAGGCAACGTAGATGGTTGGAATTAATGGCCGACTATGATCTTGATCTAAAATACCATCCGGAAAAAGTTAATGTAGTGCCGGATGTTTTAAGTCGGTTACCAGCAATACGGATGTTGACTTCGCAGAATGAGATTATAACAGATTTTCATAGATTCGAGTTGGAGTTCATACTACCAGATTTTTCGGGATAGTTGATACAGTTGCAAGTGCAGTCATCGTTGATTGATATCATTAAGGCGGCGCAGTAGCACGATCCTAGAAGATTGCAGAAATTTTGAGGACAAGTGGAAGCGGGAGTTCGAATGGATTTATTGATTCATGAATATGGTTTTTTAAGATATCGAAGTCGTTTGTGTATGCCTAAAGGAGAAGTTCGTGAAGAAGTCACGAAGGAGACTCATAGTCCGCATATTCAGTACATCCAGGAGGCACGAAGATGCATAGAGATTTGCGACAACGCTTTTGGTGGGAAGGCATGAAAAGAGTGATCGCTCGTTACGTGTTGAGGTGCTTGGTGTGTCAGCAAGTCAAGACTGAATATCAAAAGTTAGCTGGTTTGTTGCAACCGCTTTCGATTCCTCAATAGAAGTGAGAACATATAACCATGGATCTCATAACAGCCTTACCATGAAGTCCAAAGGGCAATAACGCAGTTTAGATTATTATCGATCGACTGACCAAGGCAGCTCATTTCATACAATTTCGAGTTGGTCAATCGACGGAGGCTTTGGCAGAGAGGTACATGCAGAAGATTGTAAGATTGTATGGAGTACCGGTGAGTATTGTTTTTGATCGTGATACCCGGTTCCTATCACATTTTTGGAGGAGTCTATAAGAAAGTTTGGGAACTCGCTTAAAATTTAATATGGCTTATCATCCTCAGACAGATGGACAGTCCGAGAGGACGATCCAAATTCTTGAAGATATGTTGAGAGCTGGTATGTTAGATTTCAAGGGTTCGTGAGAGGATCATTTACATTTAGTGGAATGCTTGTACAATAACAGTTTTCAGACGACTATACAGATGGCTCCATTTGAAGCATTGTACGGTCGTATGTGTCGCTCACCAGTATGTTGCGACGATGTTGGAGAAAGACGATTGTTGGGACCGAAACTAATTGTGAAAATTGTGGGGAAAATTAACTTGATTCACGATCATATGAAGGTGGCAAAAGATAGACTAAAAAGTTGGGCAGATATGGAAGGAAGACCGTTAGAGTTTGTTGTTGGTCATCATGTGTTCTTGAAGATATCACCAACTAAGAGAGTAATCTGGTTTGGTAGTCGAGGCAAGCTTAGTCTTCGATTCGTGGGGTCTTTATCATTGAGCGTATTAGAGAAGTACCTTATCGGTAGGCTTTACCATCATCTTTGGCAGGTGTTTATGACGTGTTTCATATATCTCAACTCCGCAAGTATGTTCGAGATGAGACGCGTGTCCTTGACCACTCGGAATTGATAGTGATGGATAATTTGACTTATGAAGAGCAATCGATGGCTATTGTGGATCGACGAGAAAATGTTCTCAAGAATAAAGTGATCCCTCTAGTGCTTATTTCGTGGGGAAATTATTCGTATTGAGAATCTACTTGGGGAACGTGAAGACGAAATTCGACAAAAATTTCCACACATCTTTCCTTAGATCCGTATTTTCATTGTTCTTGTCTTTTTCTATTTCGTGAATTTCAAGGACGAAATTCTTTTGTAGTTCGGTTAATGTAACACCCTAGCGTGATCGTATGATGTTAATTAGTATTTTAGACTTGTTTTATTTATTATTTGGGTTGTGATTGGTTTGAATAGTAGAAATGGTTATCCGACCGACCCGCATGTGTGAAACCATCATGGTGCTAGATTGTATTAATATTTATCAGTAAACTAGATCCATGAGAATCTAGTATAGCAGATATATATAATCTCTAAATCATCATATATCTTCTGGTAGCCACACATTAAAGATAATTTATGTATATATCAACTGTCATCATATGGTTAAACATCTCATGTTTTATTTTTAACTTTTATCTTTTACGTTTAAATCTAATAGAATCTGGATACCAAATATTTATTAGATTTAGATATATTTAAAATCGTTTTGAATCTTAAGTAAAGGGGTATAAGATATTAGAATTATATTCTTTGTACTATGGTTAAAAAGGTTATGTATATGTATTATTTCCCAAAATTTATTTACAGTGAAATTTTGGTGGCGACAGATTGAAGTTTGATATTATCTTTATACTATTAGTTAGATTAAACTATATATATACATATATAACCTAAAATATATTATACTATATATACTATTATATATATTTTATGTATTTTCTAAAGAAAACAAAAATCTCTCTCTGTTCTCTCTCCCACTCATCTCCCTCGTTCCTGACCCTAACCCAAGCAACCATCACCAAACCCCCTTCCTTACCTTATCTTCATCACAAATCCCTCTCTCCATCGCTCTCGCTCGTTTCTTCTCCCCCGTCTTCCTCGTCGCCATGTCACCAACCCTACATCATGCCACCCTATGAACCTATCACCATACCCACTGCCTTCTTCACCTTGTTGTCGACTCACCCCCTTCCTCATCTCGTCTTCATCGACTCCTTCTCCCTCGTCTTTGCCGGCAACCCCAACAGCCGATAACTCCCCTCACCATTGTCGCTATTTCCCTTCATCTTCACCAGAGCCAATCTCAACTGTACACTGCCACCTCCACCTTGCTTCCCCCCGCCTTCGATCCCAACCCAGACTCTACCTCTTTCGACCACCTCCTCACAACCCTGACATCACCTCGCCGAAACCCACCTTTGCCGGAGTACTCGTTTTCACTGTGACTATCGCAGCAGCCACCAACATCCAGAATTGAGCCTCTGTAGTTTCCTGAGTCGAGCAGCCACCCCAACACAGTCACATCGTTGCAGTTGCCAAGTTCAGGCCAAGATCTTGTCGCTGTCGAGTTCTACGTTGGGTATCCGTATTCGTCGTCGTATTTATACAGATCGAGGCAAGTTTCTAACTTGATACATGCTAGTTTAACTATACCCACATATATAGATTTATAATGTTGCAAATTATTATCAATATACAATTTTATAGAGATAATCTGTATTTTATAATTTATTAACATTTTAGTATCATCAAGTCTTATAAGAAGGCATTGGTACCTTTAAGCATATATTTTAATCTGTTTTAAGTATATGAAGTTAGTATTAATCAGTACTAAGTTTTCACAGTACATGCTTGAAATAATGTAAAGATTGATATATATATATATATATTAATTTATAAAAGATAGGCTCAAATTGATTATAGTATTGAGTAGTTAAAAGCATAATTTGGTTTCCCACAAATGTTCAAAGTATTATATAGTGTACTTAAAAATCAAACAATTGCTCTTCTAGGATATGATATCCTATGCATCCATATATGCTGTTTTCTTCTACATCGATCTTTTATAGAACTAATCAGGTATCTACAGTTAAGTTCACAATTGTTTTCAGTAATTCTTTGTTACCTGTTTTCTATGAGAATCTTGATGTTTTAAAATCTCTGTGCATTGTGGATGTTACTTTTATTTAGCTCTTGGAGTCTTAATTTGGTCCTTAGTTCCCTTCCTTTACTTACAATTCATGACCATTATAATCTTGCTTTTATGTTTGTTGCGCAAGTAAATTCGTCACCGGTTTAGTACATAATATCTGATATGCTTACGACCTACTATCTTGCTACTGCTATTACTATTTGTTTATATCTGTTACCTGTAACATTTACCGATGCCAACAATCCTGACTTGTTGTTCTGATGGATGTGACTTGTTATCTAGATAGACATAACCTGTACCTGTCTGTTCCTACGTTGGCATTAGTTAGAAATTATTCATATCTGACTTGAAAATTGAAACCCGGGGAAATCAAAAGTGTAACTGAAGTGTAACTGAAGTGTAACTTAAAAGGATATTACTTGATCCGTGATTCCGGAGGGTAATGGAACAAAATCATTCGTGATTCTTATTACTTGATCCGTGGTTCCGGGGGGTAACGGAACAGATTCACTCATGATTCTTTTTAAATAGGGCCTAATCTCAAGTAAAGCGCCATGGCAATACCTAATGCTGGATTTTCCAATGGTAATGTGGATATTCCAACTTAAGAAGATTACTTGAAGTCGTTGTGTCCAGCCTCAGAAGGGATCAGAGACACGACAAACGCGTGGCTACTCGAAATGCAACCTAAGGGACTGCATGTCGAGAAAATATCAACCAATGCTATGGTACGATGGACTTAACCCAGTACCACAAACCTAAAGGACTCCTATATCGAAGGGGGTTATCTATATTTCATGTTAGGATATACCTGCGGGATCCTCTTTACTCGTAGGGAGAAACACCTTTATGAGACCCTCACAGCTCATAAAGTTGAGAAGCCTTAGGCAACGGGGATATAAACCCATTTTCTAAGTCATCGCTGCCCTACAAGTAGGTCAATACTAACTCTTGTATACTATCTATGGGCCACCTGTGACAAAATTGATAGATGACGCCGCTATCAAAAAGAGAAAGGTGTGACTCATGGGCCTCAGGGTTTAAAACTATATATCTTAAGAATCATGATTTGAGTCAATGGTAGATGACGGCTCCATTGCCCTATCGCTATCTTCTTTGATTAAGATTCTAAAAGTTATGTACGATACGCCAGCTCAAAATCAGTCGTATGCTCTGCACTACTCTACACTACTTCAGCCACCTATATACCTCCGTGGGCAAAGTGGAAAACTCTCCCAGGAGTAACTCTTACTCGTAGTGGGTATCATGATCCAACTATCATATAAAAGGTATGCAATCTCATTACAAATTTCAACACTTGAAATTCCCAATATCTGTTTTTACCCCTAACGACCAATGACCTTGACGGAAGCCAACAAACCATGGTCCGCCAGTCAAGTTTAACCCATCATTTCGTGATTGAATTAAACCCACCCGCACGACCCTTGACAGAGGCCAACAAAGTCGTACGACTACCCTAATCCAATCGCATCATATGTGGCAGATAAGCACTAATCAACTACCGTACGCTATGCCTTAACGGAGGCCAACAAACACAACATGAATACTAAATAGTACTTATCTGAAATGACGGAGGGCTACGACTAGCTTTGAAGAAAACCTTTAGCGTAATGAACTTGATATCGTTGTAGAATCTAGTGATTTGAAAAGGAGTGGTTTAAGCTCCGCTTTTAAAATCGAGTAGTTTTCAAACAAACCGAGTGGGTTGTAGCATATGCTAGTTTTGATAAAGAGGTCATTCCTGGTGAAGGGATCTAGGCTCTTTCCTCTTCGAATGATATGCTGGATATTCATAATGGAAAACCGCTATGCAAAGCAATAACTAGAGCTACCTTTTTGAAAAATTTGATTCTACAATATCTTTAGATTTCTTTTCTTTTCATTAATCTCGTTAATGACATCCCATCATTTATGTTTCCTAAACATCACAGAAGAAATAAAAATAAAACATACATATATGCCATTTGTATTTGCCACAGGGACCCGGGTCTTCACCCTAAGGTTACTTAACTTACGACAGGGCAGGGTCAGGATTAGCACGGATGCAAAAAATATATAGTGTCTACCAGTATATTATATATATAAGTAGCATTTGTCTCACGCAGTTATATGATCACATCATATCACAGAATCAATAGAAGCAAACATATGAAATATAAGATATACTAGGAAGTCCGTGTTTTAAATTAAGCCAGTAATGAAAAACACGGGTTCCACGGTCGTGATGAATAGCCAATCCCACATCCCTAGACCCCTACGAGAGCGACAAGCAACCCTACAAATTCTAGAGTTAGGCGACCCGGTCTCGACTCCTCGAGATGGCTTCCCACTGGACATTAGAACCCGGCTACTTGTGCTCTCCGCCTTGGGTCTATCCTAATGCGGAAAAGTAAACAATATACATCAATGGAGACAACAAGCTCAACTCGGAAGTGTCCCAATAAAAGAATATTACATACATATTTCTTACATGAATGAAAATTGAAAAACTCTCATCTCACGCAAAAACCCCCGGCTATTCAATCACGACGATCTAATATAACATATCAACCAGCAACACAATAACATCACATGTCATCAACATAAGTAAATATGTGTATCCCTAATGTCGTTGACGTCTAGCTATGAGATCGGGGATACTGCCACATATTACATTTACGGTCGCAGAAAAGAAATGAAAACTACAATAATTAATCTGCATCATCCTTAGACATCATAAACCCGGAATATCACATATTTCGGATTTCATGCCTAACCTTATAAATCTTGCATTTAAGTCTTGAATTGAAAATACTTTTCAATAAACAAGTCGGGTAATTCAACAAGATTCCCGATTATATGATCGAATACTCGTCGGGAACTTTAGTAGATGGCCGCACCCCCGATGCCGTCAATGAAGTGCACTTGGGCGGAACACTACTGCCGCGAGCACCCGAGTGGATGTTTTTGGCCACGGGGTTCTCCTATAGTCACTTGGTCGGGGTTAAGGGGCGTGGCTATCTAGTAGTGTCTCCCGGCGAGTGTTCGCGTACAATACGAGATTCCGACGGAGTTTTGATCCAAATCGAAACTCTGTAGCAATCCATCAAATGAGACTAAAATGCTAGATTTACAAAACGATAACTAGTTTTCACAAAATTAATCTATGTGGATTCCAAAAATTGTATCACATATCCAAACTATCTAGACGATGTTAAACATTTTGATCGATGTTTCAAACACCAGCAAATCACAGAGACCTTAACAACTTGAGCCTTACTAAAAATACTCAGAAAGTCCAAAATGACATAATGGAGTAGCAGAAGAAATACGAGTCCTAAACTTTCTAATTTAGCGGCGAAACCGCGGCTAAACCCTAGGTTATGCGGCGGTTCCGCGGCCATTTGGTTGAGATAGGCCCTCGTACTTCTTGGGGCTCCATAAAATTACCTGCATGATTTTCTGAATATTTTTAATCTGTAAAATTTCAACTTTTGAAAAAATGGACAGAAACTATGAAATTCGGGTTTCGAAACTTCGATCGAACACTTTAACGTCGTCTAGACTATGCCTAAGTCTCTAGTTTGGCTATGATACTATGAAAGTATGTCTTAGCACCTCTACTATACAAGCATCAAGTATGCAATTTTTAAAAATCTAGAGGTCTAAGTTATACTAACCTAGAATTGAATCAGAGAATTAGGGTTTTGAAGCAAGAAAACAAGTTCTACACTAAGTGAAGAGGGTTACAATCTTTGTAGACCGGCCCTTCACTTCTAAAGCTCCAAGTATTAGTCCCTAGAACTCTTCTTAGACTCCACTTGGTGAAAGGAACGAGCTTGCTTTGTAGTCTTCAAAGTCGAAGATGATCCACCTTGAAGTCTCTCTAACTCAAGCTCACTCTTCACTATTCAAGGTATTAGTGAAGAAAACAACCTAAACTAATGAGCTAGATTAGTATGGGTTAATGAAGTAGGAGATTTGCTCACTTTAGAAATCTTTTTCTCTTTTTTTTCCCAACTCAAGAAAAACCCTAGAGAAGGAAGAAAATGAACTTGGGTGTGTGAGTGAATGAATGAGAGAATGAACCATGAGCTAGAGATAAGGTTGGGATGAATAAATATCTAAGAATAAAACAAAATTGAGGGGATGAGTCATGGCTTCTCAATGCTTCTCCGAGCATCCAAATCCATGACTCATTTCCACTCAATTTCTATTTTTCTAAAAAAATAATCATCCCAATTATCTTTACACTCTAGTGTGAGTCTCATACACCCATGTTCTATGTATCATCAACCATGATACAAAATGTAAATACATATATTAATATATATCTCATATATATATAAATGTATTTGTAGAGAAGAAAATCTTTAGTGAGCAATATATATTAGTTAATATATATTAATATATCAAATATAAATATATATCAAATTATTAAATCAATACTTGATTCAATAATCCGGTTATATCATATATAACAGACTAATATCATATATATATGTATATCATATTATTAAATCAACACTTGATTCAATAATACGGTCATATCACATATAACCGACTAATATTCAATATCTAATATTAAATCAACACTTGATTCAATAATCCAGTCATATCATATATAACCGGCCAATATCAAATATATATACATATAACAAAACATTGAATCAACACTTGATTCAATAATCCGGTTATATCACATATAACCTAACCGATACCAAATATCGCCAGATTGGAATACGGTATCACATACTCGTATTTAATCAAGCTCCTACACATATCACCATATGTGCCCTACTTCGTTTCGCTTGAGCTAGGAAACCTCTGCATGCGACTCTAAAGACTCGGCAATATGCCAGCAGTAGGTAATGATCACATCAGATAGCCATAAGCCGTCAGCGGTACTAGCTGGACGTAACGGCTATCCAGTTAGTGAACGAATAGAAGATCAACAAGCAAGCTTGTCCAAACTCCCGTAAAGCCTATAAGCAACACTTACCGTACAGTCCGGTCTCTTCGTTTGATATGTCACATATCGAGTCTGGGGGTGGGATCGTCAGACCCAGTAACTTGATAAGTCATGCCGATGTGTGGCCAATAACCGTTCGAGAAACTACTGATAACACTTACCAGTAAATCTCATCAGCCCCGGCCAGGGACTTGCTGTTATAACCAATTGAGCATAGCGCAACATCAACTCCCTATACCGGGAGAGAAGAAACCCCTCCTATTGCTCATTGCCTCCATGTGACTCGGGACTGTACCCAAAATTCACCTGTTTGCATGACTTCTTTGAGCCGTGGTAGGGAAGAAATCAAAGCACAGTGGGAACTGTTCATCACAGAAAACTACATTTTATTACCATTTATTCGTTATCTATTTTGTATATATCGGTACTATTAACCAGTGTCTGCTCAGTAATTACAGATTACAGGTGTTTGTGATAAAAGACTGGAAACACACTCAAAATCATGGATATAACGTTTGGGAGCTGACACTGCAAACGGAACAGAAAACCGATCGATATCCAATGAGATCTTGTGCAAACAATATTGCATACACAATTTTTGGTCCTACACAATGCATGTGCACTAGACCATGATGGGGGCTGCCTTGGCACACAATGAGCACAAATGAGGGTGATGTGCAATAAATGCTAAAAGTTGCGATGTGACTTAATGCATTAAGTTCCCTCCAAAACTACTGAGTATAACCTGAGCTGATATGAAGAAATCAAACAACACCAGTGGACTTGTTGAGTGCACTAGACTTCACCACACCAAAACGAGCCCCAAAGCTCGGACCAAGGCCGGCGAGTAACCCCCAGAATCCGGCGCCGCCAGATCCCCTTTGCCTAAAGCACTTCGTATTTTGTCCGGTCACTCATTGTTGTCGCATCACCCTGTTTTTATTATTTGTTTAATTTTATTTTGAGCCTATAAATACCAGGCCTTTGGGCAAGTTAGAGGGCACTATTTTTTGTGAGAGAGAAGTTTGTAAACATTATAACTAGTGATCTTGTAACCCTTAGTATGAATTTCTTGCCTTCCTCTAGTCTTGCAAGCTCTTTCTTGAGCTTGCAAGATTAGATTTTGGTATTTGAATTCACTTGTTTGTACTTGGAACCATTGCAATCAAAGTTTCATTTATATCAAGTCGATTCTTGTATCTATTCTCTTTTTGCATTTTTTCTTTGTTGTTATTTCTATTTATGATGTGTGAGTAGTTTGTTCTTGGGCTATGGTGAGGTAGGTCGTGGAATGGCTTTTCTTCCAACCCCTTCTTTTTTTATTCTTTCATTTTACACTTACTTTCTTAGTTATGTAATTTTACTATGCTTTGCTTGATAGGATATATTGTTTTGAATGGTTGCAAATCAACCTTTAACATATATCCTATTCTTTCTATACATTTTATTGCTGCTATATTATGATTTGAAGTTGAAAGGAATACGAAATTAAGTTAAGTGTTACAAACTAGTTAGATAGGATATATAGCATACAAATATATGTTTTATGGTTGCTAACTTCACTTAACTAATTCCGTATTCATTTCATTCTAAAAACTTAAATTTTTAGTTTCTTTTTAACTTAACCTTGATATCGTATTCTAAACCGACGCTTGTTTCGGATAGATGCGGTATGCTTTCGTAAATCAAATAGAAACTAAAAATGGACCTTGAATCAAGACGGAGAGTTGGGGGTAAAAGCCGTATTTCAACCATACCAAACCTTAGCCTAAGTTTTCTCTAAACAATCTTAAACCTTTCTTCTTTTAATTGTTGTAAAAACGTGACAAAATCCACTTCCAACCCATTGTTTCATAACTCAAAATGATGTCGTGATATCCACTCCCTGTGGTTCGACCCGTACTTGCCGGCTTGCATCAACGCAACGTGCACTTGCGTTATTTTTAAAACTCGAGACTCACGTCATGCATTATTTTCATGAAACAAAACCGACATATCCTAATTAAACAAAACTCGATAAAAGCATGACACTGTGAGTACCGAATAGGAACCACACAAGACTCTATGACGATCTCGGGTCTACAGACTAACCTGTACAAGTGTCACCAGAGAACTGCTATTTGACGATAGGTATGGTACCATCTAGGAATTCTCGGTGAGTCATATTTGGTGTATCCATTCTCTAATGAGCATCTGTGTACAATCTTTGATGTCAAACGCCAATGGTTGTGGGATCAACTATCGCCCCATACAGGGTCAAGAAACGTACACACTAGTGTAATCTGGAATATCGATGCTTTGTCTCGATATTCCCTCGACTAGGAACTGTTAAAGGATGTGCCTGTGGACTGCACAAGCCCCACTAGTATGATCTGCATCATAGTCTTGGTAGTCAAGCCTACATCTTAAGGGCTTTATCAACATGTAACAGAGAGACAATATAATAATATAAGTGTACATGTTAAGATAAAGAGCAACCAGATAGTATACTATCATGCCGAGCAAGAAAGTCCTCTATATATATGTCCAAGTATCCACTATATCATACAATAATGGCCTCTAGATCATACATATTCCCAAGATGACACACCAAAAAATTGAGAAGTGTTTATATAACACTTTTATCTTTTATTGCATTAAGTCCAATGAAAGAGGATATGGTGAAATCATACACATGCACCGTAGCCTTGCCGTGCCAAGCGAGTGAGCTGCGTGTGCTTGCACCTGCAAGGGCATGAATGCCGCTCCGATTTCAGTTCATAAAGTTTCGAGCATTCTTTTTACAGAAAACACACTAGTTCAGAGAACGACAGAGATTAAGGGCGAAGCAGATAGATGTGCACTTGATAAAAATCCATGTATTTGATGTGCGCAACACGTGCGCATATGACTTAAGTTCGCACTTGATAAAGATCAATTTATTTGACATACGTGCGTTGCATGTGTGCATGTGTCTAAATTTCGCA
This sequence comes from Agapanthus africanus, assembly GCA_030015575.1. Lineage (NCBI taxonomy): Eukaryota > Viridiplantae > Streptophyta > Magnoliopsida > Asparagales > Amaryllidaceae > Agapanthus > Agapanthus africanus. The sequence goes on from CM057339.1 coordinate 268,618,717, forward strand.
CTTGGCAAAATGCCAATATATACACGTGCACTCACCCTGTATTGTGCAAACTTAAGACTGAAGTATCTAATTGATACGAATCAATTAAAATCAATTTGTTATTAAACAAATTTAACTAATTAAAATGAAATTATATCATATCAAATAAATCTGACGGTGCGCACCTACCCCGTAATTGATCTAAATCAATTTAATACAAATTAAATCCAAATCAGATTGAATTAAATCGAAATAAAATCAAAACAAATTAAACAAACCTTAATTTCTTCTCTCCTATAAATAGGAGTCTTATATGAAGAAATCGGAGTCTGAAAACCTCCCATAAACTTTGGAAAAATTCCAAGTCTTTTTCTTCCTCCATGAATAAGTGCGCAAGGTAGAAATAAAGATAAATAATTCTCTTTTCCTCCATTAAAAAAATCTTTTGCTTTTAGACAGAAACCTTTACTTCTTTTTCGAATCCATTGATTCGCTGTTAAAAGATCAAATGATTTTAGGGTTCGTCCTTCGTTCATAAAATTTATAGTTTTGCGAGAGATCGATCCTAAGATCTAAGAAAATAAGATGCGCACCATAAAACACATGCATATGACTTGAAAACAGATAAAAATCGAAACTTTTGTTTCTTGGAAAAATAAAAGAAGAAGCAAAGAACATAAAACAGAAGCCATTGCTTCTTGGTGAAAGATTCTGCATTCTGATGAAAACAAGTACACACCCAAACTAGTGCGCACTTAATCAAAAATTGCTGTCCTTAGGAAAATATTTCTCTGGAGATATGTGAATCACATGATACCCACATGTGCGCACTTGTTGGATGTCGCCTATAAGGCATGTGCGTAATGTCATATACATGTGTGCGCACTTGTTGAAAACTATCCATGATATACGGGTGTCATGTGATATGCAAGTTGACTTGTTAAATACATGCACGCATACATACTTGCGATATAACTCTGAACCCATAACAAATGCGAGCCATGCAATATACGTGTGCGCAACACCTTGATTCAAAATACTGCGTAATCACGTGCAAAACATGTGCGCACTCTTTTCAAATAAAACAAAATGGCATGTGCGTTCCATAAGCACTTGCGCACTCTTTTCAAATAAAACAAAGTGGCATGTGCGTTCCATAAGCACTTGCGCACTTGAAAAATAAACCATTGCTTGACTGCTTAATTAAAATTAAATTAAGTGTCAAAACTTTTGCTTCTTATATGCAATATATTGATCAAAATATCAATAAACCTAAGTGATCTTAGTCTCAAAGATGACTAAAAGTTCCTTAGTTTATACTTGTTAAGTTGATCTTAATCAAAAACAGGATTAACGAGGTTTAACCATATTCCTGAGTTGATCTCAAACTCAAAGATGACTAACGATCCTTAGATGACATATTTCGAACCGATGGACCTTCTTTACATGAGATCTGCATCCTAAGTTCGACCCCAAATTTATTATATACAGATTTAGACTAATCCACGCCTTACAGGAGATGACATAAACTAGTCTTCGCATCCAATCCATGAGCAACCCCAAAATAAACAATATAACACGACACGAAGTGATCTGCCTGAAGCAGGTGAAAGTTGTTATCGCAAAATTAACAGTAGGGCCTTGCGTCTGCAAGGAAGAGCGTCCTCATAATAAAAAATGCCTCAAAGAGGGGGAATTTGATAAGTCACGCTACATTGGTCGCATCTGTCCAAACCTCCGATATACGGTGTCATAAATCAACTTGGTATCTTCGAAGAGGTGGATGGATATGTTCCATGTAACATCTGCCCCTGTATTCAGGTTAAATGCCTCCACATCTCGGACCCATCTCCGGTGATAAACAGATTTTGGCACGCCCGGTGGGACCTCTTCCTCTTTCCACTCCAGACTTCGTGTGTCGTGATTCGCGAAAAAATCGTGGTTCTCTATGTTTATGTTTGCCCTTGGAGTTTGAGATACTAAAATTTGGTGTTTCGCTTCCGTGCAAATTCAATAGCTTCCAACTACACCACCTGCAACAGCAACAACTCCCATACTAACTCCGCCCCATCTAGGGAGTTGCCTACATGCCTAATGCAGCCTCGATTTTCTCCTTGCCGCCCAAGCGACCACTGGGCTGTTCTTTGGGACCATAATCCTATCCGCAAACTTTCGCCCCCAACGCCTAAAGAAGAAGCTCCGCGAAAGTCGGTGTTTGATCAGTTAGCCACTACGGCAGGCCCCGCTAACACGCATGCCGGCGCTAAATCTTCAGTCTTCGACGGGCTGAAGGTAAGCTTAACGGGCCCCACAAAGATGCCCATGATCCCTGAGGGGGTTTCCCTTAAACGGCTGGCTCTCCCCGCTCCTGCTTTGCGTGAAGCAAACAAGAGTGCTTCACCATTAAGACAGTCAGTCTTCAATAGACTGAGCGATCCTGCTCCAGCTCAACCAAGGATGTCAGTCTTTCATAGGCTGACACTGGACGAAATCCCCAAGCAATGCAGGGGGCATGCTCAGGGAGCGTCTGATGCTGAGACAATTCCCATTAGAAGACATGGTCAATGTCGCCATTGGCGCCGAATAAGACAAGCCGGGGGCAATTCCGCCTCCTCACTTACCCCACCAGCTCCTATGGTGGTTATTAATGTTGTTGTTCCAACCGGGAACAATTTTGAACCGCTTATAAGGGTTCGCAAAAACTCGCCCACTGCTATATTGAAAAGATCGCCTCCTCCTGTGGAAGCACCAAAACAGCCGACGCCAAAATACTCCCACAATCGGCTCTCTTAACAAATTCACAGAGTCTAGAGAAAAGTCCAGGACTCTCTTCTTGATGAAAATTATTCTCGTCGATCGAAAAAGTCCAAGGTTCGACCAGAGAACAATCATTCCTCTGCCATACATTGGGGGACTTCTCGAAGCGAGGAGCCTGTAATAACGGTTCCTCCACTAGGCCTCTCACAAAAGACCGAGGCCGGAGAAAGTTCTAGTGCCAGAGGTAAAATCCAAAGGGGAGTGCTCTAAATGCCCCAAGTCTGGAGGCATAACCATACACAGTCTATATTACTGGTAGTAAGGAGGAGAGCCGTGCTTCCGTTAGTCATAGACCGCAAATTTGGTCAGTAACGAAAGCTCAGGAGCAACAATAGAAATTCCAAGATATACTTGACAAGATGGCAGTGCTTACCGAACATATAGAAAGTCCAAATAAAGAAATGGAAGAGCACTAAGAATAGGAATCTGATACCGAGTTCTTGCGACGGGTGCTTGAAAAGAAGGACAGGGAAGCGGCAGAGCAGGCTGCTAATATAAAGCAGATGGCTCTTCTGTTTCAGGACGTGGTTGGAATGATGATCCAACTAGAACAACTAGCTGAAGAATCATGGGTGATTATTGATTGGTGTAGATTTCGGATGTGTCGTAAAACAAATCAAATAGTCTCCGGTAACGGAGCCATTGATTGAACTGTAAATGTTGTATCGAATCAAAAATTTAAATTGACCGCAATCAAACTACGGTGTCAGCTGTAGCTAATGAATGAGTGCGGATCGTCCACAGGGATCTCGAGATTCGTTTGTATTTTTATTTGTTTGAAATGAAATGTTAAGCAACAAGAAAACAAGATTCAAGAGTGAATTGTATTCATGTGTCACTATTCTCTACTAAAGAATCAAGAAACTATAAACAATCAAGAATCGGGTTTCAATGGTATTTTCCAAACAACAATCAAGAATGATAGAGAGGCTCGTAGGAATCGATAGGATCTTTAGATGTGTTGTAGTCTACAATATTTCGTATTCTTGTCCTTCGAAGAATTGATACTAGATCAATGGTTATCGACGAGAGTTAGGGTTTCTTGATGAAATTAAGGTTTCATCTCTTAACCCTTGCTCTTTCGAGGATACCATGTATATTCTAGCCTCTAGCAATTTCAAGAAACGATCGGATCACCCCAATCTCGAGCGATGTTGATCAAGAAAGCATCGCATCGAATTGGGTTGTCGATTCTTGAACTTGCTAGGGTTTACAAACTCGTGGGATTCAAGAATTGATTACAAATTTGCTACATCATCATACTAAAGATCGTTTCGACTCCTTAACGAGCGGAGTTTTATTCACACATCACCACATAGACAATATTCAAGAATAGTAAAGATAACATGATGCGGAATTTAAAGAAAACAAGATAGAAGAAAATATCACCTTTTATTTAATCAACAACTTCAATACATTCTTTCAAGATCTACAAGAAGAAAGAAAATCGATCGTTGACTCGGCTTCGCTCGTCTCCGTGGATCGTGGATCTACTTTTGATCTCTTGCCCGATGGAAGATCGGCTCGGCTCATAAAAGGGTTGAAGGAATCTTGCTTGGCTTGCACTCAAGATCTTGAATTGTGGTTGGATTTAGGGTTAGGGTTTCCTACAAGATTTCTCACTAATCTTGAGGAAGATGAAGATGGAGAAAGAGAGAATGGCTAAAATCTAAGATGTTGAATCTTTTCCTCTCTATGGCAACATGATAAGATTTGTGAGTCAAGGGTCTTATTTATAGAACTTTCACAACCCTAGGTTTAGATTTGAATTGGACTTTCCCTCCCAAAGTTTGTTGACAAGTTTGTTGGGCTTTAGCTTAGGGTTTAAGCAAGGGTTTAGGAAAGTTCTAGAAGTATTAGGCTAGTTTGGGTGTTTGCTGATCTGGTGGAAGTATCTGGAATCTTCTGGAAGTTTGTGTGCATTTATGAGCCGTGGGCACTGAAACAGGAGTTTTGGTGAAGTTTGAGGAGCTAAGTCCCTGGGTCCACCGCGGAACCGCCGCAAGAAGTAGCTTTAGGCCGCGCTTCCGCCGCGCATTGGTGGGCTTGGGCCTTGGGCTTTCTGCTGTGGCTTGGTACTGCTGTATGGTTTATTCTTTGATGTTTAGAATTGCAGTTGCCCTTCTGTGTTGATACCAGATTTGCTTTCAATGAGTTTACGAGCAATTGTAATGGTCGAGCAATGTAATGATCGAGCAAGCTTCTTTTTCCTGCATAGACTTCGAAAATAGGGGTTGCAAGATATAGAAAATATGCTATGTAATGCAATGCAGTTAATTTCCCCAGGAATGCCGGTTTTAAGGTCGAATACATGTAATTTGATATTTTGCGACCGATTAGCTAATATGTGAATTATGAATACCGTACACTTCTATATGTGTGCAGATGATAAGGAAATTGCCGGTTAAAATATGCAATATTTTCGACTGATCAAATACCCCCAAACTTAATTTCGATCGTCTCGAGAGAATGTTTTATTAAAAAAAGAGAAGGAGAAAACAAAGAAAGAGAAAAACTAACTAGCACACTTTCGTAGGCAACACGATTGCACTGAGCATGTGCAACAAGCCTTTAAACCTCTAGGTGTCCCTAGTAGGAGGAGTGTTGTCTCCTGAGGGTTTTCAGCGGATTGCACCCACAAAATCCAAAAATAAAAGTAAGATCATGAATATTACATTTAAAGAAAAGAATTGTAAAAGAAAATCCTTGAAAATTAGGGTTTCCAACTAAGCTAGCTTTTCGGTTGTTATGAGCCCTATCTTAATGGTCATGAAAAGATGTCAGAAATCACGTCCTCCCTCAATAAAACATCGTCTTATTCTTCATTCCTATCTTTATTCCAAACATCGATCATATCACCTGCGTGTGTGTAAAGACATCCCTACACCCGGAGAATTCAATTCAAGCTATCTTACTCTTGCCCTTCGACCTCAGTACTTCTTGGCAAACGAGATTGCTTACACACTTTCATGCGACCGTTAATACTTCTTGAGGTACTAACCGACCGATTACTAATGTGCTTGATAACTTGGTGTATTTTCCTCGTCTTGCACCACCTCAGGCATAGCAGTGACTCCCAGACCAGTTGACCTTGGGGCACTAGGTGAAGAAGCACCCTTTTGCTATATATTTTTCTTGCCCTTGGTGATAACAAAACCAGTATCCATTTTTTTCACCACTTTAAAACACATTTTTCTTTTTTTCATACTTTTGGCTTTAAGACAAGAGCATTTCAAGGTATCCTCTACTATCCCAGGCTTCAAGACGTGTGTAAGTGCGAATAGCAGGGTAGCAACGTTCAAAATGTTTGGCTTCCAGAATAGAAAATATTTTTCAGACTTATTTTTATCCTCAGATTAGTGACGTCCTTCATCTTACTAACCCTTGGGACAACGGCTCATAACTACTTATTACTAGTTCGTATAAGAAAACTTCTAATTTTCTTAGTTTTCTAAAATTTTTCCAATCTCATGGATGTAATTGTTCACTGTCTAAACTTTCATTATCTTATTTATATACAAAAAAGTGTAAATATTAAAATTATTTTTATATTTGAATTTTTTTTTAAATTTTTAAATTTTTATAGATTTTTAAAAGAAATGTTTTGTGCTTATGCAGATGATATGCAAATGATGCGAAAATAAGCACAAACCTCCCCCAAACTTGTTTTCAACAGTGTCCTCACTGTTGCCGACAGTTATACCTACAAAAATCTGTAAATCTGGGAGGAATTATTAGTGGGGGCAAACATATAAGTGAAGAACTTCCCCCAAACTTGTTTTATTTACTCACCTTCATTCAAAAAAAAAAAAAAATGATGCAATGATATACTGGACATGAAAGTGAGACGGAGGAATTTTAATCAAAATAAACTGGCTCTTGTAAGAACAAGAGCTCCTCCGTGGGGTCAGTGGAAAAATACGACTTTAATCTATGTCCATTTACTTTGAAAACAGTGCCGTTTTTAACATTTTCAACTTCTACTGCCCCGTGCGGGTATACAGACCGCACAACAAAAGGTCCCTTCCAACGAGATCGGAGCTTACCCGCATGAAGGTGTAATCGTGAATCATAAAGAAGGACTTGTTGACCAGGTAAAAATGTTTTCCTTACAATGTTTTTATCGTGAAAAACCTTAGTCCTATTCTTTGTGATTACAGCATTATCATAAGCTTCATCGCGGAGTTCGCTTAACTCGTTTAGTTGCAGCTTCCGAAAGTTGCAAGCAAGGTTTAGATCAAAATTAATTTCCTTTATAGCCCACAATGCTTTATGTTCTATCTCAACAGGTAGATGACATGCTTTACCAAACACTATCCTATATGGAGACATTCCTAGGTCGGTCTTCTATGCAGTCCTGAATGCCCAAAGAGCATCCGTCAATTTGGTCGACCAGTCTTTTCTATTTTTAGCAACAGTTTTCTCCAGGATAAGTTTGATTTGTCTGTTTGAGATCTCAGCCTGCCCGCTTGTTTGGGGGTGATAGGGTGTAGAAAGACGGTGGTTGATTGAATATTTCCGCATCAGAGTCTCGAAAGATCTGTTGCAGAAGTGTGTCCCATTATCGCTAATAATAGCGCGTGGGTGTCCAAATCGCGAGAAGATATTCTCCTTCAAGAACTTAATGACAACTTTCTTGTCATTAGTACGACTTGGAATGGCTTCTACCCACTTGGAGACATAATCAACCGCCAGCAATATGTACAGATTCCCAAAGGAGTTGGGAAAAGGACCCATGAAATCTATGCCCCAAACATCAAACATTTCAACAACCAGAATGGGTTGCTGAGGCATTTCATTCCTTTGGGATATTCTACCCGTATACTGACATTGTGTACAGGTTTTGCAATGTTCAAATGCGTCCTTGAATAAGGCCGGCCAATAAAATCCAGATTGCAAAACCTTTTCCGCTGTTTTTCTGGGACCAAAGTGACCCCCACAGGCCTGATCATGACAAAATGAAAGAATACTCTTGAATTCTTCATTCGGGACGCACCGGCGAATGATCTGATCAGGACAATATTTAAACAAATAGGGCTCGTCCCAGTAATAGTGTTTTACTTGGGAAAGAAAGCGGTATTTGTCCTGTTTTGACCAATCGCTCGGTATCAATCCCGTGGCATGATAGTTCACAATATCCCTGAACCATGGTTCAGAGGATACGCTCAAGAGTTGTTCGTCAGGGAATGAGTCATTGATCGGCAGGGTCACAGGGGAAGAAACGATGCGTTAAAGGTGGTCAGCTACTACGTTTTCACATCCTTTCTTATCTTTGATAACAAGATCGAATTCTTGTAAAAGAAGGATCCAACGTATTAGTCGACCTTTGGCATCTTTCTTCGCCAACAGATGTTTTAAAGCGGAATGATCAGTATATACAACAATAGGTGAGCCGATTAAGTAAGGCCTGAATTTCTCTAATGCGAATACAACCGCTAATAGTTCTTTCTCTGTGGTTGTATGATTGATTTGCGCATCATTCAGGGTCTTACTAGCATAGTAAATCACGTGTGGCATCTTTTCAATGTGTTGTCCAAGGACAGCACCTACAGCAAAATCAGATGCGTCACACATCAGCTCAAAGGGGTAGTCCCAATTTGGTGATGATAAAACGGGGGCTGAAGTGAGTGAGTGTTTAAGTGAGTCGAAAGCTGTCTCGCAATCCGAGTCAAAGTGGAAGGTCGTATCCTTGGCCAGGAGTAGTGTTAAAGGTCTAGCAATTTTGCTAAAGTCCTTTATGAATCTCCTATAAAAGCCAGCATGGCCAAGGAAAGAGCGAATATCTTTGACGCTTTTGGGATGAGGGAGGTTTTGAATGACATCTACTTTAGCTCTGTCAACCTCGATGCCTTTCTGTGAAATGACATGTCCAAGGACTATTCCTTCTTGGACCATAAAGTGGCATTTTTCCCAGTTCAAAGTCAAGTTCTTCTCTTTGCATCGAGTAAGAACAGCGTCAAGATTCGCTAGGCATTCAGAAAAAGAATCTCCAAAAATCGAAAAGTCGTCCATAAAGATCTCCAGGAAATTCTCTACCATATCAGAGAATATCCCCATCATACACCGCTGAAAGGTAGCGGGAGCATTGCATAGCCCGAAGGGCATGCGATTGTAAGCAAAAGTTCCAAAAGGACAAGTAAAAGTGGTTTTATCTTGATCCTTTTTGGCGATGGGGACCTGATTGTAGCCTGAGTAACCGTCCATGAAACAATAGTATTGTCGTCCTGCTAAGCGTTCCAGCATCTGATCAATAAATAGCAGAGGAAAATGATCTTTCCTCGTAGCAGCATTGAGTTTTCTATAATCGATGCATACACGCCATCCAGTTTGGGCGCGTGTCTGAATCAACTCATTCGCTTCATTTGTGATCACAGTGATGCCGGATTTCTTAGGAACGACGTGTATAGGACTTACCCACTGGCTATCGGAAATCGGGTATATAATACCACTATCTAAGCATTTGACGATCTCTTTCATGACAGCTTCCTTCATGACGGGATTTAACCGTCTCTGTGGTTCTCGGGTCGGTCTGGCATCATCCATCACATGTATATGATGTTCAACTATCAAGGGACTAATCCCTTTGATGTCCGCCATACTCCAACCAAACGCCTCTTTATTAGATCTTAATACCGATAAAAGTGCATTTTCTTGCTCTGATGCAAGAGAAGTGGATATTATCACCGGTAAAGTCTCGTTCTCACCAAGATATGCATATTTTAGGTGAGAAGGTAAGACTTTGAGATCTAATTCAGGCGGAGAAATGATCGAAGGAAGGATCATAGAATGATTTTTGGATTTACAAAGAAGCTCAGAGCCTGTGAAAGATACAGACTCGGGTGGAGAAAAGTCAGAAATGCAGGACTCAAGTGTAAGTGAAGTGTCCTCACTAAGATCAAGTGTAAGATCAAGCAGAGATGTGCTAATGTCATCGAGATCAGTAAAGCAAAGTTCCTCGGCTCCACAACTTTCGGGAGCGATCTCATGGACAGAGCACACATCTAAAATATGAGCACTAGGTTCTGATGGCTGACTTCCAACTTTGTAGATATTTAGTTCAATGGTCATATTTCCAAATGATAAATTCATTGAACCATTTCTACAGTTTATAACAGCGTTGGAAGTGGCTAGGAAAGGACGACCTAAAATCACCGGAATTTGGCCCCGGGGGTTTGCTACAGGATGTGTGTCGAGCACAATGAAGTCTACAGGGAAAACAAATTCCCCGACCTTTATCAGCACATCCTCTAATTCACCCCTTGGTTTGGTGATAGATCGGTCTGCCATCTGGAGAGTACAATGAGCAGGTTTCAGCTCTCCAATTCCTAGTTGCTCATAGACAGAATAAGGTAACAGGTTAACACTCGCGCCAAGGTCTAAAAGAGCACGATTTATGTTTTTACCCCCAATTGAAATCGATATTGTAGGACATCCTGGGTCCTTTCGTTTCTTTGGTAGCTGGGGAATAAAAGCAGTGCTGATATTATTAGCCATAAAGACCTTCTTCGGCACTTGAGTCTTCCTCTTCCTAGTGCACAAGTCCTTTAGAATTTTCGCATAAGCGGGGACTTGTTGAATCGCATTTAGGAGAGGGATATTGATGTTAACCTGTTTGAACATTTCTAAAATTTTCTCCATATGAGGACTCGTTCTGTTTGCCCTTAGCCGATTCGGGTAAGGTGCTTTTGCAATAAGCGTAGGGTCCATCATAGGAGAAGGAAAGGGGGGTAGACGAGATCCCAAAAGAGGTGTGGGGACCGTCTGTGGAGAACTATAAGGGTTGGGTGAAGGTGTTGAGCCTAAAGGGAACTGGAGAATAGGCTCGTGCGAAGGTGGTTTGGTAGAAGAAGAAGGATCAGAAGGAGAAGTGTGTGTATGTGGAAAGGTCTCAGCCGGGGTTTTGACATGATTTTCAGTATTATCAATATCTTCCCCGACATTATTATTCAGCACTCTTCCCGATCTCAACGTGGTAATGGCATTTACATTGTAATGCCCAGGATTCTGTAGGGGTTGAGAGGGAAGTTTCCCTTTTTCTCTCGCACTCATTTCAGCTTTGAGGCGTGCGATTTCAGCTTCCATCGTTCTAATACTCTCAGCTTGTGACGCTGAGTTTTTCTTTATTTCACTGACGGAAGATCTAACCTCAGTTGAAACTTCCATGAAATTGGATAAAAGTGATTTCATGGTTTGAGTAAATTGAGAGAAATCGTCAGAACAGGACTGCATAGGATTAGACTGTGCAGGATTGTTGCCCTGGTTTTGGAAATTTTGTGACTGGTAGGGGTGCTGAGTGAGTTGGAGGGGTTGCTGTTGTGGTGGAGGAAGAGCCCTTTGAAAGTTATTTGTGTTTGGAACCGTGTTTTGAGATTGATTTTGGTTCCAAGCAAAATTCGGGTGGTTCCTCCAACCCTGATTGTACGTGGAAGAATATGGATCGTTTCGAGGTCGTTGAAATGCGGCATTAGAATGCTCGTGACCTTGAAACGCCGAGTTTAAAGGACATTCTTCCGTTAAGTGTGACGGATCAGAACAGCACCCACAAATAGTTTTGGGGAGTGATACCGGGTTTAGGGAGGCTGCTGCAAATTTGTGTTCCATAGCGTCGAGCTTCTTTTGCATTGCTGCCATTTCTGCTCGAACACCTATGGACACATCTACTTGGTGTACACCACCCCTATTCAATGGTTGGGTTCCACTCTCCCAAATTAGTGATTTTTCAGCGAACTCTTCTAAGTATCGCCAGGCTTCCCCATCGTCTTTGGTCATAAATGTACCCTAACACATATTTTCAAGGCTCTGTTTAGTGCTAGGGTTACTGCCCTCATAGATGATTCGGCAAAGCTCCCATCTCGGGATGCCGTGATGAGGACATTGAACCAAGAGATCCTTGAAACGTTCAAAGTATTTTGAAAATTGTTCGGTAGGGAGCTGGGCAAATTGGTTTAGTTCGCTACGGATTCGAGCCGTCTTTTGGACTGGGTAAAATTTCTTTAGGAATGCTGCGACGAATTCTTCCCAATTCGTAATAGAGTGTGCAGTAGTGTTATATAGCCACTTTTCGGCTATATCGCACAAGGTAAAAGGAAGAAGTCGTAGACGCATCGTATCCACAGAAAGTTGAGACGTACCCATCATAGCGCATACGTTTTCAAATTTGGTAATGAAAACGTAAGCGTCCTCGGTCTCGAGTCCGTGGTATTTAGGTAAAAGGTTGATATACTGGGGCTTGATTTCAAAGTTATCCCCATTGGCAGGTGGTGTGGATAAGCAGGTCGAAAGAGGACCTCTGTGTGGATAGCATCTTTCCTGAAGAGAAATGTGGGGAGGATTCTGCGCACCAACGGACGGTGGCAGATTGGGGTTAAAGAAGTTTGATGGATTCGGATCCATCGGTGTGGGTGTGGAAGTAGGTAAAGAAAAGGTAAATGGAGAATTATCGACTTCGGAGTCGATAAAAGGTACGCGGACTAAACGGGCACTAGAATCCCGTGTCCAGCCTATCTTGTACTAAAAAGGGTTAGTACAAGTGGCAGTGTTGGCTTATAATTAGGGGTAAAATGAATGCGGTGTTTGCTTTGAAAAGGGACGGATTTTGAAAAAAAAAAAAAAATGATGCGACAACCAAATGCAGCAACACAAACCCTAGAATCTAATGGTCACCTAGGTCCGGCTCTAGACCGCTCCTAACTGCCAAAAGACAAGTCTCGGGATCAATCCTTCACTGCCTCTTTGTCCCCCTGTGGCCGGATGAGTGCCAGGTAAGTGGGAAGGAACCACCACTACAGTGGACCTAATTAATAACCACTAGCCTTAGACACACTCGCCTTAGGCACCACAGAAAAACGCGGATAAGCAATGAATTACCCACGGCCCTCTCTTGTCCTAAATGAGCGCGACAGTCCTTAGAGTCATCTCTAGATTTCTTTTAGTTAATGGGGGTAAATGCGGATGCAAGTTTGGTGGTTTTCGGGGCCTAGGAAGGGTAATGAAATCCCCACCTAATTTGGATTTGGCCGTGCCCCTTAAATTCCGTATTTAATATGCAAAACAACCAAGAAAACAAAATCACGCACAATTTTAATTTGCTTTTGCGGCGCAGCTATTGTTTGCAAAGAATCCTGCAGAAAGGATTAGTTGGAGTTAAAAAAGGGAGAGGGGAGAGATCAAGAAATCACCTGCTGGAAAATTTTCCAGAGAACCCTCAAGACTGCGGCGCTTCCGCCGCAAAAACCATGTTTATGCCGCCCTTCCGCGGTTGGATATTGGGTTCACTGCACCAAATTTCTTCAGCTGCTTTCTGTTCCTATCTCCAGCTCTCTGGTATATCCCAAATAATTTTTCCACAGCTCAGAATGCTCCAGATCACCTTGCAATCAAATCACAACACACGTATAAGAGTTTGTACGAATTTTGATTTCAAGAAATGAAACGTAATAATTCTTTCACTTCAAACTATAAAATGTAAACGAATTAGCGCGCGATCCCCGGCAACGGCGCCATTTTGATTGGTGTAGATTTCGGATGTGTCGTAAAACAAATCAAATAGTCTCCGGTAACGGAGCCATTGATTGAACTGTAAATGTTGTATCGAATCAAAAATTTAAATTGACCGCAATCAAACTACGGTGTCAGCTGTAGCTAATGAATGAGTGCGGATCGTCCACAGGGATCTCGAGATTCGTTTGTATTTTTATTTGTTTGAAATGAAATGTTAAGCAACAAGAAAACAAGATTCAAGAGTGAATTGTATTCATGTGTCACTATTCTCTACTAAAGAATCAAGAAACTATAAACAATCAAGAATCGGGTTTCAATGGTATTTTCCAAACAACAATCAAGAATGATAGAGAGGCTCGTAGGAATCGATAGGATCTTTAGATGTGTTGTAGTCTACAATATTTCGTATTCTTGTCCTTCGAAGAATTGATACTAGATCAATGGTTATCGACGAGAGTTAGGGTTTCTTGATGAAATTAAGGTTTCATCTCTTAACCCTTGCTCTTTCGAGGATACCATGTATATTCTAGCCTCTAGCAATTTCAAGAAACGATCGGATCACCCCAATCTCGAGCGATGTTGATCAAGAAAGCATCGCATCGAATTGGGTTGTCGATTCTTGAACTTGCTAGGGTTTACAAACTCGTGGGATTCAAGAATTGATTACAAATTTGCTACATCATCATACTAAAGATCGTTTCGACTCCTTAACGAGCGGAGTTTTATTCACACATCACCACATAGACAATATTCAAGAATAGTAAAGATAACATGATGCGGAATTTAAAGAAAACAAGATAGAAGAAAATATCACCTTTTATTTAATCAACAACTTCAATACATTCTTTCAAGATCTACAAGAAGAAAGAAAATCGATCGTTGACTCGGCTTCGCTCGTCTCCGTGGATCGTGGATCTACTTTTGATCTCTTGCCCGATGGAAGATCGGCTCGGCTCATAAAAGGGTTGAAGGAATCTTGCTTGGCTTGCACTCAAGATCTTGAATTGTGGTTGGATTTAGGGTTAGGGTTTCCTACAAGATTTCTCACTAATCTTGAGGAAGATGAAGATGGAGAAAGAGAGAATGGCTAAAATCTAAGATGTTGAATCTTTTCCTCTCTATGGCAACATGATAAGATTTGTGAGTCAAGGGTCTTATTTATAGAACTTTCACAACCCTAGGTTTAGATTTGAATTGGACTTTCCCTCCCAAAGTTTGTTGACAAGTTTGTTGGGCTTTAGCTTAGGGTTTAAGCAAGGGTTTAGGAAAGTTCTAGAAGTATTAGGCTAGTTTGGGTGTTTGCTGATCTGGTGGAAGTATCTGGAATCTTCTGGAAGTTTGTGTGCATTTATGAGCCGTGGGCACTGAAACAGGAGTTTTGGTGAAGTTTGAGGAGCTAAGTCCCTGGGTCCACCGCGGAACCGCCGCAAGAAGTAGCTTTAGGCCGCGCTTCCGCCGCGCATTGGTGGGCTTGGGCCTTGGGCTTTCTGCTGTGGCTTGGTACTGCTGTATGGTTTATTCTTTGATGTTTAGAATTGCAGTTGCCCTTCTGTGTTGATACCAGATTTGCTTTCAATGAGTTTACGAGCAATTGTAATGGTCGAGCAATGTAATGATCGAGCAAGCTTCTTTTTCCTGCATAGACTTCGAAAATAGGGGTTGCAAGATATAGAAAATATGCTATGTAATGCAATGCAGTTAATTTCCCCAGGAATGCCGGTTTTAAGGTCGAATACATGTAATTTGATATTTTGCGACCGATTAGCTAATATGTGAATTATGAATACCGTACACTTCTATATGTGTGCAGATGATAAGGAAATTGCCGGTTAAAATATGCAATATTTTCGACTGATCAATTATTGAGGACGAAAAAGAGGAAACGTCAAATCCTCCTCAGGCCCTATCAATGGCCAAGGAGGAAACAATCTCAACGACAACATTGGACGACTATATCGCCCAACAAATCAAGGCTTATCAAGCCAATGAGGCTGCAAATCAGTTGTCATAACTGGTCGACCATATCCGGCCTGGTACGACCAGATGAAATACCCACTGGGATATACGATCCCGAAGTTCTATATATATAAAGGAACGGGTAACCCCATCAACATGTCACGCAATTTAAAGCTCTGTATGGCAATACTAGAGGCGATGATAAATTATTGCTTCGCCAATTCGTTGGAAGCCTATCAGAGACGACTTTCGAATGGTACACGGAGCTCCCAAATGGCTCCGTAAAGACCTTCTCTGAAATGGATCTGCTATTCACTTAAAGGTTTGCCAGCGCGAGTGAGTGCACTCCAATCACTGCGCTAATCAATTCCATGGTCAAGCCAGGGGAAACATGGGTGCAATACGCGATTGTTGGGTTTCGGTGCCCGCGCCTCGGAAGCCGTGGTCGAGGTGGAAGCGAAAACAAAAACATTAGCGAGCACCGAATGCCCGTATAACCCAAGATACGGTCCAATAACCTAAACTAGCTAACTAAGAGTATAAGGGTTGAGAAACTACAACCTTTGTCGCGTGTCCACCCAATTGTGGAAAACCCTTCCAAGCTCATAGCCTCCGAGATCGCGCTTGAAAATCGACTACCCTCGCCAAAGACGACCCACCCGAGGAAAACCGGAAGGGTCTCTAACCGATGATCCAGACTTACTAGGTGTGGATGGTCGGTGATGTAGGAATATTTCACTAAATATTTCTCTCTAGAATTCATGTTCAAGTGAGGTCAAGAGGAGGAAGAAGAAGGAGAAGACATGAGGAGGTGGTTGCCTAAGCTAGCAACCATAAAGCATGCTCAAGTCAAGAAGAATCCTCATCAAGACCAAAATCAAAAGAGAATGGTTATATCTTTCACAACCATGATGCAATAGTGCACAATAAATGCCCAAGCCATACTCATCATCATGCTTCATTGCCACCTCATTAACACCTCATTTTCCATTTGTTTTTCTAAAAAGAAAAACAAATATGATGTGTCCTTCTTTTAGAAGCATTCTCGTATAAATACGGAATACTTCACCCGGTATATGTATCGCTACATATACGCATATCCGTATAAAAATACGAATAGCATCAAAGAGAGAAAATGAATAGTGAATAATATTACTAAAATATATGTATCAAAATACATATATAAATTATTAAATCAAATCCTGATTTAATAATCCGGCTTAATCCTAAGCCGGCTAGTATTATTATCCTCCTGATTAATGTCCGTGTATCCCGTACATGTATTTAATCGGATCCCTGCATGTACCAACGTACGACTCCTACATCTATCGCCTGAACCGGAAAAACCCTCTGTGTGGGACTCTAAAGACTCGACAATACGCTGGTAGTGGGTTTAACCATAAGCACGTCAGCGGCACTAGCTGTACGTAACGGCTACACGGGTACTTGTCGAAAGGAGGGTCGACAGTCAAGTACGTCCTTACCCTACTGAGCCTGAATGTGACAATCTCCATACAGTTCGGTCTCTTCATGAAAGAGTATCGCATATCGGGTCTAGGAAGTAGAAAACGTCAGACCCCTACTAACCCGATAAGTCGTGTCTGAGTCAAGCTCATCACCAACAGAGATACTACCGATCAACTATCAGTAAATTTCATCCACCATAGCCACAGATTTCAGGTGATAGCCAAATGAAAACAGCGCGACATCGACTCCTAATACCAAGAGAGAAGAATCCCTGACAGTCAACCACTGCCTCCATGTGGCTCGGGACTGTACCCAACTAAAACCTGTTTGTACACCTCCTTTAAGCCGTGGTAGGGTAGTAATCAAAGTGCAGTGGGAACTCACACGAGATAAATGACAACTTCAGGTCAAAGGACTAATCTGTACTCATGCCACCTAAGAACTTCTATCCGACGATAGATATAATACCATCTAGAAGTTCTCGGCGAGTCCGACTAGTGTATTCACCTCCAGTGAGCACCTGTATACTATCTTAGGTGACACAACACCAATGGCTTGTAAGACCGGCCACTACCCCTTGTCAGGGTATAGAAGCATATACACTAGTTTACTTCGGAATATCGATGCCAGGTCTCGATACTCCCATGACTAGGGACATTTAAGGATGTTCTTATGGACAACTCAGCTCTTACATATATGATCGCCATCATAATGCTGGTTGTCAAGCAACAATCCTACAGGCTTCATCAATGATGAAAACAAACCAGATAGCATATTATCATCTCGAGCAAGACTGTTGTACCTATATAGATCCTTCCTCAATTATCATAATCGCCTACTTGCGATCATAATAATTGCCTTGAGAGCATGTTCAGACCATAATATTGCATTTTTCATTCCCCTATTCTTATCCTTTTTATAAATAAACAGGTACTCTTGATGCACGTTTGTTGCATATTACAGGATACAGGCTCTTGGAGCGAATACAGTGAAAAAGACGAAAGTTGATACAGGAAAGGGACTTTTGACCAACAAGTAGACGGATCCTAGTCAAGCCTAGACGAAGAACAATTCACAATTGTATAAGGCAATGCAGTCCGAAATGTCAAAGTGAACGGTCAAAAGATCCTTACAAGTTTTCACTGAAGATCTGGAAAAGACCAAGAAGCCAAACAGAGAAAAATAGTGAAGATTAAACAAGCCCAAATACCCAGCATGAAGACCAGAAAGTTTGGTGAGCTGAGCTCACCAAAGGGCCGCGGAACCGCGGCCCAAGGCCTATCATTACCGCGGTTCCGCGGCCATTAAGTGCGCACGTCGGTGGAAATTTTCTGTGTCGGTGCGTCGGTGCTGGTGTTGGGATTTTCCGTGGGCAAATCTGTAATTGTACATGTGCGAGAGTCTGTAACCCTAGTTTTCCTGTTTTCCTATAAATTGTAATCACAGATCTGTAAAACTCATGCCTCTTTTCAATAAACAAATTCAGATCTGTTCTGTATTATTGCTTGGAGGGAGCCATCAAATCAGTAAGTTAATTTTATTTCTTCGCTTTTAATTAGTATGTCTTTTAATCCCCTAATGAGCGAGTAATCTCCTCGCTTGTCAGGGTTAGCCTTAGGGAAAGGTTTGAGAGATGAGATCTCTCACCCCTTTCATGACATTTCATAACTAAGAATTAGAACTCCATGCATACACGCACAACCGCTCCCTACGGCACCCTACCCCTCAAGGTAACGGTGACACCGTAGTATAAAGGCCCGGTTGCGCGTGTTTTCCATGGAGGTTAGGGTAATTATCGATAAAGGAAGGATACGAATCTAGAGGAAGAAACATCTTCCCGAAAGACTCTAATCCACTCTATTGATAATTACCGTAACATCTAATTGATCAAAAATAAGGCATTGAAAGCTGTGAGAAAACCTTTAATCTCCAAACTTCCCCTAATCCTAACCCTAGCAAGACTTTAATTTAGATTAATTTAGTTTAGTGATAGATCTAGGTTTTTATAGATTTAATAAAATCAATCCAAACAACATTTGGAATCAACTCGTAAAAGCACATTAAGAAAATTACCCATCTCTGTGGATCGACCCGTATTCACCGGCTAGCTGCAAAGCGACGCCGTTTCTGATTACGGTTAACAAGTATTTTTGGACTAATCAAATGGCGCCGTTGCCGGGGATGGCGTAAAATTTCTTTCTGTGTAATTTCGGGTTGATATAAATTTTAAAAATTATAAAAATCTGAAAATAAAATAAAATAAAAAATTATCAATTTTGATCTGTTTGAAGGGTGTATCTTTTGAATCTTGCAGGAACATCAAAGATTCGCAGATCTGGAAATTCACAGAGGGCAAAATAAAATAAATCATATCATAACAGAGAGGGAAGATAACAACAGAGCCACACAATTTTTTCCAGACGCTGATCTCCTCTTTCCGCCGCATTTCCGCCGCAAAAGTGGGCCCCAGACCGCGGAACCGCGGCGGTTTAGCCTCCTCTCTGTGCGAAATTTTCCCGGTTTGTCTTCTCCTTCTCCCCTCTGTCAACCACCATATATCTTTTATGAAAATTGCTGCAGGATTTCTTTGCGCTAAAAATCTTTTCTCCCCCTTCTAAATAACAGATTTTCTGCAGGTTTCTTTACGCCGCGCTAAAAATTTGATTGCAAGTGAATTTTATTGTTTTGCATAATTTAATCGGACTTTAAGGGGCTAATTGACCAAACTCAGATTGGGTGGGGATTTCATCACCCTTCCCAGGACCCCAGAAAACACTTAAAAGCATTTGCATTGACCATAATTAATTAAAAAATACTAGACTCAGCCCTAAGGACATCGAGCTTAATAGGAAAAGGACTAGTATAGACATCGACCGTTTATCCTAACCTAACCTTGCGGTGTCTAGGAAAGTGTGTCTAGGCTAGTGGTTATTAATTAGGCCCACTGTTGTGGTTCCTTCCCACTTACCTGGCACTTACCTGGCCGCAAGTGTCGGTGAAGAGGCGGTTTGAGGTCCTATTTCTAGCCCTAGTTAGGAGATGTCTAGCAGACCTAGGTGACCCTAGATCTAGGCCTGATTGTGCAGTTGTGGTTGATACATTTGTGTCATAAGTCTCTTTTCAAAAATCTCTTTTCAAACATTCGCACATAAAAAAAAAAGAAAAATCTTTTCAAAACTTGCAACTTGTCGCTAAAGAAATCTTGCACCTCACTTCCACCATTTCTTCTCTTCATTGACGTTATCTTACCCCCACATTCTGTTTTTATTCTTTCTGACTACACTACCCCTTTTAGTGTATGTCACTTTGGACTAGGGATACTAACGCCCGATTAGTCCGTGTTTCGTTGGTTCCGACCGACGAACCTTTCGACACCGAAGTCGAAATTCCTTCCATTTCCTTACCTCCACCTTCAAGTTCTTCTTTCGAAGGTATGTCGGGATTCAACCCCAACGATACCTTACCGACGGGAATGATTCTGCCTCCGCCAGGTGTGAATAACCCGAATCTTCCGCCTGTTGTCGCGCCGCACGAGTCGCGCTCCAGGCTCTCTTCTACCCCGTCCGCATTTCCTTACCTACATGTCTTTCATCCCCACCGGCAAATGGGGACAATTTTGAGATCAAACCACATTTCATCAATATACTGCATAAGTTTCATGGTTTGGAATCCAAAGATGCATATATCTTTATCAATAAATTCCAAAACGTTTGCGCTATGATGAAAACGACCCAATTGAGTGATGACACTATAAGGCTAAGGGTCATTCCTTTTACCTTATGTGACCTAGCCGAGAAGTGGTTATACAGCACCGCATCACATTCCATTAGAAATTAGGACGAGTTTGTGAGAGCTTTTCTGAAAAAGTTCTATCCTCATCACAAAACTGCTAGAATCCGTAACGAGATTATACAATTTTCACAGCTTCCTTCCGAACCATTTTGGAAGTGCTTCGAGAGATTTAAAGACCTACTCGTTCAATGCCCTCATCATGGGATCGAAAGTTGGCAACTTTTCCAAACATTATACGAGGGATTGAACTCGCAATGTAGCAGTTGCTAGAAACCATATGTCAAGGTCATTTTCTCTCTAAGTCTAGCGACGAAGCTTGGCAGTTTCTTGAGGATCTTAGTGAGCAAACAATTCAGTGGGAGAGTACTAAGACCACATCATCTTCTTCTAGTGGTCAATCTAGGGCAGGCATACATCAAGTAGATATGTCGATTGCTATGAAGGCCGAGATGGCCGCACTTATGAAAAAGCTAGAAGCCATTGAGACCAAAATCTCATCGTCTTCTCCTGCCCCTGCTTTACCTCCACGAACTGTTTGTGCTTGTTGTGCGAATCCATCACATCTAACCAAAGAGTGTCCTTATAATTCATCTACTCAAGGACATGATCAAGTCAATGCTGCAATTCAGCAACGACAACAAAACGATCCGTACTCTTCGACATACAATCCGGGGTGGAGGAGTCACCCAAATCAACAGTTCCAAGGGAATAACAATTTTCAAAGACCTCCTCCACAACAACAACAAGCACCTTCACAAACTCAAAACCAGCAACCTTTCCAACAACAACCTTATACAAATCAAACGAACAATTTGGTTCAACCAAATGATGATAAGGTTATCTCGCTCGAAAAAAGTCTAGATGCATTTCTCAAGCAATCTACAGAATCCGCAGCAAGATTTGAAAATTATGTTCAGTCTTTGATGCATAACAATTCCTCACACGATCAAAGTATCAAATCTATTGAGGCACAAATTGCACAATTAACTGCTGCGTTGAGCGAGAGAGAAAAGGGAAAGCTTCCATCTCAACCATTGCCAAATCCCGGTCACACACAAAACGCATATCCCAATCACAATGTAAATGCGGTGACCACGTTGAGATCCGGAAGAGTGTTGCAAAATAATGTGGGAACTAGTGATGACATCCCCGCCGGTGGTTCTTCTTCTTCTTCTTTTTCTCCATCGTCATCTTCCCCTTCTTCATTTTCTTCACTTTCTTCTTCACCTTTTTCTTTAGAGCCTATTCTCCACCCTTCACACGGCTCTACTTCTTCGAGCTTGAACGGACCCATTTCTCACAACATGAACACATCTACACCGGGATCCGTTCCTACTCCACATTCTACTCCACAGACATTTGACTCAACGAATTTTCAAAATGCTCCATTCCCAAACAGGTTGAGTCCTAATAAACCAACTGCACAAGTGGAGAAGATTGTGGAGATATTTAAGCAGGTTAGCATAAATATACCTCTCTTGGAAGCAATCCAACAAGTCCCTTCATACGCGAAAATCTTAAAGGGCTTATGCACCTCGAAGAGAAAGGCATCTCAAGTACCCAAGAAAGTGCTAGTGGCTAGTGCAGTGAGCAATGCTATTAACCACCATCAAACTTTACCCCAAAAATGAAAGGACCCCGGCTGTCCTACGATTTCAATCACAATTGGGGATAAAAAAATTAATCGAGCACTTTTAGATCTTGGGTCTAGTGTTAACCTGATTCCCTACTCCGTGTACGAACAATTAGGGGTTGGAGAGTTGAAACCCACTCGTTGTACTCTCCAAATGGCTGATCGATCAATCACCCATCCAAGGGGTCAGCTAGAGGATGTGTTGATCAAAGTTGGGGAGTTCATATTCCCCGTTGATTTTATTGTTATGGATACACAACCTGTTGCTAACCCAAGAAACCAAATTCCGATGATCCTCGGTCGACCATTTTTGGCCACTTCCAATGTTGTAATAAACTGTCGCAATGGCTCTATGACTCTATCCTTTGGGAAGATGTCTAGTGCGTTCAATATTTATAAGATGGGAAGTCTGCCCCCCGTGCCTAAAACTAGTACACGAGAAGTTTTCTCTATTCACGAAATCACGCAGGAGGACTGCGAGCTTGAAAGATTTCTATTTGATGAAAACAGTTTTGACGCCACTAGTGCGTCCCTCCTTGAGCCTACCACCGTTGGCACAACCGATATTGATTATGAATGTTTCACTTTTTCGGATGATGACAACTCACAGCCCGAATATGAGTCTTTTGAATTTTTGGATGAGTTAGTTGAACCATCCGAATTGGTTGTTTGCAGTGATTTCGAACCTGTGTTGGAGTCCTTTGAGTTCGAGGTAGATTCCGCAATGATTCTTTCGCCTCCGAAACTCGAACTCATGTCCTTGCCACCTCACCTTAAATATGCTTACATAGGTAAGAATGAGACCTTTCTCATTATAATATCAGCCTCTCTAGCCTTCGAGCAAGAGAACGCTATTTTAAAGGTCTTACAAGATAGGCGGCAAGCTTTCGGTTGGACGATGGCGGACATCGAGGAGATAAGTTCCCTTATAATTGAATATCATATGCCATTGATGGATGATGCCAAGTCAATAGAGGACCCACAGGAACATTTTGAGGGTATTGTGGTTAGTCAACCTCCTCCTTTAGAAGTTGAACCTCCCCCATTTCTTTTAATAAGCTACGAGAATGCCAATATTCCACTGATTGCTGATCATTTACATTCTCGTTTTGATGCATCACCACCTCCTGTATATTCACCTCCACACCTTCCATACCACCACTTTTATCTTCCCCAATTCTTTGTGAATGGCTACAACTTATTCTTCCACCAACCAATACTCTTTACTGATAAATTTTTCAACTGGTTGGTGTTAACGTTTGGTCTATGCAAGGTTTGGAAGTAATGTCTAACATAGTTTAAATGAAGTTTGGGGGAGGGCCTTTCTGTATATATTTTTGTTTTTCTTAACAATAAAAAAAAATAATTATAAATAAATAAACAGGGAAGTGCCTGTATTTTGATCCTCTTGGTTTAGCATGACAGTGAGGACACTGTCAAGTTCAAGTTTGGGGGTATACTCGGTACGTCTTCTTCCTTCGCATTCATTTGTACATATTTGTGCATCTGCATACTTATTTGAAAATCCATAAAAATTGAAATTTTTTGAAAAATTATAAAAATAATTGTGTTCAATTTTGGCCTTATTTGACTAGAGTTTGACAAATAGGTTAACTGGTTAGGAACAACTAGATCTTAGACTTAGTGAATTAAAAAACCTAAAGATAACATTCCTTAAAGTTTAGCGGTAGAAAGTATATGCCTTGTAGTTTATTTAGAAATAGGCAAATTTTAAGTTCACTTCTTGGGCTAAGTCGAAACAAGGGAAGAGTATTGATGTTCTTATTAGAGTATAAGTTTGAAAAATAGTTCCTAGCTTAAGTCTAGATTCTGAAAATGTATACCCTACAATTTGCACAATCACGCACCTTGAAACTTGGAATAGTAGAAGAGACCTTGAAATACTCTTGTCTAAAGTCCTTAGTACGAAGAAAATAAAAGAAAAAGAAGTGAATAAAAAAAATGGACACTGGTTTTTGTGATTACTTAAGGCTGTAAAAAATAGAAAAATATTTAGCGAGGGTGCTTCATCACCTAGTGCCTTAGACCAACTGGTTTGGGAGTCACTGCTAAAGCCTTGGGTGTTGCAAAACTAGGAAGTACGCTTTAAAGTGCAAACACATCTTGTAATCGGTCGTTGGTACCTCAAGAAGTATTAACGGTCGCATGAAGGATGTGTAGGCAAATTTCATTTAAAAATTCACTATTTAATAAGTGCTTTGGACAATGGACGAGAGTACGATTGCTTGATTTGAATTTCCAAGTGTAGGGGTGATATTTACACACACGTGGGGATATGTGATTAGAGTTTAGATGAGAGAAAGGAATGAAGAATAAAACTTGTATCTTTAGTAGGGTTGATAGAAATTCCTAAGTGGAGATGGAACTTTAGAAGGAAAACTTAAGAGATGCCGAAAGCTAAGTAGGTCTACATAACATATATAATCTTAAGTTAAATAAAAAGAAGTGTGAAGAATATGGGTGGATAATTTGCGGGTCGATGATAATAGGATTCTTAGTTAGAAAACCTAATTGGAGAACAAAAGTCAATGGGCCAAATTGATAGGATTTTGTGGGTAGTATCTGCTGAAAACCCTTAGGAGACAACACTCCTCCTACTAGGGACACCTAGAGGTTTAACGGCTTGTTGCACGTGCTCAGTGCAATCGCGTTTCCCTGCGAAAGTGTGGTTAGGATTTTAGTGAATAAAAAATAAGTTTGCTCGAGGGCGAGCAAAAGATAAGTTTGGGGGTATTTGTTCAGACCATAATATTGCATTTTTCATTCCCCTATTCTTATCTGTTTTATAAATAAACAGGTACTCTTGACGCACGTTTGTTGCATATTACAGGATACAGGCTCTTGGAGCGAATACAGTGAAAAAGACGAAAGTTGATACAGGAAAGGGACTTTTGACCAACAAGTAGACGGATCCTAGTCAAGCCTAGACGAAGAACAATTCACAATTGTATAAGGCAATGCAGTCCGAAATGTCAAAGTGAACGGTCAAAAGATACTTACAAGTTTTCACTGAAGATCTGGAAAAGACCAAGAAGCCAAACAGAGAAAAATAGTGAAGATTAAACAAGCCCAAATACCCAGCATGAAGACCAGAAAGTTTGGTGAGCTGAGCTCACCAGCCCAAGGCCTATCATTGCCGTGGTTCCGCGGCCATTAAGTGCGCACGTCGGTGGAAATTTTCTGTGTCGGTGCGTCGGTGCTGGTGTTGGGATTTTCCGTGGGCAAATCTGTAATTGCACATGTGCGAGAGTCTGTAACCCTAGTTTTCCTGTTTTCCTATAAATTATAATCACAGATCTGTAAAACTCATGCCTCTTTTCAATAAACAAATTCAGATCTGTTCTGTATTATTGCTTGGAGGGAGCCATCAAATCAGTAAGTTAATTTTATTTCTTCGCTTTTAATTAGTATGTCTTTTAATCCCCTAATGAGCGAGTAATCTCTTCGCTTGTTAGGGTTAGCCTTAGGGAAAGGTTTGAGAGATGAGATCTCTCACCCCTTTCATGCCATTTCATAACTAAGAATTAGAACTCCATGCATACACGCACAACCGCTCCCTACGGCACCCTACCCCTCGAGGTAACGGTGACACTGTAGTATAAAGGCCCGGTTGCGCGTGTTTTCCATGGAGATTAGGGTAATTATCGATAAAGGAAGGATACGAATCTAGAGGAAGAAACATCTTCCCGAAAGACTCTAATCCACTCTATTGATAATTTCCGTAACATCTAATTGATCAAAAATAAGGCATTGAAAGCTGTGAGGAAACCTTTAATCTCCAAACTTCCCCTAATCCTAACCCTAGCAAGACTTTAATTTAGATTAATTTAGTTTAGTGATAGATCTAGGTTTTTATAGATTTAATAAAATCAATCCAAACAACATTTGGAATCAACTCGTAAAAGCACATTAAGAAAATTACCCATCTCTGTGGATCGACCCGTATTTACCGGCTAGCTGCAAAGCGACGCCGTTTCTGATTACGGTTAACAAGTATTTTTGGACTAATCAGAGCACTATATCCAACAATCTCCCACTTGCACTTAAGGCCAATTATTGCGGTATCGTGTACCCACAGCTTGTGTGCTATCGAATACCTAACTTCTCTACTAATCAGTTTCACAAATTATATTTGTGAAACTTAATTTGTTCAAGGAATAGCCTCAGCGAGTGGATCCACTACAATGTTCCAACTTCATCTCTCTATATCTCAACTTTGCGGAGATCAACAATCTCCTAAAATGAGAGATATCCTGCCTCAAGAATTTTTCTGGATACTTGATGGGACCAAGTTCATTAATGAATAACTCCTATCCAACAAACTTTTTGGGTTGTATTCTCTGTTGAATCATAACCAGCATCCTGCATCATGATTACCTCAGTATCCCTATTGGAACACTATCCAATATACTGATCCTCAGAAGAGACTAAACTCAGAATCTTGACAGCATCTCTGTCATCCAGGTCACCTTAGAAGCTTGAACCGATAACCGCCTCCCACTAGAGGCTGCCGTTATCTTATACCAAGAACATCCTCTTATGTTCATGATAGCTTCCCTTTGTTTCTCGAGAATTGGATTAGTATATACTTATTACAACTAGTGCAAAAGCAATATCTGGTGTTGTACAAGACTTTGCATGATTGAATCAATTTCCTAAGCGAATAATATGTCATTCATGCCAATCCCTCTCCTCATCAGTCTAGAAGACATCCCTTTTAGAGAGAGTGACTCCATCATCTGTGGGTACACCACCATGTCAGGAGTCGTCCATTCTAAAATACTTTTAGAATGTTGTCCAAGTACCTGATTGGGAAACCTCCCAAATCTAGATCTAAAACCAGAATCCCTGATACATTATCCATCTGGTTTTGTACAAGATATTGCATGATTGACTCAATTGCCTAAGAAAATGATATGTCATTCATGCCAGTCCCTCTCCTCATCAGTCTAGAAGACATCTCTTTAGAGAAGGCGACACCATCACTTGTGAGTACACTACCATGCCAGTAGTCGTCCATTCTAAAATACTTTTAGAATGTTGTCTAAGTACTCGATTTCGAAAACATCCAAAATCTAGATCTAGTTACCAGAATTCATGATATATTGTCCATATCCAACGTGGAGAAAACACTATGTGACAACCAAAGTTTGACCGATTGCAGTATAGGAACATCACTTCCTATATGGAGTATGTCATTCAAATTCCAGACAGTACTCCCTACATTCTTCTTACTAGGTTTATCTTTTGTTTTGATGAAGTCAATCACCTTAACTGTCACATCAAAACAGATGACCCGTCTCCTCTATCCATGCTTCAGTCTACAAATAGACATAAGCAACTTGCACACCTTCCGCTGCTCCCAATGACTACGATAACCCTCTGGCAGAGGCATATACACATACACTTCCAAAATCCCATTTAGAAGGACGTTATAATCATCCACCTACCAGATATCATAGCTAAGAACTGTATCAGCGCTAAGTCATATCCATATGGACGTCAGCGTAGATATTGAAGTAAAAGTCACATCACAATCCACAACGGATATTTGATGAAAACTCTTTACAACAAGTCTAGCCTTATTAGGCTAGTACCTTTCCATCTACACAGATCTCGAAAGATCTACTTGCTCCTCATGGGTTTTACCCCATCAGGAGTACCCAACAAAGTCCAAAATCCATGATTTGCTGAAACGCGTGGAGTCCATCTTGGGTATGAAATGCCTGTTCACCTGGAAGTTACCACTTCGTATGACCTGTTGATAAGAAGTAGAGGGAATAGCAGTGCCAAGTCATATCCATATGGACTTCAGCATAGACACTGAAGTAAGAGTCCTATCATAATCCACAACGGGTATTTGATGAAAACTCTTTACAACAAGTCTAGTTTTATTAGGTTGGTACCTTTCCACCTGCACAGACCACGAAAGATCTACTAGCTTCTAATGGGTTTTACCCCCTTCAGGAGCACCCAGCAAAATCCAAAATCCAAAATTTGCTGAAGTGTGTGGAGTCCATCTTGGATATGAAGCATCTGATCACCTGGAAGTTACCACTTCCTATTGTTAGTGTGATATGCCCTAGATGCCATTATTGTATAGTACTAGTTTGTATATTACATTTTGGAAGCTTGGGATATATACATGGATTTATGACAATCTTGCTTGATATAGTAGTATGATACTTGGTTTGTATCTATCTTAACTTGTGTATATGTTTCTTTTAACGTATCGCTAATACATATTGATAGAGCCCTTAGGATCTTTGCTTGACTACCAGCGTTGTGATGGCAGTCACACTAGTGGATGCTGGGTAGTCTACAAGCACATCCTTACACAGGTTCCTAGTCGTAGGATTATCGAGACAGGGCATCGATACTCCAGAGTAGACTAGTGTATACTCTTCTCTTCCCAGGAGGGGAGATGGTCTGTCCCACAGCCATCAGTACGTCGTACTGGAGATAGTATGTAGGTGCTCATTAGGTTATGAGTTACACTTTACGACTCGTGGGGAACTGCTGGTTGGTAATATACCTATTGTCAGGTAGCAGTTCCCAGGTGACATGAGTACAGCTTAATCCGTCGACTTGACACTGCTACTTTGCCTCAAGTGTGTTCCCACTGTTCTTAGATTACTACCCTACCATGGCTCTGCTGAGTCGTGCAAATAGGTAGTAGTTGGGTGCATTTCCGAAGCACTTGGAGGCATTGGCGGTTAGATATGATTCGTCTCTCCCGGTATTAGGGGTTGATGTCGCGCTGTGTTCGGAAAGCCATTACACAAAGTCCCTGGTCAGGGCAAGCCAGATTTGCTGGTAGGGATTCCAGTAGTTTCTCAGGGTATTTTTGGCCGCACTACGACATGACTTATTGTGCTATTAGGGATCTGACGCTTGCCGCTCCTAGGACCGATATGCGACACTCTTAGACGAACAGACCGGACTGTACGGAGATTGCCACAGACAGGCTCAGTAGGGGTACAGATGAGTTTCCTCGTCGACCTTCTTGTCGACAGATACCTGGGTAGCCGTTATGTACAGCTAGTGCCACTGACGCACTTGTGGTTACATCCACTGCCAGAGTACTGTCGAGTCTTTAGAGTCCTACACAGAGGGTTTCTCGGCTTCGGGCAAAACGTGTAGAGGTCGTATGGTTTTACGACAGGGTTCGATCACATACGTGTACTTGTGCGCATATGATGTTCAGGCGGACAATACCAGTAGGCTTTAGTTTAAGCCGGATCCTGGTATTTGATTATTGGATTAGTTTTGTCTCATTGTATTCGTGTTTCTCGGAATACGGATACGGGTATGTATATACGGACGAGAGGGGCATTCTTGTGATTTGATCAAGATTGCTTTTGAAGAATGACACCTCAGATTAGGGTTTCTCTTTTGTGATTAATTCTTTAGTGAGGTGGAGGAATTGAGAGAGGAAACTTTATGGTATTTTGGTGAAATGAAATTAGTGTTTTGAATTGACCATCTTGGATTCATTTGGCATTTGTTGACTTAGATATTTGTTAGATATTTATTAGATATTTTCTCATGGTTTAAATGCCAAAACTCTAGCTCATTTCACTTAATTCTTTTTCACCAAAAATTCTACAGATACTTTTCCTCCTCTCTTTTCTTCAAGCTTTCTCCTTCTCATTTTCAAACCCTAACCATCTCATGAGTTGAGAATCTTAGGGTTTGTGAGACTACTAGACTCCTCATCATTCTTTACACATCCTAGGCTACTAAGTTTAGCACACCAAGTGACCTAGTTGTCTCAAGTTAGAGCTTATGCTCAAAGTCGGATCTCTCGGGTGGATCTTCTACGATTTGGAGAAGACGACGAGGAAGCACGATCCGTTCTCAGTTCAAGAAGCTCATGACTTGGAGAAGGACAACGGGGAGGTGAAGGACAATGAGATCTTGAGGTATAACACTCACACATAGTAGTTAAACCTCTTTGCTAGATTGTTAGTTAGGGTTTAGTATCGATCCTGGAGTTTAGTCGATGTTACGAAGCTAATAAAAATATTTTTTTGCAAACTCCGCCTCCCCACGAACACGTGGGGCGCGTGGCATCGACTTACAGTGGTATCAGAGTTGACTAAACAATAGCTAACATATTAAATGACAACTAAAACTACGAAACCGAAATAACCCGTAAACATCGAAACGTAGATCCTAGTTTCTGTTGAATTTTTCCGAGGCTCTAAGAATTATTTTAGCAATTGCAAAGTACTCCTTCACTTGTAAAGTGAACACACACCAAAAACGAGACAATTCCCACTAACCTGGACAGGCCACATTGCTAAAAATTCCGGCCTCACCGGTTTTAATGTAGGGTATTGCTTCGTATTTTGGTATGTGGCTTTGTTACTTGGATCTAGCGTTTCAGGAGTTGTTTATTTTTTCCAATTTTGAATATACTGTCAATTCTTTACTGTGGCAATACGAGGTGTTTTGAAGTCGCAATTTAACGTCGTTTAATGTTTCAATTTGTGATATATGTGTTTGTAAACTTCCGCTAATTGCTATATGTCGGTTAGTTGGGGGTTGCACATTTCTGTGATATTTGGTTTGTGTATATGGACTTATTGGATTGTCGTGAATGATTAGCCGAGGATGTGAGGTGTTATATTCTTTCATTCAAATGTAAATTGTAAATTGTTGTAATATTTTTTCGCGGGGCACATCTGGGTTGAGGTTGTAGCCACCGTTGTATTATTTCATTTACTGTTTATTGCTCCTAGGATAGGCCCAAGGTGGAATGCACAAACTACCGGGTCTTTGAAGTGCTGAGTGGCATACTCACGTTGTTGAGGGAGGTTGCTTCGCTTCGGGTATTTGGCGGGTAGTTTGCCACACCCGTAGGGGTCTGGGGTGGGGTTTGGCTATTCATCACGACCGTAGAATCCGTTTTTCGTTACAGGCTTAAACAAAATGCAGAATTCTTAGTATATCCATTGTGTTCATCTGTGATCTGGAATGCCTATTATTGCGTCTGACGAATGGATATTATATATATATATATTATATAATAGACGTTGCTTATGTTTTGCATCCGCGCTAGTCCAGCTCACAGCTCTGGCGTTAGTTATCTAATCTAACGGTGTAAGATGGGGCCGCTTGGCAAATGCGGATGACATAAGCGTACGTTGTATTTTCGTCTTTTTTTGCAATGGTAGGTTAATTGATGGGACTGTGATCAGTCGAAAATATTGCATATTTAACACATCAATTTCCCTACTATTTGCAATCATCTAAAAGTGTTTGGTATAAATGTAGCACATATTAGCAATTTGTCTGCAAAATACCAAATAACATATGTTATACATTATAACCGGCATTTTAAGGGAAATTGAGTGTTTATTACTACACGCATGATCTTTTGTGTATCAACACTTGTATCGAGATTGTGTGCAGGAAATTCTCCAGGTAAAAGAGCCGGAATTGCTAAAAGTGCTGATAAAATACGTCAAGTCAAAGACTTGAAATCTGGCAGTAAACAAGAAAGTCTAAAAATATTCCAGACATCAGGAAATAACCATAAGGCCAACACAAATTAGCACAGAAATTTGCATGCAGCAACTCCGCCAACAGGCCGCGGATCCGTGGCCAAGTTGGCCTATTCACCGCGCATCCGCGGCCTTGTTACCTTATCAGTGGCTCAAATTCCTCCACGTGGCTTACCATAACGGCCTCAGCTTCCAGAAGGCTCCCAAAGAGGACGTGGCTTTATCCAGAAGGCTCGGCCTAACAACCTTATCCTAGAATATTCCTTATTCTAGAATATTCCCTCCAACAAACTTCTTCTAGAAGACTCTCTCTAACAACCTAGTTTTGGAGAGAAGATTCAAATGAGGAGGTTATAAAATGAGATCTAGATCTAGGGTTTGAGAGGTTACACAATTAGGGTGAGTTAGTTACACTTTTGAAGCCAAAATTCAAATTCAAGTTGAGTGACACAACTTGATACCAAAACCCTAGCCCAAATTCAAATCCAAAGCCAAATCAAGATCATTTTGAGAAGCAAATCAAGCAAGCAACCATCGATCCTTTATCCGCGAAGCCAATCTTCATCCAAGCAAGAGATCCACGACGATCCGTGACTCACAGAGATCGAGCGGAGCGAAATTCGACGGATCAAGTTACCTCTTCAAAAGGAGCGATCGAGAGCAATATCTTGTAACCTCGAGTTGAGGGAATGTGTAATTGGTCGTCGATTGAATAAAGGTGATAATTGTAATTCTTGCTTTCTTTACATTCTTGCGTTATGAAACTTCTTGATTCTTGATTCATTAATTTTCATGATGTGTGAGTGAAATCTCCACTTATGGAGGATTTGAGAGAATTGATAGATCTAATGATGATCAAATCTTAATACTAATTTTAAGTCTTATGAGATTTGTGAACTCTAGGAAAAAGAATCATCAATGACCTAATTTGGATCGAGATCACATTCTTGTGAATTTTGTTGAAAATTAGGGATCAAATGATTAATGATTTTCTAGCTAGAGACTAGATCCGAATGATCATGATTGAAAGGACAAGGGATAGAAGGAGAAACCCTAGTTTCTTCAATAGATCCCTAATCTTCATTCATCATCATCAATCTAGCTACAAATTATCAATAGATAAGATTAGGAATTATTAGATTCATCATTAACTATTAACTCAATCGAATCCTACAAGCTATTCTTCATTATCTTGATAAATCAAAGTGATTGGGACATTTCTTGATTCTTGATTCTAGATCTCTATTTTCTTGATGTTTCTTAAAATCAAATCATAAAAATCTTGAATCAACTTTCTTGCATTTTCTTTTATATT
The DNA here is from genome assembly GCA_030015575.1 of Agapanthus africanus. NCBI lineage: Eukaryota > Viridiplantae > Streptophyta > Magnoliopsida > Asparagales > Amaryllidaceae > Agapanthus > Agapanthus africanus. The sequence goes on from CM057339.1 coordinate 268,651,709, forward strand.
TTCATTTTGATTCATCTTAAACAAGATCGATCAAAACACACATCTCAGTGGACGATCCGTATTCATTAACGCGCTACATCGATACCGTTAATTGATTGCGGTATAAATTTCTTTGATTGTGAACACTTTACATTTCATCACAACTTAGACGATCAATCAGACTACATTACATTAATGCAAAGCAAACAAACCAAAGCTGAATCATTGGAACAATTTTAAAACCACTCGGTTTTTTCAAAACAGAAAAACTTTTAAAAATGCTGAGCTTAAACCACTCCTTTTAAAAGTTATCAGGTTCCTTCGATTATATCAAGTTCAATACGTTCACGGTTTCGCCAAAACCATTCATAGCCTTCCGTCATTTCAGTTGGACATTTAGTAGTATTCAAGCTATGTATTTTGACCTTCGCCAAGGCATAGTGATTGGTAGCTGCTAAATATTCATCTGTTGCATAGATAGATGCGTTGGTTTGGGACAATCGTACTGCTATTTTGGCCTTCGTCAAGGGTATGTACGGGTGGGTTCAAATTAATCTGGATAATGATGGGTAGAACTTGACATGTGACTTATGATATGTTGGCCTTCGTCAAGATCATAAGAGCATGGGGGCAAAAATCCACATCGGGAGTTTCTAAAGAAGCTGAAACTTGCTAATGTTGCATACCATTTGGAGTGTGATAATTTTGGTAGGATTCCTTTGAATTTATCACATGATGATATTTGGATCCCGATCCTACTGTGAGTATATGCTACTCCTTGGGAGATTTTTTCACTTAACGATCAATGCTATAAACCAAGTAGGTGTCTAGAACAGTGTTAGCGGGGCTACGCCTCCAGGGAAAAGAGATTATTTAATTAAGGAACTTCACGAAAGCGTCGTAAAACCTCCCTCGAAGTACCGGCACTAGCCTGGCTGAAAGGTTAAGCAAGTATTGTACGGTGAGATTAATCCTGACTAATTCTTCTTTTATGGTTTGAGGAAGGATTCGAGAAACAATAGGAGCCATCCTGTTTAGATAAACTAAAAACCAATCTTAACTTGCAAGAATATCATGCAAACGTGTTTCAACTCTCTCTCTTAATTGCAGCAACCAAAGATGACCGGCCTTAAGTTACTATTAGATAAAAATATATTGACAGGGTCAAATTACAAAGATTGGTTCAGGAATGTCAAGATGGCAATAACTTATGACAAGCTGGGGTATGTCCTTACTACTAAATCCCCCGTCGTCCCAGGTCCAGAATCAAGTGTCGCGGATAAGGAAATCTGTAAGACCTCGGAGATTGACTGCGTGAAGGACAAGTGCCTCATGCTGTCCTTTATGGACAACGAGCACCAGAGGCGGTATGAGAATATGGATCTTGAATCCATATTCCTCCATACCAAAGAATTATATGGAGAGCAATCTCGTATCGCAAGATACGATACCTCAAAGAAGCTTTTTCAGGCGAGCTTGGTCGTCGGATCATCTGTAGGGGAACACGTCCTTAAGATGATCGGCTATATTGAAGAGCTCGCGGACCTCGGGACCACGTTAGAGAATGAGCCGTATACAGACTTAATTCTGCAGTCCCTCCCTTCCACCTATGCCCAGTTTATCTTGAATTTTAATATTCAAGGTAAAGAAGTTGAACTTACGGAACTCCTCAACATGTTGAGGAGTGCTGAGGGCACCCTGCAGAAAGCCAGGAAAATAACCGCTCTATTTGTTGGTGGAGCTTCCTCTTCTAGATCCAAGACGAAAGCCAAAGGAAAGAAGAAGAAGGCCCCCACCAAGCCGAGAGGCGGTGTTAGTAAGGTGGAAGCAAAGGGCAAGGCAAGAGTAGCGGGGCCGATAGTAGGAAAGGAAGAATGCTTCTACTGTCGTAAGAAGGGCCACTGGAAGAAAGATTGCAGGGCTTGGAAGGCCAAGAACCAGGACCCGAAGCAAGTTATGATTTCGGCTTCAGGTGTGTTTGTAATTGAAAACTGTCTGTCAATAACTCTACTTCCTGGGTATTGGATACCAGATCTCATATCTGTAATTCTTTGCAGGCACTGAGAAGCCGTAGGGTTCTGAAGACCGGTGATATGACCCTCAGGGTTGCTAACAGAGTGAGTGTGGATGCCGTGTCCGTAGGGGAATATTACCTTGGATTGATGAGTGGACATATTTTGGTTTTGCGCAACTGTTTTTGTGTACCTAGTTTGACTTGTAATATCATTTCTGTATCTTTGTTATCTAAAGAAGGTTATGATTTTACATTTGTAAGCGATGTCGTAAACATCCACCTTAATCATGGTCTGATTGGGTCAGGTACTCTAAACAACGGTATATACGTATTAAATCAACTACAAATATTCAATGTCCAGAACACACATAAAAGAAAGGCTCCAGAAATAAATCATGCTTTCTTATGGCATTGTAGACTAGGTTACATCAATGAAACAAGATTGACCAAGTTACATAAAAAAGGATATTTGGATCCGTTCTAATATCAATCTTATGCAACTTGTCAATCATGTCTCAAAGGAAAGATGACAAAGACTCCGTTCACTGGACGCGGAGTAAGAGCGAGTAAGCTCTTGGGACTCATACACAGCGACGTGTGTGGTCCAATGTCTACACATGCAAGAAGTGGTTATTCCTATTTCATTACTTTTACGGATGATTTCTCTAGGTATGGACATATTTTCTTGATGAAAAATAAATCCGAGGCCTTTGAGAAATTCCGAGAATATAAGAATGAAGTGGAAAAACAAACCGGCAAAAGTATCAAGACACTGAGATCTGATCGAGATGGTGAATACTTGAGTGCCGAGTTCCTGGATTACCTAAAAGAGAATGGAATTTTCTCTTAGCTTACTCCTCCATACACACCACAACACAACGATATATCGGAGAGACGGAACCGAATCCTATTGGATATGGTGCGTTCCATGATGAGTAACGCTGAGTTACCACGATCATTCTGGGGCTATGCACTAGAATCAGCTGCATATCTTTTGAACAAGGTTCCTACCAAGCCTGTACCTACCACACCATATCAGATGTGGAGTGGGAAGAAACCCTATCTTCAGTATCTGAAGATATGGGGATGTCCAGCTTTTGTTAAAAAGCAGCATGCGGACAAACTCGAGGCACGCTCAGTACTGTGTAAGTTTGTGGGATACCCAAAGAACTCTAGGGGGTATCTTTTCTATTACGCAGAGGAACAAAATATTTTTGTTTCTCGTCATGCCCACTTTTTGGAACATCAATTTTTATAAAAAGAAACTAGTGGGAGCGCAATAGAACTGGAAGAAATTCCAGAACCATAGTTTCAGAAGAACAAGGCATTCCCGCGCCGCTCCGCAGGAGTAGTACACTGTCTCATCCGCCTGAAAGATACTACGGTTTTCTCATAGACAGGGATAGAGAGGATTGCATCATTAATAATGATAAGCCGACTAACTTCCAGCAAGACATTCAGAGCACTGACTCGGTAAAATGGATGGATGTAATACGAACCGAAATAGAGTCCATGTATACCAACAAAGTATGGACTTTGGACATTGCTCCAGAAGGGGTAAAACCCGTAGGCTGCAAATGGATCTTCTGAAAGAAGATTGGTGTAGATGGACAGGTTGAAACCTATAAGGCTAGACTTGTTGCAAAAGGATTTCGTCAAAGACCTTGTTTGGACTATGATGAAAGCTTTTCTCCAGTGGCTATGCTCAAATCCATTCGGATCCTTCTTGCCATTGCTTCCTTCCACGATTATGAGATTTGGAAGATGGACATAAAAACCGCTTTTCTAAATGGAAATTTGGAAGTGTGCGTCTATATGGACCAGCCAGAGGGTTTCATTCAGAGTGGGAGCAGCGGAAAAGTGTGCAAGTTGCTTAAGTTCATCTATGGACTAAAGCAGGCATCGCGGAGTTAGAACATCTGTTTTGATAAGACAGTCAAAGAATTTGACTTTATCAAAAATCTAGATGAGCCATGCATTTATAGTAAGAATGTAGCACAAACTGTTGTATTCCTCGAATCCTCTTTCAAACCCTAAAAGGGGAACTAGTCGGGATCATTTACACTTTACAAGCTCGCTAACCGTTCAGCCAAGCCAGTGTTGATACTTCGAGGGAGGTCCCCTATGCTTTCGCATGGAGCCAATTAATAACCCCGTTTCCGCAGAGACATAATCTCGTCAACACATTCTAGACACTTAATAAGTTAGCTAATTGTGAAGTGAAAAATCTTATGAGGAGTAATACATACTCATCAGTGGGAATCGGGACCCAGCTATCATCATGTGATAACCTGACGGAATCCACTCAAGTCACCACACTCCAAAAGGTTTGCGCATGCCTGACAAGTTTCCTGTATGTTTGAAACTCCCGATATAGTTTTTACCCATAATTGTTTAGGAACCTGACTAGTCAACAAACCATAAACCACTAGTCAAGTTCAACCCGTCATTTTCTTGATTGGATTAAACCCACCCGTACGTGCCCTTGACTAGGTCAACAAGGCCGCACGACTGTCCTGACCAATCTCAATACAATGCACAGAAAATTACCACTTAGATACCGTTCGCTACGCCTTGACTAGGTCAACAAACGCAGCACGGATACTAAATAATACTAATCTGAAATGACGGAGGGCTACGGCTGGTTTTTGGCGAAAAACCTTTAACGTAATGAACTTGATATCGTTGAAGGAACTCGAGTGGCTTTGAAATGGAGTGTCTTAAGCTCCGCTTTTTAAAACTAGGAGCATAAACTTTTCCTTAAGAGTGAACTCCCAGTGTAAAGATCAAGGCTCTTTCCTCATAGAATGAGGTGCGGGATATTCCTAACCGAATATCTCTATGCAAAGCAAAAGAATACGACTTTGAGTTTTGATGAAAACCGAGTAGTTTTAAAATTGTTTCCGACAACATCATTTAGGTTTATTTTTCCTTATATTATTCAGATAATGCGTTCCCATCATTTTAAGTTTCCAAGCCACAAAAGAAACAACCAAAATAACATGCTTTTTATATGCCATCCGCATTCGCTACGGGGCCCCGTCATGCACCATTAGGCTACTTAACTAACGGCAGAGCGGGGGCAGGACTAGCGCGGATACAAAACATATAGAAGCATCTACTATATATATATATATATATATATATCAACATCACATGCAGATAATAGTCATTACAGGAAGATAAAAATCATCATAAGCATGCGAACAACAATATGGAATAGTGGATAATCTAGGAGCCCCGCGTTTCATTTGAGCTATAAATGAGACGCGACGTTCCCCGGTTGTGTAGATAGCCAGTGCAATGAAGATCCTAGACCCCTACGAGTGCAGCAAGTTACCCGCTAATCCCCCAAGTGAGGCAACCCTAATCAACAAAGTGAATGGGCCACCCAACACTTCACGGAATCCGGTAACTTGAGTACCCTTCCGTGGGTCAACCTATACCCCCTACGAGTGCGGCGAATAACCCGTCAATTCTAGAGTAAGGCTCCTCTGGTCTCAACGCCATGAGATGCGGGCATGTTGTCCTCTAGAACCCGGCTATTCGAGCACTCCTCCGTGGGGTAATCCTAGTACAGAAAAGAAAATATATATACAACGGTGACATCGACCTCAACCCGGTCATGCCCCAATAAAAGAATATACAAACTGGCAGAAACGACGGTCCACATGTCGGACGCTCGCTCCACAATAATCAATATACAAATGAATCTGAATTGTACATCTAACATTGCACACAAGGCTATCCATCACGACAATCCATCCATAACATCAGTGCAACACAGAACATCAACGTGAATATCATGTTCGTAAACCCGTTTGATTGTACATATAACAACTAGTCGGATTGTACCGCGCTATGATATTCACAGTCATAGAATCTATCAATCGTACTAAAAGCCACGAATTCAAAATTTCGATCGACTAAAACTTTCCGCATTGGCCTCAAGCACAAAACAATACTCAAATAAATCTGGGTCAAGACCAAAAGTTCTAAAAATCCTATTTCTATATACTAGAGCACCTGAAGAAATTTGGGGGACAATGGCCCAAAGTTGGCCGCAGAACCATGGCCAAATACAATGTTTGGCGGTGGTTCCACGGCCAAAATTTGGGATCATGGGTTCCAATTTCTTCGTGGCCTCTAGTATTGCCTGCACATAATTTTAAAGCGACCAGAACAATTTTTTGAACAACTTTAAAATTCGAACAATAAGCGACGATTTAGAAATGCGATTCGGAAAAATCCTTCGATCAAAACTTTAAATAAGTGCAAACTAGCTAGTTAAGATTTATGGAGTGGCTCTGATACCATGTTGGGTTTTGGTGCCCGTGCCGCGGAAGCCGCGGCCGAGGCGGAAGCGAAAACAAAAACTTTAGCGAGCACCGAATGCCTGTTTAACCCAAGATAAGGTCCAATAATCTAAACTAGCTAACTAAGAGTACAAAGGTTGAGAAACTACAACCTTTGTCGCGTGTCCACCCAATTGTGGAAGACCCCTCCAAGCTCTTAGCCGCCGGGATCATGCTTGAAAATCGACCAGCCTCGCCGAAGACGATCTACCCGAAGAAAATCGGAGGAGGCTCTAACCGATGATCCAGACTTTCTAGGTGTGGATGGTCGGTGATGTAGGAATATTTCACTAAATATTTCTCTCTAGAATCCATGCTCAAGTGAGAGCACGAGGAGGAAAAAGAAGGAGAAGACATGAGGAGATGGTTACCAAAGCTAGCAACAATGAAGCATGCTCAAGTCAAGAAGAATCCTCATGAAGACCAAATTCTAAAGAGAATGGCTATATCTCTCACAACCATGATGCAATAGTGCACAATCAATGCCCAAGCCATACTCATCACCATGCTTCATTGCCACCTCATTTTCCATTTGTTTTTCTGAAAAGAAAAACAAATATGAGGTGACCTTCTTCTAGAAGTATTCCTGTATAAATACGGAATACTTCACCTGGTATATGTATCACTACATATACGCATATCCATATAAAAATATGTATAGCGCCAAAGAGAGAAAATGAATAGTGAACAATAATACTAAAGTTTATGTATCAAAATACATGTATAAATTATTAAATCAAATCCTGATTTAATAATTCGGCTTACTCCTAAGCCGGCTAGTATTATTAACCACCCAATTAAAGTCCGTGTATCCCGTACACGTATTTAATCGGACCACTGCATGTACCAACTTACAACTCCTACATCTGTCGCCTGAACCGGGAAAACCCTATGTGTGGGACTCTAAAAACTCGACAATACGCTGGCAGTGGGTTTAACCAAAAGCACGTCAGCGACGCTAGCTGTACATAACGGCTACCCAGGTACTTGTCGAATGGAGGTCGACAATCAAGCACGTCCTTACCCTACTAAGCCTAAATGTGACAATCTCCGTACCATCTGGTCTCTTCTTCAAAGAGTAGCGCATATCGGGTCTATGGGTGGATAACGTCAGATCCCTACTAACCCGATAAGTCATGTTTGAGTCAAGCTCATCACCAATAGAGATACTACTGATCAACTATCAGTAAATCTCATCCACCGTAGCTATGGATTTTAGGTGATATCCAACTGAACACAACGCAATATCGAATCTTAATACCAGGAGAGATGAATCCCTGACAATCAACCATTGCCTCTATGTGGCTTGGGACTGTACCCAACTAAAACCTGTTTTCACGACTCCTTTAAGCCGTAGTAGGGTAGTAATCAAAGTACAATGGGAAATCACACGAGACAAATGACAACTTCAGGTCAAAGGACTAACTTGTACTCATACCACCTGAGAACTTCTATCTGAAGATAGATATAATGCCATCTAGAAATTTTCGGCGAGTCCGTCCAATGTACTCACCTCTAGTGAACACCTGTATACTATCTTAGGTTACACAACACCAATGGATTGTAAGACCGGCCACCGTGCCTCATCGAGGTATAGAAGTGTATACACTAGTCTACTCCAGAATATCGATGCCCAGTCTCGATACTTCCACGATTAGGGATATTTAAGGATGTGCTTATGGACAACTCAGCTCTCACATATATGATCACCATCATAATGCTGGTTGTCAAGCAACAATCCTACGGGCTTCATGACTAATGAAGACAAACCAGACAACATACTATCATCTCGAGCAAGACTGTTGTACCTGTATAGGTCCTCCCTCAATTATCATAATCGCCTACTTGCGATCACAATAATTATTTTGAGGGCATTATATCCAACAGCGGTCCAATGGCGAAATTTGTGGTCCAATGGCGAACAACGTATTAAGGAGTCTCCAGCTATGGAGATGTTCATTGGGACTATCGATCCCCAATCGACCGTATCCTAATTTATGACCTTCTTCAAGCCCACCACATTCTAGGCGCTGATTGATAAACTAGACTAGATGGATCGGATAGGCCATGGTCCTTCCTTTTCAGGAAACAATCCCCGATATAATAAGGGTAAGGGAAAAGCAGCCTTTGTTGCCAATATACAGCAACAGCCGAGCGGGATCGGATGGGACATGGTCCTTCCTCTTCAGGAAATGATCCCCGAAATAATAAGGGTAAGGGAAAAGCAACCTTTATTGCCAATATACAGCAACAACCGAGAGGTCTGAAAACCGCCGTCCGCCAAAACAATAGTTGTACATGCCCAACCTTAGAACAAAGGATGGGACATGCATACTCATTTCCTCATGATAAGTTGAGGGGATTGTTCAAGCCGGCTATGCGAAACAATCTGATTATATTGCCAGAACCGCGGTGACCCGCACAAGCTGGTGATGTCAATTACCCTAGTTACTGCCCTTATCACCGGGCCGTAAGCTACCCAATTGAAGACTGCCACGTCTTCAAAAACTGGGTAGAGGACCAATACCATCAGGGCAAATTTGCACTGTCAAACAATTGGAGGGTAGCCCCACCCCAAAAGCACGCTCCCAAGAAAGTGGATACGCAGGGGGCATTCTGCTTGCTCGTAGAAAAAGCTCCATGGAAAGTATTTCTTTCGGAAAAAACTAAAAGAATGATAAAAGATCTAAAAACATGCCCGACGATCAATTGGAAAAGCCCGCTTGAGCCCGGGATTATAGAAGGGATGCTGAAACCGCATCCTGCATCGAAAATCGCTGACAAGGGGAAAAGTACCCAAGTCAAGCCTTCAAAATCTTCTAAGAAAAAGAAGAAGACTAAGAAACCTATGCAGCCTGCTGAAAATGTCGACAGATGCAAAAACCTCCAGAAGTATATAGACGCGCTAGAAGAATACAGCCAGAAAGCATGAATACCGTTCACACTGAAGTGTTCCTCCAGCATATTCTCGAGGACAAAAACAATGATGACGATAACGCATCGGGGGAGGTGGAAGAACTTGTGAAAATCTGCCACATGGTCTTCCATTCATCCATATATGATGAAGGAGCCCCGCTAGCATCGGAAAGCGATATAGATGAACTGGGGGCAGAATCGGTACTAAATATCCCGAAATTGCCAGAAGAAGACCCGATTGAAAAGCCGCTGAAAGAAGCTTTTCAAAAGAGCAAACATGATCGGTAATGCGAGATGACCATATATAAACGGGCCAAACAACCGCGTTTGAACAAAGAAGCTGCAGCGAGGACGAGTCATAAAGCTCTCCGACCAAACCAATGCAAACCTGCAAAGAATAAGAGTAGGACCAAAGCTGAGAAAAAGTTTGCCAAGGCCCTATCCATAGGGATGAAACTGTCACCACTTATTATATACACTCCTGGGATCTCCTACTTCGATGGTGGAGAGGGACGCCAAAAATACTGCTCGTATCACTGAAAGATTGCTCATCCCATCGAGGAATGCAACGCCTTCAAGAAGTGGTGGCAAGGATATGTTGCCCCATAAAAAACACTTTAAGAAGGAGAAGTGCGAGGCTCGCACTCATCGATATGAGAGTAGTGAGACGACAGTACATAAAGAAGCAACTGGCAGCTGTCATATGGTTAGTACCGGCTCAAAAGGGGAAAAACCTCTGATTCTCACGTTCAGGAGTGATTATGAGGATGAAATTCCCCTCAACCCTCTCTTTGAAATATCTGGATTGGAAAAAGAAGAGGAGGAAAAGGAGTGCGAGAACATCTAGTTGCGCAACCGCACTCTACCTGAAAAGAACCTCATACCCGCAAACAAGGGTTCGAATAAATAAGATAAATGGAAGGGGAAAATGCCTCAAGAGGTCGCCCTTAATGAAGAGGTGGCCAAAGAGCTCGCCGCAAAGGATCTACTTAAGAAAACCAAGGTGGACTATAACGTCCTTGTGCATTTGAGGAAGATACTTACAATTGAGCATATTAGTTGCCTTTCTCTTATCCAAAGAGGCACGAGACTCCTTGATCAAAGCCTTACAAGAACCTGATCAGTTCCAAACTTTCCCCGCGGAAGAGAAAATGAAGGATGAACTTGTAGAGGTCTACACGGCTGACATTACCTTCAGCGAGGAAGATCTACTCCTCGGTACATACTGACCCTAGCACCACCATGAGGTTCTAATGACATCAAGCATGCCAAATTCAAATTTTTATAGGTTCTAAGCTAGACTAAACAAGATCTTTAACTTGATTATTAGGGCTTTCGTTTGATAACATGAAAAATTAGAGAGAAGGAAAAGATGTTATACCTTATAGATCGAGTCCTTCTCTTCTTTAGCTCCATGCAGTAGTCCACGCGACTCCACTAGTCTTCACTTCATGTTGGACCGAGGTTGCTCCGATGACCTTCGCGCCGAAAATGATCCACTCGAAGCTGACTATTTCAAGCTATCTCTTCACTAAACTATTTGGTGAAGGCAACACACTACACTTGAGTGCTAGTCAAGTGTAGGATGGTGAAGTAGGGATTTTGGAAGCTCACTAGGGATCTCACAAGCTCAATGATTCACATCACATGTAGGGATTTTGAGCTTGGAGGTGAGATGAAGAAAGTGTAGAGATCAAAAGAGCAAGAGCTCAAGAAAATGGCTAAGGCATGAAGAGCTCAACCCTTGAGCAAATGAAAGTGAATATTAAATGGCTCTCTCTCCTCACTTATTCAAGCATGGAATAAAAAAGCAATAAGAAATTGCAACAATGCTTGAATAGCGAGTCAAGAGTAATATACAAATAATAAAAACCCATGCCTTGCCCATTCCACAAATATCTCCACAATTTACACCTTATTTTCTTATTTTCATAAAATAGAAAAACATGTCATGCTTCATATAATAATATATATATTTATATATATCAAATATACATTAATATATATATATATATATATATATATATTAATAAAGCTATTAGTGAGCTAATGATATTAGTTAATGTATAATTATATCAAATATAATTTATATCAAATTATTAAATCAACAATTGATTTAATAATCCGGTTATATCACATATGACCGACTAATATCATTTATCTGTGTATCACATTATCAAATCAACATTTGATACGATAACCTGGTTATATCACATATAACCTAACTTGATAACAGATAACTGCCAGATTACAATAGGTATCACATACACGTATTTAATCAGGCCCATGCACATATCACATATGTGCCCTACTTCGTTTCGCTTGAAACAGGAAACTTCTGTGTGGGACTCTAAAGATTCGTCAATATGCCAGCAGTAAGTGATGGTCACATCAGTCACCTACAAGCCGTCAGCAGTACTAGCTGGACGTAACAACTACCCAGGTATTGAGCGATATGAAGATCAACAAGCAAGCTTGTCCATACTCTCCATGAAGCCTATCAGTAACACTACCGTACAGTCCGGTCTCTTCGTCTGATTTGTCGCATATCATGTCTAGGGGTGGTAAACGTCATACCCCAGTAACGTGATAAGTCATGCCGATGTTTGGCCTATAACGGTTCAAGAAACTACTGATAACTCTTATCAGTAAATCTCAGCAGCAGCCCTGGCCAGGGACTTCCAGTTATATCCAATCGAGCATAGCGCAATATCAACCCCCAATACCGGGAGAGACGAAACCCCTTCTATCGCTCATTGCCTCCATGTGACTCGGGACTGTACCCAAAATCCACCTGTTTGCACGTCTCCTTTGAGCGTGGTAGGGAGGAAATCAAAGCACAGTAGGGCCACACAAGACACTATAACGATCTCGGGTCTACAGATTAACCTGTACCAGTGTTACCAGAGGACTGCTATCCGACGATATGTATACTACCAACTAGGAGTCCTCGGCGAGTCCTGTTCGGTGTACCCATTCTCCAATGAGCACCTGTGTACAATCTTTGATGTCACACATCAATGGTTGTGGGATCAACCATCTCCCTCTAAGGGACAAGAAATGTACACACTAGTCTACTCTGGAATATCGATGCCCTAGTCTCGATATTCCCTCGACTAGGAACTTATTAAAAGATGTACTTTTGGACCACCCTGGCCCCACTAGTATGATCTCATCATAATCCTGGTAGTCAAGTACATATCCTAAGGGCTTTATCAACATGTGAGAGCAAGACAGTAAAGAATACCAATCAGCATGTTAAGATAAAGAGTAACCAGATAGCATATTATCATGTCGAGCAAGAAAGTCCTCTATATATATATGTCCAAGCATCCACTATAATATACATCACATGTACATCCCAAAAGTCTCTCAAACTTTATCTGTGGGAAGGCCTTCGTGAGTGGATCCGCTACGTTGTCCTTTATGTCAACTCTCTTGACCTCGATCTCCCGGCGATCTACTATCTCCCTGATCAGGTGATACCGCCTAAGAATATGTCTAGATCTCTGATAGGACTTGGGTTCCTTGGTCAAAGCCACAGCTCCATTGTTATCACAATACACAGGTATTGGATGCTCGATGGATGGAACCACACCAAGCTCAGCAATGAAATTCTTCATCCAGACAGCCTCTTTGGCAGCATCGTTGGCAGCGATGTATTCAGCCTCCATCGTCAAGTCTGCTACGATGTCTTGCTTGGAACTCTTCGAACACACCGCCCCCCGTTGAGGGTAAAGACAAAACCCGAGACCGACTTACTGTTGTCCTTATCACTCTAGAAGCTCGAATCGGTAAAGGACTCCACCTGGAGTTCACCGTTACCATACACCAAGAATATTTCTTTAGTCCTTCTCAAGTACTTAAGAATGTTCTTCATAGCTGTCCAGTGGTTTTCCCCAGGATCTGATTAATACCTACTCCCTACACCTAATGAGTAACCTACATCTGGTCTGGTGCATAACATCGCATACATGATAGAGCCTACTGCCGAAGCATAGGGATATCCCTTGCATGCGAGCCCTCTCCAAATCAGTCTTAGGAGATATCTCTTTAGAGAGAGTGATTCCTGAACAAGTGGGTAAATTACCACGCTTAGAATCTTCCATACTAAACCTCTTTAGTATGGTGTCGATGTACCTGGATTGGGATAATCCCAGCATCTGTTTAGATCTATCTTTATAGATCTTTATCCCCAGGATATAGGAGGCATCACTTAGATCTTTCATGGAGAACTTATGCGATAAGAAGAGCTTGACTGAGTGTAGCATAGGAACATCGTTTCCTATCAAGAGTATGTCATCCATGTACAATATGAGAAAGACCACCTTACTCTTTGTAGCCTTCTTATATATACAAGGCTCATCTACATTTTTGATGAAGTCAAACTCTTTGATAGCTTCATCAAAACAGATATTCCGACTCCGCGACGCCTGCTTGAATCCGTAAATGGATTTAAGCAGCTTGCACACCTTTCCGCTGCTCCCACTGTCTATGAAGCCCTCTGGCTGTGTCATGTTCACGCTCTCTTCTAAATCACCATTTAGAAAAGCGGTCTTGACATCCATCTGCCAGATTTCGTAATCATGGTATGCAGCAATGGCAAGTAGGATCCTAATGGAGTTAAGCATAGCGACAGGAGAAAAGGTTTCATCATAATCGACGCCAGGTCATTGACGAAAACCTTTAGATACAAGTCTAGCTTTGAAAGTCTCAACTTTTCCATCTACACCAATCTTCTTTTTGAAGATCCACTTGCTCCCAATAGGTTTTATCCCTTCAGGAGCAACTTCCAAAGTCCATACTTTGTTGGTGTATATGGATTCCATCTCGGATCTCATAGCATCCAGCCATTTCACAGAGTCTCCACTTGTGATGGCCTGCTCGAAACTAGTAGGGTCATCATCTTCCATGATGCAATCCTCACTGCCACCGTCTACGAGAAAACCGTAGTATCTCTCAGGTGGATGAGAAACCCTACTAGGTCTGCGGAGTGGCTGGGGTTCGTTGGATACTATTGGATCCTCTGGTTCCACCAAATCGTCAGTTATAGTCTGTGTTGCTGGAACTTCTTCCAGTTCTACCTCATTGCCACTAATTTCTTTTACAAGAAATTCCTTTTCTAAAAAGGTGGCATGTTGAGCAACAAACACTTTTTGCTCTTCAGGGTCGTAGAGGATATGCCCTCGCGAATATTTGGGATATCCTACAAACTTGCACATAACTGACATCGCCTCGAGCTTGTCCGGATTTTGCTTTTTGACATAGGCCAGACAACCCCATATCTTAATGAAATTTAGACATGGTCTCTTCCCATTCCATATCTCATTTGGGGTGGTAGGCATAGATTTGGTCGGAACTCTATTTAATAGGTATGCGGCTGTCTCAAGCGCATATCCCGAAAAAGAAATAAGTAACTTAGCAGTACTCCTCATAGAGCGCACCAGATCTAATAGGGTGCGATTCCTCCACTCCGATACACCGTTGTGCTGTGGTGTATACGTAGGAGTAAGCTGAGAGAGAATCCTATTCTCTTTTAGATAACCACGGAATTCCGTGCTCAAGTATTCTCCTCCCCGATCATATCGAAGGACTTTAATACTTTTTCCCGTCTGGTTTTCAACTTCGCATTTATATTCTTTAAATTTCTCAAAAGTTTCAGACTTGTGTTTCAACAAGAACACATGTCCGAACCTTGAGAGATCATCGGTGAATGTAATAAAGTACGAAAAACCATTTCTGGCATGTGTAGACATAGGACCGCATACATCACTATATATCAGTCCTAAGAGTTCAGTAGCTCTTTCTCCGTGTCCAGTAAACGGATTTTTGGTCATCTTACCTTTGAGTCATGACTGACAAGTTTCATAAGATGAAAATTCGAACGGATTCATATATCCATCTTTATGCAACTTGGCTAGTCTTGTTGTATTGATATGACCTAGTCTACAGTGCCACAAGAAGGCTTCGTTCATTTTTGAACTTTTCCTCTTGTTTGTGTTCTATACGTTAAGAACTGTACTTTGATTAAGAACGTATATACCGTTACATAACGTACCAAATCCAATCAACACTTGATTTTGGAAAATGTTCATAACATTATCCTCTAATGTGAGATTATATCATTCTTTAGTTAGTAAAGAAACCGATATAATGTTCCACATCATCTTTGGTACGTAGTAATAGTCATTCAGGATCAATGTATTACTAGTTGGTAATACAAGGTGATATTCACCAACTGCCTTAGATGCAACAATTGCACCGTTCCCTACTGTTAGGGATTTATCACCTTTTCCAAGTTCTCTACTTTTCTTTAGCCCATATAACAAATTACATACGTGGGATCCTGATCTGGTATCCAATACCCAGGACGTAGAACAAACTGAGAAATGGTTCTCGGTAACGAACACATTCGAAGAAGATGCATCAACATGCTGTTTCTTCATATGGGTGGCGTGGGAATCCTGATATTCTCTTATTCCTAAGGAACAAACGTTCCCCAACTTCGTATAATAAGCGGGTTCTGTCAATACATCCATATTATTATCTTGATTAAGGCGTGACATTGGTTGCTGCCTGGAGAGAGAGAAGGAAAGGCATTACCGTGCGCTCTTTGCAAGATTAGATCGGTTTTTATCTTATCTAATCAGGATGGCTCCCACTGTTTTTATCAAATCTTCCTTCAAACCATAAAAGGTAACATTAGCCGGGATTAATTACACCCTACAAGTTCGCCAATCATTCGGCCAGGTAGGTTTCAGTACTCCGAGGGAGGTTTCCCGTGCTTTCGCACGGACCTAATTAAAATAAACATCGTTTCCCTAGAGGTATAACCCCGTTGACATCTTTCTAGACGCCTACTTGATTAGCTAATTGTAAAGTGCAAAACTCTTCCCGGAGTAACTCTTACTCGCAGTGGGTATCGGGATCCAACCATCATATAGAAGGTATGCAATCTCATCGGGAATTTCAACACTTGAAATTCCCGATAATGTTTTTGCCCCTAGCTTCCTATGATCTTGACGGAGGTCAACAAACCATAGGCCTCTAGTCAAGTTCAATCCGTTCATTTCTTGATTGAATTAAAACCACCCACACGACCCTTGACGGAGGTCAACAAGGCCGTACGACTACCTTAATCCAATCGCATCACATGTGGCAGTAAGCACTAATCAACTACCGCACACTACGCCTTGACAGAGGTCAACAAACGCAGCACGAACACTAAATAGTACATATCTGAAATGACGGAGGGCTATGCAGGTTTTTAAGAAAACCATGAGCGTAATGAACTTGATATCGTTGTAGAATCTAATGATTTTTGAAAAAGGAGTGTTTTTGATGCTTTTGCTAGTTTCGCTAAAGAGGTCACTCCCGGTGAAGGGATCTCGGCTTTTTCCTCATCGAATGAGGTGCTGGATATTCAGGAATACCACTATTCAAAGCAAGAACTAGAGAAGCTATCAAAAAACAAAACCGAGTGAGTTGTAGCATTTGTTAGTTTCGCTAAAGAGCTCACTGCCGGTGAAGAGATCTCGGCTCTTTCCTCATCGAATGAGGTGCTGGATGTTCATCAAGGAATACCACTATGCAAAGCAAAAACTAGAACTACCCTTTTTTTTTGAAAATTTGATTCTACAACATCTTTAGGTTTCTTTCTTTTTATTAATCTCATTAATGAAGTCCCATCATTTAATGTTTCCTAAATATCACAGAAAAGTGAAACGAAAATAAAACGTACATTTATGCCATCCGCATTCGCCACTGGGCCCGTCATGCACCGTTAGGTTACTTAACTATCGGTAGAACGGGGGCTGGACTAGCGCGGGTGCAAAACATAAGCAACGTTTATTATATATCATATATATAATATAACATTCGTCTCACACAGGTATATGATCACATCATAGAATCAAGCAGCAGAAGCAATATATGAAATATTGGATATATTAGGATTTCCGTATTTTAAATTTGGCCAATAATGTAAAACACGGATTCCATGGTCGTGATGAATAGCCAAACCCACATCCTTATACCCCTACGAGAGCGGCAAGTAACTCTACCAATTCTAGAGTTAGGAGACCCGGTCTCAACTCCTTAAGATGGTCTCCCACTGGACTCTAGAACCTGGTTACTTGTGCTCCCCTCTCTGGGTCTATCCTAATGCTGAAAAGTAAATAATATACAACAGTGAAGACATCATCCTCAACCCGGAAGTGCCCTAATAAAAGAATATTACATACAGATTTTACATGAATGAAAATAAAAACTCTCATCTCACATAAAACCCCCGGCTATTCTTACACGACGATCCAATAAATCATATTAGCGACACATAATATCACATATCATCAATGTAAGTAAATACATGTATCCCAAATTTCGTTGACATATAGCAACGAGATCGGGATACCCCACATATTACACTTACGGTCGCAGAAAAGAAATATAAAACTGCAATAATTAGAATTCGCATATCCTTAGATATCATAAACCCGAAATATCTCATATTCTGAATTTCATGCCTAACTCTATAAACCCCACATTTTAGTCTCATATCAAAAACTCTTTTCAATAATTTAGTCGGGTAATTCAAAAAGATTCCCGACTACTCGATCGAATACGCTTCGGAAACTATAATAGATGGTCGCACCCCCGATGTCGTCGACCAAGTGCACTTATGCGGAACACCGTGGCCTCGAGCACCCGAGTGGGTGCTATTGGCAACGAGGTTCTCCTACAGTCACTTGGTTGGGGCAATGGGGCGAGTCTATCTAGTAAAGTTATTCGGCGAGTATTTGCGTACGAAACGCGATTGCGACGGAGTTTCGATCAAAATCGAAACTTCGTAGCAGTCGATCTACCGAGACTAAAATGCTAGATTTAAAAACACTAACTAGTTTTCAAAAAAATAATTAAATGTGGATTCCAACTACAACATCCATATCAAACTTAAACCCGAAACAATGTTAAATTACGAATACGAAACACTCCGTATTAGCCCTAATTGAACTGTTAACATCACATGCAAACTGGGCTAATCAAACAATAGCTGAAACCCCAAAATCAAGCCAACAGAGAAAAAAACAAATACGAGACCAGAACAAGATAGTACGGCCGGCTAGGCCAGTTAAAATGATAATCTCGCTGGATTTTTAAAGGTGGATTGGTCTTGTTTTTGTTGTGTGTTCTTGTTATTGAAGGGTTACACTAGCGCCCCGGCTAACTTCCGTGGACAAATGCGGAACAAAACTTTTATAGCGATACAAAACTTGGCGCTAGAATAAACACAAACCGGATCTTTACCATAAACCTAGTTAGCTAGTTAGGGTTCTATCTACTATGATAGAAAGTATACCTAACGGAAACAAGTCCTTCGGGGCTTCGTTCCTCTTCTTAAGCTCCTCGATAGAAGTATGGATCGTGCTTGAATTTCCACCTCCTTGTGTCAACGATGATCCACCCGAGAGCTCCAACCTTGAGCTAAACCTCTAACTTGAGGTAACTAGAATACTTAGCGTGGTAATCTAAGTAGACTAGAGTGAGTAAAGTGTGATTTGAGTGGCTTAGTCTCAATAACCCTTGATTATCAACCCATGATACACTAGGATTTGAGAGAGGAAGAAGGAGAGAGCTATCTTGAAGAAAGAGAAAGTATTTGTGATAATGATAATAAAAAATAGAATAGCTGGCTTATATATGACCTCAACCATGGCTTGAAAATATCTCACCAAAATATTTAGGTCCAAAATATCTCATCAAAATATCTATGGTCAATGAGTCAAGCCAAGTCAAAATGTCAACATAAGTAGCCATGCTTAAAATTATCATTTATCAAAAATAACAAAGTCTTTTCTTTTTCTCATATGTGTTTTGAGCAAGTCAATGGTCAAAACCCTAATGAGGTATCTCCTTCTATACCCCCTCTCATCCGTATATACATACCCGCATCCGTGTTCCGAGAAACACGAATACTATGAGACGAGGCCAATCCAATAATCAAATACTAGGATCCGGCTTAAACCAAAGCCCACCAGTATTGTCTGCTCGAACACTACACGCGCACAAGTACACGTATGTGATCGAACCCTGTCGTAAAACCATACGACCTCTACTCGTTTTGCCCGAAGCTGGGAAACCCTTTGTGTGGGACTCTAAAGACTCGACAGTACTCTGTCAGTAGGTTTAACTACAAGCACGTCAGCGGCACTAGCTGTGCGTAACGGCTACCCAGGTATCTGTCGATAAGAAGATCGACGAGCAAGCTCATCCAAACTCCTACTGAGCCTATCTGTTACAATCTCCGTACAGTTTGGTATGTTCGTATAAGAGTATCATATATTGGGCCTAAGGGGTGGTAAACGTCGGTCTTCTAATAGCGGTATAAGTCGTGTCGGAGTATAGCCCATAACACCCTTAGAAACTACTGGAAAACCCTACCAGTAAATCTCACTTTCCCTGGCCAGGGACTTTGTGTAATGGCTCTCCTAAACACAGCGCAATATCAACCACCAATACCGGGAGAGACGAATCCTGTCTAACCGCTACTGCCTCTAAGTGCTTCAGGACTGCAACCAACTACTACTTGTTTGCACGACTCAATAGAGCCGTGGTAGGGTAGCAATTAAAAAACAGTGGGAACACACTTTAGGCGAAGTAGCAGTGTCAAGTCAACGGACTAAGCTGTACTCAAGTCACATGGGAACTGCTAACTGACGATAGGTATAATACTAACCAACAGTTTCCGACGAGTCCTGTCCAGTGTACTCGTAACCTAACGAGCACCTGCATACTATCTCCAGTACGACATACTAATGGCTGTGGGACAGACCATCTCCCCTCTTGGGATGAGAAGCGTATACACCAGTCTACTCTAGAGTATCGATGCCCTATCTCGATAATCCTACGACTAGGGAACTGTATAAGGATGTGCTTATAGACTACCCAGTCCCCACTTGTGTGATCGCCATCACAACGCTGGTAGTCAAGCAAAGATCCTCAGGGCTCCATCAATATGTATTAGCGACATGTTAAAAGAAACATATACACATATTAAGATAGATACAAACCAAGTAGCATACTACTATATCGAGCAAGACTGTCGTAAATCCGTGTATATATCCCAATCTTCCAAAATGTATTATACAAACTAGTACTATATAATAATGGCCTCTAGGCATACATATCCAACAATCCCCCACTTGCACTAAATGCCAGTAATTGGTGTACCGCATACCCAACGTCTGCACTAAGGCCAGCTGCTGGCATACCGCATACCCAATAGCTCAAAAAGTCGCTCGAACTGTGTTTGAGGGAGGGCCTTTGTGAATGGATCCGCCGTGTTGTCTTTAGTGTCCACTCTCCGTACCTCGATCTCCTGGCGCTCAATGATCTCCTTGATCAGGTGATACCGCCTTATGATATGTCTGGATTTCTGATGGGACCGTGGTTCCTTTGCTAAAGCTATAGCCCCATTGTTATCGCAATACAAAGGTATTGGGTCAACAATGGACGGAACTACTTGAAGTTTACTAATGAACTTCTTCATCCAGACCGCTTCTTTTGCGGCATCGCTTGCAGCAATGTATTCAGCCTCCATCGTCGAGTCTGCGACGGTATCCTGTTTGGAACACCTCCATCACACCGCCCCTCCGTTGAAGGTAAACACAAAACCCGAGACAGACTTGCTGTCGTCCTTGTCACTCTGGAAGCTTGAATCGGTAAAGGACTCGGCCCTGAGGTCTCCATTACCGTAAACTAGGAACATCTCTTTAGTCCTTCTCAGGTACTTGAGAATGTTCTTCACTGCCGTCCAGTGGTTCTCACCTGGGTCTGACTGATACCGGCTCACCACACTTAGCGCGTAAGCTACATCTGGTCTTGTACATAGCATTGTATACATTATAGATCCTACCGCCGAAGCGTAGGGTATAGTGCTCATGCGAACCCTCTCCTCGTCAGTCTTGGGAGACATCTTCTTGGAGAGGGTGATTCCATGCAATGTGGGTATATTACCGCGCTTGGAATCTTCCATACTAAATCTTTTTAGTACGGTCTTTATGTACATGGACTGCGAAAGTCCCAGTAATCTCTTGGATCTATCTATGTAGATCTTGATCCCCAGAATGCACGAGGCATCACCCAGGTCCTTCATGGAGAACCATTGTGACAAAAACAGCTTGACCGATTGTAGCATAGGAATGTCATTTCCTATCAAAAGAATGTCGTCCACGTACAAGACTAGGAATATGACAGTTCGTCCTACAATCTTCTTATATATACATGGCTCATCTTCGTTCTTGATGAAGTCAAATTCCTTGACTGTTTCATCAAAACAGATGTTCCAGCTCCACGATGCCTGCTTTAATCCATAAATGGATTTGAGCAACTTGCACACCTTCCTGCTGCTCACACTGTCTACAAAACCTTCTGGCTGATCCATATAAACGCACTCATCCAAACTGCCGTTTAGAAAAGCCATTTTTACGTCCATCTTCCAGATCTCATAGTCATGGAAGGCAGCAATGGCAAGTAGGATCCGAATGGATTTGAGCATAGCCACTAGAGAAAAAGTTTCGTCATAGTCCACACCAGGTCTTTGACGAAAACCTTTTGCAACGAGTCTAGCCTTATAGGTTTCCACCTGCCCATCTACACCAAGTTTCCTTTTGTAGATCCATTTGCATCCAACGGGTTTTACCCCAGGTGGAGCAATATCCAAGGTCTACACTTTATTGGTGTACATGGACTCCATTTCGGATCGCATAGCATCCAACCACTTATCAGAGTCCCTACTGATAATGGCCTGCCTGAAACTGGTAGGATCATCTTCTTCCAAGATGCAATCCTCTCGATCCCCGTCTATGAGAAAACAGTAGTATCTCTCGGGAGGATGAGAAATCCTACCAGATCTGCGGCGTGGCTGAGGTTCGTCTGGGGTTATTGAATCTTTAGGTTCTGTCAAATCTTCTATTTCAGTTTGTGGTCGCTGTATTTCTTCCAGTTCTACCGTGCTTCCACTTATAATTTCTTTTGCAAGAAATTTCGTTTCTAAGAAAATGACATGTTGAGCAACAAACACCTTCTGTTCCTCGGTGTGGTAGAACAGATATCCATAACCATTCTTTGGATATCCCACAAACTTACATAAAACTGACCGTGCCTCTAGTTTATCTAGTTTATGCTTTTTAACATAAGCCGGACAACCCCATAGCTTAAATCTTTTAAGATACGGCTTTTTTCCATTCAATATCTCGAACGGTGTCTTAGGCACTGATTTGGACGGAACATCATTCAATAGATATGCCGCTGTCAAAAGCGCATGTCCTCAAAATGAAAGAGGCAACTCAGCATTACTCATCATGGAGCGAACCATATCCAATAGGGTACGGTTCCTCTGCTCCGATACACCATTGTGCTGTGGTGTATACGGAGGAGTAAGCTGAGAGAGAATTCCATTCTCTTTTAGGTATTCTAGGAATTCCGTGCTTAAGTACTCCCCTCCTCTATCTGATTGAAGGATCATGATACTTTTGCCAACCTGGTTCTCTACTTTGTTTCTGAATTCTTTGAATTCTCAAAAGCTTCAGATTTGTGTTTCATAAGATACACATATCCGAATCTAGAGAGATCGTCAGTGAATGTGATGAAGTACGAGAACCCTCCCCTTGCATGTATAGACATTGGACCACACACATCACTGTGTATGAGTCCCAAGAGCTCTGCTGCTCTTTCTCCATGTCCAGTGAATGGAGATTTGGTCATCTTTCTTTTGAGACAAGACTGACAAGTTTCATAAGATGAAAATTCGAACGTATTCAAGAGTCCATCTTTATGTAACTTACTTAGTCTTTTCTCTTTGATATGACCAAGTCTACAATACCACAAGTAGGATTCATTCGTATCTAAACTCTTCCTCTTGTGTGTGTTTTGTACATTGAGAACTGAATTCAGATTTAGAACATAGATACCATTACACAGTGTACTTTCTGCATCCAGTACCTTATCAAGGTAAATGTTCATGATATTTCTATCAAGAACAAAGTTATATCCATCTTTATTAAGTAGAGAAACTGATATGATGTTGCAAACCATGGAAGGTACATAGTAGCAATTGTTCAAAATCATAGTATTGCCATTTGGCAACACTAGATGATATTCACCGACGGCTACAATATTAACTTGTGCTCCGTTCCCTACCCTAAGGGACATATCACCACCAGGTCCAACTATCCTACTTTTTCTCAGTTCCTGCAACAAATTACAGATATAAGATCATGATCCGGTATCTAGTACCCAGGAGGTAGGACTGACCGAAAAGCAGTTCTCAATTACAAGAACACCTGAAGTAGATGCAATAGTATGCTTATTTTTCAATCGGGTCTCCTTGGAATCCAGACTATCCTCTTTCCTCTGCTCATATTTACGATCACCAACATAAGTTAGAGCCAAACCGACGTTCCCCAGCCCTGAATAAGAATTCGGATCGGTCAAGCAATACATTTTATTATCTTGAGTAGGGCGTGAAATGGTTTCTACCTGGAGAGAGAGAAAAGAAACACTCAGTGTGCGCTCTTGCAAGATTAGATTGGTTATTAATTTATCTAATCAGGATGGCTCCCACTGTTTCCTCGAATTCTTCTTCATACCTAAAAAGAAGAACTAGTCAGGATTAATCACACATCACAATACTTGCTTAACCTTTCAGCCAGGCTAGTGTTGGTACTTTGAAGGAGGTTTTCCAACGCTTTCGCGAAATTCCTTAATTATATAACCTTTTTTCCATGGAAGCGTAGCCCCGCTAACACCGTTCTAGAGACCAACTTGGTTTATAGCATTGATTGTTAAGTGAAATAATCTCCCGAGAGTAATCCAACTCATCAGTGGGATCGGGATCCAACTATCATTGTGTGATTACCTAGATGGAATCCACTCTAGTCACCACACTCCAGAAGGTATGCTGAATCTGCAAGTTTCTTGTATGTTTGAAACTCCCGATGTAGTTTTTGCCCCTAACGGTTTATGACCTTGACTAGGTCAACAAACCATAAACCTCTAGTTAAGCTCTACCCGTCATTTTCTTGATTGCATTAAACCCACCCGTACGTGCCCTTGACTAGGTCAACAAGGCAGCACGACTGTCCTAACCAATCGCATTTGCAATGCATAGAAAAATATCACTTAGCTACCGTTCACTACGCCTTGACTAGGTCAACAAACGCAACACGAATACTAAATATTACTATTATGAAATGACGGAGGGCTACGGCTGGGTTTTTGGCGAAAAACCCGTTAACGTAATGAACTTGATATCGTTGAAGGAACCTGAGTGGTTTTGTAAATATATAGCGGCAAAAACTTTTGCTAAAAAGGTCACTCCCTGTGAAGGGATCTCGGCTCTTTCCTCGTCGAATGAGGTGCAGGCTATTCCAAACTGAATACCACGATGCAAAGCAAAAATAATCTACTATAGTGAAGTTATTACGTTGATGCAAACTTTTACTTAAGGGGTCACTCCCGATGAAGGGATCTCGGCCCTTGCCTCGTCGAATGAGGTGCTGGATATTCATAACCGAATACCACTGTGCAAAGCAAAAGAGAACGTCTATAATGCCATTTTTTAAAACTTGGTTCCAACAACATCTTTTAGGTTTATTTTCTTGCACAAATCAAAATTAATGCGGTCCCATCAATTTAACCTATCACACCAGAAAAGAACGAAAATATGATGTACGTATATGCCATTCGCATTCGCTACTGGGCCCCGTCATCACCCGTTAGGTTACTTAACTAACGACAGAGCGGGGGCTGGACTAGCGCGGGTGCAAAACATATACAACATCTACTAGTATATATATAAGTATATACAACATTCATCCCAGGCATGATAATAATCAACATCACAGAATCTCAGCCAACAATACAGAATGGTGGATAATCTTGGATCCCCATGTTTCATTTGAGCCGTAAATAAAACCCGACGTTCTCGGTCGTATGGATAGCCTGTGCAATGGACCCCTACGAGCGCGGTAAGTTACCCGCCAATCCCAGAGTGAGGCAGCCCCCTTCAACAAAGTGAATGGGCCACCCAGTACTTCACGGAATCCGGTAACTTGGGTGGCCCTCCATGGGTCAAACTATACCCCCTATGAGCGCGGCGAATACCCTGCCAATTCTAGAATGAACCCCTCTCCGTCTCAACACCCTGAGATGCGGGCTTGTTGCCTTCTAGAACCCGGCTATCCGTACACTCCACCGTGGTGTAATTCTAGTACAGAAAAAGAAAATAATATGTACAAATGGTGACATCGACCTCAACCCGGTCGTGCCCCAAAATAATATACAACCCGTCAAAGATGGCAGTCCACATGTCGGACGCTCGCCCTGCAAATTGAATATACAAATGAATCATTAACTTTACCACTAACATTGCACCGCTTGCTATCCATCACGACTATCCAACCACAATCACAGCACAAGCATAAAACATCAACGCAAATGTCACGTTCGCAAACCCGTCTAAAAGAACATATAGCAATCGGACGAGTTTACCGATCAAGTGATATTCACGGTCGCAGATAAAAGTGAATGTACTGTAAACTATTAAATAGTGTCAAATATAACGAGTTCGAAACACTCCAAATTGTCCCGTACAGAAAACAACAGAGAATCAAACTTGGGCAAAAAAAAACACCAGAAACCCAAACTACAAGAGACAAGAACACAGACCAGAGCACGACACATTCTGCCATGGAAAAACCGAGGAGGCCAGATTTTACTATTATGTGGCCGGCCAAAAAGTTTCAGAATTGTGTCGTTTTTGGTCAGTGTTCATCTCACAGTGTAAATATCACTCTGCAGTTGTTTAAATTTTTTTTGAAGTCTTTTAAAAATCGACAGAAACTGCAGTTTGGGTTTTGATGTTACGGAGTCGTTTCGGTTTCGTTGTTTTACTATTGTTTAAACTTGCTATACTAGGGTTTATGGGCTGGCTCTGATACCATGAAGGGTTACACCAGCGCCCCGGACAACTTCCGTGGCCAAATGCGGAACAAAATTTTTATAGCGATACAAAACTTGGCGCTAGAATAAACACAAACTGGATCTTTACCATAAACCTTGTTAGCTAGTTAGGGTTCTATCTACTATGATAGAAAGTATGCCTAACGGAAACAAGTCCTTCGGGTCTTCGATCCTCTTCTTAAGCTCCTCGATGGAAGTATGGATCGTGCTTGAACTTCGGCCTCCTTGTGTCAACGATGATCCACCCGAGAGCTCCAACCTTGAGCTAAACCTCTAACTTGAGGTAACTAGAATACTTAACTTGCTAGTCTAAGTATACTAAAGTGAGTAGAGTGTGATTTGAGTGTCTTAGTCTCATTAACCCTTGATTATTAACACATGATACACTAGGGTTTGAGAGAGGAAGAAGGAGAGAGCTAGGTTGAAGAAAGAGAAAGTATTTATGATAATGATAATAAAAAATAGAATAGCTAGCTTATATATGACCTCAACCATGGCTTGAAAATATCTCACCAAAATATCTAGGTCCAAAATATCTCATCAAAATATCTATGGTCAATAAGTCAAGCCAAGTCAAAATGTCAACATAAGTAGCCATGCTAAAAATTATCATTTATCAAAAATAACAAAGTTTTTTCTTTTTCTCATATGTGTTTTGACCAAGTCAATGGTCAAAACCTTAATGAGGTATCTCCTTCTATACCCTCTCTCATCCGTATATACATACCCGCATCCGTGTTTCGAGAAATACGAATACTATGAGACGAGGCCAATCCAATAATCAAATACTAGGATCCAATTTAAACCAAAGCCCACTAATATTGTCCGTTCGAACACCACACGCACACAAGTACACGTATGTGATCTAACCTTATTGTAAAACCATACGACCTCTACTCGTTTTGCCCAAAGCTGGGAAACCCTCTGTGTGGGACTCTAAAAACTCGACAGTACTCTGGCAGTGGGTTTAACCACAAGCACGCCAGCGGTACTAGCTGTGCGTAATGGCTACGTAGGTATCTGTTGATAAGAAAGTCGACGAGCAAGCTCATCCAAACTCCTACTGAGCCTATCTGTGATAATCTCCGTACAGTCTGGTCTGTTCGTCTAAGAGTATTGCATATCGAGCCTAAGGGGGTGGTAAATGTCAGTCCCCTAATTGCGGTATAAGTCGTGTCGGAGTGTAGCCCAGAACACCTTGAGAAACTACTGGAAAACCTTACCAGTAAATCTCACTTGCCCTGGACAGGGACTTTGTGTAATGGCTCTCCTAAACACAGCGCGATATCAACCCCCAATACTGGGAGAGACGAATTCTGTCTAACCGCCACTGCCTCCAAGTGCTTCGGGACTGCACCCAACTACTACCTGTTTGCACGACTCAATAGAGCCGTGGTAGGGTAGCAATCAAAGAACAGTAGGAACACACTTAAGGCGAAGTAGCAGTGTCAAGTCAACGGACTAAGCTGTACTCATGTCACCTGGGAACTGCTAACTGACGATAGGTATAATACCAACCAACAATTCCCGACGAGTCCTGTCCAGTGTACTCATAACTTAACGAGCACCTGCATACCATCTCCAATACGACGTACTAATGGCTGTGGGACAAACCATCTCTCCTCTTGGGATGAGAAGCATATACACCAGTCTACTCTGGAGTATCGATGCCCTATCTCGATAATCCTATGACTAGGTACCTGTATAAGGATGTGCTTATAGAATACCCAGCCCCCACTAGTGTGATCTCCATCACAACACTGGTAGTCAAGCAAAGATTCTAAAGACTCCATCAATATGTATTAGCGATATATTAAAAGAAACATATACATATATTAAGATAGATACAAAACAAGTAGCATACTACTATATCGAGCAAGACTGTCGTAAATCCGTGTATATATCCCAAGCTTCCAAAATGTATTATACAAACTAGTACTATACAATAATGGCCTCTAGTGCATACATATCCAACAGTTATATCATATATAATATTCTGCAGTTGTTTAAATAATTTTCTGAGATCATTTTAAAATCGACAGAAAGTTGATTTTGGGTTTCGGTGTTTCGGAGTCGTTTCGTTTTCGTGTTTCTATTAATATCGTCTAATCTTCTAGCTTTGGCTATGATACCATGAAAGTGTACCCTAGCACCACCATGAGATTCTAATGATATCAATCATGCCAAATTCAAATTTTTATAGGTGCTAAGCTAGACTACACAAGATCTTTAACTAGATTATAAGGGTTTTAGTTTGATAACATGAAAAACTAGAGAGAAGGAAAAGATGTTATACCCTATAGATCGAGTTCTTCTCTTCTTTAGCTCCATGTAGTGGTCCAAGTGACTCCACTGGGCTCCACTTCAAGTTGGATTGAGGTTGCTCCAATGACCTTCGCGCCGAAGATGATCCACCCGAAGATCACTAGTTCAAGCTATCTCTTCACTAAACTATTTGGTGAAGGCAACACACTACACTTGAGTGATAGTAGGATGGTGAAGTAGGGTTTTTGGAAGCTCACTAGGGATCTCACAAGCTCAATGATTCACATCACATGTGAGGGTTTTGAGCTTAGAGGTGAGATGAAGAAAGTGTAGAGATCAAGAGAGCAAGAGCTCAAGAAAATGGCTAAGGCATGAAGAGCTCAACCCTTGAGCAAATGAGAGTGAATATCAAATGGCTCTCTCTCTCTCCTCACTTATTCAAGTATGGAATAAAAAAGCAATAAGAAATTGCAACCATGCTTGAATAGCGAGTCAATAGGTTGACCTTGATTGGTGGAGTAGGTAGCTTGAGTAGAGTGATGTACCGTACGTATGTTTCACGGCATACTTACGATACGATACTCCACTTAAGAAACCTTGGGATGTATATTCTTGAGACCCGTGTTTCTATTCCTTCCAATGATCATACTCTCATTGATTCCGTTCCTCCTTATGATCATGTATCCATTTTGGATCTGTTGATTTCTTTCATTCCTCTGATCTATCTTCATCGATACCTACATGAGATTCCTGTCACCATGGTTTGAGCGCAGATTGAGCTGCTGCTAGTGATGCGGTCATGGCGAGCTCGCCATGGACAAGAACTGACCATCGTGTTTTCTGGTGACATGGGAACGTCTCGATTTAGTGTTTGTGTTGTGGCCTATCGTTTGAGGTGAGTGTTTGGTTTTGCACCGGATGATCGGGCCATTGATTGAGCCTGCCAAATTGAGAGGACTGTTGGTGTACAGCCTACCTCAGAGATCATGGTGTTATCTACCGTGCAGACGGATGACCCAGCTGTTGCTGAGATTGATGGGACGTCGCATCCAGAGTTATAAGCTGAGATCGCTGGAGCTCTCAGGTAGAGATGTGACAGAAGATAGCTAGTCTATCTTAAGTTAAGAGACGAAGATGATTCGTCTGATTTGATGCGCCGACACAGGCTCAGTGGAGTTGAAGATTTCCAGTGTGGAGATTCTTACTCAGAGCTAGAGTAGATCGATCCAGAGAGGACATTGTTCGTTGGATGCTCCGATAGGAAATCAGTAAGTTGACCAGCTTCGGATAGAGGATCTCACCCAGATGCGTTGTGAGTCGATCAAGAACGGGCGAATAAAGTGTATTCCTCCAATGATTTGAACAAGTTCCCGAAGACATGTTCGGTTAGATATCTTCTACAGAGTGATGAAGATATCGAGTTTGAAATTTCGAGTCCGTGTGAGAGACTCCGGATTGACCGTAGCCGAGGACGATTTGCAATATGCAGACAGTAAGAGATGACGTCAAAGTGGATGATAATAAAGATGAATGGAACAAGAGGTTCGTGCGAGATGTTAGCGAGCGGCCGTTACGCTCTGTTGATGCCAGAGGATTGATATGTGTGCAGAGGCGTTAGATGCAACAAAAAAATTTCTAGATGGAAGTCGTGCTGAGGACACAGCTGTCCGGTTATGAGAAAAGAGTTAAGCAAGAGTGCCAACCTTCGTATAGTTCGGCATAAGTGAGATCGGGAGAGACCCTGAGTAGGTCCTTTCCAGGGCACTGCAACGATAGAGATTTGCACCCAGGATCAGTTACATCGTGCATATTCAGAGGGCCAGATGCCGCCGTCAGTATTGTGTCATTGAGAGTGGTCATGTTGATTGACTGAGAGATGACCAAAGGAGTGCCAGGGCAGAATCGTTTCCGTTAGTGCACCTGACCGGGCCGACAAGCTGAAAGATTGCGAGATTGGTAATTCAGAGAGTAAACGACGACCCAGAGACCGAAAACGCCAGACCGTAAGCAGGAGGCAAGTAAATGATCTTGCTCTGCCAGTTTGGGTGCGCCAGCATATTTTCGACATTGAAGGAGGTATATCTCAATGTCATTTATTGCGATTTGTGTCTTGTGATCCGAGTATCAAACTTTTATCGCTTGGATTTGAGTTTCATGATATTGTTTTCGTGCACCATGGCTGCACGTAGTAGAGATTACATTTTTGTGCATATCTATTGCACTTGATATTGATTTTGTGCCTTGGCTGCACGTGTTTATGATTTCGTGGATTTCATATGGTCGATTTAATTTTTTCACTCGGTATAGCTCACAGGTGCTTGCAGTGCATTGATACGTGTTTTGTGCACGCAGTTGCACACGTTTATGATTTTTTACACCTTGGTACACTCGGCGTTGTTTTTTTATACGCGTTTGAGATATTGATGGTATTTCGTGCATTTGTTGCACTAGATTTTTATTTCGTGCATTTGTTGCACCAGATTGATATTTCGTGCGTTTGTTGCACTAGATGCTTTATATACGGACTTAATGTATTTGATTAGATTTTTGCGCACAATGGACGCATGCGATGTGGTTTTGTGTACACTGGGTGCACTTGATTTAGATTTCATTCGTGCATGTCGGATACACATGATTAAGGTTCTATTCTTGCATGTTTGATGCACTTGATTTAGATTTCCATTCATGCAGGTTAGCTGCACTGGGTTGAGATTTTCGTGCACTCTTGATGCACTTGATATGGTTGTCATGCACACCCGTTGCATTTGACAGATGCTTTTGTGCACACCAGTTGCACTTAGTTTGGTTTTGTGCACATTCGTAGCGCTTGTATTTGGCTTTGATTTCCGTGCGCACCAGACGCACGTGATTGTTGGATACGCCTTTTGAGGCTGATTTTGCTCTTGAGCACTTTGTTTTCATGATGGGCACTATATTATGTAGTAGCCGAACATGACTGATCTAAGAATAGTACCTGAGTACTTTGCATGCATAAAAAGTTTAACAAGAGGTTTTCAAAAAGGATCTATAGTCTCGCTAATTCCTACGTGTCCGCGAGCGACACGAACGTTTACAAAGGAAAACCTTTTTGGATATTTAAAAAGGGCGGAACGTATATTTGAGAAAAATATATATGAACGTATATTTATTACTTTACAAATGAGCGTTCGTCACTTGTGCCGTGAGTTACGCATCACATGACGATTCAGAAAATATTTTTCATGTATTTTATTCAGTTTTAGGAGATTTTTTCTAAGGATGCGTATTATACATGTATTATAGTATTTGACTAGTGCATATTGGATTTCAGTAGTGGATTTCGAGATCTGTATCTCCATTATATCTCCGATGATTGCGTGACGCTTGACGGAGTTCGATTTTGAGTTTCATACTCGTTTTCAGGCGCACACAATGCGCTGTGGTATTTTTGTATCTTCCGTGATTTCGGAGCTCCATGATTGAGCTGATTATTGAAATGTTTTAGTATTCGGGGATTTAAATTTAAATTCGGGGACCGAATTTATTTAAGGGGGGAAGATTGTAACATTTCAGAAAATATAAAATACTATTTTTGGAATTTTATATTAAAATAATATATTTCACGAAAACTAGTCGATTTGCGAAATGGGGATTTTCGTAAAATAGTATAATTATATACCAATATTTGGAAAATAATAGGAGATTAAAATGATTTATTTATTAAAAAGATATTTATTGGATTTGGCATTTTTATAATTAATTATATGCAAGTTTAAAATTAAACTTGATTAGTGCATTACTAATCGCGATTATGCCAAATCCGTATTTTCATATTTGTCATGGCTAGTGCACCATGTCATGTTGCAAATTAGTTGCATGTTGTTTTATTGTTATTGTTGATATTTGATTTTAAAAGAGAAAAAAAGAATAAGAGATGACATGGGAGGAGAAAGAAGAGAGAGAGGAGGGACAACATGATGGCATGGGAGCATGCCATGAGAGAGAATGAGAGAGAGAGAAGGGGGTATGGCTCCACCCTTACCCTTGACTCTTCTTCATTATTTCCTCAAATCCTCCTTCATCTTCTTCATCTCTTCCTCCACCTCCTTAACCTCCATGGATCACCTCAAAAACCTTGCTAAAACCCTATACTCTCTTCATTAAAAATGATCCCCACCTCATCCTACACCTTATGGACCTTCCAAGCTTGGATTTTGAAGACTTTGAATAAATCAAGAAAATTCTTGAGTTGCCAAATGAAGCAAAACCCATGTCTTTTAGTTAAAGTTATTATGTTTAGTATAACCTAGTTTAGTTTAGAGTTTGTATTAGTTGGGGTAGTGATGTTTGGAAATTCCAAGAGGGGGTTTAGGTGATTGTGTAGACTTGTGACGTGTAGTGACTGTTTACAAGATCTTAGTGTTGATTTTCTGGACCAAAATAGAGATTAAAACCCGATACACGAACTTAGGATTTACCCCGTGTCGGTTTTGTGGAGTTAGGTTGGCCTACAGGAAATCTGGTGCTATCTGGGATGTTTCAAAGATAAACAAATAAGTCTATTAACCTAGCTAAACCCTTAGAAACCTACCACCAAAATATAAACCCAAATATCCTCTGTACGGTCGGCAAGCTCAGATTTTGCGGCATTGTCGCCGGATTTTTAATGGGGTATGGTGTTGAGTTTTTGGCTGTAGCTTGCTTACCCTATAAACTATTCCCTGTATTTGCTTGTTTAGTCCTAATTAACCCGAGACAAAATCTGGGAGTGATTTCCTATGTTACTGAATTTGGTATTTTCGATTTATGAACTTGGGTTTTGGTATTTGATATTGTATTGGGTCGTTGGATATTTGTACGTCAACGACGAGGGTTGTTTCGTTGTTTTTTTTTTGCATGCGTAGGCTATAGGTTCTAACCTATGAGCGCAGCGTGTGCCGTATCGGTTTTCAGACATTGATTTTAATGGTATTGCGACCGTGTATTTATTGTAGGCACCTTCGCGTGGATTTCCGAGATGACGAATTACATCGACTTCGTCCTAGCGAGGAGTATTGCAGGTGAGTAGATTTATATCTACAGGGAAAGTCGGGTGGATGGCGTATAGCACCCCCGCAATTATAGAATGGAAACCGATATATATAGAATATAGTCGGAGAAACCTATACTAGAAAACTATGGATATGATCAAAAATGTTAGTTGGAGATGATAAGAATGATTGAATACATATACTAAGATATGAGACGAGATCTATAAGGATATGACATGAGATCGATGAATATGATAAGGTTGAGATAGATGTGTTATGAGATCGGTAAAATAAGATAAGTATATATAAGATAATTTGATGTGAGATATTGATGTGATTGTAACACTTTGAAATTTCGTTAGAATGTTTTTCGTGTTAATTAGCAATGGTCCGTGTTATTATATATGTGTACACAGGATTATTAGTTATTTTTAGTTGGGTTACCCTAATTGGGAAATTTTTCCTTGTGTTAGTGTACACATGCACACTTAGCCAATTTTGTGACCTAGGTTTAAAGTGTTAGCCATTTCTTTTCTTGCATGGTTCACTTTATTCCCACCATTTTAATCAAGCTAAAACCCATTTTGAAATTTAAAATTTGAATTAGAAAATGGGAGCATGGTGTTAGGTGAAAAAGATTGACTTTTGACCATTTCCTTTTCTCTTCTCTCTCTTCTCCTCATTCTCAGAAATTCCTGCAGAATTCCAGCAGAAAACATGGCATTTTCTTCACTTCTTCTTCTTCTTTTCACTTCTCTTTGAATCTACACAAAACCCTACACCAAAACAAGCCCTTTCCTTCACAAAAACCTTGGGAAAAATGGTCTTTTGAGGTGTTTGGAGGCAAGTCTGGGTACTTGAGGCTAGAGTGGGAACTTTTGAGTTTTCTAAGGTTTTTGGGAGGTAATTATCTCACACTTAACATCCCTTTCCATAACTTGTAGTATTCTTTAGCAAAAATCATGTTTTTATGTGCTTTTTAGTGATATTAAAGGATATTTGTGATGCATATGTTAGATTGGGATTTTGTTGGCTTAATTAGCTTGGTAATGAGTTGTTAGTGTAGTTTTAGACTTGTGTTTGCTTCAGATTTCAGAAAAATACCCTAAAGTTTCATTTTAGTGCAAAAGTGTAGTTTTTAACTAGAAATAGGGCTCTGTAGGATCTGCTGCTACCCGAGTTATTTCAGAATGAAATTGTATTTATTGTAGCATGTATGGGGGGTATAGAGTGCACACACAAAACCTGGGAGCCCATCTCCCTACCCAGGCCGCCGAAAAATACGTTCTGGCCGCAATTTGCGGTCAGATGGGTGAATTGGGGGTTGGGGCTTGGACCACAGGAGTCTGCTGCTATGTGTAGTATTTTGGTATATATAGTTTTGTAAATTTGTTCCTGTATAAAAATCTGGAGTTAAATACCTATTTTCTCGTATTTTAAACTTTCGTGACACGCGTGATACGTGTGTGTGGGTTTGGGGTTTCTGCATATCGCGACGTGTCGGGGTAGCTTTAGGCGCGTAACCACACGTTTTAGCGTATCGCGTGCACGCGCGCTTGGGTTGCGACACGGGTTTCTAGTTGACTTTAAATGTCGTGTTTGTATGGTTTCGAGCTTATGTGATATATTGTGAAATTCTAGGTTCGTAGGCGAGTGCGACGGACGCCGCGAAGAAGGGGAAACAAGTCGTCGGCTATACCTAGCGAGAGACTACGGTGAGTAGATTTAACATTTACGGGGATATCGCCCGCATGGCGTTATGCGTCAGGGCTGATAGGACCTTATAGAGATATATTTTGCATTCACTTACATGACTACTGTTTATTGCATACCGCATTCCCTGCTATGCGTATATAAACTAGAATTGATAGAACACCGCACTATTACTAACGGTTCAAGTTGCACGAGCACAATTTATATGCTACACTCACACCGTTAGTGATTTCCATGACACTCACCTTATAGGATCGCTGTAAATCATATGTCAGATTGTTTCCACATTATTGATATTTTCCGCATATCAGTAGATGTTATATTCTTACTTGGACACATTTACATCACATATTCCTACATGTGCCATGTATATATTGATATCTTCATACCTGCATAGATTTACGCATTGAGATATGTTGTTTCCATGTTATTTCTGGATTTGGGAACCTGGATATTTCAAAAGAGAATAGGTAATTATTTAAAAACCCGATTTTCCTTGATATGATATTTCAGTGCATCCACCACGTGTTTTCTCGGTGCCAGAGCCCGCTATATGAGAGAGAGAGAGGGCTGACCCGGACTGACGGATGCCCGATATAGGAAGATTTGCGTGTCGATGCTGGACACGAGTATTTATGATATTTGGGTGCCGATTTTGGGCACTCGTGATTCTCAGAGATTCACAGGATTGGAGGGCCGATGAGAGTGCCGGCGCCTGAGCTATTTGGGGGATCCGGGTGCATTGATGGACACCGATTATATATTCCACGT
Organism: Agapanthus africanus; assembly: GCA_030015575.1. Taxonomy (NCBI): domain Eukaryota; kingdom Viridiplantae; phylum Streptophyta; class Magnoliopsida; order Asparagales; family Amaryllidaceae; genus Agapanthus; species Agapanthus africanus. The sequence continues at coordinate 268,687,753 of CM057339.1, forward strand.
TGACATTCCGTGTAGATGTTATGTTCCCATGCTCAGCATTCATTATTGTATCTCATCCTGTAGTTATATTACCTGATAGAGCACTTGCATGATTATTGCACATACTGCTTATCACACATTGATATCATCTGCTGGTATATCATAGAGTAGCGCAGTACGTGCATGCTCGCGATTACCTTTATATGTTATTTCTATTCACGAGTTGGCAACTCACCCCCGTTGTGCCACAGTATTTGCAGGTTGCTTTTGGAGTAGTCGCGGCAGGCTGCTTTCTTACATCTTTTGGCTACAGATACCACTACAGTTGGTGCGAGAGCTGTTTTGCTGATAGGTGGGTTGTGGTATCTGGTTACTTTTATTGTACACACTTTTGTATTTAGTATTCTCCATCAACCTTATATGTACTTGACTTAGAGACAGTGTGAGGACGATGATGTATATTATTTGTATTCTGGTGTCGAGCTCGTTGTGAGCCGACTTTGCTTATGCAGTTATTTCTATCTGTGATGTTCCCACTTGTTGCTCTTGATCTTCGCTACGGCGTCGTATATTGCTATCTTCGTGATTGTTTACTTAATATTTCTTATCACTTTTTAAATTCTTCCATTTAAAACTTAAAACACTCTATACTTTTACTGGTTTGATTTCTGGGTTTTCGGTTCATTTAGTCGCGTTACGCCTGTAGACGTTATGTGGTTAAGTGCCGGTCATGGGCCAAACTTTGGGACGTGACAATGATGAAAAGAGAATGAGATGAAATAAGATGACTTGGCTTGTTATGTCGATATACGGATGCGAGGTGATATGAAAATATAGATACTGTTGCTAAGACATGATATGAGATTCATACAGATGCGACTCGAGAGATGTGTGTGTGTGTGTGTGTGTGTGTGTGTGTATTTATGAGAATAATAAGTGATATGCCGTACGAGACTTTAGATCCGTACCCTCATTGTTGTATAGGTCGATAGAATCCCTATTTGTTTAATGCCGTCGTACGATAGATTACCGTACGCGATGAGTTTTGCCTGATGATTGATCCATACCCTTGATTAGAGGATGCCGTACAATGGATTATACCGTACGTAATTTTATGAAGCTGGGTTGCCGATTGATAGATTCATCGACTCGGATATGTTATAGATATTTAATTACTGTCTACACCACTTAGTTTAGCCTTTACGTAGATGTTGGATTAAATACGTATACCTTATAGCATTGCGCTCACGATTTACCTTCTGCTACGTTCATGATATTCTCATTGCATTACATATACCTGTGCTAGTACACCTACATAATTATCGATGATGCGCATATTAAACTTACACAGATTTGCCGGCTCACACACTTTCATCTTCGATAATTACTATGTCACTTACACAGTAGAATTGCTACATCATGCTATTACTCTTAATTGTTCAATACTGTCACATGACTTGTTGGTATGATATACTTGCTATGCTTACATAATTATGCTATGTCGCATGATATACTTGATATACTCACATTTCTGTTCTATGTTTGCATACATCATGCTTTATAATTATGCGCATTAAGATGCTGTTTTCATGAGATTCTGGATTTGAGAACCGTGGTTGTATTTCAAAGGAAATTATGTATTATTTTAAAAACCCGGTTTCTCTTGATATGATATTTCAAGGCGTCCACCATGAGTTTTCTCGGTTATGATTTATGAGTATACCCGATTCGAGGAGCGGTAGACACCGTTTACGGGTACATGGTGGACCCGGTGAGGTACCCCGGGACAAGAAGACTCGTATAGTTAGGAGGTGAGCCTGGTAGGGGTACACTACCTACCGGTGATAATTTGGACCCGGCGGTTATCTGGAGGATACCGACCGGAGTCGTGTGATGGATATGAGCCGATCCGGACTGACGCAGCCCGAGATATAAGGATTTACGTGTCGATGCTGGACACGGGTTTCATGATGTTTCGAGTGTCGGTGTTGGACACTTAGGTTCCATGATATTGATGTGCCGTTGATGGGCACATGTTAGTTGATCATCCTCATACATAAAGGCATATGGTTTCATGATATTGATTGTGTCGTTGATGGACACACATGGATCATATCCACCTGCATATAGGCATATGTGTAATATTTCAGAAAAATAAAATATTATTTTTGGGAATTTTTTATAATTAAATAATATTATATTGAATAGTTTTAATAGGGCGGTATAATTAAATACCGATAAATTTGAAAAAAATTTAGAAAATTATAGAAATTACTAAAAAGAGGGTGTTTTATTGGATTTAAGAAAATAGTGAAATTTTATGATTTATTATATTCTATTTTAATGCTAATCGCGATTAAATATCGCTAATCGTGCTTTAAGCGTGTTTTGTGCACATGACATGCACATGTCATTTTTAACACTTGTTACATTTTATCATGGCTTTACTTTATTCTTCATGCTTGATTTGGGTTTTATTATGAGAAGAGAGAAGAAAAGAAAAGAAAAAAGAAAAGAAAAGAAATGAATATAGTAAGAGGTATGGACATGAGAGAGAGAGATGTGAGGGGGGTCAACCTTGGTCTATGTCTCATTCCTCTCTCATTTTCTCTTCTTCATTCTCTCTCCCCTCAACTCCCATGGCTGCCCACTTCCTCCCCCATCTCTTGAACCCTCAAAACAACCCCAAAACAAACCCAAAAGTCCATCTCCATTTCACAAAAAGCATGCACAAGCTCACAAGCTACACTTTGGACCAAGAAAGCAAGGATTTTGGGCACTTGGGGCAACTCAAGAAATTTATTGAGTTGCCAAATGAGGTATTCTCTTAACCATTAGAGTAGTATTACATTCCTTTAGCTTCCATTGTTAGTTTGGAATCGATATATCGAGGTTTAGCGAACTTTGAAAATTCCTAGAAAAGGATTAGGGTTGAATTGAATCCTAAGGTATAATTGAGGTTAGTAAGACCATATAACCCCTTTTGTGATAGAACTTTGGACAAAACCTGAGAGTAAACCCCCATTTCACAAACCTAGAAATCCCGATATCGGAAAATTGTGAGAATTATGAGGTGTTTTAGTGATTTGCTATAACCCGGGTGACCTGAAAATTTTTTAGCAAACATAGTGAGATGTCCAGGCAACCTGGATGATAACCCCAAGACCCGAGACCCAACACCCCACTTCTGGCCACAAATAAATTCGTCCTGGCTGCAAATTGCGGCCAGGATAGGGTAGTTTGGCCTCTTGCTTGTTCTGTAGTTCCAGTATCTGTTAACTAGACCCTTTACATATGCTAAATTGGCTAATTTCATATAGGGTAAAATCTGGAGCATATTTGTATGTTACCGATTCTGTTTTGCGACTTTTAATGAATTTTGGATTTGGTATTTGATATTGTGTTTCCGTCGTGTGGCGTTTGAATGTCAACGACTAGGGTTACTGATCGTGTTTTGCATACGAGGCTATAGGTTTTGACCTATGAACGATACGCGTGCCGATTTGGTTTTCATACGCTATTTCCATTTACGATGTTTTGTGGTGTGCATTTAGGTACCCTCGAGTGGGTTCAGAGCAACAAGGAGGGGCGTGGCGATATTGACATCGGCAAGCAAGAGCAGGTGAGTAGATTTGTATCTACGGGGGAAGTCGGGTGGATGACGTATAGCACCCCCGCAAAGTTGTAAGAAATGTTGTGATGTGATATAGATATACTTTTATATGTTGTTGAGGGATATTAACACCTAGCAGGAAAAGGTTTAGGAGATTATGGGTAAGTGTTAGCGAGAATTGAAGAAAGGACTTTAGTTGATTTCTTAGTCACGAAACCCTAGAGTAAAATTTGCATACACGCACATACACACACTCGCATACATTTACTCCTTTGTGCGTATCGAGGATGTCATATATATTTGTATTCATATGAATGGATGATGAGGATATTAGATGGTATTTGGAGATGAGTCGATAAGATTAGGCATGGTTCCATGAGATCGGTGATGTGATTTGGTTCGTATTATGAGATACGACATGATATTAGCGGATTGATGGACGATGTGTATTCACACACACACGTACATATATATTGATGATATTAGGATTGTAATAGACTTAAATCAGTACCCCCCATGTTCACGATATGAGATGATAAAGGTATCAGATGAGTAATGAGATAAATATGATATTTGACCTGTACCCAGATTTGGGATGTCGTACGATAGATTTACCGTACGAGATATAATTATGATGTTAGATCCGCACTCTTGACTCAATGATGTCATATATATATATATATATATATATATTGTATCGTACGTGATACTATTGAGGCGAGATCACCGACTACTAGGTATATATATAGATCGACTCAGACTTAGGTGGATTTCCTTACCCTTTTGACTGGGCTCGAGTCATGCTAGTTTTCAAAAGTGGAGAATTGTGAGTAATTTAAATACCAAACTGTATGACTCGTATATTGGGTAGGTATATTTTTTCGATGTTGCTGTTACTACATCACTTTCTGTATATTCATGATGTTTCATCGCATTACATGCTCGTACATATGTTATCTGTATTTATTATGAAACCCTGCTGTCAGGACACCAGCACCATTACCGATGATGCGTATGTTCCACGTACACTTGCTTGCCGGCTCACACACATCATCATCGGTAATTGCCATGTCACGTACACCTTAGAGAATACTATTCATTGACATAGCCTGCTAGTTGATAGTTGCAATATGTTATACCTTTCATATGCTAGTTTAAATATTGAATTTATTGCATGATATTAGATGCATTCAGATATTCATTGGTCATGTGGTATTATGGAGATTTATGCCGGTATTCACTGTTTATTGATATCATGATTTTGATGATTTCAGATCCTTCTTGAGATTTTCTAGATTTGGAAACCGCATGTGAAAGATTTATAAACTGATGATTTATTTTAAATAGAAAAATGCGGTTTTCCTTGATATGATGAGTATTGTCCACCATGATGTTTTCTCGGTTCTGAGATGGTTTTCGAGACCCGATTCGAGGAGTTGGATGAACCGTCTGCGGGTACATGGTGGACCCGGTATGGTACCCCGGGGCAAGAAGCTCGAGTTGTAGACGATGAGCCCGGCAGGGGCAGAATGCCTACCGGTGATTGTTTGGCACGGCGGATATCCGGAGGATACCGTTCGTGGTCGTGTGATTGATGATATGGGCCGATCCGGACTGACGGAGCCCGTGGTATTGAGATTTGAGACACTGAGATTTGATGATACAGGCTAATCCGGTTAGCCGAAGCCTGAGATATTGAGATATTGAGATTTATGTTTTGTGTCGATGCTTGACACTGATTTCTCTGTTGATTTCATTGATGATACTCGATTTATATACATACAGAAATCTCATTAAATAAAGAAAACAGTTGTCTCATTCATGATGTATTCTGTTTCTATTAGTAATGCATTCATACATTATATATCTGATATGTTGCTATCTGAGGCACTGACACGAGCACGTGGTATTGCACTTAGGTGTAGATGGATCATGCTAGTTATTGGAGGATATTACTTGATATGACCTAGGATAGCGTCATACATTCGTTTTCTGCTCTGTGATATTTTCTACTCACGAGTTGGCAACTCACCCCCGTTGTGCCATAGTTTCTTGCAGGTTTTGCCGTACATGTTTCTTGACGGCTTTGCTGGCACACTGCTTTCATTTCGGGTGATTGCTTTGGTAGGTGGGTTCACTTGCATCGTGACCACCATTGTATATTTTTTATTTTAGTTGTATCTAGTAAACTCCATCAACCAGACTTGTATATTTGATAGAACTAGAAAACCAGTGTTTATTCTTTCGACCTTAGAGTCGCGCTTGTATTATTTTGGTTTTCTGGTGGATATGGGCTTTCTTTTGAGTTTTAATCCTCGCCCTTCGGTGTTGTATATTATATTGCTTGCGTGGTTGTGACCGTCAATAGACGAAGAGCTAGCTCCCGTTTGGGGATGCCCTTATTCATATTATGCATGTTGTACCCCTTTTAGGGCCCGTATTTACAAAGGAAACTCTGCCGAAATTTTCAGAAAGAACTTGATGATTTTAAAAATGCATACCCCGGCTTATGTTGTTAAACCTCTGCTTTAAAATTGGCTTTTCCTTCACTCTACTGCTTTACTTGGTTTTGATTTCTGGGTTTTGGCTTACTTAGATTACGTACGCCTCAAGACGTTTCGTAATTTAAGTGCCAGTCACGCTTGGTACTTTCGTGTCGTGACTAAGTTTTTATCAAAGCGTTAGGTTTTACCTTCTGAGTGTAGGATGACCCTTGGTTGAAGGAGTAGATGACTCAAGTAGAGTGACGTACCGTGTGTATGTTCTGCGGCATACTTACGATATGATACTCCGCTTAAGAAGCCTTAGGATGTACTTTTCCTTGCACCGTATTATATTCATTCCTATGGTCTATCCTCTTCAGTATCGGTTTATGGTTTTGTTAGCACGGTGGTACGGGCATGGAGAGCTCCGGCTAGAGTTGCGGTCAGCACGAGCTTGTCATGGACGAGGACTGACCAGGGCGTAATTCCGACGACACATGATTGCATAGAGGTGTCATTTTAATTGTGTTTTCACGTCATGAGCATTTGATAGATCGCTTTTACGCGATTTCTCGGACGTGCAGATCAACACCAGAGGATTGGGCCACTGCTAGAGACTAGCCAGAATGTGATGACCGTCAATGCACCAATTATATTTGATGATTGAGGCTTGGGTTTGCCCTTCTACGGTTGGTCGATAGGTGCTGTGGCATATATTCGATACTACTAAACTGTACCCAAGATATTGAGCTCTTAGGGGATTATGTGACCTTGACGAATCGATCGAAAAGTTCGACATCATTCGGATATCATGTGATAGGATACATTGCTTGGGAGACTCCAGATACGAGTATAGCCGTTGGAGCGCAGTCCATGCAGCCACGAAGAGATGAGTCCGAAGCAGTCGATGTTAGTTATATGTATGCCCTAGAGGCCATTACTGTACATAGGATGTATATTGTAGTGGATGCTGGGAAATATATAGGGAGGACTTTCTTGCTCGACATGATAGTATGCTATCTGGTTGCACTTTACCCTAACGTGTATACTGATTGCCTCTCTATTACATGTTGGTAAAGCCCTTAGGATGTGTACTTGACTACCTGGACTATGATGCGGATCATACCAGTGGGGACATGGTAGTCTATAAGTACATCCTTCAAGGTCCCTAGTCATGGGTGTATCGAGACGGGGCATCGATATACCAGAGTAGACTAGCGTATACCTTCTCGACCCATGCAGATGGGCGATGGATGATCCCATATCCATTGGTGTTTGACATCGGAGATGATATACGGGTGCTCAGTGGAGACTGGGTACACTGGACGGACTCGCCGAGAACTCCCAGATGGTATTATACCTCACGTCAGATGGCAGTTCTCTGGTGACACTGGTACATGTTAGTCTGTAGACCCGAGATCGTCATAGAGTCTTGTGTGATTCCCACTATGCTTTGATTTCCACCTTACCACGTCCAAGAGGGCGTGCAAATCGGTGGCTTTTGGGTACAGTCCCGAGTCACATGGAGGCAATGAGCGATAGGAGGGGATTCGTCTCTCCCAGTATAGGGAGTTGACGTTGCGCAGTGCTCGATTGGCCGTAACAGGGAAGTCCCTGGCCAGGGCTGATCAGAGATTTGCTGGTAAGTGTTTCCGGTAGTTTCTCGACCCGTTATGAGCCTCACATCAGCACGACTTATCGGTTATTGGGGTCTGACATTTACTACCCCTAGACTTGATATGCGACATATCAGACGAACAGACCGGACTGTACGGTAAGTGTTACTGGTTGGATTCACTGGAGTGTGAGCGGGCTTGCTCGTCGATCTTCTGATCGCTCAATACCCGGGTGGCCGTTATGTTTAGCAGACCGCTTGCGGCTTGTGGGTGTTTGATATGATCATCACCTGCTGCCGGCGTATTGACGAGTCTTTAGAGTCCTACACAGAGGTTTCCTGGCTCAAGCGAAACGAAATAGGAGCGCATATGAGATATGTGCAGGACCGAGAATGATACCAGTATGTGATACTGTATTCGATTCTCGCGATTTGTGACATTGATCGGTTATATGCGATATAGCCGGGTTATCGGATCAAGTGTTGATTCGATAAGTTGTTACTGTTAATATTAGTCGGTTATATGCGATATGACCGGATCATTAAATCAAGTGTTGATTTAATGATTTAATGCATAATTATATATTTGATATATTACTTTGCATTAACTAGTATTGGTTCACTTTAAATGGATTTTCTCACTTGGATTGTGAACATTGTATATGTGATATACTTTTGTACACAAGTTTGTATCATGTTTGATGATACATGCTAACATGAGCATGTGTAAAGATTAAACCATGGTTGTGTAATGGTTAGGGTTTTCCTTTCACTTTCTTATTCATTTATTTATTTATTCTTTATGGAAAATGAAAAGCATAAAGAGAAAAATGGTTGCTAACTTTGTTTGTATTATGAAGCTTCATGAAGCTTTGACTTAGTGACCATTTTGTCTCATGCTTAACCCTAACCATTCCACTTTACCCTAGTCAATTCTCTACACTTGACCATGGTTTACTTTATGATAAGTATTCATTTTCTTTTCATTTTAGATATACTTATCATAATTCTAGCTTCATCTTCTTCTTCATTTTTAAAGAATGAAAGCTTGATGCCATCAATGGCTATACATCAACATGTATCATCCCAAGAGTTCACTAACTCTTTTTCTGTTTCCATTAAACAGAGCTATGGTCATCTTATCTTTGTGACATGACTGGCAAGTTTTCACAAGATGTAAATTCAAACTGATTTAAATATGCATCTAAATGTAACTTAGCTAGTCGGGTCGCATTGATATGACCTAGTCTACAAAGCCAGCACCGGTTCTTTGTACTTCGTTACATTCTCTGATAATCTCTCAGGATTCAGACATATGTTCCTGTTGAAACACAAGTCCGAACCTTTTGAGATATTCACAGAATATAAGCTACAAGTAGAGAACCAAAATACGGGTATAAGTATTATGTCCTTTGATGAGATCAAGGAGAAGAATAATTGAGCGCGGAAATCCTGGACTATTCTAAAGGAAAATGAGATTCTCTCTCAGCATTACTCCTCTGTATACACCATAGCACGATGGTATATCGGGGCGGAGCAGATACACCCTATTTGATTTGGTGTGCTCTATGATGAGTACTACAGAGTTACCTTTTTCCTTTTGGGACTTATGCACTTGAGAAGCTGCATACCTATTGAATAGGGTTAAAATCAAATCAGTTGCCTACCACTTCATATGTGATATGGAAAGGGAAGAGCCCATGTCTTAAGCTAGTTAAGATTTGGGGTTGACCGGCCTATGTCTAAAAGCAAAATCCGGACAAGCTCGAGGCAAGGTCTGTTAAGTAGAACTGGAAATGTTCCAGCTATACAAAATGCAGCTGATGATTTGACAGAACCAAAGGATTCAATAGATTTCAATGAACCCCAGCCTCTCCGCCGATCTAGTAGGGTTCCTCACCCACCTGAGAGTTACTACGGTTTCTCCGTGATAGTGGGAGCGAGGATTGCATCTTGAGATGATGACCCAACTAGTTTCGAGCTGGCCATCAGGAGTGAGACTCTGTAAGAATGGCTGGATGCTTAGTAATCTGAGATGGAATCCTTATACACCAGCAAAGTATGGACTTTGGTTGCTATATCTGAAGGGTTAAATCCCCATCAGGAGCAAGTATATCTTGAGAAGATTACTTGGTGTAGATGGAAAAGTTGAGACTTTCAAAGCTAGACTTGTTAAAAGTTTGCATCATTTACCAGGCGTGGATTATGATGAAATCTTTTTCTAGTAGCTATGCTTAAGTCCATCTAGATACTACTTGCCACGGCTACATACCATGACTACGATATCTGCCGTTTGGGTGTCATGACTACTTTTCTAAATGATGTTTTAGAAGAGCGCGTCTATAAGTACACAGCCAGAGGGCTTCGTAGACAGTGGGAGCAGCAGAAACGTGTGCAAGATGTTTTATGTGATAAAGCAGGCATCGCGGAGTTGGAACGTCTGTTTTGATGTGGCAGTCAAAGAGTTTGACTTCATCAAAATGGTAGATGAACCTTGTATATACAAAAAGGTAGTAGGGAGTATGATGGTGATCCTCGTAGAGTACGTGGATGACATACTCTTGATAGGGAAGGAGTTTCCTATGCTACGCTCGATCAATCTCCGCTTATCACAATGATTCTCCATATAGGATCAAAATGATACCTACTAAATCCTGGATTTTGGATCTATGAGATAGATCTAATTGGATGCTAGGAATCTCACTAGTAGTAGTGAGATGGTATCAATTGATCCTGGGGAAAATCACTGGAAGTGTTCCAGGGTGATAAAGACGACTGAATGTCAGTCGCAGGCATTGTCTTTACCCTCAGCGCAGGGACGGTATGTTGGAAGAGTTCCAAGCTAGATACCGTGGCACACTAGACGATAAAGGCTGGATACATCGCAACTTAAGATGCTACCAAAGAGGCAGTCTGGGTGTATATTAGTTCATGAGATGAATTTAGTTCCTCCCATTGTATGACAATGGAGTTGGGGCTTATGCCAAGGAATGTCCGTCCCATCAGTGATCCAGGCATATTCTAAGGCAGTGTCACCTGATCATGGAGATGGTTGATCTCCAAGGTGATCAAGGTTAGGAGAGTAGACTCAGAGGATAACACGGCGGATCCACTCACGAAGGCCTATTCCCAGAGAGAGACTTTTATGGGATGGTTGAGTATGAGATACTACAACCACTGCTACAGATGGCCCTAGTGCAAGTGGGGGATTCTTAGTTATATGTATGCCCTAGAGGCCATTACTGTACATAGGATGTATATTGTAGTGGATGCTGGGACATATATAGGGAGGACTTTCTTGCTCGACATGATAGTATGCTATCTGGTTGCACTTTACCCTAACGTGTATACTGATTGCCTCTCTATTACATGTTGGTAAAGCCCTTAGGATGTGTACTTGACTACCTGGACTATGATGCGGATCATACCAGTGGGGACATGGTAGTCTATAAGTACATCCTTCAAGGTCCCTAGTCATGGGTGTATCGAGACGGGGCATCAATATACCAGAGTAGACTAGCGTATACCTTCTCGACCCATGCAGATGGGCGATGGATGATCCCATATACATTGGTGTTTGACATCGGAGATGATATACGGGTGCTCAGTAGAGACTGGGTACACTGGACGGACTCGCCGAGAACTCCCAGATGGTATTATACCTCACGTTAGATGGCAGTTCTCTGGTGACACTGGTACAGGTTAGTCTGTAGACCCTAGATCGTCATAGAATCTTGTGTGATTCCTACTGTGCTTTGATTTCCACCTTACCACGTCCAAGAGGGCGTGCAAAACGGTGGCTTTTGGATACAGTCCCGAGTCACATGGAGGCAATGAGCGATAGGAGGGGATTCGTCTCTCCCGGTATAGGGAGTTGATGTTGCGCAGTGCTCGATTGGCCGTAACAGGGAAGTCCCTGGCCAGGGCTGATCAGAGATTTGCTGGTAAGTGTTACCGGTAGTTTCTCGACCCGTTATGAGCCTCACATCAGCACGACTTATCGGTTATTGGGGTCTGACGTTTACCACCCTTAGACTTGATATGTGACATATCAGACGAACAGACCGGACTGTACGGTAAGTGTTACTGGTTGGATTCACTGGAGTGTGAGCGGGCTTGCTCGTCGATCTTCTGATCGCTCAATACCCGGGTGGCCGTTACATTTAGTAGACCGCTTGTGGCTTGTGGGTGTTTGATATGATCATCACCTGCTGCCGGCGTATTGACGAGTCTTTAGAGTCCTACACAGAGGTTTCCTGGCTCAAGCGAAACGAAATAGGAGCGCATATGAGATATGTGCGGGACCGAGAATGATACCAGTATGTAATACTGTATTCGATTCTCGCGATTTGTGACATTGATCGGTTATATGCGATATAGCCGGGTTATCGGATCAAGTGTTGATTCGATAAGTTGTTACTGTTAATATTAGTCGGTTATATGCGATATGACCGGATCATTAAATCAAGTGTTGATTTAATGATTTAATGCATAATTATATATTTGATATATTACTTTGCATTAACTAGTATTGGTTCACTTTAAATGGATTTTCTCACTTGGATTGTGCACATTGTATATGTGATATACTTTTGTACACAAGTTTGTATCATGTTTGATGATACATGCTAACTTGAGCATGTGTAAAGATTAAACCATGGTTGTGTAATGGTTAGGGTTTTCCTTTCACTTTCTTATTCATTTATTTATTTATTCTTTATGGAAAATGAAAAGCATAAAGAGAAAAATAGTTGCTAACTTTGTTTGTATTATGAAGCTTCATGAAGCTTTGCTTAGTGACCATTTTGTCTCATGCTTAACCCTAACCATTCCACTTAACCTTAGTCAATTCTCTACACTTGATCATGGTTGGTTTATGATAAGTATTCTTTTCTTTTCTATTTTCTAATTAACTTATCATAACATTATCATCATCTTCTTCTTCTTCTTCTTCAAGATGAAGAAGCTAGACTTCATCAATGGTGACTTGATGAAATGAGTGAGAAATCCAATTCTAAAGTCTACCCACTTCCTATTTCTTCATGCTCTACCTCTTGCCAAGTAGTAGAGTGTGTTTTCTTCACAAGTTTCTTGACTTTGTGAAGTTGGAGCTTGATCTAGTGATGCCTCGACGTAGATAATCTTCGGCACGAAGCCGACGACCTTGCCCGCCTATTTCTCCAATGAAGCCGACGCTAGAGCCCGGGATTTCATTTGGATAGCGAGGAGAGTTCATTGCGGAGCTATGGAGGTGGAGGACCGGATCTACAAAGGTTGTATTTCCGTTTTCTCTTTAGCTAAGTTGTTAGCTAGTTTCTTTGTCGCCTAAACTTCTAGCCAACGATCTTGTTAGGGTTTCTCGGCACCGTTAAAATTAGAAATTAGCATGGTTGATGCCTTATGAGACCTCATTAGCGTGCCTAGGAACCCTACAGTCGACCTTAAAGAAAAGTGGAGTAAGCGGTTCGTACAAGATCTTGATGAGATAACGTTCCACTCCGCTGACATCAGAGATGGGATACGCATGCAGAGGCATTGTACATGGATATATCTTCCAGAAGGAGTCGCAATGAGTTTGCAGCCGTTCCGAAACAAGAAATGGGTTTATTAAAAGATGATAACTTCCGGGCAGTTCGGCAGAAATAAGATTTGTGAGAGACTTTGACAGAACCTTTCTGGAATACTATACGAGGATACTTGGACCCAGGAGCGGTCATATTGTGCACACCCAGCAGGCCAGAGTTCGGCACTGTCGACGAGACATGTTATGAGTGACCACGACAGTTGACCAGAGATTTTTAGAGGATGTGCTTGAGCGGGACTATTCCGCAATACTTGATTTCGGTGTTTTGGGCGATCTATTTGCATGACTGAGTTTTGATGACTGAGTTTCATGATATTTGTTTTCGTGCACCATGGTTGAACCTACTGGGTATTTATATTTTGTGCATAGTTATTACACTTAAGATATGCTTTATATACCGTTGTGTTGATTTATGATTTGTGCACAGTTATTGCACTTCATATCGTTTTTGTGCCTTGGCTGCACATGTTTATGATTTCATGGATTTCATACAGTTGAGTTGATTTTGTGCATGTGGTACACACTCGATTTGGTTTTCGCACTCGGTATAGTTCACATATGCTTGCAGTGCATTGATACGTATTTTGTGCACCACAGTTGCACCTGATTTCGTGTTGATGTCATCTGAGATATTGATTGTGATTTCATGCCTAGGGCATGCATATGATTTGACTTATGCTTTCGGCATAGTTTTCATGCAATTTTAGTATTTTGATTTGCTTTTGTACACGCTGATGCATATGGTTGTGAGATTATATACCACGATATACCTGATTTGGATTTGGATTGAAATGTGTTGTATACCGTCGATTTCGATTGTGATACTCGATATTTATTTTGTGCACCTTGTGCACTTGATTGGATTCTTACGCATATTGGACGCGCTTGGATTGGATTTTGCGCATGTTCGGCGCTTGATATTGGATTTCGTGATTTCGTGCATGTTGGATGCACATGATTTAGATTTTATTCGTGCATGATGGATGCACCTGATTTGGATTTTCGCGCATATTGGGCGCATGATATGAGATGCGATTTTGGTGCACACCAGATGCACTAAATCGGGGTTCTTTGTGCATATCAGATGCACCTGATATTACTGTCAGGCACACCGTTGCCTCTGACAGGTGTTTCGTGCACACCCGTTACACTTAGAGGTTATTTCTGTGCACATGTATGGCATATTCATGGATTTTGATTTCCGTGCACACCAGACGCACGCGGCATTCTTATGCACATTTTGGGATTGATTTCTTATGGAGCAGTGCGTTTTTATGATATTTACTATTTGGTATAGTAGCTGAGCAGGACTAGTCCGAGAACAGTACCTGAGTATATTTTTGCATGCATTGATAGTTATCGAAGGGATTTCCAAAAAGGGAGCTATAGTCTCAGTATTTACCTACGTGTCTGATATGACACGAAACGTTTAAAACAAGGAAAACCTTCTAAATTGCTTTCAAAACGGCGGGACGTGCATATTAGCAAAAAGATACATGTGTGTGTGTGTGTCTATATATATATATATATAGTTATTACTTACAATAGACGTCCGCCACTGTGCAGAGATATGCGCATTGCACAGCGACTTAAAAGGTTTGGCATGCATTTCCTTCAGATATTTACATGTATAGTTTTAATGTTTACATGTATAGTGTTGATATATATCATGTTGGTTTTCGTATTGGATTTAGACATTGATGTCTTCACCATAACTCTGATGATTGCGGGATGCTTGACGGAGTTTTGATTTTGATTTATGTACTTGTTTCATGCGCGTGCATTGCGCTACGATGTGCTATATGTATTGATGATTTCGGAGCCCGACGACTTGGACTTTTTACTGAAATGTTTTAGTATTTGAGGGGTTTAAATTTAAATTCGGGGACCAAATTTCTTTAAAGGGGGAAGATTGTAACATTTCAGAAAAATAAAATATTATTTTTGGGAATTTTTTTTATAATTAAGTAATATTATAATGAATATTTTAAATAGGGCGGTATAATTAAATAACGATAAATTTGGGGAAAATTTGGAAAATTATAGAAATTACTAAAAAGAGGGCGTTTTATTGGATTTAAGCAAATTGTAAAATTTTATGATTTATTATATTCTATTTTAATGCTAATCGCGATTAAATATCGCTAATCGTGCTTTAAGCGTGTTTTGTGCACATGACATGCACATGCCATTTTTAACACTTGTTACATTTTATCATGGCTTTACTTTATTCTTCATGCTTGATTTGGGTTTTATTATGAGAAGAGAGAAGAAAAGAAATGAATATAGTAAGAGGTATGGGCATGAGAGAGAGAGAGAGAGAGAGAGAGATGTGAGGGGGGTCAACCTTGGTCTAGGTCTCATTCCTCTCTCATTTTCTCTTCTTCATTCTCTCTCCCCTCAACTCCCATGGCTGCCCTCTTCCTCCCCCATCTCTTCAACCCTCAAAACAACCCCAAAAAAAACCCAAAAGTCCATCTTCATTTCACAAAAAGCATGCACAAGCTCACAGCTCCACTTTGGACCAAGAAAGCAAGGATTTTGGGCACTTGGGGCAACTCAAGAAATTTCTTGAGTTGCCAAATAAGGTATTCTCTTAACCATTAGAGTAGTATTACATTCCTTTAGCTTCCATTGTTAGTTTGGAATCGATATATCGAGGTTTAGCGAACTTTGAAAATTCATAGAAAAGGATTATGGTTGAATTGAATCCTAAGGTATAATTGAGGTTAGTAGAGACTATATAACCCCTTTTGTGATAGAACTTTGGACAAAACATGAGAGTAAACCCCCATTTCACAAACCTAGAAATCCCGATATCGAAAAATTGTGAGAATTATGAGGTGTTTTAGTGATCTGCTATAACCCGGGTGACCTGAAAATTTTGTAGCAAACACAGTGAGATGTGCAGGCAACCTGGATGATAACCCCAAGACCCGAGACCTAACCCCCCACTTCAGTCCGCAAATAAATTCATCATGGCCGCAAATTGCGGCCAGGCTAGGGTAGTTTGACCTCGTGCTTGTTCTGTAGTTCCAGTATCTGTTAACTAGACCCTTTACATATGCAAAATTGGCTAATTTCATATAGGGTAAAATCTGGAGCATATTTGTAAGTTTCTGATTCTGTTTTGCGACTTTTAATGAATTTTGGATTTGTTATTTGATATTGTGTTTCCGTCGTGTGGCATTTGAACGTCAACTACTAGGGTTACTGATAGTGTTTTGCATGCGAGGCTATGGGTTTTGACCTATGAACGATACGCGTGCCGATTTGGTTTTCGTGTGCTATTTCCATTTATGATGTCTTGTAGTATTCATGTAGGTACCCTCGAGTGGGTTCGGAGCAACAAGGAAGGGCGCGGCGACATCCACATCGGCAAGCAAGAGCAGGTGAGTAGATTTATATCTACAGGGGAAGTCGGGTGGATGGCATATAGAACCCGCGCAAAGTTGTAAGAAATGTTGTGATGTGATATAGATATACTTTTATATGTTGTTGAGGGATTTTAACACCTAGCAGGAAAAGGTTTAGGAGATTATGGGTAAGTGTTAGCGAGAATTGAAGAAAGGACTTTAGTTGATTTCTTAGTCACGAAACCCTAGACTAAAGATTTGCATACACGCACATACACACACTCGAATACATTTACTCCCTTGTGCGTATCGAGGATGTCATATATATTCGTATTCATATGCATGGATGATGAGGATATTATATGGTATTTGGAGATGAGTCGATGAGATTAGGCATGGTGCCATGAGATCGGTGATATGATTTGGTTCGTATTATGAGATACGGCATGATATTAGTGGATTGATGGGCGAAGTGTATTCACACACACGCATACATATATATTGATGATATTAGTATTGTACTAGACTTAGATCAGTACCTCCCCTGTTCACGATATGTGATGATAAAGGTATCAGATGAGTAATGAGATAAATATGATATTTGACCCGTACCCAGATTTAGGATGCCTTACGATAGATTTACCGTACGAGATATAATTATGATGTTAGATCCGCACTCTTGATTCGAGGATGTCATACATATATATATATATATTGTATCGTACGTGATACTATTGAGGCGAGATCACCGACTACTAGGTATATATATAGATCGACTCATACTTAGGTGGATTTCCTTACCCTTTTGACTGGGCTCGAGTCATGCTAGTTTTCAAAAGTGGAGAATTTTGAGTAATTTAAATACCAAACTGTATGACTCGTATATTGGGTAAGTATATTTTTTCGGTGTTGCTGTTACTACATCACTTTCTGTATATTCATGATGTTTCATCGCATTGCATGCTCGTACATATGTTATCTGTATTTATTATGAAACCCTGCTGTCAGGACACCAGCACCATTACCGATGATCCGTATGTTCCATGTACACTGCTTGCCAGCTCACACACATCATTATCGGTAATTGCCATGTCACGTACACCTTAGAGAATACTATTCATTGACATAGCCTGCTAGTTGATAGTTGTAATATATTATAACTTTTATATGCTAGTTTAACTATTGCATTTATTGCATGATATCAGATGCATTCATATATTCATTGGTCATGCAGTATTATGGAGATTTATGCCGATATTCACTGTTTATTGATATCATGATTTTGATGATTTCGGATCCTTCTTGAGATTTTCTAGATTTGGAAACCGCATGCGAAAGTTTTATAAACTGATGATTTATTTTAAAGAGAAAAATGTGGTTTTCCTTGATATGATGAGTATTGTCCACCATGATGTTTTCTCGGTTCTAAGATGGTTTTCGAGATCCGATTCGAGGAGTTGGATGAACCGTCTGTGGGTACATGGTGGACCCAGTATGGTACCCCGGGACAAGAAGCTTGAGTTGTAGACGATGAGCCCGGTATGGGCAGACTGCCTACCAGTGATTGTTTGGCGCGGTGGATATCCGGGGGATACCGTTCATGGTCATGTGATTTATGATATGGGCCGATCCGGACTGACGGAGCCCGAGGTATTGAGATATTGAGATTTGATGATACAGGCTAGTCCCGTTAGCCGGAGCCTGAGATATTAAGATATTGAGATTTATGTTTTGTGTCAATGCTTGACACTGATTTCTCTGTTGATTTCATTAATGATACTCGATTTATATACATACAGAAATCTCATTAAATAAAGAAAACAGTTGTCTCACTTATGATTTATTCTATTTCCATTAGTAATGCATTCATACATCATATATCTGATATGTTGCTATCTAAGGCACTGACACGAGCACGTGGTATTGCACTTAGGTGTAGATGGATCAGGCTAGTTATTGGAGGATATTACTTGATATGACCTAGGATAGCGTCATACATTCGATTTCTGCTCTGTGATATTTTCTACTCACGAGTTGGCAACTCACCCCTGTTGTGCCACAGTTTCTTGCAGGTTTTTTCGTCCAGGTTTCTTGTCGGCTTTGCTGGCACACTGCTTTCATTTTGGGTGATTGCTTTGGTATGTGGGTTCACTTGCATCGTGACCACCATTGTACATTTATTATTTCAGTTGTATCTAGTAAACTCCATCAACCAGACTTGTATATTTGATAGAACTAGAAGGCCATTGTTTACTCTTTCGACCTTAGAGTCGCGCTTGTATTATTATGGTTTTCTGGTGGATATGGGCTTTCTTTTGAGTTTTAATCCTCGCCCTTCGGTGTTGTATATTATATTGCTTGCGTGGTTGTGACCGTCAATAGACGAAGAGCTAGCTCCCGCTTGGGGATGCCTTTATTCATATTATGCATGTTGTACCCCTTTTGGGGCCAGTATTTACAAAGGAAACTCTGCCGAAATTTTCAGAAAGAACTTGATGATTTTAAAAATGCATACCTTGACTTATGTTGTTAAACCTCTGCTTTAAAATTGGTTTTTCCTTCACTGTACTGCTTTACTTGGTTTTGATTTCTGGGTTTTGGCTTACTTAGATTACGTACGCCTCGAGACGTTTTGTAATTTAAGTGCCAGTCATGCTTGGTACTTTCGGGTCATGACAATATGATTCAGATGTTTATTTGTATATGTCATTGGCATTGATTATATTGTTCACATATATGCATACATGGTCACCCTAGACATCGTAGTATTACCTTCTTGATATAGTGACCTAGGAATCGTTATTTTATTCGATTTCTACCTGCTGATGTTTTCTACTCACGAGTTGGCAACTCACCACCGTTGTACCACGGTTCTTGTAGGTTTGGCCGCTTGGGATCAGTAGCGGTATCGCTGGCACACAGCTTGCATTCAGGTGTTTTTCTATAGTAGGTGGGACACATTGGATCGTGCCCACTCTTGTATTTATTATTCCTGTTGTATCTAGTCAACTCCATCAATCAGAAACTAGTATTTGTATATTTAGTAAGACGTAGAAAGACTTGTGTTTGCGAGACTTAGAGCGATGGGGTATATGTTCGCTATTGATGGATTTGATGTCTTGCTTTATTTACATTTTTCATTTGTGTTGATCTTCGCCGTTGGGCGTCGTATACATTTCTTGCGTGGTTGTGATTCCACCTTTTTGGCGAAGAGCTAGCTCCCGCTTGGGGATGCCTTTTTATATTGTTATGTATATGTGGTTTCGGTTCAAAATACAAGGGAGGTACTGCCTAAATTTTTATAAAAAGGCAAAATAAAGTTCTTAACTTTAGTACTTTCTACTTGCATTTTCCTTATATCATTAGTTATGCATTTATAGATAAACTTTATTTCATTATACCCTTATTTCAAAATTGCATCCCCACTATTTTCCGTAAAAAGGTTTAGATTTTTGGTTTTTGGCTTACTTGACTTACGTTACGCCTTTGGATGTTGTGTGATTCAAGTGCCGGTCACGTGCTAAATTTTGGGTCGTGACAACCAGCGTATTGGAGAGTCTTTAGATATCTACACAAAGGGTTTCCCTGGTTATGGCGAAACGATGTAGTAGCCGTATTGCATACATGTAGGGTTTCAATCGATTGATTGTACTATGTACCTGGACTTTCGATCGAACAGTTGATAATACTAGCCGGCTCGAATTTGAGCCGGATTATTAAATCAAATATTGATTTAATAATTTACGTATATGTATTTCGATATGTATATTTTAGTATTATGTTCTTTGTGTTATTCTATCTCTTCGGGTATTCGTATTTCGGTACGAATACAGGTATATATATACATTAGAATGTAATCTGTATTTATACGAATAACATTTTAGAAGGTGGACACCACAGTTTGGATTTGACCATTTATTTTAAATGGATAATTGAGAGAGGGGAGTTTGGTGAGAACCATGCTTGCATAGTGTGCACAAATGAATTATTAACTCATTTGTGCAATCTATTCAAGCATGGGCTTGATTTTATATTGAAGAAATGGTTTTTACAAAACCTTGGCTTCTCATTTTCTCTCACATGAGATGGTTCATAATTTTTTGGATGGAAACCTCACCATCATGCTTCACTCCCTCTCTAGTGTTTCCATGAGCTCCTCCACCTTCAACCTCAACCTTCTCTCTACAATCTCATGAGTTGATAATTAAGAGAGGAAGTGAGATAGATAAACACATGAATCCATTCAGTACATCCTAGGCACTCTAGATTAGAAACCTAGAGTCCCTAATTGCTTCACTTGTTTATGGTGTGGAGCTAGAGCCAAGAGCCACATCTCTTGGGTGGATCATCTTCGACGGAGGAAGAATGGCGGCCAAGTTCAGTCGGGGACGCCTTAAGAAGCTTGGGAAGGTGGTAGAAGACCGAAAGACATGGTTCATTTGGTATAACACCTTCTATCATAGTAGTTTAGCTCTTTGTAGTTTGCTAGTAAGGGTTTACGGTTCAATCTAGATGGATTCGTTAGAGCCAATTTTTTAAACGCCGGTTTTTTTTCTGCACCGGCCATGGCTGATGGCCATGGCGCTATCGTAATCCAACAAGTTGGTCTCTAGGCTGTAGATATTTCCATCGAGATTTGGAGCTTGGAATATGCCGTCACTCCACTTTTATTTGACCCTTAGATCTTTATTGACGTCGCATCGGCACTGAGAAGGAACGTCGAGGTAGAGCTGCGATTTTGCCATTACTCATTTTTGATTTGGCTCCTTGGAGCTTTGTTAACGTCACGTCTACACCGTGTTGGAATGAAAAGAATGTCGAGCTGATCTCTGGGCTGTAGATGTTGCCGTTGAGATCTTGCTCTACCTTTGACGGAGCCTGGTGGGAAAATATAGTTCCCTTTTTTTTTCATTTGTGCCTATGGATTGTATACAGGGGTCGGTGTGGACCTACCTGCAGGGCAGAGAAAATTTTATTTTATTTTATTTTTTATTTTCACGATGCTCTCTCTTTTTAGCTTTTCATATCGCGAAAGTCGCGATTGCCCAATCATTTCGGCTATTTTTTTATATTTTTACTCGCTGCTTTTTGTTGCGAGTTCCCCAAACATTTCAGCTGTTTTTATATGCATATTTTTTGCTCGCTGATTTTTTATTGCTAGTTGCCCTATCATTTCAGCTATTTCATATGCATTTTTTGCTTGCTGATTTTGTTGCAAGTCAGGGACTTGTGTCCTGATACCAATTTGGCATCGGTATCGCTACAACTGGAATATTGCCAGGAGAGAATCATCATTTGTCGTGAAAGGACTTGGAATTTGATGCTTGTTTAGACATCGGCATCTCTACAACTGGATATTGACAGGAGCGAATCATCATTTGCCTTGAAAAGACTTAGAGTTTGATGCTTGTTTAGACATCAGCATCGCTACAACTGGATATTTCCAGCAGCGAATTATTATTTTCATTTGTTGATTTAGACAAAGGTGGCTTAGTAAACAGGGTTAGGATCTTGTCGACTAAGGCTTTTGACTTCATGAGCTGTAAGGTTCTCATAAAGGTATTTCTCCCTACGGGTCAAGAGGATCTTGTAGGTGTATTTTCTCTTTAGGAATCATGGGGATTCCTAACTTGTAATTCGTAAGGATCTTACAAGAGTGTTTTCTCCTTATAAGTGGAGAGGACTTACAACTGTCGTTCACCATATGGGGATTTTTATCGCCATTGGCGGAACTTTATAGGAACATATTTTGTTCATACCCGTAAATTGTATATAAGAGTCAATATCGGACTAATTGTAGGGTAGCGATGGCTTAGGAAACATGTTTAGAACTATCGCCTAAGGCTTTTGAATTTTATGAGCCGTGAAGGTCTCATAGAGAGGAATTCTCCTTACGAGTCGTGAGGATCTCGTAAGTGTATTTACTCCTTAGAAATCGTGTAAATTTCTAAGTGTGTTGCTCCTTTGTGAGTCGTAAGGATCTCACGCAGGTATTTTCTCCTCACAATATTGAAAAGACCCTGCAAGTGTATATTATTTTTTATTTTTTTATGAGATTGCGCTCTTCTGGGTTTTCACAAGCTCGCCAGTGGTCCTGCTTTTTTTACTCACAGCGCTCTTTCGGGTTTTCATCCATGCCCATTTCGTTTGTGGACATACCTTTTTTTTTGTTTTTTTAATATTTTTATTTTTAACGAGTTTGCGCCCTTCCGGGTTTCCACAAACTCGCTGGTAGCCCTGCTGTTTTTACTTACGGCGCCCTTTCGAGTTTTTTTTTTGTGTCCATTTTGCTTGTGGATGTACCATTTTTTTTTGCGAGTTCACGCCCTTTTGCGTTTTCACTAGCTCGCTTGCAGTCCTGCTGTTTCTACTCATGGAGCCTTTTCGGTTTTTCATCCGTGCCCATTTCTCTTGTGGACATACCTTTTTTTTGCGAACGGTGAAACTCTCAAAAGTAGTTTCGTCGCAGGTGACCCATCTGTTTGCCGGTGGGATTTAGGTATGGCTTCATCGCTGGACTAGCTATGTAGCCAGTGGGACTTGAGTTTCAACCTTCTCCATTAGGACATTGATTGTAATATAGATCTCAAGGGAGCATATCGCCGTATTTGAGGCGATGCGCTAGTTTAGGAACGTTCTGGTCCATTATCGCAATTTTTGAGGCGGCGTGCCGTGTTTGAGGCGATGCGCTAGTTTAAAGATGTTTTGATCCAACATCGCTGTGTTTGGGACGACGCGCTTGTTTAAGGACGTTTCGGTCCGTTATCGCCGTATTTGGGGCGATTCGCCGTATTTGGGGCGAAGCACTAGTTGAGGGAAGTTTCGGTCCATAATCGCCGTATTTGTGGTGACGCGCCGTGTTTGAGATGACGCACTAGTTTAGAGACGTTTCGGTCCATTATCGCCGTATTTGGGGCGACGCATCGTGTTTGAGTCGACGGACTAGTTTAGAGACGTTTCGTTCCATCATCGCTGTATTTGGGGCGACGCTCTAGTTTAGAAACATTCCGGTCCATCATTCCCTTGTTCGGGACAAAATGCTAGTTTAGGGATGTTCCGGTCCATCATTCTCATGTTCGGGATCAAATGTAGTTTAGGGACATCTCGGTCCAACATTGCCGTGTTTGGGATGACGTGTCGTGTTTGAGGCGGCGCACTAGTTTAGGGATGTTTCGGTTCAGTATCTCCATTTTTAGGCGACGCACCGTGTTTGAGGCGACACGCTAGTTTAGGGACGTTTCAATCCATTATATCCATGTTTGAGGCAACACACTAGTTTAGGGACGTTTCAGTCCAGTATCGCCGTTTTTAGGCGACACGCTGTGTTTGAGGCGATATACTAGTTTAGGGACATTTCAGCCCATCATCGTCATTTTTAGGCGACGCGCCGTGTTTAAGGCGACGCACTAGTTTAGGAACGTTTTGATCCAGTATTGCCATGTTTGAGGCAACACACTAGTTTTGGGATGCTTCGGTCTAGTATCATTGTTTTTTAGGCGACGCGCCGTGTTTGAGGCGACGTACTAGTCTAGGGACATTTCGGTCCATTGTTATCATTTGGTCGAGAAGTTGCATAACTCATTTCTTCCAACGCTTGCTTGCCGAGGCGCAGCTGTTTGTCTTTTGTATGTATGAACACATCACACCTCAAGCTATCTTTACCTTCTTGAACTGCCTATTTTACCATCGCAACAACTGGATTATTTTTGCGGGAAATATCGGGTGTTTTACACGGCACCCGCCCCTTACTCATCAATGTCGCCTTCTGACACTGATGAAGGAACGAGATATTGCATCACTCATTTTGCCGAGTCAATTCTTCCTTGGAAGAATGAACTTGATTTTGGGGCTTTTCCTTTCATCATTTGATTCGAAGTGGGACATGGATTCCACATCTCTTCCATGGTTTTTGGTTCAAGCGGGATATTCTACTTGATTGCAGGAGCCGCTTATAGGTCCCTTAATATCCTTTCTGTTCTTTGAAGAAAGGACTACCTCCCTAGAGATTCCTCCGCCAACGAGCAAGATGCCCCCTGCGTATATTTCCGGGGAGTGGATATTCGCGTCCCAATCTTTTCCCCAGGGTGGAACCTGCTCTGTCGCTATTTTGGCAACAAATTGCTTCGAAACCGCTCATTTTTTGTTGAGCGTTGGCGACAAACGCCGTCTTGCCTCCGCTTTTCATATATCTTCATCGGAAGAGGAAGGGTCTTGACCCATCTGATCCAATCGAGCTATTTTATCCATGAGCTCTTGGAAGGTCGTCGGCTTGAATAGAGCCATATATGGGAACACCTTTGAATTTGGGTCAAGGGTAGCTATGAACATTCCCATGGCTGCAATTTCGTCGATGCGCTGCTCGCATCTTGACCAAAGATTTCACCATCGGGTAACATATTGAACCCAAGTCTCATTTGGTCTAACTCTTTCGTTAACCAACGCTGCCATGGTAGTGCGTTTATTCACACTAGCGAATCTCTGACAGAAGAGCATATCCATCTCGTCGAAGGTCTTCACGGAGTTATTTAGGAGTTCTGAATACCATTCGAAGGCGATGCCCGCCAGACTGTTGACGAACTGTCGAAGGAGCAGTATATCATTTCCTCCAGTATTGCTGCACATGGATTTAAATCGCGCAATGTGCTGGCAAGGATTCCCAATTCCTTTGTACATGTGGAACGTTGAAAGTGTGTACTCTGGTGGGGACTGTATTTGATCGTAGCATGCCGGATACGGACGACCAGTCTTGATTGACCTATTTGCAAGCGCACATCCATATTAGTGCGTACTTAATAAAAAAAATTGTCGTCCTTGGGAAAATAATGCTCTGGAGATGTGAGCATCATGTGATACCCATGCATGCGTACTTGTTGGATGTTGTCTATAAAGGCATGTGCATCACGTGATATATACGTGTGTGCACTTGTTGAAAACTATCCATGATGTGCGAGTATTATGTGATATGCACGTTGACTTGTTAAATACATACACGCATATATACATGCGCATAGATATAACTTTCAACCCATAACAAATGTGAGCCACGTGATATACATGTGTGCAACACCCTGATTCAAAACAGTGCGTAATAACGTGCAAAGCATGCGCGCACTCTTTTCAATTAAAACAAAATGGCATGTGCGTTCCATAAGCACTTGCACACTTGAACAACAAACCATTGCTTGACTACTTAATTAAAATTAAATTAAGTGTCAAAACTTTCGCTTCTCATATGCAGCAATATATTGATCAAAACAATAAATCTAAGTGATCTTAGTCTCAAAGATGATTAAAAGATCCTTAGTTTATACTTGTTAAGTTCCAAAATTGGATTAACGAGCCTTAACCATATTCCTGAGTTGATCTCAGTCTCAAAGATGACTAACGATCCTCAGATGACATATTTCGAACTGATGGACCTCGTTTACATGAGATCTGTGTCGTAAGAGTACGGGAATCCCAATTTGCCTACGGGACCCTAAATTTATTATATATGGATTTGGACTAATCTGCGCCCTACGAGTGACGACATAATTTAATCTCCGTATACATTCCACGGGAAACCCTAAAATAAACAATATAACACGACACGAAGTGATCTGTCTGGAGTAGGTGAAAGTTGTTATCGCAATGCGATAGCGTAATTAACTGCAGGGGCTTGCGTCTGCAGGGAAGAGCGTCCCCACAATCAAAAACCTCTCAAGGAGGGGGAATGTGATAAGTCACGCTACATCGGTCATATCTATCCAAACCTCCGATATACGGTGTCATAAATCAACTTGGTATATTCGGAGAGGTAGATGGATATGTTCCATATAGCATCTGCCCCCGTATTCAGGCTAGATGATATATGGGATCGGTATGAGGTGTGCATCTTTATGGGATGCGCATCAAGGATCAAGGCATTTCCCGTCTTGATGAAATTTCATATCTTTTAAGAAGTTGGGATGAGGAAGGAGGGCTCATTGGTTGTTGGGACCCACCACCTCTCTGAAGCCGCTGAGAAATTACAACGTCGTATATCAGAGGTGTGGAAGGATATACCTTTGAACCAAATCCCGTATATGAGGGAAGAGAATATATTGGAGAATGGTTTCTTGGCGAACTTATATTTTATCTAAGGATCATTAGACTTATATGAGGCTAAGATCAACTTAAATATCATGGTCATATTTTGAGAACATATTCTCTTTTGATCCTTGGATCGCATATGAAGTATAGGCTTCCATACTTAGTTTATTTACTAATTCATCAGGCAATAGATTGGTATCATGTGTGCTTGTGCACTTGGGATGCACATGCACTAGCCCATTGTTAGTGTATATGCCCTAGGGGCCATTATTGTATCATACTTACATGTATATTACTTAATGGAAGCTTGGGATATTCACAGTTGTATATACAGTCTTGCTAAAAATGGTAGTATGCTACTTGGTTTGTGTCTACTTTAATATGTGCATATGTTTCTTGTAACGTATCACTTATACATATTAGTAGAGCCCATAGGATCTTTGCTTGATTACCAGCGTTGTGATGGCAGTCACACTAGTGGAGGCTGGGTAGTCTATAAGCAACATCCTATACTTGTCCCTAGTCGTAGGATTATCGAGACAGGGCATCGATACTCCGGAGTAGACTAGTGTGTACGCTTCTCATCCCAGTTGGGGAGATGGTCTGTCCCACAGCCATCAGTACGTCGTACTGGAGATAGTATACAGGTGGTCGTTGGGTTACGGGTACACCGGATAGGACTCGCAGGAGAACTGACTGGATGGTATTATACCTAACGTCAGATAGTAGTTCTCAGGTGACATGTGTGCAGATAGTCTGTTGAGTTAGGGTCGTCATTTGTCTCGTGTGAGTTCCCACTGTGCTTTGATTACTACCCTACCACGGCTCAAAGGAGTCGTGCAAACAGGTTTTAGTTGGATATAGTCCCGAGCCATATAGAGGCAGTGAGCGACTGTTAGGGATTCGTCTCTCCCGGTATAGGGAGTTGATATCGCACTGTGATTGGTTGGTCATTACCATAAGTCCCTGGCCAGGGCTGATGGAGAATTACTGGTGGACTGATCAGTAGATTCTCAAATGATCTTGAGCCATACCAGCACGACTTGTACGGTTATTAGGGATCTGACGCTCTCCACCTCCCTAGACCATACATGCGATACTCTTAGACGAACAGACCGGACTGCGCGGATATTGTTATAGACATGCTTAGTAGGAGTTCGGATGGGTTTCCTCATCGGCCTTCTTATCGACATCTACCTGGGGACCGTTACGTACAGCTAGTGCCGCTTGCGGTCTGTGGTTAAACCCACTGCCAGCGTAGTGTCGAATCTTTAGAGTCCCACACAGAGAGTTTCCCTGCTCCAGGCGAAACAATATAGAGGTCGTATGGTTTTACGACAAGGGTTCGGACGCATACGTGTTTAAACGCACGTACGACGTTCGGACAGTTTTTACTAGCCGGCTTTGGTTTAAGCCAGATTCTAGTATCGGGTTATTGGATTTATACTGTCTAAAGTTTTTCCGTGTTTTCACGGATTGGAGGGGCGTTCTCGTCATTTTTCGGGAAGCTTCTAGAAGCATGGTGACTTGGGGGTTAAGGTGGCATATGCATTTATTGCTTAATGACTCATTTGTGTGATTCATCCATGGTATTAAATGATGCATTAATTAGCTAATGAGTCATATGATGAATCACACAAGGTGAATGAATCAACCATGATGATTAATCATTTATATTATTTATTTGATAAATTGTTATGGTTGATATATTCTAATGAGTTCATTTTTCAATATAATTCTTATGCTCACCTTCTCTCTCCTCAAGCTCATTCTCTCTTGAAACCCTAATCCTCCCCTCTCATGTGTTGAGTGTTAGTGTATATGCCCTAGAGGCCATTACTGTATCATACTAGTTTGTATATTACTTAATGGATGCTTGGGATATTCACCTTGTATATACAATCTTGCTCAAAATAGTAGTATGCTACTTGGTTTGTCTCTACTTCAATGTGTACTTGTGTTTATTTTACTATATCACTTATACGCATTAGTGGAGCCCTTAGGATCTTTGCTTGATTACCAGCGTTGTGATGGCAGTCACACTAGTGGGGGCTGGGTAATCTATAAGCACATCCTTATACAGGTCCCTAGTCGCAGGACTATCGAGACAGGGCATCGATACTCCGGAGTAGACTATCGTATGCGCTTCTCATCCCAGTGTGGGAGATGGTCTGTCCCACAGCCATCAGTACGTCGTACTGGAGATAGTATACGGGTGCTCGTTGGGTTACGAGTACACTGGACAGGACTCGTCGGGAACTGACAGGTTGGTATTATACCTATCGTCAGTCATCAGTTCCCAGGTGACATGAGTACAGCTTAGTCCGCTGACTTGACACTGGCACTTCGCCTCGAGTGTGTTCCCACTGCACTTTGATCACTACCCTACCACGGCTCAAAGGAGTCGTGCAAACAGGTGGTGGTTGGGTGCAGTCCCGAAGCACTTGGAGGCAGTGACGGTTAGACAGGATTCGTCTCTCCCGGTATTGGGGGTTGACATCGCGCTGTGTCTAGGAGAGCCATTACACAAGTAGTCCCTGGCCAGGGCAAACGAGATATACTGGTAGGTTTCCAGTGTTGTCTCAGGGTGTTTTGGGCTTCGCTCCGGCACGACTTGTACCGCTATTGGGGGACTGACGTTTACCGCCCCCTAGGCCCGCCATGCGATGTATCAGACGAACAGACCGGACTGTACGGAGACTGTCACATTCAGACTCAGTAGGAGTTCCGATGGGGTTTCACCTCGTCAGCCTTCTTGTCGACATCTACCTGGGGACCGTTACGCACAGCTAGTGCCGCTTGCGGTCTGTGGTTAAACCCACTGCCAGCGTAGTGTCGAGTCTTTAGAGTCCCACACAGAGGGTATTCGCCTATGGGCAAAATAGAGTAGAGGTCGCATGGTTTTGCGACAGGGTTCGTTCTCATCCGCGCACTTGTGCACGTTTGGAGTCCGGACAGATATTACCAGCGGGCTCTGGTTTGAGCCGGATACTGGTATAGTATTTGGGGTTGCTTTTATCTCTCAGTATTCATGTTCCTCGGAAAAAGAATGCAGGTGTGTATGCACAGTTTTTGAGGAGGAGGAAGATGATTTCCATTAGGGTTTCGGAACGGGTGCGTATGCACAGTTGACAGTCGTCTTTTTCCAAACCCTAATGGATTTGTATTATATCATTTAATAATATATAATAAAATGAAATTGTGTCATGGTTAGTTTTTGTTGACTTGTTGACCATGGTTGACTTGTTGACCATGGTTGAACATTTGACTACCATCATTACAAATGCAAGATGCTTTTTCATTCTTGCTTTATTCATTTAATGCATGTAATGATATTAGTCATTCTAAACTAACCATCAAACCTTTTTCATTTTGATTATTGTTATTATTTGATTTTTCTTTTTCTTTT
Source organism: Agapanthus africanus (assembly GCA_030015575.1). Taxonomy (NCBI): domain Eukaryota; kingdom Viridiplantae; phylum Streptophyta; class Magnoliopsida; order Asparagales; family Amaryllidaceae; genus Agapanthus; species Agapanthus africanus. Next base: position 268,717,863 of record CM057339.1, read on the forward strand.
GTTATGGTTGCAAAAGGAAAAGAAAGAGCTCACTTTATCATTCTCACTCTCTCTCTTCACTTCATCTTCTTCTTCCTCTAGTCAAGAGAAACCTTCTCATGAGTTGAGAATCCTTCTCTTGAAAAAGAAAAGCAAACCCTAAACACTCTCTACTCACTCTAGGATCAAGGGTCTAGCAAGCCGGCGATTCTAGTTCACTCCAAGTACGAGAAAGAGCCCAAAGGTCGAGCCTTCGAGGTGGATCCATCTTCGACGGGAGAAGGCGACAAAGGAGAACCATCAACCTCTACAAAGTTTGAAGACGAAGGAGTTCAAGTCTAGGTATAACCATCTTCATCCGAGTAGCTAAACTTCTTTAGCTAGGTTGCTAGTTTTAGTTTAGGTAACGATCCCGACCTTGCATAGTCCATGTTGCTTCTTGCACTAAAAAATTAGATTTTTATACCGTTTCCGCCTCCCCGTAAGAACCGGGGGTGGCAACGTGGACTTACAGTGGTATCAGAGCCTAACTAAACTTAAACTAGCTAGGTAGTGAAGTGTAACGAAGTTCGGAACCGTAAAAAAACCCAAAAACCGTATTTTCAAAAACCTGAGTTTCTGTCGAAATTTTTTTGGCTCGAAATGAAAAACTTTATATCTGTAAATTCATCTCAGGGTTTTCTAAAAACACCCATGAAAAACGACACAGAGATTCGTCAAAGCCGCCGCGCTTCCGCCGCGTGAGCCTTCTTGGCCGCCGCGGATCCGCCGCGACTTGATGTCCTCTCTGCATCGATTTTTGTGCAGTGTCTTTATTTGTTGTTTTTGGGATTTTTAGGATATATATTATATGCCCAGATTTTCCAGAACTAAAATTTACTTTTGGGGGCCTATAATTCCGTATTTTTCCGAACTCCACTGCACTTTGACTATGATGGTTATATCTGTGATGTTTGCATGTATTGAACGTCGACTAATTGCTATAAGACGATTAGTCGGGGTTATACATGATCTGTAATGTGCTGGAATGTGTATATAAATATGTTGGATTGTCGCGGGTGAATAGCCGGGGGTTGTGAGACGAGAGTTTTCTTTTCTTGCAATTCATTGTAAATGTAAATTGATGTAATAATTATTATTTGTTTGGCCGCACAACCGGGTCGGGGTTGTAGCCGTCATTGTATAATTCTTTTACTGTTTTTGCTCCTAGGATAGACCCATGGAGGGGTGCACAAACTACCGGGTATGCCGAAGTGTCGAGTGGCCTACTCATGGAGATGAGGGAGGTTGCTACGCTTCGGGTACTTGGCGGGTAGTTTGCCGCACCCGTAGGGGTCTTGGGTGGGGTATTGGCTATTCACCGCGACCGTGTTATCTGTTTTTTGTTACAGGCTCGTACAAATTACAGATTACTAGTATATCCAATGTATTTATCTGTGATCTGAAATGTTTATCATTGCTTTCTATTTAGGCGTTGCTTATGTTTTACAGACGCGCTAGCCCAGCCCCCGCTCTGTCGTTAGTTAAGTAACCTAACGGGTAATGACGGGGCCCAGTGGCGAATGCGAATGGCATAAGCGTACGTCATATTTTGGTTGTTTTCTGCAATGGTAGGATTTAAATGATGGGACGCATTAAAAGTACTAATGCAAGAATATCACGCATTAAAAGAACTAATGCAAGATAATAAACCAAGTTAAAGTCGTTGGAACACTTTCGAAAAACCACTCGGTTCTTTTCAAAACTAACTTTTAAAATGCGGAGCTTGAGCCACTCCATTTAAAAGCTATCTCGTTCCATCGACCAAATCAAGTTCACTACGTTCACGGTTTTGCCAAAACCATTCGTAGCCCTCCGTCGTTTCGTATGAATATTCAAATAGTATTCAAGCTGTGTTTGTTGACCTTCGTCAAGGCATAGTGATTGGTAGCTGTTAAGTATTCATATGTAGCATAGATAGATGCGTTGGTTTGGGACACTCACATTACCTTGTTGACCTTCGTCAAGGGTATATGCGGGTGGATTCAAATTAACCTGGATAATGACGGGCAGAACTTGACATGTGACTTATGATTTGTTGACCTTCGTCAAGGTCATAAGAGCATGGGGCAAAAATCCACATCGGGAGTTTCATAAGTACTGAAACTTGCTAGATTTGCATACCATTTGGAGTGTGGTGATTCTGGTAGGATTCCTTCAGTTTCGTCACGCGATGATATTTGGATCCCGATCCTACTGTGAGTATATGCTACTCCTCGGGAAATTTCTCACTTAACGATCAATGCTATAAACCTAGTAGGTGCCTAGAAAGGTGTTAGCGGGGCTACGCCCCCAGGGAAAAGAGGTTCTTTAATTAAGGAACTTCGCGAAAGCGTTGGAAAACCTCCCTCGAAGTACCGACACCAGCCTGGCCGAACGGTTAAGCAAGTATTGTACGGTGGGATTGATCCTGACTAATTCTTCCTTTATGGTTTGAGGAGGGATTCGAGAAACAGTGGGAGCCATCCTGTTTAGACAAATTAAAAACCACTCTAAACTTGCAAGAGCATCATGCTGAGTGTTTCTTCTTCTCTCTCCTAATTGCAGCGACCAATCAACATGACTGGACTTAAGTTACTCCTAGATAAAAACAAGTTGACAGGGCCAAACTACAAAGATTGGCTCAGGAATGTCAAGATAGCAATCACTTATGACAAGCTGGGGTATCTTCTTACCACCAAAGCTCCCCCTGTCCCTGGTCCAACTTCCAGCGTCGCGGATAAGGAAATCCGCAAGACTTGGGAGATTGATAGCGCGAAGGCCAAGTGCCTCCTGCTTGCCTCGATGGACAACGAACATCAGAGGAGGCATGAGAATATGGACATGGAGTCCATATTGCTTCATACAAAAGAACTGTATGGAGAGCAATCACGTATCGCAAGATACGAAGCGTCGAAAAAGTTGTTTTCGACAAGAATGGCCGTCGGATCATCTGTAGCCGAGCACGTGCTAAAGATGATCGGCTACATTGAGGAGCTCGCTGACCTAGGGATCACATTGGAGAGTGAGCTATATACGGATATAGTTCTCCAGTCCCTTCCTTCCACTTACGCCCAGTTTATAATGAACTTCAACCTACAAGAAAAAGAGGTTGAACTTTCAGAGCTCCTCAACCTGCTGAGGAGCGCAGAGGGCACCCTACAGAAAGGTAGGGAAACATCCACTTTGTTTGTAGGAGGATCATCTTCTTCTAGGTCCAAGGCGAAAGCCAAGGGAAAGAAGAAGAAAGCCCCCGCCAAACCAAGGGGCGGTGTTAGTAAAGTGGATACGAAGGGAAAAGGAAAAGCAACAAAGATAGCGGGGAAGCTTGTGGATAAGGAAGAATGCTTCTTTTGTCATAAGAAAGGACACTGGAAGAATGATTGCAGGGCCTGGAAGGCCAGAACACAGGAATTGAAGCAGGTTGCAGCTTCAGCTTCAGGTGTGTATGTTATTGAAAACTGTCTTTCTATAAACTCTACTTCCTGGGTATTGGATACCGGATCAGGATCTCATATCTGTAATTCTTTGCAGGCGTTGAGAAACCGTAGTGTTTTGAAAGCAGGTGACATGACCCTCAGAGTTGCAAACGGAGCTAGCATGGATGCTAAAGCCGTGGGGGACTATCACCTGGGAATGTCAGATGGACATGTTTTGGTTTTGCGTAATTGCTTTTTTGTACCCAACGCAACTTGTAATATCATTTCTGTATCTTTAGTTTCTAAAGAAGGTTATGAATTTGCGTTTGTAAGTAATGTTGTAAACATTCGCCTTAATCAAGTTTTGATTGGGTCAGGTACTTTGAGTAATGGTATATACGTATTGAACCAACCACAGATTTTTAATGTCCAGAATACACACAAAAGAAAGTCTCCAGAAATAAACCAGACTTTCTTATGGCATTGTAGATTGGGTCACATCAATGAGAGAAGGTTGACGAAGTTACATACAGAAGGGTATTTGAATGCGTTCGAATATCAGTCGTATGCCACTTGTCAATCCTGTCTCAAGGGAAAGATGACAAAGACTCCATTTACTGGACATGGAGAAAGAGCGAGCGAGCTCTTGGGACTCGTACACAGTGACGTGTGCGGTCCAATGTCTACACATGCCCGAAGCGGACATTCTTACTTCATTACTTTTACGGATGACTTCTCAAGGTACGGTTATGTTTTCTTAATGAAACATAAGTCCGAGGCTTTTGAAAAATTCCAGGAGTATAAGAATGAAGTAGAGAAACAGACCGGCAAAAGTATTAAGATTCTAAGATCGGATCGAGGTGGAGAATACTTAAGTGCCGAATTCCTGAATTACTTAAAAGAGAATGGTATTCTCTCTCAGCTTACTCCTCCATACACTCCGCAACATAACGGTGTATCGGAGAGACGGAACCGAACCCTATTGGATATGGTTCGGTCCATGATGAGTAACGCTGAGTTGCCGCGATCATTCTGGGGATATGCAATAGAAGCAGCTGCGTATCTCTTGAACAAGGCTCCCACCAAGACTGTGCCTACCACCCCTTATGAGATGTGGACTGGGAAGAAACCCTGTCTCAAGTATCTTAAAGTATGGGGATGTCCAGCTTTTGTAAAAAGGCAGCATGCGGACAAGCTTGAGGCACGTTCAGTACAGTGTAAGTTTGTGGGATACCCAAGGAACTCCAGGGGGTATCTTTTCTATTCCGCTGAGGAACAAAAGGTTTTTGTTTCTCAGCATGCCCGCTTCTTGGAAACTGAGTTTTTGGAAACCCAGATAAGTGGGAGCACAATAGAACTGGAAGAAGTTCCAGAACCACAAACTGTTACTGAAAGTTTGGTGGAACCAGAGGGTTCAACAGAACAGGACATTCCTACGCCGCTCCGCAGAAGTAGTAGGCAGTCTCATCCGCCCGAGAGATACTACGGTTTTCTCATAGACGGGGATAGAGAGGATTGCATCATAGATTATGATGAGCCTACTAGCTTCCAGCAGGCCGTTCAGAGTGTTGACTCAGTGAAATGGCTGGATGCAATGCGGACCGAAATGGAGTCCATGTACACCAACAAGGTATGGACGTTGGACATTGCTCCAGACGGGGTAAAACCCGTAGGATGCAAGTGGATCTTCAAAAGGAAGATTGGTGTAGATGGACAGGTTGAGACCTATAAAGCTAGGCTGGTAGCAAAGGGTTTCCGTCAAAGACCTGGCTTGGACTATGACGAAACCTTTTCTCCAGTAGCCATGCTGAAATCCATTCGGATCCTTCTTGCCATCGCTGCCTTCCACGATTATGAGATCTGGCAAATGGACGTAAAGACAGCTTTTCTAAATGGAAATTTAGAGGAGTGTGTCTATATGGACCAGCCAGAGGGCTTCATTCAGAGTGGGAGCAGCGGAAAGGTGTGCAAGTTGCTTAAGTCCATCTATGGACTAAAGCAGGCATCGCGGAGTTGGAACATCTGCTTTGATGAGACGGTCAAGGAATTTGGCTTTATCAAAAATCCAGATGAACCATGCATCTATAGTAGATTTGTAGCGAGAACTGTAGTATTCCTCGTTTTATACGTGGATGACATTCTCTTAATAGGAAATGACATTCCTATGCTACAATCTGTCAAGGGGTTCTTGTCACACAAGTTCTCCATGAAAGACCTGGGTGATGCCTCATACATCCTGGGGATCCGGATCCATCGTGATAGATCCAAGAGGATATTGGGACTTTCTCAGTCCAGGTACATCGACACCATAGTGAAGAGATTCAGTATGGAAGATTCCAAGCGCGGTAACCTACCGGCTTGTCACGGGATCACCCTCTCTAAAGAGATGTCTCCCAAGACTAATTTGGAAAGGGATCGCATGTCGATTATACCCTACGCTTCTGCGGTAGGCTCTATAATGTATGCGATGTTGTGTACCAGACCGGATGTAGCTTATGCACTGAGTATGGTAAGACGGTATCAGTCAAACCCTGGGGAGAAACACTGGATAGCGGTAAAGAACATTCTCAAGTACCTGAGAAGGACTAAGGAGATGTTCTTGGTGTATGGCGGAAAAGACCTCCAGATCGAGGCCTTTGCTGACTCCAGCTTCCAGAGTGACAAGGATGATTCCAAGTCCATGTCGGGCTTTGTCTTTACCCTCAATGGAGGGGCGGTGTGTTGGAAAAGTTCCAAACAGGAAACCGTTGCAGACTCGACGATGGAAGCGGAATACATCGCTGCATCTGATGCCGCAAAAGAAGCTGTCTGGATAAGGAAGTTCTTGAAAGAACTTCAGGTGGTTCCGTCCATTGTTGATCCAATACCTCTGTATTGCGATAACAATGGGGTTATAGCTTTAGCGAAGGAACCCAGGTCCCATCAGAGATCCAGGCACATCTTGAGGCGGTATCACCTGATCAGGGAGATCGTGGATCGCAAGGAGATCGAGGTTCGGAGAGTTGCTTCAGAAGACAACACTGCAGATCCATTCACCAAGGCCCTGCCCCAGACTCAGTTCGAGCGGCTGATCGAGATGATAGGTCTTCGATACGCCAGTACATGGCCTTAGTGCAAGTGGGAGATTGTTAGTGTATATGCCCTAGAGGCCATTACTGTATCATACTAGTTTGTATATTACTTAATGGATGCTTGGGATATTCACCTTGTATATACAATCTTGCTCAAAATAGTAGTATGCTACTTGGTTTGTCTCTACTTCAATGTGTACTTGTGTTTATTTTACTATATCACTTATACGCATTAGTGGAGCCCTTAGGATCTTTGCTTGATTACCAGCGTTGTGATGGCAGTCACACTAGTGGGGGCTGGGTAATCTATAAGCACATCCTTATACAGGTCCCTAGTCGCAGGACTATCGAGACAGGGCATCGATACTCCGGAGTAGACTAGCGTATGCGCTTCTCATCCCAGTGTGGGAGATGGTCTGTCCCACAGCCATCAGTACGTCGTACTGGAGATAGTATACGGGTGCTCGTTGGGTTACGAGTACACTGGACAGGACTCGTCGGGAACTGACAGGTTGGTATTATACCTATCGTCAGTCATCAGTTCCCAGGTGACATGAGTACAGCTTAGTCCGCTGACTTGACACTGGCACTTCGCCTCGAGTGTGTTCCCACTGCACTTTGATCACTACCCTACCACGGCTCAAAGGAGTCGTGCAAACAGGTGGTGGTTGGGTGCAGTCCCGAAGCACTTGGAGGCAGTGACGGTTAGACAGGATTCGTCTCTCCCGGTATTGGGGGTTGACATCGCGCTGTGTCTAGGAGAGCCATTACACAAGTAGTCCCTGGCCAGGGCAAACGAGATATACTGGTAGGTTTCCAGTGTTGTCTCAGGGTGTTTTGGGCTTCGCTCCGGCACGACTTGTACCGCTATTGGGGGACTGACGTTTACCGCCCCCTAGGCCCGCCATGCGATGTATCAGACGAACAGACCGGACTGTACGGAGACTGTCACATTCAGACTCAGTAGGAGTTCCGATGGGGTTTCACCTCGTCAGCCTTCTTGTCGACATCTACCTGGGGACCGTTACGCACAGCTAGTGCCGCTTGCGGTCTGTGGTTAAACCCACTGCCAGCGTAGTGTCGAGTCTTTAGAGTCCCACACAGAGGGTATTCGCCTATGGGCAAAACAGAGTAGAGGTCGCATGGTTTTGCGACAGGGTTCGTTCTCATCCGCGCACTTGTGCACGTTTGGAGTCCGGACAGATATTACCAGCGGGCTCTGGTTTGAGCCGGATACTGGTATAGTATTTGGGGTTGCTTTTATCTCTCAGTATTCATGTTCCTCGGAACAAGAATGCAGGTGTGTATGCACAGTTTTTGAGGAGGAGGAAGATGATTTCCATTAGGGTTTCGGAACGGGTGCGTATGCACAGTTGACAGTCGTCTTTTTCCAAACCCTAATGGATTTGTATTATATCATTTAATAATATATAATAAAATGAAATTGTGTCATGGTTAGTTTTTGTTGACTTGTTGACCATGGTTGACTTGTTGACCATGGTTGAACATTTGACTACCATCATTACAAATGCAAGATGCTTTTTCATTCTTGCTTTATTCATTTAATGCATGTAATGATATTAGTCATTCTAAACTAACCATCAAACCTTTTTCATTTTGATTATTGTTATTATTTGATTTTTCTTTTTCTTTTGTTATGGTTGCAAAAGGAAAAGAAAGAGCTCACTTTATCATTCTCACTCTCTCTCTTCACTTCATCTTCTTCTTCCTCTAGTCAAGAGAAACCTTCTCATGAGTTGAGAATCCTTCTCTTGAAAAAGAAAAGCAAACCCTAAACACTCTCTACTCACTCTAGGATCAAGGGTCTAGCAAGCCGGCGATTCTAGTTCACTCCAAGTACGAGAAAGAGCCCAAAGGTCGAGCCTTCGAGGTGGATCCATCTTCGACGGGAGAAGGCGACAAAGGAGAACCATCAACCTCTACAAAGTTTGAAGACGAAGGAGTTCAAGTCTAGGTATAACCATCTTCATCCGAGTAGCTAAACTTCTTTAGCTAGGTTGCTAGTTTTAGTTTAGGTAACGATCCCGACCTTGCATAGTCCATGTTGCTTCTTGCACTAAAAAATTAGATTTTTATACCGTTTCCGCCTCCCCGTAAGAACCGGGGGTGGCAACGTGGACTTACATTGAGATCAAGGATTAGATAAACTAATACATCCATAACCTCACTCTATATCCCCTAGGTAGCTTAGATTAGCACTTTGAGCAACCTAGTTATCTCAAGTTAGAGATCAAGCTTGGAGTAGGAGCTCTCGGGTGGATCGTCTTTGACTCGAGGAGGCCGTTGAGGTGCCGATGTTCTAAGGAGCCTACGAGGAGTGGAGGACAGCGATGAAGACCCGAAGGACAAGTAACGTGAGGTATAACTTCGAATCCGAGTAGTTAAACCTCTCGTAGTTTGCTAGTAACGGTTTAGATACGATTCATGCGCTCAAGTCCGTGTTACGAAGCTTTGATAATCGTTTTTCATATATTCCGCCTCCCCGCAAGTTCGTGGGGTGCGTGACATGGACTTACAGTAGTATAAGAGCCAACTAAACCATTACTAGCTTGTTAGCAACTAATTAGAGTTTCGATCGACGGAAAAACGCGAAAAACGAAAACCTAACCCTAACAGTTTCTGCTAATTTTAAACTTGTCGAAAAAAATATTTGATATGCCTTAAAATTCACAGCAGGGAAATATAAGAATTCTGGGAAAATACGAGACTTCAACTCGGTTAGATGGCCGCGGATCCGCGGTAAAATAGTGCTTTTGGCCGCGGATCCGCCGCCGAGTCAACTCCGAGTTGACTCGGATTTGCGCAGTAATTCATATATTTTGGTGTTTTGTTTTCCAGTATATTCTGTTTCTGCCTAGGTTACTTCTGTGCTGATTTGCTTTTGGGGTAGACACGGATAAAGGTAGTCGATCGATGTTCTAGATTAATTACTAATCAGGTTATTATCTATAATGTTTAATGTGTTCGTAAACTTCCCCTAACTGCTAGTATGTCGGTTGGCAGGGGGTTGCACATTTCTGTAATGATTCTACTATTTGTGTATATGAACTGTATTGGACTGTTGTGATGATTAGCCGGGGTTTGAGATGGGTTTTTATATTCATTCATTCGATGTAATTGTAATATGTTGTAATATTATTTTGCGGGGCACATCCAGGTTGCGGTTGTAGCCATCGTTGTATTATTTCATTTTACTGTTTTTGCTCCTAGGATAGACCCAAGGTGGGGTACACAAACTACCGGGTACTTTGAAGTGTTTAGTGGCCTACTCACGTTATTGAGGGAGACCGCTTCACTTCGGGTACTTGGCGGGTAGTTTGCCGTACACGTAGGGGTCTAGGGTGGGGTAATGGCTATTCATCACAACTGTGTAATCCGTCTTTTATTGCAGGCTCAAAGCAAATGCGGATTGCTAGTATATCCAATAAAGTTCATCTGTGATCTGGAATACTTATTATTGCGTCTGACGAATGTACAATATCTATATATGATAGCTATTAGACGTCACTTATGTTTTACACCCGCGCTAGCCCAGCCCCCGCTATGTCGTTAGTTAAATAACTTAACGGGTGATGACGGGACCCCGTGGCGAATGCGGATGGCATAAGAGGACGTGGTATTTTCGTTGTTTTCTGCAATGATAGGATAAATGATGGGACACATTATTATAATGCAAAGAAAATAAACCAAAGTTTAATCGTTGGAACAAATTTAAAAGAAACCACTCAGTTATTTTAAAACAGCAGAATTTTTAATTGCGGAGCTTTAACCACTCCTTTTAAAAAACTATCAGGTTCCTTCGATTATATCAAGTTCACTACGTTCACGGTTTTGCCAAAACCATTCGTAGCCCTCCGTCATTCTCATTTAAATATTCAGTAGTATTCAAGCTATGTATTTTGACCTTCGCCAAGGCATAGTGATTGGTAGCTGTTGAATATTTATCTGTAGCATAGATAGATGCGTTGGTTTGGGACAGTCGTACTACTATTTTGGCCTTCGTCAAGGGTATGTACGGGTGGGTTCAAATTAACCTGGATAATGACGGGTAGAACTTGACATGCGACTTATGATATGTTGGCCTTCGTCAAGGTTATAAGAGCATGGGGCAAAAATCCACATCGGGAATTTCTAAAGAAACTGAAATTTGCAGAGAGATGCATACCATTTTGGAGTTTGATGAATGTTGGCAGGATTCCTTCAACATTATCATACGATGATATTTTGGATCCCGATCCTACTGTGAGTATATACTACTTATCAAGAGATTCGTCACTTAACGATCAATGCTATAAACCAAGTAGGTGCCTAGAAAGGTGTCAGCGGGGCTACACCCCTAGAGAAAAGAGCTTATTTAATTAAGGAACTTCGCGAAAGCATTGGAAAACCTCCCTCGAAGTATCGACATTGGCCTGGCTGCACGGTTAAGCAAGTATTGTACGGTGAGAATAATCCTGGCTAATTCTTCTTTTATGGTTTGAGGAAGGATTCGAGAAACAGTGGGAGCCATCCAGTTTAGATAAACTAAAAACCAATTTAAACTTGCAAGAGCATCATGCTAAAGTGTTTTCTTCTCTTTCTCTCATTGCAGCGACCTTGTGACCACACATAGGTTACATCTAGATAACAATTTGACTGAATCTGACTTATATGACTGGCAAAGGTATGTCCAGATGTCCATTGCCTATGATAAGCTAGACCACCCTATTACTACTCAAGATCCCGCAGTCCCAGGTCCAGTTTCCACCGTCACGGATATGGATATCCGCCAGACAAGGGAAAAGGATAAAGCGAAAGCCAAGTGCCTCGTGTTAGCTTCAGTTAATGGTGTATACCAGAAGCAGCACGAGAAGATGGACTCAGTTTCCATCTTTCTCCATAATAAAGATTTATATGGAGAGCAATCTCATATCACAAGATATGAGACCTCGACCGAATTAATTCAAGCGAGGTTGGCAGTCGGGTCATCTGTATGGGACAACGTCCTTACAATGACTAGCTATATTGATGATCTCAAGGACCTGGAGACCACATTGGGAAACAGGTCAGATACTGACTTGGTTCTTCAGTCTCTGCCTTCTACCCTGAAGGAAACCAGGGAAGTAGAAGGAAAGAGAAGGACAAAAGTTTCGGGACTGAATGTAGTAAAAGAGGGACATTCCTATTGTTATGGGATTGAGCATTGGCAGAAGGATTGCAGGGCTTTGGAAGCCAGTAGCCAGGATACGAAGCATATTGTGGCTTCGGCCTCAAGTGTGTTTGTAATTGAGAACTGTTTGTCAATTAACTCTACCTCCTGGGTACTAGATACCGGAGCAGGATCTCATATCTGTAATTCATTACATGCTTTGAGAAACCGTAGAGTTATAAAGGTAGGTGATTTGTCTCTCAGAGTTGCAAATGGAATGAGCGTGGACGCTGAATCCGTGGGAGAATATCGCCTAGGTTTGACAAGTGGGCAAATATTGATTCTACATAACTGTCTGTATATACCAGTATGACTTGTAATATCATATCAGTATCCTCACTTTCGAGAGAGGGATATGATTTTACATTCGTAGGCGATGTAGTTCATATCCACCTAAATCAAGTTTTGATTGGGTTCGGTACATTAGATAACGGCATATACGTATTGAGTCAAGCTCAGGTTTTCAATGTCCGGAACACACTTAAAAGAAATTCTCCGGAATTAAATCAGGCTTTCTTATGGCATTGTAGACTAGGTCACATCAATGAGACACGGTTAACAAAGTTACATAGATAGGGATACTTGGATCCGTTCGAGTATCATTCTTATGCCACTTGTGAATCTTGTCTCTTAGGAAACATGACAAAGACTCCGTTCACTGGACACGGAGAAAGAGCAAGCGAGCTCTTGGGACTCATACACAGTGACGTATGTGGTCCAATGTCTACACATGCGCGAAGTGGTTATTCATACTTCATTACTTTCACAGATGATTTCTCTAGGTAGGGACATGTCTTCCTGATGAAGCACAAATCCGAGACCTTTGAGAAATTTCGGGAATATAAGAATGAAGTTGAAAAACAAACAGGCAAAAGTATCAAGACACTGAGATCTGATCGAGGTGGTGAATACTTGAGTGCCGAGTTTCTGGACTACTTAAAAGAGAATGGAATTCTCTCTCAGCTTACTCCTCCATACACACCACAGCACAATGGTGTATCGGAAAGGCGGAATTGAACCCTATTGGATATGGTTCGTTCCATGATGAGTAAGGCTGAGTTACCGCGATCCTTCTGGGGTTATGCACTAGAATCAGCTGCATATCTTTTGAACAAGGTTCCCTCCAAGACTGTGCCTACCACACCATATCAGATGTGGTGTGGGAAGAAACCCCATCTTCAATATCTGAAGATATGGAGATGTCCAGCTTTTGTTAAAAAGCAGTATGCGGACAAGCTCGAGGTACGCTCAGTACTGTGTAAGTTTGTGGGATACCCAAAGAACTCCAGGGGTTATTTTTTCTATTATGCAGAGGAACACAAGGTTTTTGTTTCTCGTAATGCCCATTTTCTAGAACATCGGTTTTTAGAAAAGGAAACAAGTGGGAGCGAAATAGAACTGGAAGAAATTCCAGAACCACAAACTACAACTGAAAGTATGGTAGAAGCAGAGGTTTTAGAAGAAAGGGACATACCAGCACCTATCTGCAGAAATAGTAGGCAGTCTCATCCGCCCGAGAGATACTATGGTTTTCTCATAGACGGGGATCGAGAAGATTGCATCATTAATGATGATGAACCTACTAGCTTCCAGAAAGCCATTCAGAGCGGTGACTCGGTAAAATGGCTGGATGCAATGCGGAATGAAATGGAGTCCATGTACACTAACAAAGTATGGACTTTGGATTTTGCTCCAGATGGGGTAAAACCCGTAGGATGCAAATGGATCTTCAGAAAGAAGATTGGTGTAGATGGACAGGTTGAAACCTATAAGGCTAGACTTGTTGCAAAAGGTTTCCGTCAAAGACCTGGTTTGGACTATGACGAAACCTTTTCTCCAGTGGCTATGCTCAAATCCATTAGGGTCCTTCTTGCTATTACTGCCTTCCACGATTATGAGATCTGGCAGATGGACGTAAAGACGACCTTTCTAAATGGAAATTTGGAAGAAAGCGTCTATATGGATCAGCCAGAGGGATTCATTCAGAGTTAGAGCTGCGGTAAAGTTTGCAAGTTGCTTAAATCCATTTATGGACTAAAGCAGGCATCTCGGAGTTGGAACATCTGTTTTGATGATACTGTCAAAGAATTTGACTTTATCAAAAATCCAGATGAACCATGCATATACAGAAAGATTGTAGGGAGAGTTGTAGTTTTCCTCGTCTTGTACGAGGATGACATTCTCCTAATAGGAAATGATATTCCTATGTTACAGTCAGTCAAAAGATTCTTGTCACAGAAATTCTCCATGAAGGACCTAGGTGATGCCACCTACATTCTGGGGATCCAGATCTATCGTGACAGATCAAAAAGGATATTGGGACTTTCGCAGTCCAGGTACATAGACACCATATTGAAAAGATTCAGTATGGATGATTCTAAGCGCGGTAACCTACCGGCTTGTCACGGAATCACCCTCTCCAAAGAGATGTCTCCCAAGACTGATTTGGAAAGGGATCGCATGTCGATTATACCCTACGCTTCTGCGGTAGGCTCTATAATGTATGCGATGTTATGTACCAGACTAGATGTAGCATACGCATTTAGCGTAGTAAGCCGGTATCAGGCAAACTCAGGGGAGAAGCACTGGATAGCAGTAAAGAACATTCTCAAGTACTTGAGAAAGACTAAGGAGATGTTCTTGGTGTATGGCAGAAAAGACCTCCAGATGGAGGCCTTTGCCGACTCCGGCTTCCAGAGTGACAAAGATGACTCCAAGTCCATGTCGGGTTATGTCTTTACCCTCAATGGAGGGGCGGTCTGTTGGAAGAGTTCCAAGCAGGAGACTGTTGCTGACTCAACAATGGAAGCAGAGTACATAGCTGCTTGCGATGCCGCAAAAGAAGCTGTCTGGATGAAGAAGTTCCTCACAGAACTTCAGGTGGTTCCTACCAGTGTTGATCCAATACCTTTGTATTGTGACAACAACGGGGCTATAGCTTTAGCGAAGGAACCCAGGTCCCATCAGAAGTCCAGACACATCTTAAGGCGGTATCACCTGATCAGGGAGATCTTAGATCGCCGGGAGATCGAGGTGAAAAGAGTAGAGACGGAGAATAACATTGCTGATCCATTCACAAAGTCCATTCCTCAGACGCAGTTCGAGAGGCTATTCGAGATGATTGGTCTACGATATGCCAGCTCATGGCCCTAGTGCAAGTGGGAGATTCTTAGTGTATATGCCCTAGGGGCCATTATTGTATCATACTTATATGTATATTACTTAATGGAAGCTTGGGATATTCACAGTTGTATATACAGTCTTGCTAAAAATGGTAGTATGCTACTTGGTTTGTGTCTACTTTAATATGTGCATATGTTTCTTGTAACGTATCACTTATACATATTAGTAGAGCCCATAGGATCTTTCTTGATTCCAGCGTTGTGATGGCAGTCACATTAGTGGGGGCTGGGTAGTCTATAAGCAACATCCTATACTTGTCCCTAGTCGTAGGATTATCGAGACAGGGCATCGATACTCCGGAGTAGACTAGTGTGTACGCTTCTCATCCCAGTTGGGGAGATGGTCTGTCCCACAGCCATCAGTACGACTTACTGGAGATAGTATACAGGTGCTCGTTGGCTTATGGGTACACCGGACAGGACTCGCAGGAGAACTGACTGGATGGTATTATAACTAACGTCAGATAGCAGTTCTCAGGTGACATGTGTGCAGATAGTCTGTTGAGTTAGGGTCGTCATTTGTCTCGTGTGAGTTCCCACTGTGCTTTGATTACTACGCTACCACGGCTCAAAGGAGTCGTGCAAACAGGTTTTAGTTGGGTATAGTCCTGAGCCACATGGAGGTAGTGAGCGACTGTTAGGGATTCGTCTCTCCCGGTATAGGGAGTTGATATCACACTGTGATTGGTTGGTCATTACCATAAGTCCCTGGCTAGGGCTGATGGAGAATTACTGGTGGACTGATCAGTAGAATCAAATGGTCTTGAGCCATACCGGCACGACTTGTCTGGTTATTAGGGGTCTGACGTTCTCCACCTCCCTAGACCATACATGCGATACTCTTAGACGAACAGACCGGACTGCGCGGATATTGTCACGGACAGGCTCAGTAGGTTTTGGATGGGTTTCCTCATCGGCCTTCTTATCGACATCTACCTGGGGACCGTTACGTACAGCTAGTGCCGCTTGCGGTCTGTGGTTAAACCCACTTCCAGCGTAGTGTCGAGTCTTTAGAGTCCCACACAGAGAGTTTCCCTGCTCTAGGCGAAACGATATAGAGGTCGTATGGTTTTACGACAAGGGTTCGGACGCATACGCGTTTAAACGCACGTACGTCGTTCGGACAGGTTTTACTAGCCGACTTTGGTTTAAGCCAGATTCTAGTATCGGGTTATTGGATTTATACAGTCTGAAGTTTTTCCGTGTTTTTACGGATTGGAGGGGCGTTCTCGTAATTTTCCGGGAAGCTTCTAAAAGCATGGTGACTTAGGGGTTAAGGTGGCATATGCATTTGTTGCTTAATGACTCATTTGTGTGATTCATCCATGGTATTAAATGATGCATTAATTAGCTAATGATTCATATGATGAATCACACAAGGTGAATGAATCAACCATGATGATTAATCATTTATATTATTTATTTGATAAATTGTTATGGTTGATATATTCTCATGAGTTCATTTTTCAATATAATTCTTATGCTCACCTTCTCTCTCCTCAAGCTCATTCTCTCTTAAAACCCTAATCCTCCTCTCTCATGTGTTGAGATCAAGGATTAGATAGACTAATACATACATAACCTCACTCTATATCCCCTAGGTAGCTTAGATTAGCACTTTGAGCAACCTAGTTATCTCAAGTTAGAGATCAAGCTTGGAGTAGGAGCTCTCGGGTGGATCGTCTTTGACTCGAGGAGGCCGTTGAGGTGCCGATGTTCAAAGGAGCCTACGAGGAGGCCGTTGAGGTGCCGATGTTCTAAGGAGCCTACGAGGAGTGGAGGACAGCGATGAAGACCCGAAGGATAAGTAACGTGAGGTATAACTTCGAATCCGAGTAGTTAAACCTCTCGTAGTTTGCTAGTAACGGTTTAGATACGATTCATGCGCTCAAGTCCGTGTTACGAAGCTTTGATAATCATTTTTCATATATTCCGCCTCCCCGCAAGTTCATGGGGTGCGTGACATGGACTTACACCCACGTGCGTAGAACGTGGCGCGCATGCCTTAGCATTGTCCTGGCTTTGCTTGAAGTCAACACTTGTGCCCAGCGCTTGCGCACGTATAAAGCACGTGTGTGCAGTGCACCTCTTTCAGAGAAGAGTGCTCCTTGGGATGGATGTCTGTGTTTTGGACATGATCACAGTGTATCTGTATAGGGTGCGCATCTGTACACATCTGTATAGGGTGCGCATAGGAAAGTTGTTGACTTTCGAGAAATCATTCGTAAAAGTAATGAAATAGGAATAATCACTTCTTACATGTGTAGACATTGGACCGCACACGTCGCTGTGTATGAGTCCCAAGAGCTCGGTTGCTCTTACCCCGTGTCCAGTGAATAGGGTCTTTGTCATCTTTCTTTTGAGACATGATTGACAGGTTGCATATGAAAGATATTCAAACAGATTCAAATATCCCTCTTTATGTAACTTCATCAACCGTGTTTCATTGATGTGACCCAGTCTACAATACCATAAAAAATCTTGATTTAATTCTGAAAACTTTCTTTTATGTGTGTTCTGGACATTGAAAGCTTGAGCTTGATTTAATACGTATATACCGTTATCTAGTGTACCTGACCCAATCAAACCATGATTAAGGTGGATGTGGATGACATTGCTTAAAAATATAAAATCATAACTTTCTTTAGATAGTAAAGATACATAGATAATATTACATGTCAAACTAGGTACACAAAAACAGTTACGCAAAACTAAAATCTGCCCACTTGTCAATTCTAGGTGATATTCCCCTACGAATACAGCATCCATGCTCATTCTGTTAGCATCCCTGAGTGTCATATCGCTTGCCTTGATAACTCAACGGTTTCTCTGCGCCTACAATGAATTACAGATATGAGATCTTGATCTGGTATCTAGTACCCAGGAAATAGAGTTAATTGATAGACGGTTTTCAATCATAAACACACCTGAAGCCGAAGCCACAACGTGCTTCGAATCCTGATTTCTAGCTTTCTAAGACCCGCAGTCCTTCTTCCAATGGCCTTTCCTGTGACAATAGAAACATTCCTCTTTCTCTACTATCGGCCCCGAAACTTTTTCCTTACCCTTTCCCTCTACCTTACTGACACCGCCTTTCGGCTTGGTGGGGGCCTTCTTCTTCTTCTCCTTATATTTCTCCATGGATCTAGAAGAGGAAGATTCCCTAATAAGAAGAGTGGGTGTCTCCCTAGTTTTCTGTACGGTGCCCTCTGCACTCCTCAACATGTTAAGGAGTTCTGGAAGTGAAACTTTCTTACCCTGAATATTGAAATTCAAGATAAACTGGGCGTAGGTAGAGGGAAGAGACTGTTGAATCAAGTCTGTATATAACTCGTTCTCCAACGTGGTCCCAAGGTCCGTGAGCTCTTCAATGTAGCTAATCATCTTAAGGACATGATCTCTACAAATGACCCGACAGCCAACCTCACCTGAAACAATTTCTTCGAGATCTCATATCTTGTGATACGAGATTGCTCTCCATATAAATCTTTGGTATGGAGGAAGATGGAAGCCAAGTCCATATTCTCGTGACGCTTCTGGTGTTCATTATCCATTGAGGCCAGCACGAGGCACTTGGCTCTCACACAATCTATTTCCCATGTCTTATAGATCTCAACATTCGCGATGGTGGAATCTGGACCTGGGACGCCAAGGGCTTTGGTAGTAAGGAGGTAGCCCAGCTTGTCATAGGTAATGGACATCTGGACATTCCTTAGCCAATCTTTATAGTTTGGCCCAGTCAATTTATTTTTATCTAGCAGTAACTTAAGCCCGATTATTTTGGTCGCTGCAGTCAAGAGAGAGAGAGAAAGAAGAAAACACTTAGCATGATACTCTTGCAAGTTTAGATTGGTTATTAGTTTATCTAAACAGGATGGCTCCCACTGTTTCTTGAATCCTCCTTCAAACCATAAAAGAAGAATTAGTCAGGATTAATCTCACTCTTACAATTCTTCCTTAACATTTCGGCTAGGCTAGTGTCGGTACTTCAAGAGAGGTTTTCAAACGCTTTCGCAAACTTTCTTAATTACATAACCTCTTTTTCCTAGAGGCGTAGCCCCGCTAACACCGTTCTAGGCACCTACTTAGTTTATAACATTGATTGCAAAGTGAAAAAAATTCTCCCGAAGAGTAGCGGATACTCACAGTAGGATCGGGATCCAAATATCATCGTGTGACAACTTTGAAGGAATCCTACCAAAATCATCACACTCCAGATGGTATGCAAAACTAGCAAGTTACCTTTTCCTTTGAAACTCCGGATGTGGATTTTTGCCCCAGGCGCTTATGACCTTGACGAAGGCCAACATATCATAAGACGCAAGTCAAGTTCTACCCGTCATTGTCCAGATTAATTTGAACCTATTCGCACAAACCCTTGACAAAGGCCAAAATAGCTGTACAACTATCCCAAATTAACGCATCTATCTATGCTATGGATGAATACCCAGCAGCTACCAATAACTATGCCTTGGCGAAAGTCAAAATACATAGCTTGAATACTACTGAATACCCACCTGAAATGAAGGAGGGCTACGGTTGGTTTTGGCAAAACCATGAACGTAATGAACTTGATAGTCGAGGGAACCATGATAGCTTTTAAAAGGAGTGGTTTAGGCCCCGCATTTAAAAGTTGTTTTTCAAGAAAACCGAGTGGTTTTGAAATTGTTCCAATGATTTAACTTTGGATTGTTTTCTTTAGATTAATCAATATTAATGCGGTCCTATCATTTAACCCTATCATTGCAGAAAGAAACGAAAATAGAACATACACTTATGCCCTCCGCATTCGCCACGGGGCCCGTCATGCACCGTTAGATTACTTAATTAACAGAAGAGTGGGGGCTGGACTAGTGCGGGTGCAAAACATAAGCAACGTTTATTATATACAATATATATATATATATATATATATATATATATCCATTCGTATCACGCAATAATAGGCATTCCAGATCACAGCAACACAGATGAATATATTGGATATACTAAGATTTCCGTATTTCATTTTAGCCTATAACGAAAGACGGATTCCATAGTCGTGATGAATAGCCAAACTACACCTGAGACCCCTACGGGTGCGGAAAACTACCCGCCAAATTCCCAAAGTGAAGCAACCTCACTCAATAAAATGAGTAGGCCACTCGGCACTTCAAGAACCCGGTAGTTTATGCACCCTACCTTGGGTCTATCCTAGGTGCAAGGAAAAGTAAATGAAATAATACAACGGTGGCTACAACCTTAACCCGGATGTACCCCGCAAAAATAATATTACATCAATTTACAAATTTACATGAATGAAAGAAAAATAACACTCTTCTCACATCCCCCCAGTTATTCATTCACGACGATCCAATACGTCATATACACAAACCATCGAGATGCAAATATGTGCAACCCCCACTAATCGACATATAGCAATTAGCAGACGTTTATAACCATATATACAAACATAGAATCACATATTAGCTAAGAACTTAGAATTTCGATCGAGAAACATTATCCGTGTTTACCCCATGCACAAATCAGTACATAAACAAATCTGGGCAAGAACCAAATATGCCAAAAATCATAATTCCAAACACCTGAACCCCTGAAAAAATTGTGAACAAATTGGCCCCAACTCGGTGGTGGATCCGCGGCCAAATAGCAAGTTTGGCCGTGGTTCCACGGTCTAGTTAGGGGATTAGGTTCTCAAAAAAGTTTCTCGTTCATATAAATACCTTCATGTATTTTAAAGGTCACCGAAAAGATTTTTCGAGCAGTTTTGAAAATCGACAGCAAGCATGTTTGAAAATTTGATTTCGAGAAATTTTTCGTCGATCGAAATTCTAATCACTTGCTAATAAGCTAGTTAATGTTTAGTAGGCTATGATACCACTGTAAGTCAATTTCGCACACCCCACGTACTTGTGGGGAGGCGGAATTTACAAAGAATGATTTTTCATACTTTGCAACACCGACCTAAACTCCCGGATCATTACAGAAACCTTAAGCTAGTTACACTACTTGGAGCTTTTAACTACTATGATAGTGTTATACCACCTTAATTCTAGTCCTTCGGGTCTTCTTCTCCTCCTTAGCTTGAGCTTCTCGAAGATCCAGATCGCGCTTGATCGTCAGCCTCCTCGTGTCGAAGATGATCCACCCGAGAGTCTATACCTCAAGCTCCAACCTCTAAACCAAGGTAAGTAAGGTACCTAGTTCGCTAAGCTAGGTAGCTTAGAAGATGTATAGTGTTTAATGGAGTATTTAATCTCAAGAGACCTAATGGTTCACAACTCATGTGAGGGTTTTAGGTCTTGAGGAAGAAGGAGAGATAAATGGAGAGAGAAAAGCCAAATGAGCAAATGAACTAAGTGTAAGGCAAGTGAAGAATGACTCCTACACTATCGCACACAAAGCATGCAATATTTTCTAATTGAAAAAAATCAACCATTCATAAATAGTGAGTCCAAACAAATAAACAAATTAAAACAAGCCATGCTTCACCATGCCACAAATATCTTCATTTTCCACCTCATTAATCTATTTACAAAATAGATAAATCCAAATAATGAGGTGTCCCCTTCTAGAAGTATCTCTTGTGAAATTACAAGAATACCCTCACCGTATATACATATCCGTATTCGTATTCCGAAAAATATGAATACAATGAGATAATAATAATCCAATAATATAATACTAGAATCCGGCTTAAACCAAAACTCACTAGTATTATCCGTCCGAACAAGATCCATGTAGCCAGTACACGTATATGATCGGAACCCTGCCATAAAACCATATGGCCTCTACATCGTTTCGCCCGAAGCAGGGAAACCCTCCGTGTGAGACTCTAAAGACTCGACAGTACGCTGGCAGTGGGTTTAACCACAAGTCCGTCAGCGGGACTAGCTGTGCGTAACTGCTACCCAGGTATCTGTCGATAAGAAGACCGATGTGTAAACTCATCCGAACTCCTATTGATCCTATCTGTGATAATCTCCATACAGTCCGGTCTGTTCGTCTAAGAGTATCGCATATCAGGCCTAGGGGTGGTAACCGTCAGACCCCTAATAGCACAATAAGTCATGCCGGTGTAGAGCCCAATACACCCTGAGAAACTACTGGTGTACCTACCAGTAAATCTCGCTTGCCCTGGCTAGGGACTTTGTGTAATGGATTTCCGAACACAGCGCGATATCAACCCCCAATACCGGAAGAGACAAATCCTATCTGACCATTACTGCCTCTAAGTGCTTCAGGACTGCACCTAACTACTACCTGTTTACACGACTCATTCGAGCCGTGGTAGGGTAGTGATCTAAGCACGGTGGGAACACATTCGAGACGAATAGTGATGTCAAGTCAGCGGACTAACCTGTACTCATGCCATTCGGGAACTGCTAACTGATGATAGGTATAATACCAACCAGCAGTTCCCCGCGAGTCTGTCCAGTGTAACTCATAACCCAATGATCACTTGTATACTATCTCCGGTACGACATACCAATGGCTGTGGGGCATGCCATCTCCCCTACACCAGTCTACTCTGGAGTATCGATGCCCTTTCTCGATAATCCTACGACTAGGGACAAGTATAAGGGTGTGCTTATAGACTACCCAGCCCCCACTAGTGTGACTGCCATCATAACGCTGGTAGTCAATCAAAGATCCTAAGAGCTCTATCAATATGTATTAGCGATATGCTAAAAGAAACATATATACATATTGAGATAGAATCAAACCAAGGAGCATACTACCATATTGAGCAAGACTATTATTATATCTGTGTATATCCCACGCTTCCAAAATATAATATACAATCCAGTACTATACAATAATGGCCTCTAGGGCATATATCACTAACACTTCTAGCTCATGGGGTTTCTCATGTCTCGAAAAGAAGAGAAAGGGGGAGAAGATAAGGGATCATTGGTTGTCAAGATCCAACCAACTCTTTGAAGACACTAAGGGATTACATCGTCATATATCCAAGGTGCGAAGGAATGTACCATAAACCATGCCCTATTTAGAAGAGGATGGATGTAGGTCCATATATCTTTGATCTCATGTCAAGTGCTTAAGCTCTTATGAAGCCGGGGCTTCAAGAAGAAGAGGTAGAGAAATTTTTCTCTTCTCTTTAGAGGTTGCGGCCTCTCTTCAGGGAAAAAATCCAACCCTTTTTTTATTTCCTCTTACTCCTATTTATAGAAGAAGAAAGATTAGAGCAAATCTTTTATTTGAGAGATTTAAGGGATTTAAATCAATTGGGGTGTATCGGCACCATTGGATCCTTGATCTTAGGATTTTTCTGTTTAGAAAGATTCTAACATAAATTGGAAAATATTTTCTTCCCAAATAGAGGCCTAACTCTATTCTGAAGTATTTGCTTCGTTATGATGGTGCACTTGCGCCACATGCATCGTACGTGCTTGCGCATGCGCTTGAGGTAGCGCTCGTTAATGTAGTGTGCTTGTGCATTTGCAGAGGATGCGCTTAGAGATGTTTAGATTTGATGCACATGCATCACGTGTGTATCTGAAGAGCACCATTAGCATTTGTGCTCTTGCTGCATAGGGTACACCCATTGAGGAAAGCTTAAATTTTCAAGTGAAGCGTATGCTTCTATTTGATGAAGCCTAGGCTTCAAAAGGAGGATGAAGGAGGGATTGTTGGTCGTTGGGACCTACTACCTCTCCGAAGATGCTAAGGAATTAGAGCGATGTATATCGAAAGTGTGGAGGGATGTACTTTTATACCAGTCCCGTTCTCTAGGGTAAAGAACATGTTGGAGCACTACGCTCTAAAATGCCGGAAAGGCTCGTTTGATCTTGGCACACTGCGCTATACGTGTTGTGCTTGATGCCAGCACACGTGCGCTGCACGTGTGCTCAAGGCACCGACGCACGTGCACTGCATGTGTTCGCATGGCACCCGCGCTTATGCATATGTGCGCTAGGGGGCACGTATGCCTGAGGAAAGCAATGGCTTCTGTGAGGACGAATCCTCTCCTTTTTTCTTGAGGGGTATCCCCTCTTATTTATAGGGGTAAAGAGTGATCTCTCTCTAATTTACTCGATATGGGACTAAAGTTACATCCCTTATGTGGTAGATCTTTGTTCGGACCATACGTGCATGGCACATTTGCTCGTAAATTTTTATTCCGAAGGAGTTCTGAGGTCCGTAATATATCAAATCGAAGGGTCGTTTAGAGACGCTTTCGATACCACCAGAATTTTTCCAATTCTCATTCGGGATTTTGGAAAAATACAGCCCAGAAAAAACTGGTTTTTATTTTCTTAACCGTATTGCTTCCATTTGACCCTTTGAGCTCTTTTATGCCTAATTTTTAGGCGGGAACAAAACTATCATGAGGAGATCACCTAGGATTCAGAAATTTAAAAAACCATTTACTGATCCAATATTTATAAACCTTGATACTGATGAGCAAAGAGAGACGCTTGAGACTACATAGCCTACATAGCAATAACAAAAACATGTTGATGATGCAAGACAGATACCAGAGGCTATACAGGCTACACAGCAGAAATAAAAACACACTGGAAGGCATGGCAAAGGCCCCTGCCCAGGTCCATCAGAAGAAATTGATAAAGAAATTCCAGATGCAAATGTTGATTTGGATATTGGTAGATATCCTTAAGTTGAAGTAGAGTCAGATTATGGTGATAGCGATTATCTATTGTTATAGGATGGTGATGAAAATAATTCTAAGGTAAGGTTTAGAGAGTTTGATATGGAGGAGCATACTAATCACATAGAGTTGGTAAAGGGGGATCAGTTTGCAAATGCGGCTGAAAGATTCCCTTCTCAGAGGTTTTGCTCTGAATTATGTGAAGAATGAAGATGATAGAGTAACATGTGTTTGTTTAAAGAGAGTAGAAAAGAAATGTATGTGGAGATTTCATGCATCCAGAGAGAAAATCTTTCCGGGCTCCAGAGAGAAAATCTTTCCGGGCTCCAGAGAGAACATTTTTCCATGTAAAGAAGTTGAACAAAGAGCACACATGTGCAAGAACTTGGAAGAATAAACATGCATCCACTGAATGGATATCAAAGGAGTATGAGGATGATTTGAGGGAGAACCCAAATTGAGATGTAAAGGCAATGCAAAAAAATTGAAGAGAGATTACATGTTGGATGTGAGTGTGGGACAACTATATAAAGTTAAGCAAGCTATGAAGAGAATATTTGAGGGTTGTCATCAAGAACGGTATTGGAAAATTAGGGATTATGCAAATATGATCCTTGTTAAAAATCCAGGAAGCTATGTGAAGGTTCAAGTTGATTATTGTCATGACCCGAAAGTGGCACGTTACCGACACTCGAATCATGAGACGTCAAAAGATGTCGACGCGATCCAAGTAAACAAGAAACCAAAAATCTAAACCTTTTTAAGAAAATAGTGGAGGTGAAGTTTTAAAAAGATTATTAAATGGAATCGAATTTCTTTTAAAGTGTAAATAAGTTTGTTTGAAAACGCCTATGTCATTAAAAAAATCGGGCAGCAACTCCTTTGTAAATTTTGAATAAAACCATGTACAAAGCATAATATATAAAGCATCCCCAACGGGAGCTAGCTTCCATGTCCAAACGGCAGAGTAACCACGCAGATAATATACGATGCCCAAGGCGAAGAAATAGAAAGCGATACATAACCAAAACAATATAATGTCGGCTCCAAACGAGTACGATGCCCAAAATCCATAACATCTAAGTCTCGCTTCTAAGTCTACAAATATACAAGTTTTGGTCAATAGAGTTTTTAATTAGATCCAAAAGAATATACATATACAATGTACGGTTACGATCCAACATGTAACCCACCTACCACAGCAATCACCGAAGTAAACGTGTGCCGGAAAGCCGCTACTGATCTGAGCGGTCAATCCTGTAAGAAACTGGGGCACAACGAGGGTGAGTTACCAACTCAGTGAATAAAAGTATATCGCAAGATAGAAAACGAAATGCATAACTATCTACCTAGGTCATAAAATATAGTACTATCATATCTTGTACTAATATATGTATAATGCATAAGTACTATTAGCGCATCAATATTGATCGCGTAAACATGAATACACACACACACACACACACACACACACACATATATATATAATCACACATCCATGTGTAAGCCTATAAAGTAGCCGGAAGATGTATATTAAAACCCTTTCAAAATAGCCGTATGATACATATATCACGGCATAAGTAGCAGACGTAGTTTTATGAAGTATTATATGCGTTTTGTTTAAAGCATATGTCTCACTTTTAAAATGAGTTTTAAGAGGATTTCCGTTTAAAAGTTTCTTGTGTCATCCTAGACACGTCAAAAATAGTGAGACTATAACGCATTTAGAAATCTCTTTATGTGCATCAATATGTAAAAATAGTACTCAGGTACTGTCCCATGGATTAGTCCTATTCGGCTACTATACAGCATAATCTATAACAATGCATCTCGAGGGATCGCGCAAACAACAACATATGAGTGTCCGTCATCGACACACTAAATCTCACGAGTGTCCACCATCAGCACTCAAACTCATCATCTACCGAGTGTCCATCACCGACACTCAAAATCATCATAAATCTTGTGTCTATCACCGACATATAAGTCCAGATATCGTAGGCACTGTCTCGTGAGATCCGTCCTCTCCCGATATCAATAGCCTCGGTCGGTATCTTCCGAATATCCGTCGTTCACCAATACTCTCTCCGGGATTGATCCACCGAGTAGGCTTCTCGTACCTCCCTACATCTTCCTTCCCCTCAGAGCCGTACTGGGTCCACCATATACCCATAATCGGTTAACCCCTCTCTTGATTCGGATATCTCATCATGAAAACCAAAACCCATGGTGGACGCCAAATCATCATATCACGAGAAAATCGCACTTTTGAAAACATAATTAGTTTGAAAAGATACTCACAGTTTCTCAAATCCATAAAAAAAAACAAATTCCAAAGAACACATATATAACCTGTCTCAAGTTCATAAAAACATAACACATATATCATCTCTGCCACATTGGCAACAATCATATACGAATATCCATAACGATGGTATTCATATATCAAAATCATTATAGGTATCATCACATCTATCATGGATATCTAGAATATGAATAAACATAGCAGTCCTACTGTGTCATGGAAGTACTAATGAGGTGTAGTGTAGCATGCGCATCTATGATTTGTGAAACATAGCAATTATTGGTTGTTGTGCAGTGTTCTATCAGTGTATTAGAACGAAAATAGTCACGCAGCTAGCCTATTTAATAGATAATCGAATCGCCAGCATATAAAAACTAACCTAATCATAACGTGAATAACCGTTAAGCGTAGCTAACTATTATGAGCTATACCGGTATAATTTAAAATAAGTCAAAACATTGTTTTATAAATAAAGGAGCTGCAATATATTTAAAATAAATATCCGTTTAAAAGCAGCAGCGCATCCTTACCATTTATCATTTAAAAGATGTCACGCCCCGCTTCCCAGAGTACGGGTAAGGAGATGAGATGAGGCCCGCGACGTATTTACTTAGAAGTAAACACGTTAAGCATAAATAAGCAATACAATAAATGTACACAAGAAATGACAAGAGGTATAAATAAACAACTTTTTATTGATTAAACATTTCTTTACATACAACTGGAAAGTAAATACAATGCTGGAAAGCGATGCCTAAACAATGGCATGAACTGAAAGTAAAAGTATATATAAGTTAACTAGAGCTCTGGGTCCTCAATGAACTGCTCCAAATCGTCCTGGTTGGGCTCGATCTCCAATGAGTCGGGTCCTCCTGACAACATTCCAAAAAAAGAAGAGAAAAGGAATGTCGTCAGTGAACAATCGCTCGGTAAGTCCCAAAAGAGAGAGAGAAAATAGAATGGACAATTAAAGAGAATATAACTGTTTTTTTATACTAATGTAGTTGTTGTAGCTTGGTACCGAATGTGCCAGTGTATATGAGAGGAGTCCAACTTGCTCCGTGGACTAAGTATATGGAGTACAAGGCCCCGTCAAAACCCACGGGACAACGGCAACGGATGTTCAGATTAAGTGTATTATGGTGACCATCATCGTGCCACTTTTAACATATTCCTTACCAGTCTACCTCTTAAAACCCCGTAATGCATATTGTGTTGATTGTATTGATTTGTTGTATGAGACTTGTCGAAACCATGGTATAAATCGTTCATGTAAACGGATAATGATATAAATAGATAATCATGTAGTCAAGTCAATATATATCCATGGTTCGGTCCAGTCAAGTCATGTTGATATTTGATAGTATTCTGCTATTCATGTTCAAGATCCAGTATATATGGATTCATGTTGTATTTGAATTGTATTCATGTATGGATTGTATTAAGAATAGACCGAGACTCTGTCTGAGTCAAACACTTAAACAGAATTGGATTCCTGAATTAGGTTTTGGAGTTATCGGTAACTGCTACATATGGACGGCAATATTTGTGACTTTTTCCAAGCCAATTTCCATTGATAACCCCGTTTTAGTTTTCTACCTTAAATAGGAAAGCACCCACTTTCTCTGGCTCCCTGAGGCTCAAGAGAATTTGTCCCGCTTAAATCTATATTTATTAAGGTCCTTATTGTAATTTAATATAACTTAAGGGGTTTTATGAAAAATATTTTTGGTATAATCTCAAAATAATCCTCAAGTATTTATTTATGGTTTTCATGGATGTAAATTTTAAAAGTGAGGTATTCTAGTGAATAAATAACTAGCTTGAATAATATATGGTATTTTTATGTAAATTTGACTTGTGTGGATTCTTGATAGTATTTTTATGAAACTTGTGATTATTTTCTTTTGTTCGGAAAAAAACGTGGAATTTATTATATATTTAAAATATATGATTAGATAATATTTATATATAATTATTAAAAATAAATTTATTTATTAATAGAAAATCACGTTATTCTTTAAAAAATTGCATTAAAAATTCCATCGAGATCGGATGCTCCGCGAGGAGGTCTGCATCTCGTTCTACTTGTCCCGAGAATGCGCGATAACCCGCACCATCCCGATCAGGTTTCCAAAAATGGGTTGTAGAGGCTTCATTGTAAGGAATGTAAATAATACAAATTTAAAGAATATGGTTTTTAATAGTTTATGGTATTTTAATGTAAAAATTGTATTGGGCCCAAAATATTGTTAAAAGGAAATCGTGCTATGTCATGATGTGTGTTGTGAGAGGTAGGTCATTACCTCATGAGATTTTCCTAAAGGTAGTACAAGCAAATATGATAAAAGATGTCGTATGTAATGTTTGTTGTATTTAAATGTAAAACTGCAATAAAAGTTATATAGTATGGAATTTTAATATAAAACGTGTTCTCAAAGTTTGTTTTAAGATTATTAAAAAAGATATAATGATTTAGACGATTGGTTATTAAGAAAGATGGTTTTTTAACAAATGTAGAATCGGATGTCGGAATAACTCCACTTCCGACGAGTTTTGAAAAGAGAACTTTTTAAGTTAGGAAGAGAGAAGAAAAGAGGGAATTTACGAGTTGGAATGAGAGAGGGGATATATAGGAACAAGTTGAGAGCTTCGTGGAGTCGCGGGGTCGTCGGAATCTTCTTGAATCGTCGCCGGAAAGTGACCTTGGGCTAACTCCACTTGTATACTTCTTTGACTTGGAAAAATTTAAGAATTTTTGATAACGGGTTTCAGAATGGAGATGGATAGGGTGTGGGGTTGTATTTATATGATAGAATTAGTGTTTTGAGAATTAAAAAGAGATTTAAAATGCATTAAAATTTGGTTTAATGGTGATTTTTAATTCTCTGGATAATTGCAGGGAAAACAAACAGAAGAGGAGTAGTGGGGGTAGGGGAAAAGTCACTTGGGCAAAATTTAGGGGCATTACCATCGGGCAAACTCGGTGGCGCCGGCCTAAAGGGGTTCTTCGCCGGTCGATGTGTGGGGGTGGGTGCTTGGATTAGTGTCACATGTTGGTGTTTGTTCATATAACATTTTCCACATATTTCTTTTTAGTGTCCATTCATTTTTACGTGTATTGCACGTGTAAACTTTTGGGCTTCCAAAAGTTTAAAAGAAAAATCATTAAAAATAATATGTGGCTGATGGGATTAGAACACAGGGGCTACGTCACAGCAGTGCAAGGCTTTACCAATGAGCTACAAGTTGTTTCTTGTTGTTTTTCAAACAAAATAATACTTAAAGTATACTCAGGTTTGCAAATACTCCATTCAGTATATTAACTTTAAGAAAATTTTGTACATTAAAACAAAGTACTTACATTCTACCCTCCTTATAAAAATTTCGTCCTTGAAATTTACAAATATCTAAGGACTAATTTACCAACAAGTAAGGGTATCTTATACGCATGTCGTCCTCACGTTCCCATGTTGATTCTCCTGGTAAATTTTTTCTTCACATCACTCGAACCAAATTTACTTCCTTATTCCTAAGTGACTTTACCTTTTTGTCCAGGATTTCAACGGGTTGCTGCTCACAAGATAAGTCTGTCTGTACAGTGAGCTCGGAGTGATCAAGGATGTAGCTGGGGTCGCTCACATATTTTCAAAGCTGTGATATGTGGAATACGTTGTGCACTTGTTCCAAAGAGGGTGGAAGTGCCAAACGATATGCCACTTCTCCGACTCGTTCGAGTATGTCGAACAGTCTAATAAATCTCGGACTGAGCTTACCCCTCTGTCCAAAGAGAATCACTCTACGGTTTGGAGAGATCTTTAAGAACACACGATCTCCTGGTTGGTACTCCAAGTGTCGGCGTTTTGCAATAGGCCAGCACTTCTGTCGGTCTTGGGCTATGCTCATTCTTTTTCTGATCGTATGAACTACATCTACAGTTGCTACGATCATCTCTGGTCCAAGGAGTTCCCTATCTCCGATGTCATCCCAACTTAATGGTGAAAAACACTTCCTTCTGTTGGTTATAGTGCCCTCAAGTCAATTATTGAATCGCAGGCACGCGATTACGATGATTAAGGAGGACCTATACGGATAGAACGGTCTTACTCAAATGTTGGCTATAGTGTCCTCAAGTCAATTATTGGATCACAGGCATGTGATTGCAATGATTGAGGGAGGACCTATACCGGTAGAATAGTCTTACTCGAGATGATAGTATGCTATCTGGTTTGTCTTTATCATCGTATACATGTTTTAGGTGACATTACAGATCACTATTACATGTTGATAGAGCCCATAGGATTCATACTTGATTACCGGCAGTATGATGGCGATCATATACGTGGGAGCTGGGTGGTCTATAAGCACATTCTTAAATGTCCCTAGTCGAGGGAGTTCGAGACTGGGCATCGATACTCTAGAGTAGACTAGTGTATATTGATCGAGACCCCGACGAGGGGCGGTGGCTGGTCTCAGAAGCCATTGGTGTCTGTTGTTCACCTAAGATGTATACAGGTGCTCATTGGGTTATGAATACATCGGACGGACTCTCTGGGAACATTCTAGTTGGTATTATACCTATTGTCAGATAGCAGTTCCCTGGTGACATGTGTACAGGTTAGTCTATCGACCTGAGATCGTCATTTGTCTCGTGTGAATTCCCACTGTGGTTTGATTACTACCCTACCACGGCTTAAAGGAGTCATGCAAATAGGTTTTAGTTGGGTATAGTCCCGGGCCACATGGAGGCAGTGAGCGGATCGTCAGGGGATTCGTCTCTCCCGGTATTGGGAGTTGATGTCGCGGTGTGCACGGGTGGCCATCACCAGAAATCCTTGGCCAAGGTAGTCGATAATTACTGATTCGGATCAGTAGTTTCTCAGGTGGTGATGGGCTTCATACCGACACTAAATGTCGTGTTATTAGGGGTCTGACTTTATCCACCACCTAGACTCGATATGCGATACTCATAGACTAACGGACCGGACTATACAGATATTGTCACTGTCAGGGTCAGTAGGGGTTTCAGGATGAGTTTGCTCGTCGGCCTCCCTTTCGCTCAATACCGGGGTAGCCGTTACGTACAGCTAGTGCCACTGACGTGCTTGTGGTTAAACCCACTGCCAGCGTATTGACGAGTCTTTAGAGTCCCATACAGAGGATTTCCCTGGTTCGGCCGAAACGTTGAAGAGGCCGTATGGTTTTATGGCAGGTTTCGAACATATACGCGCACTTGTGCACGGATCATGATCGGACGGATAATACTAGTGGGCTTTGGTTTAAGCCGGATCATAGTATTATATTGTTGGATTATTTTCATCTCGTTGTATTCGTATTCAGTCGGAATACGGATGCGGGTATGTATATACGGAAGAAGGGGTATTCTTGTAATTCTTTACAAGTTTACTTTAGAAGTTGCCATTTCTTTTTCTTGGATTAAACATTTAGGTTAATGTTTATTGTGTGGAAAGTATGAATGTAAGTTTTGGCTTGGCATTTATTATGGTATGTGCACATGATGACTCATGGTGTGAGTCATGTAGTGACTCATGAAACCACATGTGCCATGTTTGATTCAATTATTGTGTTGTGAGATATTTGTGAGGGATGGGGATGTAGATATTTCGAGAGGAGAAGTTTTCTTTTGTAGCTCATTTTCTTAAAACAAAGATCACACAACTACAAAAGAAAAAGGCAGCCACCTCATTTTCTTTACTTGCTCTTTGTTTTTCCTTGAGCTCACACTTTTCTCCCCATGGCATCTTCTTCAAACTCCACACAAACCCTCTCATGAGTTGAGAATCCTTAGGTGTTTTGAGACAAAGTAATCATACATTCTCTCTACTTCATCTTGGCTATCTAGGCTAGCAAACTAGATACCCGAGTTTCTTCGGTTTTGAGGCGGGAGCCCGTATTACTAACTCTCGATGTGGATCTTCTTTGATGTGGGGAGACCGGAGAGCATACTTGATCGAGGAAGCCGTAAGGAGCTTGGGACAGAGGTTGAAAATCGAAGGACTCGGATCATTCGGTATAACCTCTCTAAACTCCTTTACATATAGCTAGTGTAGGGTTAATGGTACGATCCGGGAATTGGGTTCCGTTAGCGCCGGTTTGTTTAAATTTTTGTTCCGTATTTGGCCACGGATTGATGGCCAGGGCGTTGGAGTAACCCACCATGGTATTAGAGCCAACCCATTAACCCCATACTAACTCATTGCGACATTAGAAATCCTCTGTTTTTGTCATGCAAAACTTCCGACAAAAACAGTTCCAAAAACTAAAAGTTTAAGATGTTTGCACACCCCGCGGGCTTACTGCTTGAACTGAGAAGCCGCGGGGTGGTGCATGGGCACCCCGAGAAACCCCCGGAGGGGACCAAACGGCTGGGCCCACTCCCCAAGGCCACCACAAGGTGGTCTTGGTGGTGGTGGCCTCGGGGGTGGGGTACCCCCTCTAGGCCACCCGACTCGAAGTTAATTTCGTACTCTAACTCCCCGTGAAGGTTCGAGCGCGTTTCGTTTTGATTCGGACTTCCGAATTGGCTTTAAACGGTCGGTTTTTGGAACTTTAGCTTACTGTTTTTTTCCATGGTTTTGGAAATTGGTTTGGTTTGCTAATTGCGTGCGGAATTCTAATGTCATAGTTTACAGTACATACATTACTATCTGCGACCGTGAATTTCATTAGAGCGGTACAACTTGTCTAATTGCTATAGTTCTTTTAGACGGGTTTGCGAACGTGACATTCACGTTGATGTTCTGTGTTGTGCTGTGTGTTGGCTGGATCGTCATGGTGGATAGCCTGGGTGAAATGGTAGTACAGTTTAGTTTCTTTTATACATTTGATATTGCGGGGCGGGCATCCGATATGTAGACTGCTATCACTGCCAGTTTGTATATTATTTGTTTGGGGTACGACCGGGTTGAGGTCGACGTCACCCTTGTACTTATTTTCTTTTATGTACTAGGATTACCCCGTGGTGGAGTGCACGAATAGCCGGGTTCTAGAGGGCAACATGCCCGCATCTCATGGCGGTGAGACGGAGAGAGCCTCACTCTAGAATTGGCGGGCTATTCGCCACACTCGTAGGGGGTATAGGTTGACCCAAGGAGGGGTGCTCAAGTTACTGGATTCCGTAGAGTGTTGGGTGGCCCATTCACGTTGTTGATTGGGGTTGCCTCACTTCTGGGATTGGTGGGTAACTTGTCGTGCTCGTAGGGGTCTAGGTTTTAATTGCACAGGCTATCTACACGACCAGGGGAACATCGGGTTTCAGTTGCGGCTCAAAGGAAACCCGGGGCTCCCAGATCATCAGTATGTTCTGTGATGCTTATCGCTTATCTATGATGTTACATATATCATGTCTGGAATGATTATTATATATTGTTATATATATACTACTAGATGTTGTATATGTTTTGCACTCGCGCTAGTCCAGCGCCCGCTCTGTTGTTAGTTAAGTAACCTAACGGGTGATGACGGGGTCCAGTGTCGAATGCGGATGGCATATACGTGCATCATATTTTCATTCTTTTCTGGTGTGATTAATTGATGGGACTGCATTGATTCTGATCAATGCAAGAAAAACAAACCTATTCGATGATGTTGGAACAATTTTCAAAAGCTGTTATTACAAGGACGTTTTCTTTTGTTTTGCACAGCAGTATTCGGTTATGAATATCCAGCGCCTCATTCGACGAGATAAGAGCCGAGATCCCTTCACCGAGGGTGACCTCTTGGGCAGAAGTTTGTGTCAGGGTAATAACTTCACTATAGTCGATTACTTTTTGCTTTGCATCGAGGTTTTCAGTTGGAATATCCTGCACCTCATTCCACGAGGAAAGAGCCGAGATCCCTTCACCGGGAGTGACCTCTTTAGCAAATGTTTTCGCCACTATATATTTGTGAAAAGGTATCTGGTTCCTTCAACGATATCAAGTTCATTACGTTAAAGGTTTTTCGCCAAAAACCATTTGTAGCCCTCTGTCATTTCAGACGGGTAGCACTTAGTATTCATGCTATGTTTGTTGGCCTTACTCAAGGCATAGTGTATGGTAGCTATTTGTTACTTTTCTATTGCATAGATAGATGCGTTGGTTTGTGACAGTCGTACAGCCTTGTTGGACTTAGTCAAGGGCGAGTACGGGTGGGTTCAAATTAACCTGGACAATGACGTGTAGAACTTGACATGTTAATTATGATTTGTTGGCCTTAGTCAAGGTCATAAGAGCATGGGGTAAAAATCACATCGGGAGTTTCAAACATACAGGAACCTTGCCAGGTATGCGCATACCTTCTGGAGTGTGATAACTTGTGTGGATTCCATCAGGTTATCATGCGATGATAGTTGGATCCCGATTCCCACTGATGAGTTGGTTTACTCCTCGAGTGATTTTAGATGATTCCGACTAATTCTTCCTTTAGGTTTGGAGGAGAATTTGATGATACAGTGGGAGACATCCTGATTGGATAAAGTGATTAACCATTCTGATCTAGGTTAGAGTGCACGCTGAGTGTTTCTTTTCTCTCTCTCTTTGGCAGCGACCATGGCCCGACCCTAGACTAAAACTCAGGAACCAAGTTAACCAAACCTTCTTAAAACACATTGGCTTTTGGATTGTCAGAGTTGCATACTTCATTGCCACTTCTACTTTTACCCTTTGCTTTTCTCCAGAACATTCCGTATCACTACGAAGCTCCACATTTATTTCGACATGACCATCGTCTAGTTACATACGAACTCGAAGAATATTGTTTCAGATTCGAGGATGGTTTCCGGTTCTGGGGAAATTGAATAGGACTATTCAGTTGTCTTTTCCTTTTACCTTCTCTCAGGTTGCGAGGGCTCCTAGGATTAGGAGAGGGTACACCTATTGCGCTTATTGGATAGTCTTCTTCCAAACCATAGGCAGGTGCCGAAAGGTGGGGAAGGAAGAAAACCAATTAGCCTAAGTGTGGTGTATATAAGGTAATTAGTAAAGACAAAATAAAGGGATTAGAAAAAGGGAAAAGTAAAGTGCGACTGCTATCATTCACGATGAAACCGCGTATATCATCGCCACTCTTACTTCACCTTTGAATTTCTCCATAACCCCCCGTATCATTACGAAGTTCCACAGTTATTGGATAATCCATCGTACTCGAAGGAACTTGTTCCAGTTCGAGGATGGATTCTGGTTCAGGAGAAATAGAATAAGGATTATTCTGTTGTCTTTTATCATTTCCTTCTCTCAGGTTGCGAGGGCTCCTAGGATTAGGAGAGTACACCTATTACGCTTATTGGATAGTCTTCTTCCAAACCATAGGCTGGTGTCGAACGGTAGGGAAGAAAGAAAACCATTTAGCCTAAGGGAGGTGTACAGAAGGTAATGAGTGAAGACAAATAAAGGGATTTGGAGAGATAGCAAGGAAATATACGGTTACAATCATGAATCTGGATAATGGAAAAGGCATTACTAGGAATACCCGGCTATCCCTTCGAAACAATTTTATGTTTCAGTTTCACTATGCGTTGTTAATTGAAAACTGATTTTCCAATTAGATCCTTACTCCAGGGTATGTATTTGCCAGACTTGATTCTCACATCTGAATGGTTTTACAGATGATGAGTGGGAGTAAGTTATTGGGAATTAGGTGATCATCCTCATTATATCGGAACTCATTGTAATTGGTGATATTGGTGGAAATCACCTGGGTTTTTGCCAAACGACAAATATTTGGTTTTGATATCCGATGTTATGCACCAATTTCAAACTGATATATCTGTACGTTTATTTTATAAAGTGAGATATAAATTTTTGAAAACATGTCTATGACATTTAACTATATCGGTTGATGATTGGTAAGGAGCATTAAACAGCGGTGTAACTCTTCTTAACCATAGTACAGTTTTCAACCTATGAAGCACAGGGTTTAAGTTATTCAACTCAGGGGACTTATACAAAGTATTATATATTGTCCGGTGTCCATTAGGATAGAGGGGTTGGTCCTCGTACTATATCCTGTTTACTTGTAACTTCTTCAGTTTTAGACAAGTGTTTCGTAGAAATACAAGGTCCAAGTTTTGAGAAATTATAGGTATAAGAATAAAGTAGAGAACCATGTGTTGCAAGTATCAGAATTATTCAAGGTGATCGAAGATGTAGATACTTGTGTTTGGTATTCAGTTGATAGTGATGGTTTTGAGAACTTGCTTCTCTTTCAGGTTACTCATATTTGGATGCACTCCTAGTTAAGTAATGATAGTCGCCTCCTTCCATTTAGTTGACATGCACTGGAGACAGCTGCATGATTTGAATCCGGTTCCAATTAAATTAGTGTCTCTGTTTCTATATTGTATATATAATGGTTCATATCTTAACGATGTTAAGGTATATGGAGTTGTCCAGCTTATGCTTAAAACCTGACTCTGGATAACTCAAAGCACGTTTCTATAATGGCAGTTTGTGGGTTATCCCGGGCTATAACGAGGGTTAACTTTCTACCATCTGGAAGATCAATAGTGATATTGTTCTTGACTCGCCACAGTTTTAGTAAAATGGATTTTTTCAGAAAACAGTAGTGGGAGTATGGTAAAACTGGAAGTGATTCCAGAACCACAGACGATTACTGAAATTTAATAGAACCTAAACATTCGATCAGGTTTGACATTCCATTAGCCACTCCGTAGACTTCAGGCGCCCGAGTGGTACTTCGGTATCCTCAAAGACGGTGACAGGGAGGTTCTTGTTTACCCAAACTTTCCATTACTGTTGTTCTAGAATATGAGACCCGGCAGGAGGATGAGTATAGCGTCATTCTAAACTAGCTTTAGAAGTGCACGTGTATATGACTCTGCCAGAGAGTTGTTGTAATCAGTGGGAGCAGTGGTAGCAAAGTGGACAAGTAGCTTGTGTCTATTTATAGACTAAAGCAGATATAGCGGAGATAGATCGTCTATTTTTGATGTGACAGTCATAGGCTTTGACTTCATCAGAATAGGAGATGGATCTGTTGAGAATGTAGTAGGGTGTGATGTCCTGGTATTTGGATGACATGCACTTTATAGGAAGAGAAATTCCTATACTACGATCGGTTATACTGTGGTTGTCACACAGTGGTTTCACCATATAGAATATGGATATAATATCAGGCATTCTGGTTACTAAATCTATGGTTTTTAGATTTAGATTTGGGTAGTTTCCCAATCTGGGTACTTAGACAGTATTCTAAAGGTGTTTTAGAATGGACGACTCCTGGCATGGTGGTGTACCTGCAGGTGATGGAGTCACCCTCTCTAAAGGTGTCTTACAAACTAAAGGGAGAGGGATGTGCATGATTAGCATATCACTTGCTTAGGCAATTGAGTCAATCATGAGATGTCAAGTACCACACCAGATATTGTTTTTGCACTAGCTACAATAAGTTTATGTATTAATCCAATCCTGGAGAAACGTTCGGAAGCAGTTTATGAACATAAGTGGATGTTCTAGGGATTTGGTAACGGTAGCTTCCTTCGGGAGGCGATTATCATTCCAGGCTTCCAAGGTGACCTGGATGACAGAGCGACTCTCAGAGTTATAGTTTTCCCTCTTTTGAGGGGCAGTAGTTTGGACAGGTGGTCCAAGCGGATACTGAGCAAGGCATGGCGCAGAATGCTGATTAAATTAATTGGACGATACATTCTAAGAAGTTTGCTTGATTTGGAGTTCATTTGTGAACTGGGTCCTATCAGATATCCAGACATATTCTCAGACAGGTATTGATCATTTCAGGAGATGGCTTTCTCCGCGAACTTGAGATAAAGAGAGACATAGAAAGAAACATTGGAGCGGATCCACTCACTGAGGCTATTTCTCGAACGCAATAGTTTCACAAACGAGCTTTGCGAAACTGATTAATAGAGAAGTTGGGTGTTCGGTAACACACGGGCTGTGAGTATGTGACACCACAATAATTAGCCTTAAGTGCAAGTGCGAGATTGTTGGCTATAGTGCCCTCAAGTCAATTATTGGATCGCAGACATGTGATTGCAATGATTGATGGATGACCTATACAAGTAGAACAGTCTTACTCAAGATGATAGTATGCTATCAGATTTGTTTTTATCATTGTGTACATGCTTTAGGTGACATTACAGATCACTATTACATGTTGATAGAGCCCATAATATTCATGCTTGACTACCAGCAGTATGATGGCGATCATATAGGTGGGAGTTGGGTGGTCTATAAGCACATCCTTAAATGTCCTAAGTCGAGGGAGTTTCGAGACTGGGCATCGATACTCCAGAGTAGACTAGTGTATACTGATCGAGACCCCGACGAGGGGCGGTGGCCGGTCTCACAAGCCATGGTGTCTGTTTGTTCACCTAAGATGTATACAGGTGCTCATTGGGTTATGAGTACATCGAACGGACTCGCCGGGAACATGCTAGTTGGTATTATACCTATTTTCAGATAGAAGTTCCCAGATGACATGTGTACGGGTTAGTCTATCGACCTGAGATCGTCATTTGTCTCGTGTGAGTTCCCACCGTGCTTTGATTACTACCCTACTACGGCTCAAAAGAGTTGTGCAAACAGGTTTTAGTTGGGTACAGTTCCGAGCCACATGGAGGCAGTGAGCGGATCGTCAGGGGATTCGTCTCTCCCGGTATTGGGGGTTGATGTCGCGGTGTGCACGGGTGGCCATCACCAGAAATCCTTAGCCAAGATAGTCGAGAATTACTGATTCAGATCAGTAGTTTCTCAGGTGGTGATGGGCTTCATACCGACACTAAATATCGCGCTATTAGGTTTAACTCCTTAGATTTCGATTAGTGTTAATTAGACGATAATGCGGGTTTTTGGTAAAAAGTTTACCATTTCGGGTTCCTCACATTTTATAACAATAAATTAATAATTTATTATTATTTTTTATGGCTTGCCCACACTTGTGCATGTTAATGTGAGGGTTTGTTTGTGCTAATCTAGATTAGTAACCATGACAACTTAACCTAATCCTAATCCTTTGTTTAAACCTTAACCCTAATCCTAGATATTTGTGGAGAGATATTTGTGTTTGTTTTGTTTTTCGGGAAAGGTGGCATGATGAGCTTAATGCTTGCATTAATGAGGAGTTAATGCAAGGGTGCTCTCACCTCTCATCTCATTATTCTCACCTCTCTCTCTCTCTAACTCACTCACCCTCTCTCATTCTCTCTCACTTCATCTCTTTCCCATTTCTTTCATCACTCCGCATTCCCTCAACTGAACACTAACTAATCCATTACTAAACCTTCACTAAACCTTCACAAATCTCACAAAAATCACATTCTAAGCCTTGTTTTGCCTCTTGGATGCCTTGGAGCTTGGAAAGCTAGGATCTTTAAGCTTTTAGGAGTTGGTAATGATCTCTATTGTTAAGTAGTTGCTTATAGTGTTGTGTAGCTTGTTCGTTTTAGTTTAGAACGCTTAAAGTCATGTTTCGTGCACATATAGTATTTTTAGTATCATTTGTGATATCTGTGATCTGCTGTGACCTCGAGAGTATACTAGAAAATCTAGCAGAGTAGTTATGTTGTACCAGAGACCTTAAGCTTTCACCTGAAGCACGAACCCCTTCCTCTCGGATTTGGCCGGCGACATGCTTAGGAAATCCGGCGACCTCGGATTTTTGGTAGGGTTTTGGTTTGGGTTTTTGTGGGTAGCTGTCTGCTGTGGTTTAAGGGAGTTTGGTCTTATTTGTTTTTTGGGTTTTCACTGTATACAAAATCTGGGATCACATAGCTAGTTTCTTGTGTTACGATTATGTATGTTACGTTATCCGACACGGTGCATATACTTGTGTAGCTTTTGCTCTTGAGTTGGGTTCGTAGTGTCGCTAAGCACGTTAGCCACTAGACGAACACTTGAGAGTATGTTTAGAGTTGATGCGTCGGTCAAACGTAGTTTGTACCTGTTATTGGTCGATTGCTAATATACACTTGTTATTACTATTTTTGATCTAGGGTCGCAAGCGAGGACTTCGGACGCTGCGAAGATGGGGAAGCGAGTGGGTGGCTTTACCTAGCTCCAGGATCATCAGTGAGTAGATTTAAGATCTACAGGGGAATCGCCTGCATGATTTCGAGGCAAAGCATGATTTCGACACGGGATACACTCTGAGACGAAGCATGATTCTGGCGCAGAGCTTATTGATTTTATTTCATTTGGGTTGACAACAGCATCGCTACACTGGAATATGGTACCAAGAGCGAATCATCATCTGTCATGGAAGGATTTGGGGATTTGGTTTTGGTTTGGCATCTGCATTGGTGCACTGGAATAATGCCAGGAGCAACTCATCATTTGCCCTGGGAGGATTTGGGAATTGGTGGCTTAGGAGACAGGTTTAGATCCCTATCACCTAAGGCTTTTCAATTTTGTGGGCCGTAAGGTCCCATAAAAGCATTTTCTCCCTACGAGTCGAAAGGATCTCGTAGGTGTATTTTCTCCTTAGGAGTCGTGGGGACTCCTAAGGGTGTTGCTCCTTTGTGAGTCGTAAGGATCTCACGCGGGAATTTTCTTCTCACAAAGTCGAGAGGACTTTGCGAGTGCATTTCATCTCTTTTTTACGAGTTTGCGCCCGTTCGGGTTTTCACAAAATCGTCGGCAGTCCTGCTGTTTTGACTCACGGAGCCCTTTCGGGTTTTCATCCGTGCCCATTTTGCTTGTGGACATAGCCCTTTCGGGTTTTCATCCGTGCCCATTTTGCTTGTGGACATACCATTTTATTTTATTTTATTTTTTTTGGTGGGACTTTGAATGTGGTCTCACCGGTAGGACTTGGGAGAGATTAGGGTTGTTTTACGCCCGTGGATTGTATACGGTTTTGCAGGATGTATGATCCAGACCGTATGGCCGGAAAATTTTTGGGACATTGTTGGCGTCTGCATCGCTGCACTGGAATATAGTACCAGGAGCGACTCATCATTCGCCGTTGGGTTATGGGATTTGGAATTTGGTTGTCGTCTGCATCGCTGCACTGGAATATGGTACCAGGAGCGACTCAT
Organism: Agapanthus africanus; assembly: GCA_030015575.1. NCBI lineage: Eukaryota > Viridiplantae > Streptophyta > Magnoliopsida > Asparagales > Amaryllidaceae > Agapanthus > Agapanthus africanus. Next base: position 268,759,696 of record CM057339.1, read on the forward strand.
CATTCGCCGGTTGGGTATGGGATTTGGAATTTGGTTGGCGTCTGCATCGTTGCACTGGAATATGGTATCAAGAGCGACTCATCATTCGCCACTTGGGGTATGGGGTTTGGTTGGCATTTGTATCGCTGCACTGGAATATGGTACCCGGAGCAACTCATCATTCGCCATTGGGATTTGGAATTTGGTTGGCGTCTGCATCGCTGCACTGGAATATGGTACCAGGAGCGACTCATCATTCGCTACTGGGACATTCAGAGTTTGGTTGGCTTATGCATCGCTGCACTGGAATATGGTACCAGGAGCGACTCATCATTTGCCATTGGAGTATTTTTTTTTTACCGTGATTGCTCTATCATTTCAGCTTTTCTTATCGCGAAGGTCGCGATTTCTCTATCATTTTGTCTTTTTATTCACGGTTGCCCTATCATTTCGGCTTTTTATTTTTATTATTATTTTTTATTTTATTGACACATTTTTACAACCCCAGTTTAACGACTTAGAGGTCGATTTTTCGCAGTTTAATGACATGGCGGTCAGTTGTTTTCAGAGAAATGCAAATGTTTGAGAGAATCAGTTTCACGAACAACTTCAGTCTCCATTTGTATGAAATTGGCGGTCGCGGCTTGACTGTTTGTTAACATGCCTTTGGACAGTTCTATCTCTCCTGCCTTATATTGCTTTTTGACACAATCTTTGAAGACGAAGCAGTCCTCAATGGCATGACCTATCACTCTGTGATAGGGGCAGTATTTGGGGTCATCGGTCATATTCGCTTCTTGTGGTCTTTTTGACTCTGGCAGTTGTAGACTGTTTCTTAGGGCGTCTTTGAATATTTTACGGATTTTGTCCCTTCTAAAGGAATAGACCTTATCCAGCTTCTCTTTCAGTGGAGATTCTCCTCCCTCTCCGAACACTGGCTTCCGAGGCTGGTTGGCACTAGGCCCGCTCATCCCTCGCTTATTTCGGTTAGCCGAAGTGTTGAATGATTCAAAACCGTCGGGATTTCCACCTTTACGATTATCGTCCTTTCGATTTCTCCAGGACCTATTGTTATTTAGGAATCCGAGGAGGACTCCTTCTTTAAGCGTTCCAACATTTGAACTTTTCTGGTCAACTCTTGGAATGTTTTGAGACCCGCGGTGTATAGAAACGGGGCCATCCAATTGTTGAGATCCGACAAGGAGACTGACAGATTGGTCCTGCTCTATCGGCGGTTCACATTTGGCGCAGAGATTGCGCCATCGGGTTATAAAATCCGTGCTGCTTTTGTTTTTCTTTGGCTTGGTCCTTACGAGTTCAGTAATGGTGATCTTATCGCTGACGCTCATGAACCTCTGCCGAAACAGAGACTCCATTTGGACGAAAGTTGTGACGGAGCCATCCGGTATGCTCGCATACCAGTCAAAAGCAACGTTGGCCAAGCTATTAACTGGCGGAGGAGAAGCGCATCATTGCCCCCAGTATTCCCGCATAAGGCTTTAAAATGGGCGATGTGCTGATTCGCATTTCCCGTCCCATCGAATCTTCCAAATTTAGGGATGACATAGCCGCTAGGAAATTCTACCAGATCATACTGAGCAGGATATGGTCTCCCGCTACTGCTAACATCTTTTTGCGCTTCGGCTTCAGCTACCAATGTTTTGACTTTGTTGGCAACCAAATCCATAATTTAATCTTGAGTTAGCGGGCTACTTTCATCGGTAGCCAAGACATTTCCCGAGATAGGATGCGACTGATTTTCATGAGGTCCGCCCACTTTTGGATTTGAGGGAATAGGCGTCGGCTGCCCTGGGACACTGTTTCTCGGTTCATGAGCAGAGCCCTGCGCTTGATTGGGCGGCTGAGAGGCAAGTCGGGACGTGAGCTGCAAGACGACATTCGTCAAGTCATCAATTTTGGAGTAAAGTTTGGCCATCTCCTTTTCTTTGCTTCTGAGATGTTTTCGGAGCTTTTGGAGAAGTTGCTGCTCTGCGTTCTTGGGATGGAAGATTGGCTCCTCTTCGCTTTTTGAGCCCGACTCCTCATGAACTGAGGGCTCTCTCTGCTTATCATCCTCACTGGAATGATCTTCATTACCTTCCAGAGGAGGCCGGTTTTGGAATGTGGCAGCCATATTCACACCGGATTGGATTTGGGATGTGGTGGCCCCATCCTTGCTTTTGCTGCGAAGGTTGTCATTGGGACGCGTGCCCACCATGTAGACTGTGTGGATAACTCATTCAGCCATCCTTTCATCACTGGCAGCTAGTTTCGCGGAGCGGTCCGAGCTTTGGAAATTCATAAATTTTAACATGGCCAGAGCCCTAGCCCTTTTGTTGGCTCTGTATCTGAGCCGCTTCTGCCTCAGCTTCTCTTCCTTGAGTGCTTGGCAGGCTTCTGCTCTTCGGGAAGCCGCCATAGGTTGAGTGATGGGGAGTTTTGAGAAGACATCCGCCCGCGTGTCTGTCGAAAGTATCGTCTGGGCTTGCCCACGACGTCTGGCAACTTCTTTTGTTCAGACGGCTTTGCCCCCAGCTGGGGCCATGGAGAGCCATTTGAGCACCGACTCGCGTTTAGGTTGGGGCTCCCTTGAGATCAACACATTTGGCCTTTTGCCTTTCGAGGCCGGTTTGTCGGTTACCGGAGCTTGAGGAGCTGGGACGGCGTTAGCTGACACGAACATAATAGAGACAAATGGTAGCGGCGGCTCCTCCCATTGTCGCCCGAGACTGGCCAGAAGGACCATCCTGGAGTCTATCCTCATCGTGTAGAGATTGTGCCTAAGACTTCATTGTATATTATTACTTGTTGTGCTTGGACTTGTACCCTTTGGACACTGCACTATTATTGACGGTTCATGTTGCACGAGCACTGATTATACGCCATTCACACCGTCAATAATTGTCATGACACGCACAACGCACATACATATATGAGATTGTATTGGTTAGGGACATTGAGACATTGATTCATATTCCATTATGCGTATGACATATAGCATATCTGTATACCTACATTCTTACACATATGCCTTGACATACCTATATGCTAGTTACCTATATACCTATATGGTATTGTACCATTAGAGATATGCATATACACATATGAGACATAGCTACATGTACATCTTGTATACATACTTGTATATTAACATACCTAGCTTGATATAGCTACACATATACTTGGAGGGTAGTGTATCATTATTGACATGTATATAAACATACCTAGCTTGATATAGCTACACACATACCTGGAGCGTATCGCATCATTATTGATAGGTAGATACACATATCTTGCTATACCGACATGGTTACGCATACCTGGCTATAGCTACATGTTCACCTTTATATGATGGTGTATGGATTTGGAGAATTTAGGAACCACATGATATATTTCATAACTTGTTGCAGTTAAATAGCGGTTTTTCCTTTATATGCTCATATTACTGTTCCATGTTGCATATATTATATTTCATGGATTTCACATTGATATATGGATTTCATATGATGTTTCTGGATGTTTTACTCCTGCGTATATATATTAGTGGTATGGGACGCTGATATATATATATGGTGTATATATATATATATATATATATCAGTGGTATGGGACGTTGTTATATATGTACACCTACCTAATATATCATCATAATGATTCATGCAAATATACTTATTCATTACTTGATGGTTTCTGAATTTGAGGACCGTGGTAGTTTCATGAAATTATGCATTATTTGAAAAACCCGGTTTCTCTTTATATGATATTTCAGCGTCCACCATGAGTTTTCTCGGTTCAGAGATTTGTGTTATTGCCCGATTCGAGGAGCGGGAGGCACCGTCTGCGGGTACATGGTGGAGCCCGGTATGGTACCCCGGGGCGAGAGGTGATTTCGTGGTGTATACGATGAGCCTGACAGAGGTTCCACTACTTACCGGTGACAGTATTTGGACTCGGCGGATATCTGGAGGATACCGACCGGAGGCATGTACGTATGGATACGTGGATTACGAGGGTCGAAGCTGGGCACTCGGGTTCCCGAGAGACGTATAATACGTACATATCAGGGCCAGTCGTGGCGACGACGCCTGATAGATGAGTATTTATGTGTCAATGCTAGACACTAGTTTTCATGATGTTTTTGGGTGTCGAGGTTAGGCACACAGGTTTCATGTGACTTACAGGATATGTTTTATTCCGTACTCCTCATTTATTTTATATGCATTGCTTCATGTATTAGTTGTACCTGATAGAGTACCTTTCATGACTGTTGCATATACATATTGCCATATTATTGCTTCATGTATTAGTTGTACCCGCTAGAGTACCTTTCATGACTGTTGCACACATATGGTCATTTATTGCTATTAGCTTGCATGTGATAGATTCTCTTAGTACGTGCATACTTGCGATTACCCGCATATGTTATTTACTATTCACGAGTTGGCAACTCACCCCCGTTGTGCCACAGTGTTTTGCAGATAGTCCCTCAGGGCAGTCGAGGCAGGGCTTTCTACCTATCGTATCATCTTTTGCTGCGGATACCGCTACGGCTGACTGTGCGCAGTTTTGCTATAGGTGGGTTTTGCGGTTATCCGATATTTCTCATTGTATATCTTTGTACCATGTACACTCCATCTACCATTATCATGTATTGACTTAGAGACGAGTTGTGAGAACGATATTGTATATTATTTTGGTGACTTGGGGGCCTTTTATGCTGTTTTATTTATATCATCTTTTTCTTCGCTACGACGTCGTATATTTGCTTGTGGTGGTTGTTTTTTCGCTTTTGGGCATAGATTTGCTCCCGTTGGGGATGCTTTACTTATATCTTTATGTTGTACCCTTTTGGGGGGCTTGTTTTACAAAGGAGGTGCCGCCAAAATTTTAAAGGAAATAAAGTTGGATTTTAAAGAGTTTGTATTTGAGATTTCAAAAGTTTTAAAAAATGTTCTTATCACTTACTACTTTTGATGGTTTAGATTTCGGCTTACTTAAATTGCGTTACGCCTGTAGACGTTGCATAGTTTAAGGGCCGTCACGTGCCAATTTTGGGTCGTGACAAAGTTGGTATCAGACACTACGTTTTATTTTTCAGAGTGTAAAATGACCTTGGATGATGGAGTAGGTAGCTGATGCAGAGTAACGTAGTGTGTTTATGTCCGCGGCATACTTACGACACGGTACTCCGCCTAAGTGACCTAAGTACTAATTGCTTGAAATTCCTTCCTTGATGATATATATCCTTGTGATTCGATTTCCGTGTTCTTATCGAATCCTATTTTCATTTATAGCCTTTTGCCGCCGATGACTATGAGGGCTCAGAGTGATGCAGCGAGGGCCGAGGTCAGAGTTGACTCGTTTGGGGCGAGGACTGACCAGGATGGTACGCTCGTTGCACATGAGCAGATTGATCCGCCTTCGATAGATCGTATCGCTAGGCTTGTGGCAGATATGCAGGACTTGCGCCAGACGATGAGATCGTTGGTTGAGGCCAGTCGAGCGCAGCAATAGGAGGTTGCCACCCTTGTTAGCCAGTTATTCCTTGCAATCAGCACACAACATTGTGTTACTTATACAGCACCAGGGGATGCAGCCCGTTTAGCTGAGGAGCGTCTTCCCGAGACTTTGGGAGTCCGAGGACCGAGGAGGGCTCGTACAGGTGTACCAACCCAGAGACAGAGGTTCAGTCGCCGTGACAGGTTTCGTGCACGTCGCGGGAGTAGCAGAGGCTTGGGACGAGGACAGTCTTTTAGCTCTTATCCCTTGGAGAGTCAGCAGTTTTCTTCTGGATGTTACCGGTGCGGGAGTCTGAGTCATCGTGTTCGAGATTGTACCGAACCACGTGAGCGCGAGGCAGCTGTACCGCAGAGTGTTCGTGGTCGTGGAGGATGTGTTTCGAGAGTACAGGATGGCAGAGGAGGAGTTCAGCCAGTTACGGGTAGAGGGCAGGCACGAGCGTTTGCTTCTACTCATCGGGACGCACGGGCGTCCAATGTAGATTTTTCAGGTAATCTTATTCGTATGTTTTCTTATTGCGTATGTTTGTTTAATTCGGGATCTATGCACACGTTGTTCTACACACTTTGTGTCGTGTTTGGGCCGAGATTCGTGTATGCTAGATCAGCCGTTGTTGTGTTAACTCCTGTTAGCGATCCTTTTGTTGCACGATACGTGTTTCGGTCATGTGCTAATTGGGTAGGAGATTGAGATTCGTCCGTCGATTTGATCCTTCTAGAGATGTTGGACTTTAACATTATCCTGGGTACGGACTGGTTAGCTACGTGCTAGGTGTCTGGGGACTGCCGCGAGAAGACAGTCAGGTTTTGTTTTCCCGGCGAGTCTGTTCTTGTTGTGCAGGAGGACTGTGGTGCTGCCCCTCACAGCTTGATTTCAGCCTTTTTCGCTTGTTGGCTTTAGAGGAGAGGATGTCGTGGATTCTTGGATTTCATTTGTGATACGGAGCCAGAGGGGGTTTGTTGGACCGGGTTCCTATCGTGCGAGAGTTTTCCGACATTGTTCCAGATGAGCCGGCGGAGCTTAGGGAGCTTAAGGATCTGCTGCAGAGTTGCTAGATAGGGGGACTTGTACGTCCAAGTGTTTCTCTTTGGAGAGCTCCTATTCTGTTCGTCAAGGAGAATGACGGCAGTTTGAGGTTGTGCATTGATTGATCGTTAATTGAACTGAGTTATGGTGTGGATAGGTATCCTTTACCTCGCATTGACGATTTCTTTGATCAGCTCCAGGGTGCGAGACCTTTTTCTAAGTTTGTTTTGGGATCAGGTCATCATTGTTGCGGGATCGGAGTGATGACATTCCGAAGACTGCTTTTGTGCGTGCTACGGGCACTATGAGTTTTTGGTGGTGTCATTGGACTCACCAATGCCCTAGCAGCATTCGTGGATATGATGAACCAGATTCTTCAGGCCGTTCCTCGACCATTTTATTGTCGTGTTATTAATGACATTCTGGTCTATTCCAAGAGTCGTGAGGAACGTGAGCAGCACTTGAGGAATTGCTTTGCAGACATTGGGAGAGCGCCAGCTGTTTGCTAGATTCTCGGAGTGTTCCTTCAGGCTTGATAGTGTTGAACTCCTAGGTCGTGTGGTTACGGGAGACGGTATTCGTATGGACCCGAGGGAGATCGATGCCATACAGCTTAGCCCAGACTTGCATCAGGGATAGAGGTCCGCAGCTTTTGGGCTTAGCCGGTTTTTACCGCAGTTTCGTGCAGGATTTCTTGAGTATCGCTGCACCGTTGACCGGGCTGACCAGGAAGGAGGTTCTTTTCTTGGACTGAGGTATGAGAGTTGAGTTTTTAGCAGTTGAAGACTCTGTTGACGACTGCACCGGTTCTATCTTTGCTTCAGGATCGGGCGACTTTGTTGTTTACTGTGATGTTTCCTTAGTGGGGCTCGATTGTGTACTGATGTAGCAAGATAGAGTTATCGCTTATGCTTCCCGAAAGTTGGAGGAAATACGAGCAGGATTTATCCCACTCATGATCTGGAGATGGCCGTGGTGGTCGTGCGTTGGAGATTTGGGACACTACTTGTGTGGAGAGTCGTGTCAGATTTTCACGGACCACCAGAGCTTAATGTACATCTTCCTGCAGCGGGTTTTGATTGTTGAGACAGCGCCGTTGGATGGATCTTGTGAGGGATTGTGATTGTGAGATCCTTTGTTTCCCGAGGAGAGGCGATTGTGGTAGCTGATACTTTGAGTCGTAGGCCCAGGGTTAGCTTGTTCTAGTTGGGCGCAGTTCAGAGGCAGTCTGCTGCAGATTTACAGTTCTTATGCGATCGTTGAGTATAGCTTAAGTTCGCCTCTACTGAGGGGACAGCTTGCTCATGTCCACGCCCGTCCACTATTACTTAATCATTTTCGTGAGGCACCGCCTGCCGATGCTCGTTTGTCTGAGATTGTTGAGCATGTTCGGCAGGGTAAAGATTCAGAGTTCTTAATTTGTGACCAGGGCGTGCTACGTTTAGGGATGCGTTTGTGTGTACCTGATACTGATGGGTAAAGATGCAAGATCCTAGAAAAGGCACACCAGTCAGCTTTCTGTGTTCGTCCAAGTTCCACCAAGATGTGACGTGACTTGTGAGTTAGTTACGGGTGGGCAGGGATGAAGAGTGAAGTTTCGGATTTCGTTTCGAGGTGTCTGTCTTATTGTGAGCTAAGGTTGAGCATTTGAGACCGGCTGGAGAGTTGCAACCGTTAACCGTTCCAGAGTGGGAATGGGAACAGATCTCCATAAAATTTTCGTTGTGGTTTCTACCTAGGTCAAGTCGAGGGTATGACCCCATTTGGGCGGTTTGTTGTCCGGTTATGCTCAGTTTGCTCGTTGTTCTTCGGTAATTTTGTGCGTTTGCATGGAGATTCTTCATGCGTTGTATCCAATAAGGCACCCCGTTCGCTAGCCGTCTTTGGCAGAAGCTTCAGGAAGCCTTAGGTACTGGTTGAGCTTTAGCTCCGCTTTTCCATCCGTAGGCCGATTGTTAGATAGGACGGACTATACAGACTCTGGAGGATATGATTGTGCGTACGTACTAATTTGTTGTTAGCTGTTGGGATCGTCACTTGCCATTGATAGGGTTCTCCTTCGATAGCTGTTATCAGGAGACATTTCAATTGGCAACCTTTAGGCCTTGTGTGATAGGTTGTGTCAATCGCCAGTCTGTTTTACTGACTTCGTGAGAGCAGGATTTTTGGACCCCAGCTAGTCGAGAGGCTTCGGAGAAGATCCAGTTGATTCAGGTCAGGATGAGAGTAGCCCAGTGCAGACAGAAGTCTTATGCCGAACGTAGTTGTTGCAGACTTTAGTTTGCAGTGGGAGATCATGTATTCCGACGGATTTTTCCGATGTTTGGCATGTTGAGTTTTGGGAAGCTTGGTCCCAGATTGTAGGTCCTTTTGAGATCCTCGAGCGAATTAGTACCATTGCCTATAATTTGGCACTTCCGCCCAGATTTTTGAGTATTCATCCTGTATTCCTTGTGTTGATACTTTTCGAATACCTTCATGACCTTTCTCACATGATTCAACATCAGACCATTTAGCTTGGATGTGATCTTTTCGTTCACCGGCAGCCGATAGGATTAGTGGATCGGCAGGTGGAGAAACTTCGGTCAAGGGTCTTGCCATCTGTGGAGATTTCTTTGGCGTAGCCATATAGTGAGGAGTTCACTTGGGAGGCTGCAAGGAAGATTTGGGAGTTTTGCACTCATCTCCTTGAAGGTATGCATAGTAGGAATTTTAATTCGGGGACGAATTTTCTTTAAGGGGGGAGATTGTAACGCCTTAGATTTTGATTAGTGTTAATTAGACGATAATGCGGGTTTTGGTAAAAAGTTTACCATTTCGGGTTCCTCACATTTTATAACAACAAATTAATAATTTATTATTATTTGTTATGCCTTGCACACACTTGTGCATGTTAATGTGAGGGTTTGTTTGTGCTAATCTAGAGTAATGACCATGACAACTTAACCTAATCCTAATCCTTTGTTTAAACCTTAACCCTAATCCTAGATATTTGTGGAGAGATATTTGTGTTTGTTTTGTTTTGGGGAGAGGTAGCATGGTGAGCTTAATGCTTGCATTAATGAGGAGTTAATGCAAGGGTGCACTCACCTCTCATCTCATTATTCTCACCTCTCTCTCTCTCTCTCTAACTCACTCACCCTCTCTCATTCTCTCTCACTACATCTCTTTCTCATTTCTTTCATCACTCCTCATTCTCTCAACTGAACACTCACTAATCCATCACTAAACCTTTACAAATCTCACAAAAATCACATCTTAAGCCTTGTTTTGCCTCTTGGATGCCTTGGAGCTTGGAAAGCTAGGATCTTTGAGCTTGTGGGAGTAGGTAATGATCTCTATCTATTAAGTAATTGCTTATAGTGTTGTGTAGCTTGTTCGTTTTAGTTTAGAACGCTTAAAGTCATGTTTCGAGCATATATCGTATTTTTAGTATCATTTGTGATATCTGTGATCTGCTGTGACCCCGAGAGTATACTAGAAAATCTAGCAGAGTAGTTGTGTTGTACCAGAGACCCTAAGCCTTCACCTGAAGCACGAACCCCTTCCCCTCGGATTTGGCCGGCGACATGCTTAGAAAATCTGGCGACCTCGGATTTTTGGTGTTGTTTTGATTTGGGTTTTTGTGGGTAGCAGTCTGCTGTGGTTTAAGTGTGTTTAGTCTTGTTTGTTTTTTGGGTTTTCACTGTATACAAAATCTGGGATCACATAGCTAGTTTCTTGTGTTATGATTACATGTGTTACGTTATCCGACATGGTGCGTGTACATGTGTAGCTTTTGCTCTTGAGTTAGGTTCATAATGTCGCTAAGCACGTTAGCCAATAGACGAACACTTAAGAGTACGTTTAGAGTTGATGCGTCGGTCAAATATAGTTTGTACGTGTTATTAGTCGATTGCTAATATACACTTGTTATTGCTGTTTTTGATCTAGGGTCGCAGGCGAGGACTTCGGACACTGCGAAGAAGGGGAAGCGAGTGGTAGGCTTTACTTAGCCCCAGGATCATCAGTGAGTAGATTTAACATCTACAGGGGAATCGCCCGCATGGCGTTATGCGTTTGGGCTAGAGATGATATGATATTAGTCGCATGTTATATTGCACATATAGAGATTGTGCGTAAGACTTCATTGCATATTATTACTTGCTGTGCTTGGACTTGTTCCCTTTGGACACTGCACCATTATTGACGGTTCATGTTGCACGAGCACTGATTATACGTCACTCACACCGTCAATAATTGCCATGACACGCACAACACACATACATATATGAGATTGTATTGGTTAGGGACATTGAGACATTCATTCATATTCCATTGTACATACTTGTATACCTACATGCTTACACATATGCCTTGACATGCCTACATGCTAGTTACCTATATACCCATATGGTATTGTACCATTAAAGATAGGTATATACACATATGAGACATAGCTACATGTACATACTTGTATATATACACACCTAGCTTGATATAGCTACACATATACCTGGAGGGTATTGTATCATTATTGACATGTATATACACATACCTAGCTTGATATAGCTACACACATACCTGGAGGGTATCACATCATTATTGATAGGTAGATATACATATCTTGCTATACCGACATGGTTACACATACCTGGCTATAGCTACATGTTCACCTTTATATGATGGTGTATGGATTTGGAGAATTTAGGAATCGCTTGATATATTTCATAACTTGTTGCTGTTAAATAGCGGTTTTTCCTTTATATGCTCATATTACTGTTCCATGTTGCATATATTATATTTCATGGATTTCGCATTGATATATGGATTTCATATGATGTTTCTGGATGTTTTACTCCTGCGTATATATCAGTGGTATGGGACGCTGATATATATATATATATGTATATGTATATATATATATATGTATATGTATATATATATATATATATATGTATATGTATATATATATATCAGTGGTATGAGACACTGTTATATATGTACATCTACCTAATATATCATCATAATGATTCATGCAAATATACTTATTCATTACTTGATGTTTTCTGAATTTGAGGACCGTGGTAGTTTCATGAAATTATGCATTATTTGAAAAACACAGTTTCTCTTGATATGATATTTCAGCGTCCACCATGAGTTTTCTCGGTTCTGAGATTTGTGTTATTGCCCGATTCGAGAAGCGGGAGGCACCATCTGCGGGTACATGGTGGAGCCCGGTATGGTATCCCGGGACGAGAGGTGATTTCGTGGTGTAGACGATGAGCCTGACAGAGGGACCACTACCTACCGGTGACAGTATTTGGACTCGGCGGATATTTGGAGGATACCGACTGGAGTCATGTATGTATGGATACGTGGATTACGAGCGTCGAACCTGGGCACTCGGGTTCCCGAGAGACGTATAATACGTACATATCAGGGCCAGTCATGGTGACGACGCCTGATAGATGAGTATTTATGTGTCGATGCTAGACACTAGTTTTCATGATGTTTTCGGGTGTCGAGGTTAGACACTCAGGTTTCATGAGACTTACAGGATGTGTTTTATTCCGTACTCCGCATTTATTTTATATGCATTGCTTCATGTATTAGTTGTACCTGATAGAGTACCTTTCATGACTGTTCCATATACATATTGCCATATTATTGCTTCATGTATTAGTTGTACCTGCTAGAGTACCTTTCATGACTGTTGCACACATATGGCCATTTATTGCTATTAGCTTTCATGTGATAGATCCGCGTAGTACGTGCATACTTGCGATTACCTGCATATGTTATTTACTATTCACGAGTTGGAAACTCACCCCCGTTGTGCCACAGTGTTTTGCAGGTAGTCCCTCAGGGCAGTCGAGGCGGGGCTTTCTACCTATCGTATCATCTTTTGCTGCGGATACCGTTACGGCCGACTGTGTGCAGTTTTGCTATAGGTGGGTTTTGCGGTTATCCGATGTTGCTCATTGTATATCTTTGTGCCATGTACTCTCCATCTACCATTATCATGTATTGACTTAGAGACGAGTTGTGAGGACGATATTGTATATTATTTTGGTGACTTGGAGGTCTTTTATGCTGTTTTATTTATATCGTCTTTTTCTTCGCTACGGCGTTGTATATTTGCTTGTGGTGGTTGTTTTTCCGCCTTTGGGTGTGGATTTTCTCCCGTTGGGGATGCTTTACTTATATCATTATATTGTACCCTTTTTGGGGGCTTGTTTTACAAAGGAGGTGCTGCCAAAATTTTAAAGGAAATAAAGTTGGATTTTAAAGAGTTTGTATTTGAGATTTCAAAAGTTTTAAAAAATATTCTTATCACTTACTACTTTTGATTGTTTAGATTGCTGGGTTTTCGGTTTACTTAAATTGCGTTACGCCTGTAGACGTTGCGTAGTTTAAGGGCCATCACATGCCAATTTTGGGTCATGACTTTAGGGGTCTGACTTTATCCACCCCCTTAGACTTGATATGCGATACTTATAGACGAATGGACCGGACTGTACGAATATTGTCATTGTCAGGCTCAGTAGGGGTTTCAGGATGAGTTTGCTCGTCGGCCTCCCTTTCGCTCAATACGTGAGTAGCAGTTACGTACAGCTAGTGCCACTAACGTGGTTTAGTTAAACCCACTGCCAGCATATTGATGAGTCTTTAGAGTCCCACACAAATTTCTTGTTTCGGGAGAAACGTTGTATAGGCCGTATGATTTTATGGCATGGTTCGAACATATAAGTGCACTTGTGCATGGACCATGATCGGAAGGATAATACTAGTGGGCTTTGGTTTAAGCCGGATCCTAGTATTATATTGTTGGATTATTTTCGTCTCGTTGTATTTGTATTCAGTCGGAATACTGATGCGGGTATGTATATACGGAAGATGGGTACGTTAAAAGTTTACTTTAGAAGTTGCCATTTCTTTTTCTTGGATTAAACATTTAGGTTAATGTTTATTGTGTGGAATGTATGAGTGTAACTTTTGGCTTGGCATTGATTGTGGTATGTGCACATGATGACTCATGGTGTGAGTCATGTAGTGACTCATGAAACCACATGTGCCATGCTTGATTCAATTATTGTGTTGTGAGATATTTGTAAGGGATGGGGAAGTAGATATTTCGAGAGGAGAAGTTTCTTTTGTAGCTCATTTTCTCAAAACAAAGATCACACAACAACAAAATAAAATGGCAGCCAACTCATTTTCTTTACTTTCTCTTTGTTTTTCCATGAGCTCACACTTTTCTCCTCATGGCATCTTCTTCAACCTCTACACAAACCCTCTCATGAGTTGAGAATCCTTGAGTGTTTTGAGACAAAGTAATCACACACACTCTCTACTTCATCTTGGCTATCTATGCTAGCAAACTAGATACCCGAGTTGCTTTGGTTTTGAGGTGGGACCCCGTATTACTTGTAGGGTTCCTAGGCACACTAAGGAGGTCTCACAAGGCATCAACCATGCCAATTTCAAATTTTACGGTGCCGAGAAACCCTAGACTAGATCGTTAACTAGAATTTTAGGCGAAACTAGAAGCTAGTTAACAACTTAACTAAGAGTAAACGAAAATACAACCTTTGTAGATCCGGTCCTCCACCTCCATAGCTCCATGATGATGTCCCCTTGCTGCGATCATCGGATTCCGAGCTCTAGTGTCGGCTTCATCAGAGTAATAGGCGGACTAGGTCGTCGACTTCGACGCCGAAGATGATCTACGTCAAGGAAACTCAAGATCAAGCTCCAACTTCACCAAGTCATGAAACTTGTGAATAAAACACCCTATACTACTTGGCAAGTGGTAGAGGATGAAGAAATAGGAAGTGGGTTCACTTTAGAATTGGATTTCTCACTCTTTTCATCAAGATGCCATTAATGGTGGCAAGCTTTCTTCTTGAAGAAGAAGAAGAAGAAGATGATGATGATATGATAAGTTATTTTCAAAAATAGAAAACCAAATAATACTTATCATATTTGCAACCATAGTTAGGTGTAGAGAATAAACTAAGGTTAGGTTGAATGGTTAGGGTTAAGCATGAAACAAAAATGGTGGACTTATTCAAAGCTTCATGAAGCTTCAACTAGAAAACAAATCAAGCCACCATTTTTCCTTTTGCAAAAATGAATGAATAAATAAATAAATAAGCAAATAAATCAAGTGAAACCCTAACCATTGACCAACCATGGTTTAAACCAAACATACACCCAAACTAGCATGTATCATCAAACATGATACAATCTTGTGCACAAAAATATATCATATACACAATGTGCACATCAAGTGAGAAAATCCATCTTAAGTGAACAAATACTAGTTAATGAAAAGTAATATATCAAATATTTAATTATGCATTAAATCATCAAATCAACACTTGATTTAACGATCCGGTCATATCGCATATGACCGACTATTATCCAATGTATCGATTTATCGAATCAATCCTCGATTCGATAACTAGGTTATATCGTATACAACCAATCGATACATTCATCGCGAGAATAGAATACAGTATCACATACTGGTATTATTCTCGGTCCCGCACATATCTCATATGCGCTCCTATTTCGTTTCGCTTGAGCCTGGAAACCTCTGTATAGGACTCTAAAGACTCGTCAATACGCCGGCAGCAGGTGATGATCATATACAACACCCACAAGCCGCAAGCGGTCTGCTAAACGTAACGGCCACCCGGGTATTGAGCGATCAGAAGATCGACGAGCAAGCCCGCTCACACTCCTGTAAATCCAACCAGTAACACTTACCGTACAGTCCGGTCTCTTCGTCTGATATGTCGCATATCTCGCCTACGGGTGGTAAACGTCAGACCCCAATAGCTCGATAAGTCATGTCGATATGAGGTCTATAACAGTTCGAGGAACTACTTGTAACACTTACCAGTAAATCTCAGAAACCCTTGCCAGGGATTTCCGGTTATAGCCAATCGAACACAGTGCAACATCAACTCCCTATACCGGGAGAGACGAATCCCCTCCTATCGCTCATTGCCTCCATGTGATTCGGGACTGTACCCAAAAACCACCGTTTTGCACGCCCTCTTGGACGTGGTAAGGTGGAAATCAAAGCACAGTGGGAACCACACAAGACTCTATGACGATCTCGGGTCAACAGACTACTCTGTACCAGTGTCACCAGAGAACTGCCATCTGACGTAAGGTATAATACCATCTGGGAGTTCTCGGCGAGTCCGTCCAGTGAACCCAGTCTCCACTGAGCACCCGTATATCATCTCTGATGTTATAACACCAATGGATATGGGATCATCCATCGCCCATCTGTATGGGTCGAGAAGGTATACGCTAGTCTACTCTGGTATATCGATGCCCCGTCTCGATACACCCACGACTAGGGACCTTGAAGGATGTACTTATGGACTACCATGTCCCGAATAGTATGATCTGCATCATAGTCCAGGTAGTCAAGTACACATCCTAAGGGCTTTACCAACATGTAACAGAGAGACAATCAGTATACACGTTAAGGTAAAGAGTAACCAGATAGCATACTATCATGTCGAGCAAGAAAGTCCTCCCTATATATGTCCCAGCATACACTACAATATACATCCTATGTACAGTAATGGCCTCTAGGGCATACATATAACTAACAATCTCCCACTTGCACTAGGGCTATCTGTAGCAGTAGTTGTAGTATCTCATACTCAACCATCCCA
The DNA here is from genome assembly GCA_030015575.1 of Agapanthus africanus. Taxonomy (NCBI): domain Eukaryota; kingdom Viridiplantae; phylum Streptophyta; class Magnoliopsida; order Asparagales; family Amaryllidaceae; genus Agapanthus; species Agapanthus africanus. The sequence continues at coordinate 268,775,907 of CM057339.1, forward strand.
TAAAAGTATCTCTCTGGGAAAAGGCCTTTGTGAGTGGATCCGCCGTGTTGTCCTCTGAGTCTACTCTCCTAACCTCGATCACCTTGGAGATCAGCCATCTCCATGATCAGGTGATACTGCCTTAGAATATGTCTGGATCACTGATGGGATGGACGTTCCTTGGCATCAGCCGCAACTCCATTGTCACACAATGGGAGGAACTAAGTTCATCTCATGAACAAATATACATCTAGGCTGCCTCTTTGGTAGCATCTTAAGTAGCGATGTCTCCAGCCTTTATCGTCTAGTATGTCACGGTATCTAGCTTGGAACTCTTCCAACATACCGTCCCTTTACTGAGGGTAAAGACAATGCCTGTGACTGACTTTCAGTCGTCCTTATCATCCTGGAACCCTTCCAGTGATTCTCCCCAGGACCAATTGACACCATCTCACTACAACTAGTGAGTATCCTAATATCCATTTAGATCTATCTCATAGATCCAAAACCCAGGATTTAGTAGGTATCACTTTGATCCTATATGGAGAATCATTGTGATAAGCGGAGATTGACTGAGCGTAGCATAGGAAACTCCTTCCCTATCAAGAGTATGTCATCCACGTACTCTACGAGGATCACTACCAAACTCCCTACTACCTTTTTGTATATACAAGGTTCATCTACCATTTTGATGATGTCAAACTCTTTGACTAACACATCAAAACAGACGTTCCAACTCAGCGATGCCTGCTTTAATCTGTAAAGCAACTTGCACACGTTTCCGCTGCTCCCACTGTTTACGAAGCCCTCTGGCTGTGTACTTATAGACGTTCTCTTCTAAATCAGTATTTAGAAAAGCAGTCATGACACCCAACCACCAGATATCGTAGTCATGGTATGTAGCCGTGGCAAGTAGGATCTGGATGGACTTAAGCATAGCTACTTGAAAAAGGTTTCATCATTATCCACGCCTGGTCGATGATGAAAACCTTTAACATGTCTAGCTTTGAAAGTCTCAACTTTTCCATCTACACCAAGTAATCTTCTCAAGATATACTTGCTCCTGATGGGGATTTAACCCTTCATATATAGCAACCAAAGTCCATACTTTGTTGGTGTATAAGGATTCCATCTCAGTTCGATAAACATCCAGCCATTCTTACAGAGTCTCACTCCTGATGGCCAGCTCGAAACTAGTTGGGTCATCATCTCATGATGCAATCCTCGCTCCCACTGTCATAGAGAAACCGAAGTAACTCTCAGGTGGGTGAGGAACCCTACTAGATCGGCGGAGAGGCTGAGGTTCGGGGTATCTACTGAATCCTTTGGTTCTACCAAATCATCTGCTGTAGTTTGTATAGCTGGAACATTTCCAGTTCTACATAACAGACCTTGCCTCGAGCTTATCCGGATTTTTCTTTTCAGACATAGGCCGGACAACCCCAAATCTTAACTAACTTAAGATATAGGCTCTTCCCTTTCCATATCACATATGAAGCAGTAGGCAACTGATTTGATTGGAACCCTATTCAATAGGTATGCAACTTCTCAAGTGCATAACACCCAATAGGAAAAAGGTAACTCAGTAGTACTCATCATAGAGCACACCATATCAAATAGGGTGTATCTGCTCCGCCCCGATATACCATCGTGCTATGGTGTATACAGAGGAGTAATTCTGAGGGAGAATCTCATTCTCCTTTAGAATAGTCCAGGATTTCCGTGCTCAAGTATTCTCCTCCTCGATCACATCAAAGGACATGATACTTATACCCGCATTTTGGTTCTCTACTTCTAACTTATATTCTATGAATATCTCAAAAGGTTAGGACTTGTGTTTCAACAGGAACATAGGTCTTAATCTCGAGAGATTATCAGAGAATGTAATGAAGTACAAAGAACCGGTCTTGGCATGTGTAGACAGGGGATCAGCATGTATCAATCCCAAAAGTTCACCAACTCTTTCTCTATTTCCAATAAACAGAGCTATGGTCATTTTATTTTTATGACATGACTGGCGAGTTTCACAAGATGTAAATTCAAACTAATTTAAATATGCATCTTTATGTAACTCCAGCTAGTCGGGTCGCATTGATATGACATAGTCTACAATACCTCAAGAAGGATCCGTTCATTTCTGAACTCTTCCTCTTGTGTGTGTTCCGTATACTAAGAAGTATAATTTGATTTAGAACATCAATGCTTTTAGATAACGTGCCTGAACCAATCAACTTTTGATATAGGAAATGTTCAAAACATTATCCAACAATACAAAATTATATCCTTCTTTAATAAAAAGAGACTGATATGATTTTGTATATCAGGTTCGGTATCTAATAGCATTTATTCAGAATCAATGTATTGGTAATACAGGGTGACAGTGACCAACAGACTTGGCTGCAACACTTGCCCCGTTTTCTGTCTCATGAAACTTATCGCCCGTTCTCAGTTCTCTACCTATCTGTAGCCCTATGTAACAGATTACATATCTGGGATCCTGATCCGGTATCAAATACCCAGGACGTAGAAGATACAGAGAAACAGTTCTTTGTAAGGAACACACCCGAAGGAGATGCATCATATGCACTTTCTTCGTTTGGGCGGCACGGGAAATCTGGTATTCCCCAATTTCCTGCTCTGTCTTATAAAAATTATAAGTTGGAGCGGGACCAACGTTCCCCAGCTCAGTATAACAAGCGGGTTCGGTCAATGTATCTGTTTTATTATCTTGATTAAGGCGTGATATGGTCGCTACCTGGAGAGAGAGAGAAGAAAACACTCAGCGTATGCTCTTGCAAGATCAGATTGGTTATTTATTTTATCTAATCAGGATGGCTCCCACTGTTTTTATCAAATCTTCCTTCAAACCCTAAAAGGAAAGACTAGCCGGGATTAATTACACGCTACAGGTTCACCAATCTTTCAGCCAGGCCAGTGTCGGTACTTTGAGGGAGGTTCCCCGTGCTTTCGCACGGACCTAATTACAGTAAACCTCGTTTTCCCAGAGGCGTAACCCCGTTGACACCTTTCTAGACACCTACTTGATCGGCTAATTGTAATGTGTAAAACTCTCACAGGAGTAACAATTACTCGCAGTGGGTATCGGGATCCAACTATCTCATAGAAGGTATGAAATCTCATTGCAAATTTCAACACTTGAAATTCCCGATAATTTTGCCCCTAGCACCCTATGACCTTGACGGAGGCCAACAAACCATAGATTACTAGTCAAGTTCAACCCGTCATTTCTTGATTGAATCAAACCCACCCGCACGACCCTTGACGGAGGTCAACAAGGTCGCACGACTACCCTAATCCAATCTGCATCATATGCATAAGCAGATAAATACTAGTTAGCTACCGCACACTACGCCTTGACGGAGGTCAACAAACGTAGCACGAATACTAAGTAGGACTTATCTGAAATGACGGAGGGCTACGACAGGTTTTTCTGAAAACCTATTGCGTAATGAACTTGATATCGTTGTAGAATCAAATGATTTTAAAATGGAGTGCTTTTGAGGCTTTTCTAGTTTTGCTAAAGGAGTCACTCCCGGTGAAGGGATCGTCGGTCCTTTCCTCGTCGAATGAGGTGCAGGATGTTCTACAAGGAACACCGCGATGCAAAGCAAGAACTGTAGCTACCTGTTTTTTAAGAAATTCGATTCCACAACATCTTTAGGTTTCTTTTATTTCATTAATCATATTAATGAAGTCCCATCATTTATGCACCTAAACATCACAGATAAATACGACGTACACTTATGCCATCCGCATTTGCCTCGATGTCCCCTCGTGCACCGTTAGGTTAGGTAACTAACGGCAGAGCAGGGCAGGGCTAGCGCGGGTGTAAAATATAAGTAACATCTATATAATATATCATATATACTATATACTGTATCTATCACAGAACATCACATGATCACATCACAGATATCGCAGCAGAAGAAACATATATGAAATATTGGATATACTAGGACATCCGTGTTTTCAATACGAGCCAGTATAAAACACAGATTCCACCGTCGCGATAAATAGGCAAACTCACACCCCTAGACCCCTACGAGAGCGGCAAGCAACCCTACCAATTCTAGAGTTAGGAGACCCGGACTCGACTCTTCGAGTTGGTCTCCCACTGGACTCCAGAACCCGGTTACTTGTGCCCTCCTCCTTGGGTCTATCCTAGTGCGGAAAAGTAAATAATATACAAACGGTGACATCTTCTGCAACCTGGAAGTGCCCCAATAAAAGAATATTACATACAAGTTTTTACATGAATGAAAATGAAAAACACTCATCTCACATAAAAACCCCCCGGCTATTCAAACACGACGATCCAATATAACATATCCAGCAACACATAACAACATATGTCATCAACGTAAGTAAATATGCCCATCCCAATTTTCGTTGACATATAGCAAAGAAACCGGCGATATCACATATTACACTTACGGTCACAGAAAAGAAAGTGTAAAACTACAACAGTTGGAATCCGCAACCTCCTCAGACATCGCATGCCTGACCATATGAATTCCTTAGACATCGCATGCCTAACAATTATAAACCCTGCATTTTAGTCTCATTATCGAAAACTCTTTTCAATATCAAGTCGGGCAATTCAAAAAGATTTCCGACATCCTGATCGAATGCTCGTCGCAAACTTCAGTAGACGGCCGCACCCCCGATGCCGTCGATGAAGTGCACCAAGGCGGAACACCGCTGTCGCGAGCACCCGAACGGATACTTTCGGCGACGGGGTTCTCCTACAGTCACTTGGTCGGGGCTAAGGGGTGTAGCTGTCTATTAAGTTTATCCGGCGAGTATCCGTGTACGCTACGTGATTGTGACAGACTTTTGATCACATCAAAATTCCGTGGCAACCGATCAAGTGAGACTAAACCGCTAGATTTATAACATTCATTCAGTTATCTCATAACTACTTGTGAATTCCAATTATTGTATCACATTCCAGATAAACAGAAAATGTTAAACTTTCCGATCGAACAGTCAAACACCCAAGTTTTCCCGAAACAGCTCAACACATGAAACAAGTTTAAAAACATTCACTTCATGCCTCAGTACCAACGGTCCAGCCGTAGAAGGGTCAAGCCAACGCCTCACATGTGGCACGCCGTACTGCTCCAAACCCGAAGGTTCAAAGGCAGTTCAAGACGGTCACATAATCGAGTTAAGGTTTGTTGTCTTCTAGAGGGACCATCGCGTTACTTGCACTACTTAGAACATGATTAAACTACGGAAATATCCAACACTTGGAAATTTCCCGGCAGGGGAAAAAGTGGGTATTTATATCCGGTCGAACTTTTTAACATATTCAATAATTATCCGGAAAAACACATAGACAAAGTTTGATAATCCGATCAAATCCTTGAACTCCCAATACAATCCAGAAAACTCAACTCTTGAGTGCAAATTAAAAATTCCTATAAAACTCAGCACCTGGAGAAACAAATTACTGTGCAAAAATAAAAGGCTAATCTCATCATATTGCCGCGGAACCGCCGCAGAAGCCTAGCGTCTGCCGCGGTTCCGCCGCACTTTGGCCGTATCTTTTGGTCAATTTTGCACCGTAATTCATAGAATTTCCTGCTGAATTTTTTAAGAATTTTTAATCTGGAAAAAACCCAGTTTTTGAAAAATGTCCAGAGAGCATATTGGAGTTAGGGTTTCGGTTCGATCGGACTTCAAACTCCGTCTACGCATCGCCTAAGGCTCTAGCTAGGCTCTGATACCACTGTAGGGTTCCTAGGCACACTAAGGAGGTCTCACAAGGCATCAACCATGCCAATTTCAAATTTTACGGTGCCGAGAAACCCTAGACTAGATCGTTAACTAGAATTTTAGGCGAAACTAGAAGCTAGTTAACAACTTAACTAAGAGTAAACGAAAATACAACCTTTGTAGATCCGGTCCTCCACCTCCATAGCTCCGTGATGATGTCCCCTCGCTGCGATCATCGGATTCCGAGCTCTAGCGTCGGCTTCATCAGAGAAATGGGCGGGCTAGGTCGTCGACTTCGACGCCGAAGATGATCTACGTCAAGGAAACTCAAGATCAAGCTCCAACTTCACCAAGTCATGAAACTTGTGAATAAAACACCCTATACTACTTGGCAAGTGGTAGAGGATGAAGAAATAGGAAGTGGGTTCACTTTAGAATTGGATTTCTCACTCTTTTCATCAAGATGCCATTAATGGTGGCAAGCTTTCTTCTTGAAGAAGAAGAAGAAGAAGATGATGATAATATGATAAGTTATTTTCAAAAATAGAAAACCAAATGATACTTATCATATTTGCAACCATAGTTAGGTGTAGAGAATAAACTAAGGTTAGGTTGAATGGTTAGGGTTAAGCATGAAACAAAAATGGTGGACTTATTCAAAGCTTCATGAAGCTTCAACTAGAAAACAAATCAAGCCACCATTTTTCCTTTTGCAAAAATGAATGAATAAATAAATAAATAAGCAAATAAATCAAGTGAAACCCTAACCATTGACCAACCATGGTTTAAACCAAACATACACCCAAACTAGCATGTATCATCAAACATGATACAATCTTGTGCACAAAAATATATCATGTACACAATGTGCACATCAAGTGAGAAAATCCATCTTAAGTGAACAAATACTAGTTAATGCAAAGTAATATATCAAATATATAATTATGCATTAAATCATCAAATCAACACTTGATTTAACGATCCGGTCATATCGCATATGACCGGCTATTATCCGATGTATCGACTTATCGAATCAATCCTCGATTCGATAACTAGGTTATATCGCATACAACCAATCGATACATTCATCACGAGAATAGAATACAGTATCACATACTGGTATTATTCTCGGTCCAGCACATATCTCATATGCGCTCCTATTTCGTTTCGCTTGAGCCAGGAAACCTCTGTATAGGACTCTAAAGACTCGTCAATACGCCGGCAGCAGGTGATGATCATATACAACACCCACAAGCCGCAAGCGGTCTGCTAAACGTAACGGCCACCCGGGTATTGAGCGATCAGAAGATCGATGAGCAAGCCCACTCACACTCCTGTAAATCCAACCAGTAACACTTACCGTACAGTCCGGTCTCGTCGTCTGATATGTCGCATATCTCGCCTAGGGGTGGTAAACCTCAGACCCCAATAGCTCGATAAGTCATGTCGATATGAGGTCTATAACAGTTCGAGGAACTACTGGTAACACTTACCAGTAAATCTCAGCAACCCTGGCCAGGGATTTCATGTTATATCCAATCGAACACAGTGCAACATCAACTCCCTATACCGGGAGAGACGAATCCCCTCCTATCGCTCATTGCCTCCATGTGATTCGGGACTGTACCCAAAAACCACCGTTTTGCACGCCCTCTTGGACGTGGTAAGGTGGAAATCAAAGCACAGTGGAAACCACATAAGACTCTATGACGATCTCGGGTCAACAGACTACTCTGTACCAGTGTCACCAGAGAACTGCCATCTGACGTAAGGTATAATACCATCTGGGAGTTCTCGGCGAGTCCGTCCAGTGTACCCAATCTCCACTGAGCACCCGTATATCATCTCTGATGTCATAACACCAATGGATATGGGATCATCCATCGCCTATCTATATGGGTCGAGAAGGTATACGCTAGTCTACTCTGGTATATCGATGCCCCGTCTCGATACACCCATGACTAGGGACCTTGAAGGATGTACTTATGGACTACCATGTCCCCAATAGTATGATCCGTATCAATGTCCAGGTAGTCAAGTACACATCCTAAGGGCTTTACTAACATGTAACAGAGAGACAATCAGTATACACGTTATGGTAAAGAGTAACCAGATAGCATACTATCATGTCGAGCAAGAAAGTCCTCCCTATATATGTCCCAGCATCCACTACAATATACATCCTATGTACAGTAATGGCCTCTAGGGCATACATATAACTAACATTACTAACCCTCGATATGGATGTTCTTCGATGTGGGGAGACCGGAGAGCAAACTTGATCGAGGAAGCCGCGAGATGCATGGGACAGAGGTTGAAGACTGAAGGACTCGGATCATTCGGTATAACCTCTCTAAACTCCTTTACATATAGCTAGTGTACGGTTAATGGTATGATCCGGGAATCGGGTTCCGTTAGTACCGCTTTGTTTAAATTTTTGTTCCGCATTTGGCCACGGATTGATGGCCGTGGCGCTGGTGTAACCCAACATCAAAATGATAGTATGCTATCTGGTTTATCTTTATCATCATGTACATGCTTTAGGTGGTATTACAGATCACTATTACATGTTGATAGAGCCCATAGGATTCTTGTTTGACAACCAGCATTATGATGGCGATCATATACGTGGGAGCTAGGTAGTCTATAAGCACATCCTTAAATGTCCCTAGTCGTGGGAGTATCGAGACTGGGCATCGATACTCCAGAGTAGACTAGTGTATACTGATTGAGACCCTGACGAGGGGTGGTGGCTGGTCTTATAAGCCATTGATGTCAGTTTGTTCACCTAAGATAATATGCAGGTGCTCATTGGATTATGAGTACACTGGACGGATTCGTTGGGAACATGCTAGTTGATATTATACCTATTATCATTGTTGGAGATAGTGCCCTCAGAGTCAATTATTGGATCACAGGCACGTGATTGCAATGATTGAGGGGAGGACCTGTCCCAGTAGGACAGTCTTACTCGAGATGATAGTATGCTATCTGGTTTACCTTTATCATCGTGTACTGCTTTAGGTGACCTTACAGGTCAGTATTGCACGTTGATAGAGCCCCTAGGATTCTTGCTTGACTACCGGCAGTATGAGGGCGATCATATACGTGGGAGCTGATAGTCTATAAGCACATCCTTAAATGGTCCCTAGTCTTGGGAGTTTCGAGACAGGGCATCGATACTCCAGAGTAGACTAGTGTATACAGTCGAGACCCCGACGAGGGGCGGTGGCCGGTCTCACAAGCCACTGGTGTCAGTTGGTTCACCTAAGATGTATACATGTGCTCATTGGGTTATGAGTACACCGGACAGGACTCGCCGGGAACCTGCTAGTTGGGTTTTATACCAGACGTCAGATAGCAGTTCCCTGGTGACATGTGTACAGGTTAGTTCATCGACCTGGGATCGTCATTTGTCTCGTGTGAGTTCCCACTGTGCTTTGATTACTACCCTACCACGGCTCAAAGGAGTCGTGCAAACAGGTTTTAGTTGGGTACAGTCCCGAGCCACATGGAGGCAGTGAGCGGATCTGCAGGGGTTCGTCTCTCCCGGTATTGGGGGTGAGGTCGCGCTGTGTCGAAGAGAGCCGGAACATGAAAAGTCCTTGGCCAAGGCAGGAGATTTGCTGGTAGGTATTCCATTAGTATCTCAGGGTGTTCTGGGCTACACTCCGACATGACTTGTACCGCTTTTGGGGGTCTGACTTTTACCAACCCCCTAGGCCCGCCATGCGATGCTCATAGACGAACGGACCGGACTGTACGGATATTGTCACTGACAGGCTCAGTAGGGTGTCAGGATGAGTTTGCACATCGACGTCCCTTTCGGTCAATACCTGGTGGCCCGTCACGTATTGGCTTATACCTCTGACGTGCTAGTGGTTAAATCCACAGCCAAGGTATTGACGAGTCTTTAGAGTCCACCACACTCAGTTACTCAGGTTTCGGGCGAAATGCTGTAGAGGCCGTATGGAGATATAGCAGGGTTCGATCAGATACGTGCGGTATTGCACGGATCATGATCGGACGGTTTTTACTAGCCGGCTTTGGTTTAAGCCGGATCCTAGTATTAGATAGTGTAGTTTTTTCTCTTTACATTTGTGTTCAGTGGGAATACAAATGCGGGCATGTATATGCAGTAGTGGGGTTTTCCTGTAATTTATTACGGGATCGGTTTTCTGGGGTTGCCAGTTTGCATTCCGTTCCGGCCGGTTTTCTTTTATTCTTTCGCGGCCGGACTTATTGTTGGAAGGGGTTAATTGCAAGTTCGCAATTAACTTACTTGTGAGGGACTTTCTTGCATTTGTAGCATTATGATGAGACTTGCATCATAATGAGATCCTTTTCTTGTCACTTCTATTGCCTTGATTGAGTTGAGTGTGGAGTTGATTTGGATTAGAATGGTTGTGACCATTTTCTTATTACATTGATATCTTTTCTTTTTCTCATTATGAAAAGGGGAAGAGGTTTTTTCTTTTTCTCTCTCCAATCTTCTTTGTGAGAAGAGGGGCCGGCCATTCTAGTGGAGAGAGAGAGGTTCATTTGGTGAGTGACTTGGTTATCTCATTTCCTTAGAAAAATTGAGAGCACCATTCTTCTTTCTCCAAAGTCTTTTTCTCCTCCTACATCAAAGGCAACTTCAAGAACCCCAAAAGAGACAAGCTTCTACACTATTCTATAGCAAGCCTTGGACGCATCGGCTAGCCAACTTCGCGCCCGAGTTGCCTCGGTCAAGAGGCGGGAGCCCGTAAAAGATTCCGGCTACGTGGTGCCCTTTTTCCGACGAGCGAGGAGGTGACGGAGATTCCGCAGAAGATCGGAGTGGAGACGAAGACCGAAGGACACGGATCGCTTGGTATAGCATCTCTACTCTTTTCTATTTTGCTAGTTGCTAGGTTAATGGCCCGATCCGGGTAAAAAGTCCGCGGTGGTGCCGGTTTGCAAAGTTCGCAAAGTTTTTGTTTCCACGTTTCCGGCGTCGGATCGACGGCCGGGGCCCCCCGCGGGCTTACATTGGTATCAGAGCCACGCCCTTAACCTTGCCTAGTTTGCTCTAGTATGTTTAGAACTCGATCGAACTAAAATCCCCAAAAACCGTATTTTCTATGCATCGTGTTTTCTGTCGAAATTTTTTCTGCTCCAAAAATTTTTCAGGTCATCTCAGAATACAGTGCATGAAATTCTAAGAATTCTGGTGAAATTTGATGCAGCGATCTCTTAGTACGGCCACGGAAACGCGGCCAAACCCCTGGTTTGGCCGCGGTTCCGCGGTGGTCAGGTGTCCTCACTGCACCAAAATTTCCCAGTAGGCTTTAGACTTGGAAATAGGGGTTTTGGGATATTCTTTTTGGGCCCAGATTTTCTGTGAGTGCTATAGTACTGCTTGGGGCCCACTTGATAAATTTTGTTCGATCGGATATTTTAAACATGCCAGTTCTCAGTATTTACATTATGTCTGCGACCGTGAATGTCACTCGATCGGTAAATCCAGTCTATCTGCTATAGACATTTTAGACGGATTTATGAACGTGACATTCACGTTGATGTTCTGTGTTTTGCTGTGTTGTTGCGGATCGGTCGTGGGGATAGCCTGGTTGCAATATTAGTACAGTTCTGTTTTATATGTACATTTGTTATTGCGGGGCGAGCGTCCGACATGTGGACTGCCGTCACTGCCTGTTTGTATTATTATTTTGGGGCATGACCAGGTTGCGGTCGATGTACCCGGTGTATGTATATTTTACTTTCTGTACTAGGATTACCCCAGGAGGGGTGCACGGATAGCCGGGTTCTAGAGGGCAACGAGCCCGCATCTCATGGCTTTGATACGGAGGGGGCTTCACTCTAGGATTGGCGGGCTATTCGCCGCACTCGTAGGGGGTACAGGTTGACCCAGGAGGGGTGCCCAAGTTACCGGATTCCGTGAAGTGCTGGGTGGTCCATTCACGTCGCTGAAGGGGGCTGCCTCGCTTCAGGTTTTGGCGGGTAACTTGCCGCGCCCGTAGGGGTCTAAGATTTCATTGCACAGGCTATCCACACGACCAGGGGAACGTCGGGTTTCAGCAGTGGCTCTGTGAAACCCGGGGATCCCAGATATCTGTATTGATCTGTGTTGCTATACATTTCTGTGTTGCTGATTTTTTTTTTCACTCCTTGAGCGAAAATTATATATTATATATACTAGTAGATGTTGTATATGTTTTTCATCCGCGCTAGTCCAGTCCCCGCTCTGTCGTTAGTTAGCTAACCTAACGGGTGATGACGGGACCCAGTGGCGAATGCGGATGGCATATATGTACGTCAGTATATTTTCGTTCTTTGTGGTGTGATCAATTGATGGGACTGCGTTGATTCGGATCAATGCAAGTTAAACAAACCTATTATGATGTTGTTGGAACACTTTTTCAAAAAGCTGTTATTGCAAGGACGTTCACTTTTGTTTTGCACAGTGGTATTCAGTTGGAATATCCTGCTCCTCAGTCGACGAGGCAAGGGCCGAGATCCCTTCACCGGGAGTGACCCCTTGGACAGAAGTTTGCGTCAGGGCGATAACTTCACTATAGCCGATTACTTTTGCTTTGCATCGTGGTATTCAGTTGAAATATCCTGCACCTCATTCTACGGGGAAAGAGCGGAGATCCCTGTAGGGTGTTTTTCGTCACCCCAGTGAGATGGGAATACGCGAGCGCTTGTCAGGGGTACTACAGATTCCCCCTGCCTAGGGTAGGCCGGGGTTTAATGATTGTGGGGATCCGAATCTCCGGCAGCCGCGGACTAAGCTGCCGTTAATTACCCATCGCCTTTGGGGCGAGGGAACCTCCGATTAACGGGTTAAACTGGTCATGCGAACTCAATGTGCAGTGTGCGTGTGTTTTGAAAGGGGGTTTTGGATATATCGGGAGCCACGCAGCGTTTTTACGGGGGTCCCGAAAATTTTTTGGAAGGGGCAAATGTGGCGGAGTATGTATGTGTGAATTTGTATATATATGCATGTGTATATGTATGTACATAAAAAGAGAAGGAAAAGGCATCCAAGGGATGCGTGGGGGCCACGTGTCGGCACGCGGGCGCCTTGCGCACTTGCGCAGGTGCGCAAGCGCGCGCGCCACGTGTCGGCGCCCGGGCGCCTTGCGCAGTTGCGCAAACGCGCGCGCCACGTGTCGGCGCGCGGGCGCCTTGCGCACTTGCGCAGGTGCGCAAGCGCGCGCGCCACGTGTCGGCGCGCGGGCGCCTTGCGCAGTCGCGCAAACGCGCGCGCCACGTGTCGGCGCGCGGGCGCCTTGCGCACTTGCGCAGGTGCGCAAGCGCGCGCGCCACGTGTCGGCGCGCGGGCGCCTTGCGCACTTGCGCAAGCGCGCAGGTGCGCAAGCGCGCACGCCACGTGTCGGCACGCTGGCGCCTTGCGCACTTGCGCTGCGCACCGGAGAGGCACAAGAGGCTTTTTGCCTAAAAAAATTTCTCAGAAGAGAAATCAGAGAGGAGTTGGACTCCTGAATGTATTTTTCTTCTTTTTTTGAGGGTTTAGTGAAATATGTTCTTCTTCTTCCTCCTCTGTTAGCTGGATCTTGAAGATCAAGAGATGTGGGATTTCAAAATCTTTTCTTTTTGAGATTTGATGGAAGATCTGAGTTCCCCTTGATGGGTTTTGTGGTGAAAAACTAATTTGTTTTGAAAAAGGAAGAGTAAAACTCTTGATTTAATTCAAAAGAAAGAAGAAGGTTTTGGAACCTTGGAGAAGGAAGAAAGAGCTCAGCTCTGAAACTTTTTTTGGAGAGAGAAAAAAGTTGTTGGGATATTTCATTATCTTTGCCTTTATAGGCCATACATTTTACACATAGCCCCTTGGGCTTCACAAAATGGCATTTTGCCTATCCCATGGCTCATGTGCCATTTCTTTTTACACATAAGCCATGGGCTTTACAAAAATTTGGCTTTATGCCTATTTTTTCTTACATTTATCCAAAAATAAAATAAAAGAAATGCAACAAAATTGCTTATTACAAAAATTTTTATCTTGGTGTGGGGGAGGCCGGCCGCTTCATGGTCGGGCTCGACCCAGGCATGGGCCTACTGGATCTGGGCTTGGGCCCACTTGGCTTGGGGTTGACTTTGGTTTTGACTTGGTTAACCGGGGTGTAAATTTTTACCCCAACAAATTGCCCCCCATCAATAAATGCACACCACATATGTGGGTCGTGTGCGTGAAGTTGATGGATCTTCTTTCACGTGGAGGGGACTTGATTCGGTTCCCACCTTTTGGGAAGCTGGCACTGCCCTTTTCACGACATGGACGGTCGATGCTTGACACGTCTCCGAGACGGAGTGTCCGTGATAGACGTTTCCCTGGCCCGGAGCGATCTGGTTCCCGCTTTGTAGGAATCCTGTGCTTCCCATTTTACGACGTGGACGGTCGGTTCTGCTCTTTTTACGACATGGACGGTCGGTTATGCCCTTTTTACGACGTGGACGGTCGGTCTGCCCTTTTTGCGACATGGTCGGTCGATGCTGCCCTTTTAGCGACGTGGACGGTCGATGCTGCCCTTTTTGCGACTTGGACGGTCGGTTCTGCCCTTTTTGCGACTTGGACGGTCGGTGCTGCCCTTTTTGCGACGTGGACGGTCGATGCTGCCCTTTTTGCGACTTGGACGGTCGATGCTGCCCTTTTAGCGACTTGGACGGTCGATGCTGCCCTTTTTGCGACGTGGACGGTCGATGCTGCCCTTTTTGCGACTTGGACGGTCGATGCTGCCCTTTTAGCGACTTGGACGGTCGATGCTGCCCTTTTAGCGACTTGGACGGTCGATGCTGCCCTTTTTGCGACGTGGACGGTCGATGCTGCCCTTTTTGCGACTTGGACAGTCGATACTGCCCTTTTAGCGACTTGGACGGTCGATGCTGCCCTTTTAGCGACGTGGACGGTCGATGCTTGGTTTGACTTGCTCTGCTTCTCGCAGTGTCAGGGGTAGACTTGACTTGCTCCGCTTCTTGCGGTGTCGGAGTGGAAGTTGACTTGTTGATTTTGATTTGGGTTGACATCAGCATCGCTATACTGGAATATGGTACCAGGAGCGAATCATCATCTGTCATGGAGAGGATTTTGGGATTTTGGTTTTTGTTTGGCATCTGCATTGCTGCACTGGAATAATGCCAGGAGCAACTCATCATTTGCCCCGAGAGGATTTGGGAGAAATTGGGATTGTTTTACGCCCGTGGATTGTATACGGTTTTGCAGGATGTATGATCCAGACCGTAGGGCCGGAAAAATTTCGGGACTTTGTCGGCGTCTGCATCGCTGCACTGGAATATGGTACCAGGAGCGACTCATCATCCGCCGTTTGGGGATTGGGGAGCGATGGCTTAGGAGACAGGTTTAGATCCCTATCGCCTAAGGCTTTTCAATTTTATGGGCCGTGAGGGTCCCATAAAAGCATTTTCTCCCTACGAGTCGTAAGGATCTCGCAGGTGTATTTTCTCCTTAAGAGTCGTGAGGACTCCTAAGTGTGTTTTTTCTTTTATGAGTCGTAAGGATCCCACAAAGGTTTGTTCTCCTCATGTATCGTGAGGACACATGAGTGGGTCTTCTCAATGGAGCATAATTCCAAAGGCGGAGACCGGCCGCGTGACTGGTAATTGTGGTGGGGCATGGGTATGACGAGAATTATTTGAGCCCGTGGATTGTATACGGTAGTCAACTTGGGGACCAACCGTAGGGCTGGGAGAATTTTGAGAAATTGGATTTTTGTTGGCGTCTGCAGCGCTGCACTGGAATATGGTACCAGGAGCGACTCATCATTCGCCGTTTGGGGACTTGGAATTTGGATCTTGTTTGGCATCAGCATTGCTGCACTGGAATAATGCCAGGAGCAACTCATCATTTGCCTTGGGAGGACTTGGGATTTGGGTTTTTGGTCGGCATCAGCACCGCTAACACTGAAGCGAAATGCCAGGAGCGAATCATCATTTGCCGTTGCCCGTTGGGGAATGATGGCTTAGGAGATAGGTTTGGGTCCCCACCACCTAAGGCTTTTCAATTTTATGGGCCGTGAGGGTCCCATAAAAGCATTTTCTCCCTACGAGTCGTAAGGATCCCGCAGGTGTATTTTCTCCTTAGGAATCGTGAGGATTCCTAAGTGTGTTGCTCCTTTGTGAGTCGTAAGGATCTCACGCAGGGGTTTTCTCCTCACAAGGTCGAGAGGACTTTGTGAGTGTATTTCATCTCTTTTCACGAGTTTGCGCCCTTTCGGGTTTTCACAGACTCGCCGGTAGTCCTGCTGTTTTTACTCACGGAGCCCTTTCGGGTTTTCATCCGTGCCCATTTTGCTTGTGGACATACCTTTTTTTTTTTTTTTGGGGACTTTAAAAGTAGTCTCACCGACAGGATTTGGGAGAAATAGGGGTCATTTACGCCCCTGGATTGTATACGGTTTTGCAGGATGTCTGATCCAGACCGTAGGGTTGATGTGCTCAATTCGCCTGCGACTTGGAGCATTCACGTGTAGTATTTCTTGAGATATCGGCCATTGATGGGTGGCATGGGCCTTTCTCCCTCGGCACTTATTAGTTGGTAGGATCCTCCGTCAAACACTTTCTCGATGACGTATGGTCCTTCCCAGTTTGGCTCGAATTTTCCCTTGGCATGTCGATTGGGGATAATCGGTCTTTTGAGGACCAACACCAATTCACCTTTCTTGAAGGCGCGGAGACGGGTTATCTTGTCATAAGCCCGTGACATTTAGGCTCGGTATAGCTCCAGATTTTGTTGCACCGCGAGCCTCTTTTCTTCGAGGGCATCGAGTTCTTCAAGTCGAAGGAGCACGTTTTCTTCCTCCGTCAACTCATGTTGGACGGCCATTCTTAAGCTCGGAACTTCAACTTCGAGGGGGAGGACCGCCTCCACTCCGAAGAGCAATGAGTATGGAGTGGACTGAGTTGGAGTACGGTGCGTGATACGATATGCCCACAATGCCTCGTGAAGCTTGAGATTCCAGTCTCTCTTGTTGGCTGAAGCATTTTTCCTCAGGAGCTTGCATAGAGTCTTATTGAAGGCTTCGGCTAGCCCATTGGCTCTTGGATTATAGATGGAGGAATATCTCCAGTCTATCTTGTGCTGAGTAGCGAACCTTGAGACATTGAAGCTCTAGAAAGAAGGCCCGTTGTCAGAAATGATTCTTCTTGGTGTACCGAAGCGGTATAGAATATTATGCTGGAAGAACGTCAGAATATCCTTTGTCTTAACTTCTTTTAGCGGGACAGCTTCAGCCCATCTGGAGAAGTAGTCTGTTGCGGCCAGTATAAACCGGTGGCCTTTAGATGACGGAGGATCAATTGGGCCAACAATGTCGGTGCCCCAAACTTCGAAGGGCCACGACGCCACCGTAGGATGCAATGGATTGGGATGCTTGTGAATAAAATCACCGTGAATTTGGCAGATATAACATTTCTTTGCATGCTCTCCACAATCCCGTATCATGGTGGGCCAGTAATACCCAAGCCGTTTGATTTGAAGTCTCATCTTGGGGCCAGATTGGTGAGCACCACAAACGCCTGAGTGGACATCTTTCATGACCTTTTGGGCTTCGGCCAATGACAGACACCTGAGCCAGAGTTGGTCATATGACCTGCGGTATAACGTGTCATTTACAAACACGTATCGGAGAGCTCTTTTCTTCAGCTGAATCCTTGAAGATTTTTCTTCGGGCAGCTTGTCATATCGGAGGTACTCTATGAAGGGTTCTCTCCAATCGGGCTCGTCTTGGACGATCGAAGCTTCTTCGGCGGGATTGCTCTTCCGTTCCGCGCTTTCCTCTTCTCGTAGAGAGACAGGGGGTAGGATTTGCCGGCTCCTGACTGTGATCCGAATTTCGTCCATGTCAGGATCAGCCAGCTCCTTGGCCAAGCGAGCGAGTACATCAGCCTTTCCGTTCAACGCTCTAGGGACTCTCGTTAGTTCAATATGAGTGAACCGTTTCATGAGTTCCACCACTCGACCTCTGTACCGAGCTAACTCGGGTTTGTATATCTTATAGTCGCCGCTTACTTGGTTGACGACGAGCTGGGAGTCACCGTAAACTCGTAGCCGACGGATTTCCATTTCTATGGCGAGCTCCAAACCAGCTATCAGAGCTTCATACTCAGCTTCATTGTTTGTCCGAGGCTCGGTGAGAGCAAAAGAACGCCGTAGGGTTCCCATTGATGGTGTGATGAACACCAATCCTATCCCTGCTTTTATCTCCGGGACGCTTGATTTACTGGAGGTCCTTATCGATGAGGCCCCATCGAAGTAGAGCTCCCAACATGGCTCGTCATTCTCGAGATGCAGCACTTGTTCGTCGGGTAACTCACAATTTAGTGGCGACCCTTCTGGTATGGGATGAGCAGCGAGAAAGTCTGCAAGAGCTTGCCCTTTTACTGCTTTCTGAGGAGTGTAAACTATGTCAAACTCAAGTAGCATGACAGCCCATCTTGCCATTCTGCCGGCTAGGCTTGCTTTGGTCATCAAGTGTTTGAGCGGGTCGACTTTGGAGATCAGCATAACCCGATGAGCGAGCAGATAGTGCCTCAGCTTCTTCACAGCAAATATAAGAGCCAGGCATTGCTTTTCGATTGGGGAGTAGTTGTGTTCCGCCCCGACTAGAGTTCGACTGAGGTAGTAGAGGGCATTTTCCTTTCCTTCCTCGTTATTCTGGGCAAGGAGCGCACCGAGCGACTCGTCCAGCACGGCAGTGTAGAGAATCAGCGGTTTATTTGGAATGGGAGCGGCCAGCACTGGAGGGTGCAACAAGTATTGTTTAATGCTTTCGAACGCTGCTTGACATTCGGCATCCCAGATAAAAGGAGCTCCTTTCTTCATGAGCTTTGAGAAGGGCCTACATCTCCCCGATAAATTTGAGATAAACCTCCGTATATAAGCAAGCTTGCCTTGAAAAGATCTTAGCTGCGTCAGACTCTTCGGAGGGGGCATCTCCATGATGGCCTTTATCTTTGATGGGTCAACTTCGATCCCTCGATGTCGGACTATGAAGCACAGGAATTTTCCCGATGACACGCCAAAAGCGCACTTCAGAGGATTCATCTTCAGATCGTATTCCCTCAGTCTGGTGAGAACGGTCCTGAGATCTTGGATATGATCGGCCTTGGCTTTAGTCTTGACGACCAGATCATCAACATAGCATTCGACGACATTATGGATTAGGTCATCAAAGATATTAGTCATTGCCCTTTGATATGTAGCACCTGCGTTCTTCAGTCCGAATGGCATTACTTTGTAGCAATATATTCCGATCGGGGTTCGAAATGCTGTGTGCTTCTCATCCTCAGGCGACATCTTGATCTGATTATATCCAGACGAGCCGTCCATAAAGGTGAACAGTTCGTAATTTGAGGTGTCATCGACCATCATTTCCATGACCGGTAGCGAAAAGTCGTCTTTAGGACATGCCTTGTTGAGGTCCCTGAAATCGACACAAACTCGGATCTGCCCATTTTTCTTCTTCACTGGGACTATGCATGCGATCCAGTCTGCATATTTCTCTTCCCTGATGAAGCCGGCCTCGATGAGTTTCTTGGTTTCCTCGATGACCTTTTCTTCCAACTCCCTTCTCATTCTTCGAGGAGCTTGTTTGACTGGCTTAGCATCAGGAGATATACCCAGCTTATGCACGGCTGCCTCAGGGGAAAGGCCAGGCATTTCTTTGTACGTCCACGCGAAGCAGTCGACGAACTCATGCAGCAGGGCAATTATCTGCTCTTTCATTTCCTCCGACAAGAGTGAGCTGATGTAGGTCGGCCTTGGATTATCGGGCGTTCCTAATTCAATCTCGGTTAGCTCATCAAAGGTTGCTTGTCCGCCATCTTCGAGCTCTTGAGGAGCTTCTTCTGGCTCGGCTATCTCGTCATCATCATTTGATCTTTCGCTGGTCTCACCAACATGGATCATGTAGCACGCTTTGGAATCAGGTTGAATGTAGCCTATGCCCCGTCTATCTGGAATCCGTCCATCGATGAGTGCTCGGACCTGGGGCGGATACCATAGCCCTTCGTAAAACTTTGCTTCGGACTCCGTTTGATATAACCGGCATCCGCACTTCTTAAAGTATTCCCGCATCTCGGGCGCATAGTATCTGGGATTGAGGACGGCTCTTATGCCTCTCTCATAGGGAAGGCACGCGACAGAAAGGTCGTCCGGGTGCACAACGGGGTTTGACCCATAAAACAAGATGCCCTTCTGTCCACTTTTCCTTCCGGGAACGTAGAAAGTTTTCAGCTGGTCCACGGTGGAGATTGATAATGCATCGAGCTCTTTGCACATTTGCTCGGGTACCCTTGTAACGGCTAGGGATCCTTCTGCAACTTCGAAGGTCTCTCGTAGTTTCGCTTGTTGCGTGGGGGTCCAATCTGCACCGCTGTTACACGACAGGTCCTCCTCCTCTGACTCTTCAGTGTCACTGCCAAGATGAGGGCGGACTTTGCTGCTAGATGGGTCTTCAGTAACAGATTCGTCCGTATCGCTGCCGAAATGAGGGCGAGTTTTGCGGAAGGACGGGCTTCCAGCGTCGGACTCATCAGAGTCGCTGCCGAAATGCGGGCGCACTTGGGTATTTTTGCTTTTGAAAGTGATAGCCGGTGCAGATTTGCTTTTGAGTCTTGGGGCCGTTCTATCCTCAGTCAGTTGTGGCTTAGCATTTTGGTGGTTCGTAAAGTACCGAGAATCTTCATATCGGACTTCATGCACACCGAACGGCTGGATGTCTCCGTCAATGCGTCTTTCTTCGCCATTTTTAGTGTACTTCATGCATTGATGGAGAGTTGACGGAATGATGCCGTAATCGTGGAGCCACGGCCGCCCCAAGAGAATCTTATAAGACGTGTCGGCGTCGATCACGTATATCTTAGCTTCAGTTTGCAGATCCCCAAATTTGATTGGCAGAGCTATAGACCCCAGAACTTGCTGGCAATTTTGGTTGAAGCCTTGAATGACAATCCTTTCCCTTGACAGGTGTCGGACGTCCATTGACAAACTCTTCAGAGTTCGCAGGTTCATGATGTTCACTGAGGACCCCGGATCAATCAATATGCGATTAATTCGATCTCCGTCGCTGTACCCGGTCACGTAAAGCGGCCGATTATGCTCAGCCGTTCCCAGTAGCAAGTCTTCATCCTTAAATGTGACTGCGGCGGCATACAAAGCATGCTGGGCTTATTTCATATTAATTTCCGCAAAGTGAGCCTGATACTGCTCGGGGTTTTGCAGAGCGTGGATGAGAACATCTCTAAGCTCCTTAGATAGGACCAAGGCGTCGTAGATGCTCAGGAGAGACGGAAGCTTCCGGAGATGCGCCAAGACATTATAGTCCACCGAGGAAGGACTTATGTTTTCATCAGCCGGTTCTCTGCCATCTTCTTCATTAGCGACTTGTTTTTCCTTCCCTTTTGGGGCGTTGCCCTGATTTTGCGGTAGAGCCCTGCCGCTTCTGAGCTGGATTTGATTGGCCTTTGTGGTGAGCTCCTCGTCCTCTTCCGGAAAACAGAGATCATCCTCAGAGTCGCTGCCAAGATGGATGGCGTAGCAGGTCACTACTAGGATCTCTTCATTGGAGTCTTCTTCTAACTCCTCCAGAATTTCAGCCGCTTGTACAGGGAAGAAATCCTTCAATTGAATCAATGTTCTTTCCTTTTGCTCATATTCTTCGAGGGAATCGATATACTTTTGAATGGTCGATTTCCCTGCAGACTATTTTTCGCGCCGAGCTGCACTTTTCTTCTTCTTGAGCTTCTTGGATTTTGAGCCTGATGGAACCGCATTGGCAGCTGGACTGGTAGGCTTCTTCTGTCCTTCCCATTCCATCCTGGGTTCTTTCCGAAGTAGCTTTATCATCTTCTTCGTCTTATTAGATATGTGCGTACTCCACGGAGGCCGCGATGAGTCAGTTTCGTTTGTCAGGGCAGCGGGTTCGGCTGTCTGCTCCCAGAAGGCTTCAGCTTCCGTCTGTACAAAGTTGGCGGTTGCAACTTGATTGTTCACCAACACGCTTTTGGACAGCTCGATCTCTCCAGCCTTGTACTGCTTCTCGACCCAATCCTTGAAGATATAGCAATCCTCGATCGCATGGCTCACTACTCGGTGGTATGGGCAATACAGGGGATTGTCGGTCATTTTTGCTTCTTGGGGTCTTTTCGACTCCGGCAGTTGTAGGCCATTGTTCAAGGTATCTTTAAATATCTTGCGGACCTTGTCCCTTCTGAAAGAGTAAACCTTGTTCTTTTTCTCCTCTAGGGAAGGCCCATCTCCTCCCAGCAATGGCTTTCGAGACCGGTTGGTTTTGGATTCGCCCGCCCTTCGCTTTTCTTCATTGTCGGAGGCATTGAAGACATTGGTACTGCTGGAACTCCCGCTTCTACGGTTGTCGTCCCGCTTGCTTTTCCAGGTTTTTTCTCTCTGAGAGTCCGGCGGGGACTCTTGCTTCGAGCGTTCCAGCATTTGGACTTTCTTGGTTAGCTCCTGAAACGTCTTGAGGCCCGCTGTACACAAGAAGGGGACCATCCAATTACTAAGGTTCCCAATGAGAAGGCTGACGGACTGGTCCTGCTCCAGCGGCGGTTCGTACTTAACTGTGAGATTACGCCACCGGGCGATAAAGTCGGTGTTGCTTTCATTCTTCCCCGGCTTGGTCCTCACAAGATCGGCTATGGAGATTTTATCACTGACGCTCATGAACCTTTGCCGGAACAGAGACTCCATTTGGGCAAAGGTAATGACGGACCCGTCCGGTATACTCGCATACCAGTCGAAGGCGACGCCGGTCAGGCTGTTGACAAACTGACGAAGAAGGAGCGCATCGTTGCCCCCTGTATTTCCGCACGATGCTTTGAAGTGGGCGACGTGCTGGTTTGCATTCCCCGTTCCATCAAATCTTCCGAACTTAGGAATGACGTAGCCGCTTGGGAACTCAATCAGATCGTACTGCGCGGGATATGGCCGCCCACTACTGCCGATTTCTTTCTGAACTTCAGCTTCGGCCACCAATGTTTTAACCTTGCTGGTGACCAAATCCATTATCCGATCCTGTGTTAGCGGGATAGTGCTATCTGGGGCCAAGGCGTCCCCAGAAGCGGAATGTAGCCGGCTTTCATTCGGCTCGACCAGTCTTGGTCCCAAAGGAACAGGCATTGGCTGCCTCGGATTGTCATCACCCGGCTGATTAGTAGCGGCTTGTGCCTGGTTGGGAGGCGCTCGAGCAATTTGAGCCGTAAGCTGCATCACCACGTTCGTTAAGTCGTCAATCTTCGAATAGAGCTTGGCCATCTCTTTATCTTTGCTCCTGAGCTGTTTTCGAAGCTCTTGAAGCAGCTCCTGCTCCGCAGTCCTAGGGCGGAAAGTCGGCTCTTCCTCGCTGTCCGAGCTTGACTCTACATGGACCGAGGGGTCTATCTGCCTATCATCCTCATCGAGAGGGTTTTCTTCATCCAGCAGGGGCGGCTGTTCTTGGGCTGCGGCAATCACATTCAGGCTAGATTGGGCTTGGGATGTGGTGGCCCCGTCCTTGCTTTTGCTGCGAAGGTTGTCGCTGGGGCGCCCGCCCGCCATATAGACCGTATGGACGATATATCCGGCCGTCTTTCTATCATTGGCGGATGATTTCACGGATCGCTGTCTTGACCCCCTTTCTTTGGTAGCTGGTAGTCGATTGAAGACGGCTGGCCTAACCAGGTTCTTGAACGGTGCTGGCGCTTCTTTTCTGGGTTTGCCCCGCTGCTTTTGCGCGGCAAAGAGTGCTTGATAGACTCTTGATGAGACTGTGTCATAATTTTTCCGTTGGGGCCGGGACACGTCTCTTTGTGGCACTGTTCGGACCGCTGTCTTCTTGATTCTGGCGGTCATGGCGTTTTTCTGAACCCACTTCAGAGGCTCGAAGGAATTGCTGATTCTTACGTCCGACTCAGCCGTCGTCGCGGGGAAACCCTGCACTTGGAACTTCACATGATTCCATTTGGCCGAAGCCTTGGCCCTCTTGTTGGCTCGATACCTGAGCCGCTTCTGCCTTAACTTTTCTGTTCTAAGCACCTGGCAGACTTCGGCTTTTTGGGAAGATGCCGCAGACCGGTTGATGGAGGGCCTTGGAGATACGCCCGATTGTGCATTTGTTAGAGTCATCGCCTGAGCTCGTCCGCGACATTTGATGTTGCCCTTCGCATCGGAAGTCTTGCCCCCAGCTAGAGCGCCAGGGAGTCGTTCAGATAGCGTCTTGAGTTTCGGTTGTGGTGCCTTGGCGATCACGACATTCGGCCTCTTTCCCCTTGAGACCGGCTTGGCCACCTGTTCCGCCGGGATCTCCGCCAGATGAGCACTTCCGGCAGGGTAGATGATGACGGAGCCGAACTGGCGGGGCGGTTCCTCCCATTGTCGACTGAGGCTTGCGGGGAGAACCACACGAGCGTTGATCTTGACCACGTACGGAATCGGGGTCGCTTTGGAAGTTGAATTCGTCTGGGAAGACATTGTCGTTGAAGGTTGATTGCTGCACGGAAAAAAAAACATCATTTCAGTATAGGCAATCGATATGTATATTGATTGAGTTCGTATGAACGTTTAACCCGAAATATGGGAGGAGAGATTGGTCCCACCGGGCGTGCCAGAATCTGTAGGGTGTTTTTCGTCACCCTAGTGAGATGGGAATACGCGAGCGCTTGTCAGGCGTACTACAGATTCCCCCTGCCTAGGGTAGGCCGGGGTTTAATGATTGTGGGGATCCGAATCTCCGGCAGCCGCGGACTAAGCTGCCGTTAATTACCCATCGCCTTTGGGGCGAGGGAACCTCCGATTAACGGGTTAAACTGGTCATGCGAACTCAATGTGCAGTGTGCGTGTGTTTTGAAAGGGGGTTTTGGATATATCGGGAGCCACGCAGAGTTTTTACGGGGGTCCCGCTACCCGGATATCGGGCTGAGGGTCAAGGGGGCTAGCAGCCCCCTTGCGGGGTTCGGGGCAGCGCCCCGGCCCGAAAATTTTTTGGAAGGGGAGAATGTGGCGGAGTATGTATATGTGTGAATTTGTATATATATGTATGTGTATATGTATGTACATAAAAAGAGAGGGAAAAGGCATCCAAGGGATGCGTGGGGGCCACGTGTCGGCACGCGGGCGCCTTGCGCACTTGCGCAGGTGCGCAAGCGCGCGCGCCACGTGTCGGCACGCGGGCGCCTTGCGCACGTGCGCAGGTGCGCAAGCGCGCGCGCCACGTGTCGGCGCGCGGGCGCCTTGCGCACTTGCGCAAGCGCGCAGGTGCGCAAGCGCGCACGCCACGTGTCGGCACGCGGGCGCCTTGCGCACTTGCGCAAGCGCGCAGGTGCGCAAGCGCGCGCGCGCCACGTGTTGGCACGCTGGCGCCTTGCGCACTTGCGCTGCGCGCCGGAGAGGCACAAGAGGCTTTTAGCCTAAAAAAATTTCTCAGAAGAGAAATCAGAGAGGAGTTGGACTCCTGAATGTGTTTTTCTTCTTTTTTTGAGGGTTTAGTGAAAGATGTTCTTCTTCTTCCTCCTCTGTTAGCTGGATCTTGAAGATCAAGAGATGTGGGATTTCAAAATCTTTTCTTTTTGAGATCTGATGGAAGATCTGAGTTCCCCTTGATGGGTTTTGTGGTGAAAAACTAATTTGTTTTGAAAAAGGAAGAGTAAAACTCTTGATTTAATTCAAAAGAAAGAAGAAGGTTTTGGAACCTTGGAGAAGGAAGAAAGAGCTCAGCTCTGAAACTTTTTTTGGAGAGAGAAAAAAGTTGTTTGGATATTTCATTATCTTTGCCTTTATAGGCCATACATTTTACACATAGCCCCTTGGGCTTCACAAAATGGCATTTTGCCTATCCCATGGCTCATGTGCCATTTCTTTTTGCACATAAGCCATGGGCTTTACAAAAATTTGGCTTTATGACTATTTTTTCTTACATTTATCCAAAAATAAAATAAAAGAAATGCAACAAAATTGCTTATTACAAAAAATTTTATCTTGGTGTGGGGGAGGCCGGCCGCTTCATGGTCGGGCTCGACCCAGGCATGGGCCTACTGGATCTGGGCTTGGGCCCACTTGGCTTGGGGTTGACTTTGGTTTTGACTTGGTCAACCGGGGTGTAAATTTTTACCCCAACAATCCCTTCACCGGGAGTGACCTTTTTAGCAAAGGTTTTCGTCACTATATTTTTTAAAAGCTATCAGTTCCTTCAACGATATCAAGTTCATTACGTTAAAGGTTTTCGCCAGAAACCATTCGTAGCCCTCCGTCGTTTCATATGGGTAGTCAATAGTATTCAAGCTGTGTTTGTTGGCCATAGTCAAGGCACAGTGTTCGGTAGCTGTTGGGTATTCATATGCTGCATAGATAGATGCGTTGGTTTGGGACAGTCGTATAGCCTTGTTGGCCCTAGTCAAGGGCTTGTACGGATGGGTTCAAATCAACCTGGACAATGACGGGTAGATCTTGACATGTGACTTATGATTTGTTGGCCTTAGTCAAGGTCATAAGAGCATGGGGTAAAAATCCACATAGGGAGTTTCAAAAGAACTGAAACATGCCAGATATGCGCATACCTTCTGGAGTATGATAACGTGAGTGGATTCCGTCACGTTATCATGCGATGATGGTTGGATCCCGATTCCCACTGATGAGTTGGTTTACTCCTCGGGTGATCCCGGCTAATTCTTCTTTCAGGTTTGGGGAAGAATTTGACGTTACAGTGGGAGGTTTCCAGATTAGATAAAGTGATAACCATTCTGATCTAGGTTAGAGTGCACGCTGAGTTTTTCTTTTCTCTCTCTCTTTGGCAGCGACCATTGACCCGACCCTAGACTTTGACTCAGTGACCAAGTTGACCGAACCTTCTAGAACACTGGCTTTTGGATTGTCAGAGTTGCAAACCTCTTTGCCACTCCTACTTTTACCCTTTTCTCCGGGACACCCCGTATTACTACGAACGTCCACTTCCATTGGACAAAACCATCGTATGGTTATATACGAACTCGAAGGACTTCGAGGATGGTTTCTGGTTCTGGAGAAAACGGATAGGACTATTCAGTTGTCTTTTCTTTTCACCTTCTCTCAGGTTGCGAGTACTCCTTGGTTTAGGAGTAGTACACCTATTACGCAAATTGGATAGTCTTCTTCCAAACCATAGGCTGGTGCCGACCGGTAGGGAATGAAGAAAACCAGTTAGCCTAAACGGTGTACAGAAGGTATTAAGTTAAGACAAAGCAAGGGATTAGTAAGAGGGCAAAGTAAATTGCGACTGCTATTCACGACCAAACCAAGTATTTCTTTGCCAATCCTAAATCACCTTTGTATTTCTCCAGGACACTCCGTATCACTACGAAGATCCCAGTTTATTGGATAATCCATCGTATGGTTATATACAAACTCGAAAGGAACTTGTTCCAGTTCGGGGATGGATCCTGGTTCAGGAGAAATAAGAATAAAGTACATTCAGGTGTCTTTTATCTTCACCTTCTCTCGCGTTGCGAGTGCTCCTAGGATTAGGACAGTACACCCTTTATGCTTATTAGATAGTCTTCTTCCAAACCATAGGCTGGTGCCGAACGATAGGAAATGAAGAAAACCATTTGGCCTAAAGGGGTGTACAGAAGGTAATGACTAAAGACATAAAAAGGGATTTAGAGAAGTGGAAAAGAATTATACGGTTATAGTTGTGAATCTGGATAATGGAAGAGGCATTACTAGGAATACCAGGATACCCCGTCGAAACATTTCAATGTTTCAGTTTCACTGTGTACTGTTAAAAGAAAACTGATTTCCCAATTAGACACTTGCTCCAGGGTATGTATTTACTAGGTTGGATTCTCACATCTGTATGGTTTTACAGATGATGAGTGGGAGTAAGTTATTAGGAATTAGGTGACCATCCTCATTATATCAGGGATTCATTGGAATTGGTGATATTTGAGGAAGCCACCTGGGTTGTTTACCGGTCGGCAAATATTTGGTTTTGAATATCCGTTGTTGTGCACCAATTTCAAATTGATATATCTGTACGTCTATTTTTATAGAGTGAGACATACCTTTTTGAAATTATGTCTATGACATTTACCTATACCAGTGGATGGTTAGGTAAGGAGCATTGAACAACGGTGTGATTCTTCTTAACCAAAAGTACAGTTTTCAACCTACGACACACAGTGATTGAGTCGCAAGACTCAGGGGACTTATACAGAGTATTGTATATTGTCCAGTGTCCATGAGGACAGAGGGGTTGGTCCTCGTACTGTATTCTATTTACTTATGACTTCTCTAGTTCTTAGACAGGTGTTTCGTAGAAACACAGGGTCGAAGTTTTGAGAAGTTATAGGTATAGGAATAAAGTAGAGAACCAGGTGTTGCAAGCATCGGGATTCTTCAAAGTGATCGAAGATGTAGATACTTGTACATGGTATTCAGTTGATAGTAATGGTTAAGAGAACTTGCTTCTCTTTCAGGTTACTCATAATTGGAAGTATTCCTAAGTTGAGTAACGCTGATCGGCCTCCTTCCATTTAGTTGACATGCACTGGAGACAGCTGCATGATTTGAATCTGGTTCAATTAAATCAGAGCCTCTGTTTCTATATTGGATATAGAACAGTTCATATCTTGACATTGTTAAGATACGGGGAGTTGTCCAGCTTATGCTTAAAACCAGACTCTGGATAACTCAAGGCACGTTTCTGTAATGGCTGTTTGTGGGTTGACCCGGGCTATGCAGAGGGTTGATTTTCTACCATCTGGAAGATCAATAGTGATATTGTTCTTAACTCGCCACAGTTTTTATTAAAAATGGATTTTTTCAGAAAAAAGTCGTGGGAGTATGGTAGAACTAGAAGTGATTCTAGAACCGCAAACGATTACTGAAGATTTGATTAGAACCTAAAGATTCAATCTGGTTTGACATTCCATTGGCCACTCCGCAGATAAGGTGGGTAACTTCAGGCGCTCGAGAGGTACTTCGGTATACTCAAGGACGGTGGCAGAGAGGTTCTTGTTTACCTAGACTTGCCATTGCTGTTGTTCCAGACTTTGAGACCCGGTAGGATGATGAGTATAGCGTCATTCTAAACTGGTTTTAGAAGCGTACGTGTATATGACTCTGTCAGAGGGTTGTCGTAGTCAGTTGGAGCAGCGGAAGCATTGGTGGACATCAGGCTTATGTCTATTTATAGACTAAAGCAGATATAGCGGAGATAGATCATCTATTTCTGATATGACAGTCATAGGTTTGACTTCATCAGAATAGGGGATGGATCTGTTGAAAAGGTAGTAGGGTGTGATGTCCTGGTATTTGATGACATACACAGAGTAGGAAGTGATATTCCTATACTACGATCGGTTATATTTTGGTCGTCACATAGTAGTTTCTCCTCATAGGACTTGGATATTATATCAGACATTCTGGTTACTAGATCTACAGTTTTAGATCTAGATTTGGGTGGTTTCCCAATCTGGGTACTTTGACCGCATTCTATGAGTATTTAGAATGGACGACTCCTGGCACGGTAGTATACCTGCAGGTGATGGAGTCACCCTCTCTAAAGGTGTCTTACAGACTAAAGGGGAGAGGGATACGCATGATTGACAGATCACTTGCTTAGACAATTGAGTCAATCATGAGATGTCAAGTACCACACCAGATGTTGTTCTTGCAGTAGGTGCAATAAGTTGATATTGATCCAATCCTGGAGAAACAGTCGGAAGCAGTTTTAGAACAGAAGTTGATGTTCTAGGGATATGATAACGGCTGCCTCCTTTAGGAGACGGTTATCATTCCAGGCTTCCAAGGTGACATGGATGGCAGAGTGGCTGTCAGAGTTATAGTTTTCCCTCTGACGAGGGGCAGTTTTTTGGACAGTTGGTCCAGGTGGATACTGAGGGAAGGCATGGCGCAGGGATACTGATTAAGTTCAGTTGACGATACAGTCTAAGAAGTTTGGATTTGGAGTTCATTTATGAGCTAGGTCCCATCAGACATCCAGACATTCTAAGACAGGTATTGCTCATTTCGGGAGATAGCTTTCTCCGCGAACTTGAGATAGAGAGAGATATAGAAAGAAACACCAGAGTGGATCCACTCACTGAGGCTATTCCTCGAACGCAATAGTTTCGCAAACGAGCTTTGTGAGACTGACTAGTAGAGGAGTTGGGTGTTCGGTATCACATGGGCTGTGAGTATGCGACATCGC
This sequence comes from Agapanthus africanus, assembly GCA_030015575.1. Classification (NCBI taxonomy): domain Eukaryota; kingdom Viridiplantae; phylum Streptophyta; class Magnoliopsida; order Asparagales; family Amaryllidaceae; genus Agapanthus; species Agapanthus africanus. Next base: position 268,805,837 of record CM057339.1, read on the forward strand.
AATAATTAGCCTTGAGTGCAAGTGGGAGATTGTTGGAGATAGTGCCCTCAGAGTCAATTATTGGATCACAGGCACGTGATTGCAATGATTGAGGGGAGGACCTGTCCCAGTAGGACAGTCTTACTCGAGATGATAGTATGCTATCTGGTTTACCTTTATCATCGTGTACTGCTTTAGGTGACCTTACAGGTCACTATTGCACGTTGATAGAGCCCCTAGGATTCTTGCTTGACTACCGGCGGTATGAGGGCGATCATATACGTGAGAGCTGATAGTCTATAAGCACATCCTTAAATGGTCCCTAGTCGTGGGAGTTTCGAGACAGGGCATCGATACTCCAGAGTAGACTAGTGTATACAGTCGAGACCCCGACGAGGGGCGGTGGCCGGTCTCACAAGCCACTGGTGTCAGTTGGTTCACATAAGATGTATACAGGTGCTCATTGGGTTATGAGTACACCGGACAGGACTCGCCGGGAACCTGCTAGTTGGGTTTTATACCAGACGTCAGATAACAGTTCCCTGGTGACATGTGTACAGGTTAGTTCATCGACCTGAGATCATCATTTGTCTCGTGTGAGTTCCCACTGTGCTTTGATTACTACCCTACCACGGCTCAAAGGAGTCGTGCAAACAGGTTTTAGTTGGGTACAGTCCCAAGCCACATGGAGGCAGTGAGCGGATCTGCAGGGGTTCGTCTCTCCCGGTATTGGGGGTGAGGTCGCGCTGTGTCGAGGAGAGCCAGAACATGAAAAGTCCTTGGCCAAGGCAGGAGATTTGCTGGTAGGTATTCCAGTAGTATCTCAGGGTGTTCTGGGCTACACTCCGACACGACTTGTACCGCTTTTTGGGGTCTGACTTTTACCAACCCCCTAGGCCCGCCATGCGATGCTCATAGACGAACGGACCGGACTGTACGGATATTGTCATTGACAGGCTCAGTAGGGTGTCAGGATGAGTTCGCTCATCGACGTCCCTTTCGGTCAATACCTGGTGGCCCGTCACGTATTGGCTTATACCTCTGACGTGCTAGTGGTTAAATCCACAGCCAAGGTATTGACGAGTCTTTAGAGTCCACCACACTCAGTTACTCTGGTTTCGGGCGAAACGCTGTAGAGGCCGTATGGAGATATGGCAGGGCTCGATCAGATACGTGCGGTATTGCACGGATCATGATCGGACGGTTTTTACTAGCCGGTTTTGGTTTAAGCCGGATCCTAGTATTAGATAGTGTAGTTTTGTCTCTTTGCATTTGTGTTCAGTGGGAATACAAATGCGGGCATGTATATGCAGTAGTGGGTTTTCCTGTAATTTATTACGGGATCGGTTTTCTTGGGTTGCCAGTTTGCATTCCGTTCCGGCCGGTTTTCTTTTATTCTTTCGCGGCCGGACTTATCGTTGGAAGGGGTTAATTGCAAGTTCGCAATTAACTTACTTGTGAGGGACTTTCTTGCATTTGTAGCATTATGACGAGACTTGCATCATAATGAGATCCTTTTCTTGTCACTTCTATTGCCTTGATTGAGTTGAGTGTGGAGTTGATTTGGATTAGAATGGTTGTGACCATTTTCTTATTACATTGATATCTTTTCTTTTTCTCATTATGAAAAGGGGAAGAGGTTTTTTCTTTTTCTCTCTCCAATCTTCTTTGTGAGAAGAGGGGCCGGCCATTCTAGTGGAGAGAGAGAGGTTCATTTGGTGAGTGACTTGGTTATCTCATTTCCTTAGAAAAATTGAGAGCACCATTCTTCTTTCTCCAAAGTCTTTTTCTCCTCCTACACATCAAAGGCAACTTCAAGAACCCCAAAAGAGACAAGCTTCTACACTATTCTATAGCAAGCCTTAGACGCGTCGGCTAGCCAACTTCGCGCCCGAGTTACCTCGGTCAAGAGGCGGGAGCCCGTAAAAGATTCCGGCTACGTGGTGCCCTTTTTCCGACGAGCGAAGAGGTGACGGAGATTCCGCAAAAGATCGGAGTGGAGACGAAGACCGAAGGACACGGATCGCTTGGTATAGCATCTCTACTCTTTTTTATTTTGGTAGTTGCTAGGTTAATGGCCCGATCCGGGTAAAAAGTCGGCGGTGGTGCCGGTTTGCAAAGTTCGCAAAGTTTTTATTTCCTCGTTTCCGGCGTCGGATCGACGGCCGGGGCGCCCCCGCGGGCTTACAATCATATAGCAGTTCCCAGGTGACATGTGTACAGATTAGTCTGTTGACCTGAGATCGTCATTTGTCTCGTGTGAGTTCCCACTGTGCTTTGATTACTATCCAACCATGGCTCAAAGGAGTCGTGCAAACAGGTTTTAGTTGGGTACAGTCCCGAGCTACATGGAGGAAGTGAGCGGATCGTCGGGGATTCGTCTCTCCCGGTATTGGGGGTTGATGTCGCGTAGTGCACGAGTGGCCATCACCAGAAATCCTTGATCAAGGTAGTCGAGAATTACTGATCTGGATCAGTAGTTTCTCAGATTATGATGGGCTTCATACCGACACTAAATGTTGCGTTATTAGGGGTCTGACTTTATCCACCCCCTAGACTTGATATGCGATACTCTTAGATAAACATACAGTACTGTACGGATATTGTCATGGATAGGCTCAGTAGGGGTCATGATGAGTTTGCTCGTTGGCCTTCCTTTCGTTCAATACCTGGGTAGCCGTTAAGTACAGCTAGTGCCGATGACGTGCTTGTGGTTAATCCCATTGCCAGCATATTGACGAGTCTTTAGAGTCCTACATAGAGGGTTTCCCTGCTTCGGGCGAAACGATGTAGTGGCCGTATGGTTTTATGGCAGGGTTCGATCATATACGTCCACTTGTGCACGTATCATGATTCAGACGGATTTTACTAGTAGCTTTGGTTTAAGCTGGATACTAGTATTATGTTGTTGGATAATTTTCGTCTCTTTTGTATTCGTATTTTTCGGAATACAGATACAGGTATGTATATACGGATGAGGGGTATTGTTGTAATTTATTACAAGAATGATTCTAGAAGATGCCACCTCATTTTTGTTTTAACCTTTTCTTAAAAGATTTAATGAGGTGGAGTGATGAGTGTGATGGGCATTAATTCAAGCATGACTCATGTAGTGACTCATGGGTGTGACTCATGAAATACTATTGAGGCATGCTTGATATTTGTTGTAATTGTGAGATATTTTGTGAGGACTTGAGATATTATTTCTTGAGTTTCTTCATGCTTTTCTCATGCTCATAACACTTAGCATTTTTTTTTCATGAGTTGAGCTCTAACTTCACACTCTCATCTCTCATGGCTTCTTCTTATTCCTCCGCCCTAATAGTCTCATGTATTGGGAAACCTAGGGTGTTTAGAGATAAATTAATCCTTCATTAGACTCTACATATTCTAGGCTAACTGGTTTAGCAAACTAGATACCCTAGTTATCTCGGTTATGAGGTTGGAGCTCGATTCATAGACTCTTGGGTGGATCATCTTTGATGGAGGGAGACCGGCAACCAAACTTGATCATGGTGGTCACTAGGAGCTTAGGAAGGTGTTTAATGACCGAAGGACATGGATCATTCGGTATAACATTCCAAACTCTTTATATTGCTTGCTAAGTTTAGGGTTAATGGTCGATCCGTATTCATGGGCTATGTTAGCGTCAGTTTATAAAAATTTTGTTCCGCGATCGGCCATGGTTTGATGGCCAGGGTGCTGGCATAACCCAACATGGTATCAGAGCCACCCTTTAACCCTAATCTAGCTTGTTCTTACGTGCTTAAAAGATCGATCAAGAAAAATTCCCAAAATCACGATTTCATTTTACCTAGTTTCTGCCGATTTTTCAAAGTGGTCAAAAAAATTATTTCCAGAGTCTTAAAAATTCGTGCAGGGTATTTTAGAAGCCCAGAAGAAAATTAGGCACATGATCTTATTAAACCTCTGCGGAACCGCTGCATTTCGTGCCTATTTGCGGCGGTTCCGCGGTCGTTTATTGGCGTGTGCACAAAATTTTTTCTAGCATTCTATTACATGAAATTTTGATTTTCAGCATATTTTGTTTTTGGCCCAGATTTGTTTGAGTACTGGATTGCACTTGGGGCCAATACGGAAAGTTTTTGTCAATCGAAATTTTAAAATGCGTAAGTTTTTAGTAAATATATTACTATCTACGATCGTGAATGTCATTAGAGAGGTGCAACTAGTCTAATTGCTATATGCTCTTTTAAACGGGTTTGCGAACATGACATTCACGTTGATGTTCTGTGTTGTGCTGTGGTTGTGGTTGGATCGTCGTGGTGGATAGTCAGTGGTGCAATGGTAGTACGGTTTAGATTAATTTGTACATTTGATATTGCGGGGCGAGCGTCCGACATGTGGATTGCCGTCTCTGCCAGTTTGTATATTATTTGTTTGGGACACAACCGTGTTGAGGTCGATGTCACCGTTGTACATATATTTTCTTTTCTGTACTAGGATTACCCAAAGGCGGAATGCACGAATAGCCGGGTTCTATAGGGCGACGGGTCTGCATATCATAGCGTTGAGACGGAGGGGACCTTACTCTAAAATTGGAAGGCTATTCGCCGCATTCGTAGGGGGTACAGGTTGACCTACAGAGGGGTGCTCAAGTTACCAGATTCCGTGAAGTGCTGGGTGGCTCATTCACTTTGTTGATTGGGGTTGCCTCGCTTCTGGAATTGGCGGGTAACTTGCCGCACTCATAGGGGTCCAGGTTTTCATTGCACAGGCTATCCACATGATAGAGGACGTAGGGTCTCATTTGTGGCTCAAGTGAAACCCGAGGCTCCAAGATTATCCACCACTCTGTGTTGCTTGGCTGAGATTCTGTGATGTTGCTTTATATCATGCCTGGGACGATTGTTATATATATATACTAGTAGATGTTGTATATGTTTTCCACCCATGCTAGTCCATTCACCGCTCTGCCATTAGTTAAGTAACCTAACGGGTGATGACGGGCCCAGTAGCGAATGCGAATGGCATATGCGTACATTATATTTTCGTTCCATTATCTGGTGTGATATGTTTAATTGATGGGACTGCATTGATTCTGATCAATGGAAGGAAAAACAAACCTATATGATGTTGTTGGAACCAATTTTTTTATTTTTAAAACAGACATTTAGACATTTTCTTTTGCTTCGCACAGTGGTATTCGATTGGGATATCCTGCACCTCATTCGACGAGGAAAGGGCTGAGATCCCTTCATCGGGAGTGACCCCTTGGGCAAAAGTTTGTGTCATCGTAATAACTTTACTATAGTTGATTCTTTTGCTTTACATCGTGGTATTCGATGGGGAATATCCTGCACCTCATTCGACGAGGAAAGAGCCGAGATCCTTTCACAGAGAGTGACCTCTTTAGCAAAAATTTTTGCCACTATATATTTGTAAAACCACTCGGTTCCTTCAACGATATCAAGTTCATTACGTTAAAGGTTTTTCGCCAAAAACCAGCCGTAGCCCTCCATCATTTCCGATTAGTATTGCTTAGTATTCGTGCTATGTTTATATTAGCCATTCGCCGAGACGTAGTGTGCGGTAGCTCTGTAATGCTTTTCTGTTGCATGGATTTGTGGATTGGTTAGGAAAGTGTTGGATATATGTATGCCCTAGAGGCCATTATGTGATAGTGGATGTATTAATACATGTATATATATATATTCAGTGTACATTCTTGCTCGACATGATAGTATGCTATCTGGTTCTTCTTTATCTGACATGTTGATTTGATCATGCTTTTATTCATTCATACATGCTGATAAAGCTCTGAGGATATCGGCTTGACTACAGTGATTATGATAGAGATAATACTAGTGGGACATCTGTAGTCTATAAGCATATCCTGGAAAGTCCCTAGTCGTGGGTATATCGAGACGGGGCATTGATATACCAGAAGACTAGCGTATATGATACTAGACCCATACGATGGGCGATGAATGTTCCCACGTTCATCGATGTTTGACATCAAGATCATATACGGGTGCTCAGTGGTGACTGGGTACACTGGACGGACTCACCGAGAACTCATATATAGAATTATATCTATCGTCGGATAGCAGTTCTCAGGTGACACTGGTACAGGTTAGTCTGTAGACCCGAGATCGTCATAGAGTCTTGTGTGTTCTCCCACTTTACTTTGATTGCCATCCTACCACGGCTCTACTGAGTTGTGCAAACAGGTGGCCGTTGGGTACAGTCCCGAGACACACGAAGGCAATGAGCGATAGGAGGGGTTTCGTCTCTCCCGGTATTGGGAGTTGATGCTGTGCTGTGCCCGACTGGTTATATCAGCAAGTCCCTGGCCAGGGCAGCTGAGATTTGCTGATAAGTGTTATCAGTAGTTTCTCGATATGTTATAGACCATTCACCGGCACGACTTATTGAGTTATTGGGGTCGACGTGACCATCCCTAGGCTCGATATGCAGCATATCTGACGAAGAGACCGGACTGTACGGTAGTGTTGCCGGTTGGCTCGACGAGAGTTGTAGCGGGTTCGCTTGTTTTCTTCTGATCGCTCAATACCCAGGTGGCCGTTACGTTTAGCTGACCGCTTGCGACTTGGGGGTGCTTGATATGATCATCACCCACTGCCGGCGTATTGACGAGTCTTAGAGTCCCACAAAGGAGTTACCTGGTCCAGGCGAAACGTTGTGGTGCGCGTATGCGATATGCCATAGACCCGATTAAAATGCGTGTATGGGATATCGTATATTGATCGGGCGGCTTGCTTTTTGTGGGGTCTTTATCATTTAACCATTAGTTTTCTCACTTGAAACCTTTTCTTGTTCATGATGGATGTATGCATGCATGTATGCTATCTTTCTTTTAGTTTCATGCACATATGGATGCGCATACATACATACATACATACATACACCATCTATCATGGTTGATTACACATGGATAATGGTGGCAATATAAGACTCACACCATGGATAAATATATGGATTATTATTTGATTTTGTGTTTAAAACAAAATGGAAAAAGAAAGGATAATTCTTGACTTGTTTCTACATCCTTCTTTAACCTAACCATCCTCACCTACCTTTAACCTTGGATTAAACTTTCCTTCTATGTTTTAAACTCTAATTAAATACTAACTCAAACATTTAACCATGGTTTGAGATGAGGAGAAATAAAATATATATAAATATATTTCATTTCTTTTCTAAGGTTAATCTTTTCTCTTCTTCAAAAGAAAAGCCATCATCTTCCTCCTTCTTCTTCCTTTGCTCTCTAGTTTCTTTTAGTGAGCAAAACATACATCAAGAAAGGTTTTTGAAGTGAGAATTAAAACCACAACATCATTCTACACAAGTTTAGCCCACTTGTGTAGAGTGTTATCTTCATTTCTCCTCTTGAAAAGTGAAGTTGCAAGTTTGGACTAGAAGCTTCGGGTGGATCGTCGTGGACGCTAGAAGACTTCAAGAGAACCTTCCTCCAACACTCAAGAGGCCAAAGAGTCCAGCGAAGGGAGCTACAAAGGTTGTAGTCTCGAAACCCTAGCCTTTGTCGCTTATAAAATCTTGAAACCCTAATTTTCTAGGATAAGATCCTTTGTATGCTTGCTTAGCACCATAAAAATTTGATCTTTATGACATGTGATGCTTCCAAACTCTACATAGGGTGCTAGGTAAACCTAACATTGGTATCAGAGCTACTAGGCATTGGATGTCGACCTATGGGGGGTTCTCACTGTGTGACAGTGTGGCGAAGCATAGGCTCTTACCCCCAGGGTGTCTCGAGACCGGAAGGTGTTCCGGCGGGTTGTAGTCCTCGCAAGGGGGCATGCGTAAAAAGTAGCGGCTGAGTGACCCGTTGGTGCCACGGCGACCCCATTGGATGGGGTGGCTGCCTAACCTAACATTGGTATCAGAGCCGACCTAGAACATTAGACGACACTTTTACGAAGTAAAAAACCCGATCGGATCAAAATACGATTTTTCGAGACCTTCTCTGGACAAATTTTAAAATCTGACATTTTTCAGAATTAAAAATACTTTAAAAATATAGCAGGAAAATATAAGAAATACTGTGAAAAACGAACCAATGATCCGTACAAACCGCAGCGGAACCGCGGCAAATCCTTGCTTAGGCCGCGGTTCCGCGGCCGTACAGAGGCTTCATTGCTTCATCTTTGCACAGTAATTCATACAACTTCTTGTATATTATTTTAGGTATGTTTAATCTGAATTAAGTACTGTAAATTCTGGAGATGGTTTTGGACTCGACGATTTGATCGGAATTTTCATTTCGTTTCTTTTCCGGGTAAACTAGAAAGTATTGAGGTGTTTGAACGAGTATCATTTGCTTACTATTCACGGGGTTTAAATATTTTGGAGATACGTGCAAGTCTTTTTGTGGTGGACCCTCTAGAAGACAACAAACTTTAACTCGATTATGTGACCGTCTTGAACTGTCCTTAGAACCTTAGGGTTTGGGGCAGTACGGCGTGCCACATGTGAGGCGTTGGCTTGACCCTTCTACTGCTGGACCGCTACTACTGTGTCACACTCCGGGTTTTTTAACTCTGCTCAAGTGTTGAGCTTTAGTGAATCTTGGGTATTTGATCGTTCGTTCGAAAATTTTAACACTGTCTGTTTATCTGGAATGTGATACAATATGTGGAATTCATATAGTTTAGGCATGAAATACGAAGTATATGATATTTCGCATTTATGATGTCTAAAGTGTATGTGGATTCCAAATATTGTAGTTTTACACTTTCTTTTCTGTGACCGTAAGTGTAGTATGTTCGATATCGCCGGTTTCGTTGCTATACATCAACGACAATTGGGGTATGCATACTTACTTACATTGATAATATGTGATATTATGTGTTGCTGAGATATAATATGCAGGATTGTCGCGATCGAATAGTCGGGTTTTTTTTATGTGAGATGAGAGTTTTATATTTTCATTCATGTAAATTCAAATGTAATGTAATATTCTTTTATTTGGGGCACTTCCGGGTTGAGGTTGTGTCACCAGTGTTGTATATTATTTACTTTTCCATATTAGGATAGACCCAAGGAGGGGAGCACAAGTGACCGGGTTCTGGGGTTCAGTGGGAGGCCATCTCGAGGAGTCGAGACCGGGTCTCCTAAACTCCAGGATTGGTAGGGTCGCTTGCCGCTCTCGTAGGGGTCTAGGGGTGTGGGCTTGGCTATTTATCGCGACTGTGGAATCCGTATTTTCTATTGTTGGCTAAATACTAAATACGGACGTTCTAGTATATCCTACATTATATATATGTTTCTGCTGCCTGTGTTCTGAGATACCTGAGACGAATGACATATTATATATATGATATATAGTAGACGTTGCTTATATTTTACACCCGCGCTAGTCCCGTCCCGGTATGCCGTTAGTTAAGTAACCTAATGGTGCATAACGGAACATTGCGGCGAATGCGGATAGCATAAGCGTACGTGTTATTTTCGTTTCTTTTCTGTGATTGGCTTAAGGACTTAAATGATGGGATTACATTATGTCACGCCCCGCTTCCCAAAATACGGAATACGAGGGGTAGACAAGGCCAGCCATGCTCCTACGGTCAAGGAAACATCCTGCCGTAGTCACACTTCGGCTTCTAGCTTTACATGGTAAACAATATATAATGCGCTGGTAATGAGAAATGCAGTAACGGAATGTCACAATGTAAAGAACTGACCTGAGGGGGAACAAATGAATGTAACTCTGGATAGCAAGTCGAGGTGTCTGTGATACACGTCCAGTTCTGGTCTAGGCTAAATCTTCTCCTCACACTGAGCATGCATACTCAGGTCGTCAGAGCGACACAATAGCAATATAATATATATAAAATCAAGTCACAGTTCTACTAGTGGTAATAGATATGAATAATAGTAAATCAATGACAGCATGAATATGAATGTGCAGTAATCAATGCAGCGGAACAGTAAAGGCAGTAGAACGATATGCCACGTATGTCAACACAGTAAGTATATAAATGCCAGTATCCCTATCAGTCTCTAAGTCTCACTGTACAGGTCACTAAGCCTATCGTCAGTCCAAGTGTGAGAGTCAACCACTCGCGAGTGTCCTCCACCCAAGGGTAGAACCCAAGGGCAAGGGACCACGGGCCCAACATGTAACATGTATATCACGGTGTATATCACGTACCCTGTAAATCTCCATATATCTCCCTAAATATATAAGCTGGCATAGGACTCCCGAGATTCTGTTGAACTCACACTTAAACTACCCCACACCCCGTGGTCTACATCAAACGCTAACCATAACCTCAAATACCAATCGGTCTGTGACAAGTCTGCACGAGAACTGGAGACAGGATCTCCATCAAGCACGTCCCGACTAATATCCAAGATAAATGGCAGTGTCTGGTGCCTTATCTGTGACACCCATGCAAGAGCTTCCATAAGTGTCCCATACCACTTATAGTCACACGTACACGCGTCCCACAGACGTCGACAATGCAATAAAATAATAAGGTTCATTGATTGTGTACAAGTACGTGTCACTTCACTTATTCATTCACTTTCACTTATTCATTCACTTTCACTTATTCACTTTCACTTAATCATGGATACATGAACACTGACGTACTTGCCACAATCACCACTAAAATCTAACACTTGGTAAATGCACGATGTCACTAGGTTATCACTATAATGATATAGGTATGATATGATGCATGAACAGCATATGAAACATGATTAAGGTGTCATAAAATAGTATTCTATCACTTGCACGATTTATCATGAAATGTACGTGTACAGTATAGCGAAACGATAAACAGGTAATAATTAGTATATTCAGTTATCTATCCATAAAAATTGGTTTCATGCCAATCGGGTTCCAGGTTCACTAGTTATGGCCATTTCATTTTAAATGTTCACTGCTGGAAATCCAATTTCTGAACTGGAAGTCCGTTTCGTAACACATTTTACTCCCAGTTGGGAGCATAATTAGGCGACGCTACAGTTAAACTAATTGTAGATTTTACTGTTATCTTTCCAATTCATCAAACAGATTATCGATATCGGTTCTTTATTAAAAGTTATGTTATGTACAAGGTGCTGGTGTAAAAGGGATCACTGCAGAAACTGCAGATTACCACGGTAGTCTAAAATACAATTTAAATATCAAATGACGGTGAAACGACACGGGACCAACTTCAGGAGTTAGCTAACTAAATTCTCTACGCTACCATATAAGGTTCCGCGTATTTTCAGTTTACGGAAAGGGTGTACAGGTGTTACCAAGTTCAGGTATTCGAACGAACGTTTCCCCAAACTGCAGTTCAGGGCCGCGAATCGCCTCAGTATTCCTTGTTATAACTTATCAAAATGGAAAGATGAACTATAGGGTGTTGTAGGTTTATCAGTTGTCTTCGATACGAGCACTAGCACTCTGAGATCCGATAAATAGATAATTTATTATGATTTTAACCGTTCAGCTTGTCCGAGAAAATCAGATTTAACAAGGTTATCGGGTTGTCGAATTACGGGTAAAACGATAGTAATAAGATAACTATAGTATGTTAAGCAAGTGAAGGGGGTTCACTTGCCTCGATGACGATATCAAGAGATGGATCGGTCGAACGCTGCAATGCACGTCACGGATGCGGAAGTGGTCGTTGCAACAAAACCGGGGCTCGCGAGCCTTGGAACCGTAGTGGCGTGGCCTCGAATTCTTTCTTTTGATTGGCTGCAACTCGCATGGATTGACGTCGGCGGCGGTACTTGAAGGCTCCGAGTTCACAGAGATGAGGACGTCGATGGTAGAGTGGCCGTCGCGCAGTACGGAGTCATGGCCGGGGCAGGTGGAGGGAGTGCATGGAAGGAGAGAGAGTGTGTACGAGAGGGGAGAGGGAGTCTGTGAATGTGGGAATGGGAAGGTGATGGGATTGAATATATAAGGAGAATAGAGAATAATGTGGGTGTGTGTGTGTTGTAAAGATGAGTGTACTTGAGGAATGAGGGTGTAAAGGGAGAAAAAGAGTGAGGTGAGGGTGTAAAGTGAAGGTGAGTTGTAAATAGGAAGAGTAGGGTGTAAAGAGAAAAGAGAAAGAGATGTGGGGTGTAAAGATAAAAGGGAGAGAGGAGAGAACGTGCATGATTGAACGTGAGATTAGAGAGAGAATGTTAGGATTAGAATGGGTATAAATGAATATAATATTCGTCCGGTTTGAGATTTTGGCAAATACAAACTTACTCCAAAAAGCGTCCGGGTTGGGTCTAAAAATTCAGATTTAAAATATGAAAAATATATGTGGCGTCCAAATTTCAAAATGAATGCTCAGATAACGAAAATGCATACCCCCAAGATTGGATGCACGTAAAATGCACGTAGCGATTCAAAAAGTCTGTTTCAATAAACGGAACGAGAAAAGAAGTACGGATGTCACCACAGGGTCAGGTATGGGTTAGGATTTTAAAATAAAATATCAATATAAATAAATAAATTTTGTAAGCAACATTTTATATAAATACGGATATTGGCGTACAAAAGGAACTGGGTATTACACATTAATATGATTAATGTAAAGAAAATAAACCTAAAAAGATGTTGTAGAATCGGATTTGAAAACCACTCGGCTCTTTATGAAAAAGCTGTATTTTAAAAATTACGGAGCACAAGCCACTCCTTTTCAAAACCATTTGATTCTACGACGATATCAAGTTCAAAGCGTTAAAGATTTTCTTAAAAATCATCCGTAACCCTCCGTCATTTTAGGAAGTAGAGTACTTAGTATTCATGCTATGTTTGTTGACTTTAGTTAAGGCGTAGTGTACGGTAGCTAAGTGATGTCTTCCTACACTGCATATGATGCAGATTAATTAGGACATTCATGCGACTTTGTTGACCATCGTTAAGGGTCATATGGGTGGGTCTAATTGATCAAGAAATGACGGGTAGAACTTGACTGGTACTTATGATTTGTTGACCATAGTTAAGGTCATAAGTACTAGGGGTAAAAATTACATCGGGAATTTCAAGTGTTGCAATTTGTAATGAGATTGCATACTTTCCATGTGATAGTTGGATCCCGATCCCACTGTGGGCAATAGTTGCTCCTAGGAGAGTTTTGCAGTTTACAATTAGCTAACTCATTAGGTGTCTAGAAAGGTGTTAACGGGGCTACGCCTCTTGGAAAACGAGGTTACTTTAATTAGGTCCGTGCGAAAGCACGGGGAACCTCCCTCAAGTACCGACACTGGCCTGGCTGAATGGTTAGCGAAGTTGTAGACTGTAATTAATCCTGGCTAGTTTTCTTTTTAAGGTTTGAAAGAAAAACTTGATTAAAGCAGTGGGAGACATCGATTAGACAAGATAATAACCAATCTGATCTATGCAAGAGCTTTCGCTGAGTGTATTCTTTTCTCTCTCTTAATGGCAGATACCAATGACTGGACTCAAGCTTCTACTAGATAAAAAGAAACTGAATGGGACCAATTATAAAGACTGGCTGAGGAATCTGAAAATAGCCTTGACTTATGATAAAGTATCATATGTCCTCACGGCTTCAGCCCCGCCCGTCCCAGGTCCAAAATCCTCAGTTGCGGACATTGAAGTCCGCAAGACATGGGACGCTGACTGTGCCACGGCCAAATGCCTCGCGCTTGCATCGATGGATAACACACATCAAAAGCAGCACGAGGATATGGACATTCACGGTATATTGCTCCATACAAAAGAGTTGTATGGAGAGCAATCCCGCGTATTACGATACGAAGCATCAAAGAAATTGTTTCAGATGCGAATGGCCCCTGGCACATCAGTAGGAGACCATGTTCTGAAGATGATAGCTCTTATAGAAGAGCTTGAGGACCTTGGATGGACTATGGACAATGAACAATATATAGATATTATTCTGCAGTCCCTCCCCTCCACCTTTGCTCAATTCATAGTTAACTTCAACATGCATGGCATGGAGAAGGAGCTACCTGAACTCCTTAATATGTTAAGGAGTGCAGAGAGCACTATGAAGTCAGTAAAAACTCCCGTTATGACTGTTGGACAGTCTTCCTCTTCTCGCCCAAAGGCTAAGGCCAAGGGAAAAAAAAAGAAGAAAACCACCAATCCTAAGGGTGGAGTTAAAAAGGTGAAGGGAAAGGAAAAGTCCAAAGCTGGAGACTTAGGGAAAGGCGAATGTTTTCATTGCCACAAGACAGGATATTGGAAGCGCAACTGTACAGAGTACTTGAACCTCAAGAAGAAGCATGGGGATGCTTCCGCTTCAGGTGTGTTTGTGACAGAAACTTTTTTTCAATAAACTCTGCTTCCTGGGTATTAGATACCGGTTCAGGTTCTCACATTTGCAATTCTATGCAGGGACTGAGAAATAGCAAAGTTTTGAAGACAGGTGACCATACTCTCCGCGTTGGAAATGGTTCCAATGTACATACAGTCGCAGTGGGAGAGTATCACTTTGGGTTGCCATCTGGATGTATTTTGGTTTTGAACCCATGTTATTTTGTACCAAGTATGCTATGTAATATAATATCAGTTTCTTTGTTAGACAATGAAGGATATAACTTTATATTGCAGAACAATGTTATGAACATTCACCTGAATCAAATGTTGGTTGGGTATGGTACACTTAATAACGGGATATACGTCCTAAATCAAGACACAGTTTTCAGTATACAACACACTAATAAAAGAAAACTTTCAGAATTAAATGAAGCTTTTCTTTGGCACTGTAGACTTGGTCATATTAACGAAACAAGACTAAACAAGTTACACAAAGATGGATATTTAAACTCTTTTGAATATAAATCTTATGCGACTTGCCAGTCTTGTATCAAGGGTAAAATGACCAAAATCCCGTTTACCGGACACGGAGAAAGAGCTGCTCAGCTCCTGGGCCTCATACATAGTGATGTATGTGGGCCAATGTCTACACAGGCTAAAGGCGGTTTTTCATACTTCATTACATTCACTGACGATTTCTCAAGATTCGGTCATGTATTTTTATTAAAGCACAAGTCCGAAGCTTTCGAGAAATTCATTGAATATAAACAAGAATTAGAAAAAAAAACCAGCTTGAGTATCAAGATGCTTCGATCAGATCGAGGTGGGGAATACCTTAGTACAGAATTTGCAAACTTCATAAAAGAGAATGGGATTCTCTCTCAGCTCACTCCTCCTTACACACCACAGCACAACGGTGTGTCTGAACGACGGAATAGGACCCTATTAGATATGGTCCGATCCATGATGAGTGATGCTGAGTTACCCGTCTCATTTTGGGGGCATACATTGGAGACTGCAGCGTTTCTGCTAAACAGGGTTCCGACCAAAACTGTGTCTACCACGCCATATGAGATATGGCATGGGAAGAGACCATCTCTTAAAAGAATTAAGATTTGGGGTTGCCCGGCATATGTTAAAAAGCAGAATCCGGACAAACTCGAGACACGGTCAGTCATGTGTAATTTTGTGGGGTATCCAAAGAATTCTTATGGATATTTATTTTACCACAAAGAGGAACAAAAGGTGTTTGTTTCTCAGTATGCCACATTCTTGAAAAAAGAGTTTTTCACAGATAAAGATGATGGCAAAGTGGTGGATCTAGAAGAGGTTCTAGAGACACAAACTACAAATGACGATTTAGTTGAACCGGCTGTTGCAATAGAAACTGAGGAACCTCGGCCACTCCGAAGGTCTGGTAGGACTTCTCGCCCACCAGAGAGGTACTACGGTTTCCTCATTAATGGTGACGGAGAAGACTGCATCATGGATGATGATGATCCTACCAGTTTTCAGCAAGCTATCACGAGTGGTGACTCTGTGAAGTGGCTGGATACCATGAGATCCGAAATGGAGTCTATGTACACCAACAAAGTATGGACTTTGGACATTGTACCCCCTGGGGTAAAACCTGTGGGATGCAAATGGATCTTTAAAAGAAAGGTTGGTGTAGATGGGCAGGTAGAGACCTATAAGGCAAGACTTGTGGCAAAGGGTTTTCGCCAAAGACCAGGTTTGGACTATGACGAAACTTTTTCGCCCGTAGCCATGCTTAAATCCATTCGGATCCTACTTGCTATTGCTGCTCACTACGACTATGAAATCTGGCAGATGGACATTAAAACAACATTTCTAAATGGAGATTTAGAAGAGTGCGTTTATATGGATCAGCCAGAGGGCTTCATTAACAGTGGGAGCAGCGGGAAAGCATGTAGATTGCTTAAATCCATATATGGGTTAAAGCAGGCATCTCGGAGTTGGAACATCTGTTTCGATGATGTTATCAAAGAGTTTGATTTCATCAAAAATCCAGATGAACCTTGTGTTTATAAGAAGGCTGTAGGAAGAGCTGTCACATTCCTCATATTGTACGTGGATAACATTCTTCTGATAGGAAATGATGTTCCTATGCTACAGTCGGTCAAATCTTTCTTATCACTAAGGTTCTCCATGAAGGACCTGGGTGATGCCACTTACATCCTGGGCATAAGGATCTATAGGGATAGATCTAAAAAGTTATTGGGATTGTCCCAAACCAAGTACATCAACACCATCCTAAAAAGGTTTAGTATGGAAGACTCCAAGCGGGGTGCCTTACCCGCTTGCCATGGAGTCACTCTTTCCAAGGATTCTTATCCAAAGACCGATGAAGAGAGAGCTCACATGAGCATTATACCCTATGCTTCGGCAGTAGGATCTATAATGTATGCGATGTTATGTACACGCCCAGATGTAGCTTATGCACTTAGTGTTGTAAGTAGGTATCAATCCAACCCAGGGGAGAACCACTGGACACCTGTGAAGAACATTCTTAAGTACTTACGAAGGACTAAAGAATTGTTCTTGGTGTATGGTAATACAGATCTCCAAATGGAGGCCTTTACCGATTCGAGCTTCCAGAGCGATAAGGACGACAACAAATCTATCTCAGGGTTTGTATTTACCCTCAATGGAGGGGCGGTAAGTTGGAAGAGTTCCAAACAGGATACCGTTGCAGACTCTACGATGGAGGCTGAGTACATTGCTGCAAATGATGCCGCCAAGGAAGCCGTCTGGATGAAGAAGTTCGTCTCGGAGCTAGGAGTAGTTCCAACCATTATTAATCCAATACCCTTGTATTGTGATAATAATGGGGCTATGCGTTAGCCAAGGAGCCCAAGTCCCATCAGCGATCCAGACACATCCTGAGGCGCTTTCATTTGAGCCGGAAGATTGTAGATCGCCGCGAGATCGAGATTAAGAGAGTAGACACAAAGAATAATGCTACGGATCCACTCACCAAGGCCCTCCCTCAGCTGCAACATGAGCGACTTTTTGAGATGTTGGGTATGAGATACGCCAATAACTGGCCTTAGTGCAAATGGGAGATTGTTGGATATATGTATGCCCTAGAGGCCATTATGTGATAGTGGATGTATTAATACATGTATATATATATATATATATATATATATATATTCAGTGTACATTCTTGCTCGATATGATAGTATGCTATCTGGTTCTTCTTTATCTGACATGTTGATTTGATCATGCTTTTATTCATTCATACATGCTGATAAAGCCCTGAGGATATCGGCTTGACTATAGTGATTTTGATAGAGATCATACTAGTGGGACATCTGTAGTCTATAAGCATATCCTGGAAAGTCCCTAGTCGTGGGTATATCGAGACGGGGCATTGATATACCAGAGTATACTAGCGTATATGATACTAGACCCATACGATGGGCGATGAATGTTCCCACGTTCATCGATGTTTGACATCAAGATCATATACGGGTGATCAGTGGTGACTGGGTACACTGGACGGACTCACCGAGAACTCCTATATGGAATTATATCTATCGTCGGATAGCAGTTCTCAGGTGACACTGGTACATGTTAGTCTGTAGACCCGAGATCGTCATAGAGTCTTGTGTGTTCTCCCACTGTACTTTGATTGCCACCCTACCACGGCTCTACTGAGTTGTGCAAACAGGTGGCCGTTGGGTACAGTCCCGAGACACACGAAGGCAATGAGCGATAGGAGGGGTTTCATCTCTCCCGGTATTGGGAGTTGATGCTGTGCTGTGCCCGACTGGTTATATCAGCAAGTCCCTGGCCAGGGCTACTGAGATTTGCTGATAAGTGTTATCAGTAGTTTCTCGATCTATTATAGACCATTCACCAGCACGACTTATTGAGTTATTAGGATCGACACGACCATCCCTAGGCTCGATATGCAGCATATCTGACGAAGAGATCAGACTGTACGGTAGTGTTGCCGGTTGGCTCGACGGGAGTTGTAGCAGGTTCGCTTGTTTTCTTCTGATCGCTCAATACCCGGGTGGCCGTTACGTTTAGCTGACCGCTTGCAACTTGGGGGTGCTTGATATGATCATCACCCACTGCCGGCGTATTGACGAGTCTTAGAATCCCACAAAGGAGTTACCTGGTCCAGGCGAAACGTTGTGGTGCGCGTATGCGATATGCGCATAGACCCGATTAAAATACGCGTATAGGATACCGTATATTGATCGGGCGGCTTGCTTTTGGTGGGGTCATATGTGATATGGCCGGATTGATAAATCAAGTGTTGATTTATCATTTAACCATTAGTTTTCTCACTTGAAACCTTTTCTTGTTCATGATGGATGTATGCATGCATGTATGCTATCTTTCTTTTAGTTTCATGCACATATGGATGTGCATACATACATACATACATACATACATACACCATCTATCATGGTTGATTACACATGGATAATGGTGGCAATATAAGACTCACACCATGGTTAAATATATGGATTATTATTTTATTTTGTGTTTAAAACAAAATGGAAAAGGAAAGGATAATTCTTGACTTGTTTCTACATCCTTCTTTAACCTAACCATCCTCACCTACCCTTAACCTTGGATTAAACTTTCCTTCTGTAAGCCCGCGGGGGCGCCCCGGCCATCGAACCGACGCCGGAAACGCGGAAACAAAAACTTTGCGAACCGGCACCACCGCGGACTTTTCACCCGGATTGGGCCATTAACCTAGCAACTAGCAAAATAGAAAAGAGTAGAGATGCTATACCAAGCGATCCGTGTCCTTCGGTCTTCTTCTCCACTCCGATCTCCTGCGGAAAGTTCGTCACCTCCTCGCTCGTCGGAAAAGCACCACGTAGCCGGAATCTTTTACGGGCTCCCGCCTCATGACCGAGGCAACTCGGGCGCGAAGTTGGCTAGCCGATGCGTCCAAGACTTGCTATAGATATAGTGTAGAAGCTTGTCTCTTTAGGGTTAATGAAGTTGCCATGGATGATGTGGAGGAAAGGAGAATAAGCTATGGAGTGATGTGTGTAATCCTTTTTCAAGCAAGCATAAAAATGAGATGATATCTTTTCACCACTAGAAAATTGATCCTCTCATCTCCCTCCCCCAAAGGAATGGCCGGCCCCTCTCTCTAGAATAAGATTGGAGAGAGAAAAATAAAATGGCATAACAATATATGAAGATTAGATCAAATTATCTCACATCCAAATCCTATCAAAAACTAATCAATCCCATTTCTCATTAATGCAAAAGAAGAGAAAGAAAAAGAATCTCATGATGCTAGTCTCATCATAAAGCCCTCAAATGCAATAAAGCCCTCCACAAATAAGTTATTTGCAAACTGCAAATAACCCCTCCAACGAAAGTCCGGCCGTGAAGGAACAAAGGAAAACCGGCCGGAACGGAATGCAAACTGGCAACTTCAGAAAACTGATCCCATAATAAATTACAGGAAAACCCCGCTACTGCAAAAACATGCCCATATTTGTATTCCTACTGAACACAAATGCAAAGAGACAAAATCTACACTAACTAATACTAGGATCCGGCTTAAAGCCAAAGCCAAAGCCGGCTAGTAAAAAACCGTCCGATCACGATACGTGCAATACCGCACGTATCTGATCGAACCCTGCCATATCTCCAAACGGCCTCTACAGCGTTTCGCCCGAAACCTGAGTAACTGAGTGTGGTGGACTCTAAACACTCGTCAATACTATGGCTGTGGATTTAACCACTAGCACGTCAGAGGTATAAGCCAATACGTAACGGGCTACCAGGTATTGACCAAAAGGGACGTCGATGAGCGAACTCATCCTGACACCCTACTGAGCCTGTCAGTGACAATATCCGTACAGTCCGGTCCGTTCGTCTATGAGGATCGCATGGCAGGCCTAGGGGGTTGGTAAAAGTCAGACCCCCAAAAGCGGTACAAGTCGTGTCGGAGTGCAGCCCAGAACACCCTAAGATACTACTGGAATACCTACCAGCAAATCTCCTGCCTTGGCCAAGGACTTTTCATGTTCTGGCTCTCCTTGACACAGCGCGACCTCACCCCCAATACCGGGAGAGACGAACCCCTGCAGATCCGCTCACTGCCTCCATGTGGCTCGGGACTGTACTCAACTAAAACCTGTTTGCACGACTCCTTTGAGCCGTGGTAGGGTAGTAATCAAAGCACAGTGGGAACTCACACGAGACAAATGACGATCTCAGGTCGATGAACTAACCTGTACACATGTCACCAGGGAACTGCTATCTGACGTCTGGTATAATCCCAACTAGCAGGTTCCCGGCGAGTCCTGTCCGGTGTACTCATAACCCAATGAGCACCTGTATACATCTTAGGTGAACCAACTGACACCAGTGGCTTGTGAGACCGGCCACCGTCCCTCGTCGGGGTCTCGACTGTATACACTAGTCTACTCCGGAGTATCGATGCCCTGTCTCGAAACTCCCACTACTAGGGACCTTTTAAGGATGTGCTTATAGACTCCAGCTCTCACTTATATGATCGCCCTCATACTGCTGGTAGTCAAGCAAGAATCCTAGGGGCTCTATCAACGTGCAAGAGCGACTCGTAAGGTCACCTAAAGCAGAACATGATGATAAAGATAAACCAGATAGCATACTATCATCTCGAGTAAGACTGTCCTACTGGGATAGGTCCTCCCCTCAATCATTGCAATCACGTGCCTGTGATCCAATAATTGACTCTGAGGGCACTATCTCCAACAATCTCCCACTTGCACTCAAGGTTAATTATTGCGATGTCGCATACTCACAGCCCGTGTGATACCGAACACCCAACTCCTCTACTAGTCAGTTTCACAAAGCTCGTTTGCGAAACTATTGCGTTCCAGGAATAACCTCAGTGAATGGATCCGCTCTGGTGTTTCTTTCTATGTCTCTCTTTATCTCAAGTTCGCGGAGAAAGCCATCTCCCGAAATGAGCAATACCTGTCTTAGAATGTCTAGATGTCTGATGGGACCTAGCTCTTAAATGAACTCCAAATCCAAACTTCTTAGACTGTATCGTCAACTGAACTTAATCAGTATCCTGCGCCATGCCTTCCCTCAGTATCCACCTGGACCAACTGTCCAAAATACTGCCCCTCGTCAGAAGGAAAACTATAACTCTGACAGCCACTCTGCCATCCAGGTCACCTTGGAAGCCTGGAATGATAACTGTCTCCCGAAGGAGAATGCTGTTATCATATCTCTAGAACATTCACTTATGTTCTAAAACTGCTTCCGACTGTTTCCCAAGGATTGGATCAATATCAACTTATTGCATCTACTGCAAGAACAACATCTGGTGTGGTACTTGACATCTCATGATTGACTCAATTGCCTAAGCAAGTGATCTGCCAATCATGCGTATCCCTATCCCCTTTAGTCTGTAAGACACCTTTAGAGAGGGTGACTCCATCACCTGCAGGTACACTACCGTGCCAGGAGTCGTCCATTCTAAATACTGATAGAATGCTGTCAAGGTACCCAGATTGGGAAACCACCCAAATCTAGATCTAAAACCATAGATCTAGTAACCAGAATGTCTGATATAAAATCCAAATCCTATGTAGAGAAACTACTGTGTGACGACCAAAGTATAACCGATCGTAGTATAGGAATATCACTTCCTACTCTGTGTATGTCATCAAATACCAGGACATCACACCCTACTACCTTCTCAACAGATCCATCCCCTATTCTGATGAAGTCAAATCTATGACTGTCATATCAGAAATAGATGATCTATCTCCGCTATCTCTGCTTTAGTCTATAAATAGACATAAGCCAGATGTCCACCAATGCTTCCACTGCTCCCACTGACTACGACAACCCTCTGGCAGAGTCATATACACGTACGCTTCTAAAACCTGTTTAGAACGACGCTATACTCATCCTCCTGCCGGGTCTCATAGTCTGGAACAACAGCAATGGCAAGTCTGGGTAAACAAGAACCTCCCTGCTACCGTCCTTGAGCATACCGAAGTACCTCTCGAGCGCCTGAGGTTACCCACCAAATCTACGGAGTGGCCAATGGAATGTCAAGCCAGATTGAATCTTTAGGTTCTTATCAAATCTTCAGTAATCGTTTGCGGTTCTGGAATCACTTCCAGTTCTACCATACTCCCACGACTATTTTCTGAAAAAAAAATATTTTTAATAAAACTGTGGCGAGTCAAGAACAATATCACTATTGATCTTCCAGATGGTAGAATATCAACCCTCGTCATAGCCCGGGTTAACCCACAAACAGCTATTACAGAAGCGTGCCTTGAGTTATCCAGAGTCTGGTTTTAAGCATAAGCCAGACAACTCCCCGTATCTTAACAATGTCAAGATATGAACTGTTCTATATCCAATATAGAAACAGAGGCACTGATTTAATTGAACCAGATTCAAATCATGCAGCTGTCTCCAGTGCATGTCAACTGAATGGAAGGATGCCGATCAGCGTTACTCAACTTAGGATTGCTTCCAATTATGAGTAACCTGAAAAAGAAGCAAGTTCTCTTAACCACTACTATCAACTGAATACCATGTACAAGTATCTACATCTTCGATCACTTTGAAGAATCCCGATGCTTGCAACACCTGTTTCTCTAATTTATTCTTATACCTATAACTTCTCAAAACTTCGACCCTGTGTTTCTACAAAACACCTGTCTAAGAACTAGAGAAGTCATAAGTAAACAGAATACAGTACGAGGACCAACCCCTCTGTCCTGTTCGACACTGGACAATATACAATACTCTGTATAAGTCCCCTGAGTCTAGTGACTCATTCACTGTGTGTCGTAGGTTGAAAACTGTACTTATGGTTAAGAAGAACTACACCGTTGTTCAATACTCCTTACCTAACCATATCTGGTATAGGTAAATGTCATAGACATAATTTCAAAAAGGTATGTCTCACTCTATAAAAATAGACGTACATATATATCAATTTGAAATTGGTGCACAACAACGGATATTAAAAACCAAATATTTGCCGACCGGCAAACAACCGAGGTGGCTTCCTCAAATATCACCAATTCCAACGAATCCCGATATAATGAGGATGATCACCTAATTCCCAATAACTTACTCCCACTCATCATCTGTAAAACCATACAGATGTGAGAATCATACCTGGTAAATACATACCCTGGAGCAAGTGTCTAATTGGGAAATCAGTTTTCTATTAACAGTACACAGTGAAACTGAAACATTGAAATGTTTCGATAGGGTATCCTGGTATTCCTAGTAATGCCTCTTCCATCATCTAGATTCACGACTGTAACCTTATAATTCTTTGCCACCTCTCCAAATCCCTTTTTATGTCTTTAGTCATTACTTTCTGTACACCCCTTTAGGCCAAATGGTTTTCTTCTTTCCCTACCGTTCGGCACCAGCCTATGGTTTGGAAGAAGACTATCCAAAAAGCATAAAGGGTGTACTGTCCTAATCCTAGGAGCACTCGCAACGTGAGAGAAGGTGAAGATAAAAGACACCTGAATGCACTTTATTCCTATTTCTCCTGAACCAGGATCCATCCCCGAACTGGAACAAGTTCCTTTCGAGTTCGTATATAACCATACGATGGATTATCTAATAAACTGGGATCTTCGTAGTGATACGGAGTGTCCTAGAGAAATACAAAGGTGATTTAGGATTGGCGAAGAAATACTTGGTTTGGTCGTGAATAGCAGTCGCAATTTACTTTGCCCTCTTACTAATCCCTTGCTTTGTCTGAACTTAATACCTTCTGTACACCGTTTAGGCTAATTGGCTCTCTTCATTCCCTACCGGTCGGCACCAGCCTATGGTTTGGAAGAAGACTATCCAATTTGCGTAATAGGTGTACTACTCCTAAACCAAGGAGTACTCGCAACCTGAGAGAGAAGGTAAAATGAAAAGACAACTGAATAGTCCTATTCGTTTTCTCTAGAACCAGAAACCATCCTCGAAGTCCTTCGAGTTCGTATATAACCATACGATGGTTTTGTCCAATGGAAGTGGACGTTCGTAGTAATACGGGGTGTCCCGGAGAAAAGGGTAAAAGTAGGAGTGGCAAAGAGGTTTGCAACTCTGACAATCCAAAAGCCTGTGTTAATTAGGTTCGGTCAACTTGGTCACTGAGTCATAGTCTAGGGTCGGTTCAATGGTCGCTGCCAAAGAGAGAGAGAAAAGAAACACTCAGCGTGCACTCTAACCTAGATCAGAATGGTTGTCACTTTATCTAATCAGGAAACCTCCCACTGTAACTCAAATTCTTCTCCAAACCTGAAAGAAGAATTAGCCGGGATCACCCGAGGAGTAAACCAACTCATCAGTGGGAATCGGGATCCAACTATCATCGCATGATAACTTGACGGAATCCGCTCACGTTATCACTGTAAGTCCACGTTGCCACCCCCGGTTCTTACGGGGAGGCGGAAACGGTATAAAAATCAAATTTTTAGTGCAAGAGGCAACACGGACTATGCAAGGTCGGGATCGTTGTCTAAACTAAAACTAGCAACCTAGCTAAAGAAGTTTAGCTACTCGGATGAAGATGGTTATACCTAGACTTGAACTCCTTCGTCTTCAAACTTTGTAGAGGTTGATGGTTCTCCTTTGTCGCCTTCTCCCGTCGAAGATGGATCCACCTCGAAGGCTCGACCTTTGGGCTCTTTCTCGTACTTGGAGTGAACTAGAATCGCCGGCTTGCTAGACCCTTGATCCTAGAGTGAGTAGAGAGTGTTTAGGGTTTGCTTTCGTTTTTCAAGAGAAGGATTCTCAACTCATGAGAAGGTTTCTCTTGACTAGAGGAAGAAGAAGATGAAGTGAAGAGAGAGAGTGAGAATGATAGAATGAGCCTCTCTTTTCCTTTTGCAACCATGACAAAAGAAAAAGGAAAATCAAATAATAATAATAATCAAAAATGAAAAAGGTTTGATGGATAGTTTAGAATGACTAATATCATTACAAGCATTAAATGAATAAAGCAAGAATGAAAAGGCATCTTGCATTTGTAATGATGATAGTCAAATGTTCAACCATGGTCAACAAGTCAACCATGGTCAACAAGTCAACAAAAACTAACCATGACACAATTTCATTTTATTATATATTATTAAATGATATAATACAAATCCATTAGGGTTTGGAAAAAGACGACTGTCAACTGTGCATACGCACCCGTTCCGAAACCCTAATGGAAATCATCTTCCTCCTCCTCAAATAACTGTGCATACACACCTGCATTCTTGTTCCGAGGAACATGAATACTGAGAGATAAAAGCAACCCCAAATACTATACCAGTATCCGGCTCAAACCAGAGCCCGCTGGTAATATCTGTCCGGACTCCAAACGTGCACAAGTGCGCGGATGAGAACGAACCCTGTCGCAAAACCATGCGACCTCTACTCTGTTTTGCCCATAGGCGAATACCTTCTGTGTGGGACTCTAAAGACTCGACACTACGCTGGCAGTGGGTTTAACCACAGACCGCAAGCGGCACTAGCTGTGCGTAACGGTCCCCAGGTAGATGTCGACAAGAAGGCTGACGAGGTGAAACCCCATCTGTACTCCTACTGAGTCTGAATGTGACAGTCTCCGTACAGTCCGGTCTGTTCGTCTGATACATCGCATGGCGGGCCTAGGGGGCGGTAAACGTCAGTCCCCCAATAGCGGTACAAGTCGTGCCGGAGCGAAGCCCAAAACACCCTGAGATAACACTGGAAACCTACCAGTATATCTCGTTTGCCCTGGCCAGGGACTACTCGTGTAATGGCTCTCCTAGACACAGCGCGATGTCAACCCCCAATACCGGGAGAGACGAATCCTGTCTAACCGTCACTGCCTCCAAGTGCTTCGGGACTGCACCCAACCACCACCTGTTTGCACGACTCCTTTGAGCCGTGCTAAGGGAATTGATCAAAGTGCAGTGGGAACACACTCGAGGCGAAGTGCCAGTGTCAAGTCAGCGGACTAAGCTGTACTCATGTCACCTGGGAACTGATGACTGACGATAGGTATAATACCAACCTGTCAGTTCCCGACGAGTCCTGTCCAGTGTACTCGTAACCCAACGAGCACCCGTATACTATCTCCAGTACGACGTACTGATGGCTGTGGGACAGACCACCTCCCACACTGGGATGAGAAGCGCATACGCTAGTCTACTCCGGAGTATCGATGCCCTGTCTCGATAGTCCTGCGACTAGGGACCTGTATAAGGATGTGCTTATAGATTACCCAGCCCCCACTAGTGTGACTGCCATCACAACGCTGGTAATCAAGCAAAGATCCTAAGGGCTCCACTAATGCGTATAAGTGATATAATAAAATAAACACAAGTACACATTGAAGTAGAGACAAACCAAGTAGCATACTACTATTTTGAGCAAGATTGTATATACAAGGTGAATATCCCAAGCATCCATTAAGTAATATACAAACTAGTATGATACAGTAATGGCCTCTAGGGCATATACACTAACAATCACACTCCAGAAGGTATGCGTATATCTGGCAAGTTTCAGTTCTTTTGAAACTCCCGATGTGGATTTTTACCCCATGCTCTTATGACCTTGACTTTGGCCAACATATCATAAGTCACATGTCAAGTTCTACCCGTCATTTTCCTAGTTAATTTGAACCCATCCGTACCTACCCTTGACTTTGGCCAAAATGGCAGTACGACTGTCCTAAGCCAACGCATCTATCTATGCTGCATATGAATACCCAACAGCTACCAAACACTGTGCCTTGACTTTGGCCAACATACACAGCTTGAATACTATTAACTATCCATATGAAACGACGGAGGGCTACGAATGGTTTCTGGCGAAAACCTTTAACGTAATGAACTTGATATCGTTGAAGGAACTGATAGCTTTTAAAATATAGTGACGAAAACATTTGCTAAAGAGGTCACTCCCGGTGAAGGGATCTCGGCTCTTTCCCCGTAGAATGAGGTGCAGGATATTTCAACTGAATACCACGATGCAAAGCAAAAGTAATCGGCTATAGTGAAGTTATTGCCCTGACGCAAACTTCTGTCCAAGGGGTCACTCCCGGTGAAGGGATCTCGGCCCTTGCCTCGTCGACTGAGGAGCAGGATATTCCAACTGAATACCACGATGCAAAACAAAAAGGAACGCTCTTGCAATAACAGCTTTTGAAAAAGTGTTCCAACAACATCAGAATAGGTTTGTTTATCTTGCATTGATCTGAATCAACGCAGTCCCATCAATTGATCACACCAGTAAAGAACGAAAATATACTGACGTACGTATATGCCATCCGCATTCGCCACTGGGTCCCATCATCACCCGTTAGGTTAGCTAACTAACGACAGAGCGGGGACTGGACTAGCGTGGATGAAAAACATATACAACATCTACTAGTATATATACAATATATAATTTTCGCTCAAGGCGTGATAAAAATGCAGCAACACAGAAATGTATAGCAACACAGATCAATACAGATATCTGGGATCCCCGGGTTTCACAGAGCCGCTTCTGAAACCCGACGTTCCCCTGGTCGTGTGGATAGCCTGTGCAATGAAATCCTAGACCCCTACGGGTGCGGCAAGTTACCCGCCAAAACCTGAAGCGAGGCAGTCCCCTTCAGCAACGTGAATGGACCACCCAGCACTTCACGGAATCCGGTAACTTGGGCACCCCTTCTTGGGTCAACCTGTACCCCCTACGAGTGCGGCGAATAGCCCGCCAATTCTAGAGTAAAGCCCCCTCCACTAAAAACCATGAGATGCGGGCTCGTTGCCCTCTAGAACCCGGTTGTCCGTGCACCCCTCCGCGGGGTAATCCTAGTACAGAAAGTAAAATATACATACACCGGGTACATCGACCGCAACCTGGTCGTGCCCCAAAAGAATAATACAAACAGGCAGTGACGGCAGTCCACATGTCGGACGCTCGCCCCGCAATATCAAAGGTACACAATACAACAATACTGTACTAACATTGCAACTAGGCTATCCCCCACGACCGATCCGCAACAACACAGCAAAACACAGAACATCAACGTGAATGTCACGTTCGCAAATCCGTCTAAAAGGGATATAGCAGATAGACTGGATTTACCGATCAAGTGACATTCACGGTCGCAGATATAATGTAAATACTGTGAACTGGCATGTTTAAATTATCCGATCGAACAAATTTATCAAAGTGGGCCCCAAGCAATACTGTAGCACTTACAGAAAATCTGGGCCCAAAAATAATATCCCCAAACCCCTATTTCCTATTCAAAAGCCCACTGGAAAAATATGGTGCAACGATTCCTCTTAACCACCGCGGAACCGCGGCCAAACCAGGGGCTTGGCCGCGTTTCCGCGGTCGAAGTAAGGAATCACTGAACCGTATTTTTCCAGAATTCTTAGAATTTCTTGCATGTCTTTCTGCAATGACCGGAAAAATTTTTGGAGCTGGAAAAATTTCAACAGAGAACACATGCATACAAAACACGGTTTTTAGGAAATTTTGTTCGATCGGGTTTTAAACACACTAGAACATGCTAGGCTAAGTTAATGGCGTGGCTCTGATACCAATGTAAGCCCGCGGGGGCGCCCCGGCCGGCGAACCGACGCCGGAAACGCGGAAACAAAAACTTTGCGAACTTTGCAAACCGGCACCACCGCGCACTTTTCACCCGGATCGGGCCATTAACCTAGCAACTAGCAAAATAGAAAAGAGTAGAGATGCTATACCAAGTGATCCGTGTCCTTCGGTCTTCGTCTCCACTCCGATCTCCTGCGGAAAGTTCGTCACCTCCTCGCTCGTCGGAAAAGCACCACGTAGCCGGAATCTTTTACGGGCTCCCGCCTCATGACCGAGGCAACTCGGGCGTGAAGTTGGCTAGCCGACGCGTCCAAGACTTGCTATAGATATAGTGTAGAAGCTTGTCTCTTTAGGGTTTATGAAGTTGCCATGGATGATGTGGAGGAAAGGAGAATAAGCTATGGAGTGATGTGTGTAATCCTTTTTCAAGCAAGCATAAAAATGAGATGATATCTTTTCACTACTAGAAAATTGATCCTCTCATCTCCCTCCCCTAAAAGAATGGCCGGCCCCTCTCTCTAGAATAAGATTGGAGAGAGAAAAATAAAATGGCATAACAATATGTGAAGATTAGATCAAATTATCTCACATCCAAATCCTATCAAAAACTAATCAATCCCATTTCTCATTAATGCAAAAGAAGAGAAAGAAAAAGAATCTCATGATGCTAGTCTCATCATAAAGCCCTCAAATGCAATAAAGCCCTCCACAAATAAGTTATTTGCAAACTGCAAATAACCCCTCCAACGAAAGTCCGGCAGTGAAGGAACAAAGGAAAACCGGCCGGAACGGAATGCAAACTGGCAACTTCAGAAAACTGATCCCGTAATAAATTACAGGAAAACCCCGCTACTGCAAATACATGCCCGCATTTGTATTCCCACTGAACACAAATGCAAAGAGACAAAATCTACACTAACTAATACTAGGATCCGGCTTAAGCCAAAGCCGGCTAGTAAAAAACCGTCCGATCACGATCCGTGCAATACCGCACGTATCTGATCGAACCCTGCCATATCTCCATACGGTCTCTACAGCGTTTCGTCCGAAACCTGAGTAACTGAGTGTGGTAGACTCTAAAGACTCGTCAATACTATGGCTGTGGATTTAACCACTAGTACGTCAGAGGTATAAGCCAATACGTAACGGGCTACGAGGTATTGACCAAAAGGGGCGTCGATGAGCGAACTCATCCTGACACCCTACTGAGTCTATCAGTGACAATATCCGTACAGTCTGGTCCGTTCGTCGATGAGCATCGCATGGCGGGCCTAGGGGGTTGGTAAAAGTCAGACCCCCAAAAGCGGTACAAGTCGTGTCGGAGTGCAGCCCAGAACACCCTAAGATACTACTGGAATACCTACCAGAAAATCTCTTACCTTGGCCAAGGACTTTTCATGTTCTGGCTCTCCTCGACACAGCGCGACCTCACCCCCAATACCGGGAGAGACGAACCCCTGCAGATCCGCTCACTGCCTCCATGTGGCTCGGGACTGTACCCAACTAAAACCTGTTTGCATGACTCCTTTGAGCTGTGGTAGGGTAGTAATCAAAGCACAGTGGGAACTCACACGAGACAAATGATGATCTCAGGTCGATGAACTAACCTGTACACATGTCACCAGGGAACTGCTATCTGACGTCTGGTATAATCCCAACTAGCAGGTACCCGGCGAGTCCTGTCCGGTGTACTCATAACCCAATGAGCACCTGTATACATCTTAGGTGAACCAACTGACACCAGTGGCTTGTGAGACCGTCCACCGCCCCTCGTCGGGGTATCGACTGTATACACTAGTCTACTCCGGAGTATCGATGCCCTGTCTCGAAACTCCCACGATTAGGGACCTTTTAAGGATGTGCTTATAGACTCCAGCTCTCACTTATATGATCGCCCTCATACTGCTGGCAGTCAAGCAAGAATCCTAGGGGCTCTATCAACGTGTAATAGCGACTCGTAAGGTCACCTAAAGCAGTACACGATGATAAAGATAAACCAGATAATATACTATCATCTCGAGTAAGACTGTCCTACTGGGACAGGTCCTCCCCTCAATCATTGCAATCACGTGCCTGTGATCCAATAATTGACTCTGAGGGCACTATCTCCAACACCTTCTATGTTTTAAGCTCTAATTAAATAATAACTCAAACATTTAACCATGGTTTGAGATGAGGAGAAATAAAATATATATAGATATATTTCATTTCTTTTCTAAGGTTAATCTTTTCTCTTCTTCAAAAGAAAAGCCATCATCATCCTCCTTCTTCTTCCTTTGCTCTCTAGTTTCTTCTAGTTATAGGGTTGCTAGGCACGCGCATAAGGGTCTACGAGGCATCAACCATGCCCGATTAAAAAATTAGCCATGCCGAACAACCCGAATACGGATCTTTAAACTAGAGATTAGGTGAAAACAAACATGCTAAACACTTTAACACTAAGTGAGAGGGATTACAACCTTTGTAGATCCGGTCCTTCACTTCATATGCTCCGTGTTGTGGTCGCTTCGCTGCGATCATCGGGTTCCGGACTCTCGAGAGGTTCCACGAAGAGAAAGATGCAACCTTTGCTTCCGATCTTCGATACAAAGATGATCTACCTTGAAGTTTCGTTAACACAAGTTAACACTCATGAAATGATGTGAACACCCTCATCTAAAGGGCAAGGGAAGATGAGAATGATGAAGTAGGATTTTTGCTCTCTTTATTTATCTTTTTCTCATATTTATTCATCACAAATATCAAAACAAGAAACCTTTGCATGAAGAACTCAAGGAAGAAGAAGAATAGTGATCCATTTTCTTTTTGTGATGAATAATGAAAGGATTAATATGATAAATAATGCAACCATGGTTGACTTAACCATTGTAGAGAATTAACCAAGGGTTAGGGTTTGGGTTGAGTTAAGAATGAATCACTTGTAAATATCTTTTCCAAAACAAAAAAGAAAACCTTCTAGAATCTAATAGAAGTCATTAACCCAAATCAAACCCTAATCTTGATTAATCTTTACTAAACATGTTGCATTAGTTATCATATCATGTTACAATATTATATATCACATATATAATATTTATTGTAACCAAATAAAATAATATAATTAACATATATCGCATATATATCAATGTGTTACCCGAGTGAGAAAAAGAATCTTTTAGTGAGCTAATATTAGTTAATGCAATTTAATATATCATATATATTATTATACATTAAATTATCGAATCAACACTTGATCCGACAATCCGGCTATATCGCATATAACCGAATAATATTTATCCGTACCGATTCATCGAATCAACACTTGATCCGATGACCTGGCTGATATCAAATATCGCGAGAATAGAATACGGTATCTTATATCGCATTATCCTCGGTCCCGCACATGTCACATATATGCCCCTACTCCGTTTTGCCCGAGCCAAGAAACCTCTGTGTAGGACTTTAAAGAATCGTCAATACGCCGGCAGTAGGTGATGATCATATCAAACACCCACAAGCTGCAAGCGGTCAGCTAAACGTAACAGCTACCCAGGTATTGAGCACTCAGAAGATCAACAAGAAAGCCTGTACATTCTCCTGTGAATCCAAACAGAAACACTCCCGTACAGTCCGGTCTCGTCGTCTGATATGTCGCATATCTCGCCTAGGGGTGGTAAACGTCAGACCCTAGTAGCTTGATAAGTCGTGTCGATATGAGGTCTATAATAGTTCGAGAAACTACTGATGTACCAGTAAATCTTAGCAACCCTGGCCAGGGATTTCCGGTTATAGCCAATCGAACACAGCACAACATCAACTCCCTATATCGGGAGAGACGAATCCCCTCCTATCGCTCATTGCCTCCATATGATTCGGGACTGTACCCAAAAGCCACCTTTTTGCACGCCCTCTTGGACGTGGTATGATGGAAATCAAAGCACAGTAGGAATCACACAAGACTTTATGACGATCTCGGGTCAACAGACTACTCTGTACCAGTGTCACCGGAGAACTGCCATCTGACGTGAGGTATAATACCATCTGGGAGTTCTCGGCGAGTCCGTCCAGTGTACCCAGTCTCTACTGAGCACCCGTACACCATCCTTGATGTCAAACACCGATGGATATGGGATCATCCATCGCCCATCATATGGGTCAAGATGCTTATACGCTAGTCTACTCTGGTGTATCGATGCCCTATCTCGATACACCCTCGACTAGGAACAGTTATAGGATGTACTCGTCGACTACCATGGCCCCACTAGTATGATCTCATCATAGTCCCAGTAGTCGAGTACATATCCTAAGGGCTTTATCAACATGTATCATAGAGACAATCAGAGTATATGTTAAGATAAAGTACAACCAGATAGCATACTATCATGTCGAGCAAGAAAGTCCTTCCTATATATGTCCTAGCATCCACTACAATATACATCGTATGTACAGTAATGGCCTCTAGGGCATACACATAACTAACAATCTCCCACTTGCACTAGGGCCATCTGTTATGGTATCGCATACCCAACAATTAGCTGCGGTTGAAGTATCTCATACTCAACCATCCCATAAGAGTCTCTACTGGGAAAAAGGCCTTTGTGAGTGGATCCGCGCTGTTGTCCTCTATGTCTACTCTCCTAACCTTGATCTCCCTGGAGATCAACCATCTCCATGATCAGGTGATACTGCCTAAGAATTATATCTGGATTTCTGATGGGACGGGGGTTCCTTGGCTAAAGCCACAACTCCATTGTCACACAATTGTAGGAACGAAGTTCATCTTATGAACTTATTTATATCCAGACTGCCTCTTTGGTAGTATCCTTGGTAACGATGTATCTTGCCTTTAATCGTCTAGTAAGTCACGGTGTCTAGCTTGGAACTCTTCCAGCATACCGTCCCTCCACTGAGGGTATAGACAATGCCTGCAACTGACATTCAGTCGTCCTTATCACCCTGGAACCTTTCCAGTGATTCACCCCAGCATTGATTGATACCATCTCACTACAACTAGTGAGTATCCTAACATCCAATTAGAACTATCTCATAGATCCAAAACCCAGGATTTAGGAGGTATCATTTTGATCCTATATGGAGAATCGTTGTGATAAGCGGAGATTGACCGAGCGTAGCATAAGAAACTCCTTCCCTATCAAGAGTATGTCATCCACGTACTTTATGAGGATCACCACCATACTCCCGACTACCTTTTTGTATATACAAGGTTCATCTACCATTTTGATGATTTCAAACTCTTTGACTACCACATCAAAACAGATGTTCCAACTCCGCGATGCCTGTTTTATCATATGAAACATCTTGCATACGTTTCCGCTGCTCCCACTGTCTACGAAGCCCTCTGGCTGTGTACTTATAGACGCTCTTTTCTAAAACATCATTTAGAAAAGTAGTTATGACACCCAACCACCAGATATCGTAGTCATGGTATGTAGCCGTGGCAAGTAGGATCTGGATAGACTTATGCATAGCTTTGAAAGTCTCACCAAGTAATCTTCTCAAGATATACTCGCTCCTGATGGGGATTTAACCCTTCAGATAAAGCAACCAAAGTCCATACTTTGTTGGTGTATAAGGATTCCATCTCTGATCGATAAGCATCCAGCCATTCTTACAGAGTCCCACTCCTGATGGCCAGCTCGAAACTAGTTGGGTCATCATCTCATGATGCAATCCTCGCTCCCACTTTCATAGAGAAACCGAAGTATCTCTCAGGTGGGTGAGGAACCCTGCTTGATCGGCGGAGAGGCTGAGGTTCGTTGGAAACTATTGAATTCTTTGGTTCTACCAAATTATCAGCTGTAGTTTGTATAGCTGGAACCCATCCAGTTCTATATAACAGACCTTGCCTTTAGCTTGTCCGGATTTTGCTTTTAAACATAGGCCGAACAACCCCAAATCTTAACTTACTTAAGATATGGGCTCTTCCTTTTCCATATCAAATATGAAATGGTAGGCAACTGATTTGAGTTGAACCCTATTCAATAGGTATGCAGCTTCTCAAGTGCATAACTCCCAAAAGGAAATAGGAAACTCAGTAGTACTCATCATAGAGCACACCATATCACATAGGGTGCTATTGCTCCGCCCCGATACACCGACGTGCTGTGGTGTATTCGAAGGAGTAATGCTGAGAGAGAATCTCATTTTCCTTTAGAATAGTCCAGGAATTCCGTGCTCAAGTATTCTCCTCCTTGATCACATCAAAGGACATAATACTTTTACCCGTATTTTTCGGTTCTCTACTTCTAATTTATATTCTGTGAATATCTCAAAAGCTTCGGACCTGTGTTTCAACAGAAATATATGTCTGAATCTTGAGAGATTATCAGAGAATGTAATGAAGTAGAAAGAACCGATCTTGGCATGTGTAGACAGGGGACCTTACATACATCAACATGTATCAATCCCAAGAGTTCACTAACTCTTTCTCTGTTTCCAATAAACAGAGCTGTGGTCATCTTATCTTTGTGACATGACCGACAAGTTTCACAAGATGTAAATTCAAACTAATTTAAATATGCATCTAAATGTAACTTAGCTAGTCGGGTCGAATTGATATGACCTAGTCTACAATACCTCAAGAAGGATTCGTTCATTTCTGAACTCTTCCTCTTGTGTGTGTTCGGTATACTAAGAACTGTAGTTTGATTTAGAACGTCAATGCTTTTAGATAACGTGCCTGAAC
The DNA here is from genome assembly GCA_030015575.1 of Agapanthus africanus. Classification (NCBI taxonomy): domain Eukaryota; kingdom Viridiplantae; phylum Streptophyta; class Magnoliopsida; order Asparagales; family Amaryllidaceae; genus Agapanthus; species Agapanthus africanus. Next base: position 268,841,341 of record CM057339.1, read on the forward strand.
CGATCAACTCTTGATATAGGAAATGTTCAAAACATTATCCAACAATACAAAATTATATCACTTCTTTACTAATAAAGAAACTGATATGATTTTGTATATCAGGTTCGGTATCTAATAACATTCGTTCAGAATCAATGTTTTCTGGTAATACAGGGTGATAGTGACCAACAGACTTGGCTGCAACAATTGCACCGTTTTCTGTCTCATGAATCTTATCACCCGTTCTCAGTTCTCTACCTATCTGCCCATGTAACAGATTACATATGCGGGATCCTGATGCGGTATCATATACCCAGGACGTAAAGGATACTGAGAAACAGTTCTATGTAATGAACACACCCGAAGAAGATGCATCAGTATGCACTTTCTTCGTTTGGGTGGCACGGGAATTCTGGTATTCCCCAATTTCCTGCTCTGTCTTATAACAATTATAAGTTGGAGCGGGACCAATGTTCCCCAGCTCAGTATAACAAGCGGGTTCGGTCAAATATATCCGTATTATTATCTTGATTAAGGCGTGATATGGTCGCTACCTGGAGGGAGAGAGAAGAAAACACTCAGCGTATGCTCTTGCAAGATTAGATTGGTTATATAATATATCTAATCAGGATGTCTCCCACTGTTTTAATCAAATCTTCCTTCAAACCCTAAAAGGAAAGACTAGCCGGGATTAATTACACGCTACACGTTCGCCAATCTTTCAGCCAGGCCAGTGCCGGTACTTTGAGGGAGGTCCCCCGTGCTTTCGCACGAACCTAATTAAAGTAAACCTCGTTTTCCCAGGGGCGTAACCCCGTTGACACCTTTCTAGACACCTACTTGATCGGCTAATTGTAATGTGTAAAACTCTCTCAGGAGTAACTCTTACTCGCAGCGGGTATCGGGATCCAACTATCTTATAGAAGGTATGCAATCTCATTGCAAATTTCAACTCTTGAAATTCCCAATAATATTTTGTTAGTTTTCCTAGCACCTTATGAGAGTATTGGAGGCATCACATACCACAAAGATAAAATTTTTGTGGTGCTAAGTAAACATACAAAGGATCTTATCCTAGAAAATTAGGGATTCATAATTTTACAAGCGATAAAGGATAGGGTTTCGAAACTACAACCTTTGTAGTTCCCTTTCGCTTAACTCTTTGGCCTCTTGAGTGATGGAGGAAGGTCCCTTTTGAAGTCCTCTAGCGTCCATGACGATCCACCCGGAGCTCCTAGTCCAAGCTTGCAACTTCACCTTTCCGAAGAAGAGATGAAGATAACACTCTACACAAGTAGGCTAAACTTGTATAGAATGAGGTTGTGGATTTTATTCTCACTTCAAAAAACCTTTCTTTATCAATCTTTAGCTCACTTGAAGAGAATAAGAGAGCTTGGGAGGAAGAAGAGAGACTAGGAAGATGATGGCACTCTTTCTTGAAGAAGAGAATTATTCTCTTGAAGAAGAGAAAAGACCCTTCTTGAAGATGAGAAAAGAATCATCTTGGAAAAGAAATCAAGACATAGAAATATGTTTTCTATTCCTTCTCATGCCATACCATGATTATGATATGAAGAGATTAATGTAACGTAGTTAAAACAACTAAGGAAAACAAACTAAGGGTTAAATGGTGGGTAAGTAAGGTAAGAGTGTAGTAACAATCCAATATTTAACCCCTTTTCTTTTCCTTTTGTTTTAGCATGAGTACAATAATAATTCACATTAAAAACCATGGTGTGAGTCTACCATTGCCATCATATTCCATGTATAAGCAACCATGAAGGATGATGCAAGTATGTATGTGTGCATGCACATCATATGTGCATGAAACCAAAAGCAAGATATCATACATGCATGCATACATCCATCATGCACAAGTAAAGGTTTCAAGTGAGAAAACTAATGGTTAAATGATAAATCAACACTTGATTTATCAATCCGGCCATATCACATATGACCCTACCAAAAGGCAGCTGCCCGATCAATATACGGTATCCCATACGCGCATTTTAATCGGGTCCATGCACATATCGCATACGCGCACCACAACGTTTCGCCTGGACCAAGGTAACTCCTTTGTGGGACTCTAAGACTCGTCAATACGCCGGCAGTGGGTGATGATCATATCAAACACCCCCAGGCCGCAAGCGGTCAGCTAAACATAACGGCCACCCGGGTATTGAGCGATCAGAAGAAAACAAGCGAACCTGCTACAACTCCCGTCGAGCCAACCGGCAACACTACCGTACAGTCCGGTCTCTTCGTCAGATATGCTGCATATCGAGTCTAGGGATGGTAACGTCGACCCCAATAACCCAATAAGTCGTGCCGGTGAATGGTCTATAACAGATCGAGAAACTACTGATAACACTTATCAGCAAATCTCAGCAGCCCTGGCCAGGGACTTACTGATATAACCAGTCGAGCACAGTACAACATCAACTCCCAATACCGGGAGAGACGAAACCCCTCCAATCGCTCATCGCCTCCGTGTGTCTCGGGACTGTACCCAACGGCCACCTGTTTGCACGACTCAGTAGAGCCGTGGTAGGGTGGCAATCAAAATACAGTGGGAGGGCACACAAGGCTCCATGACGATCTGGGTATACAGACTAAGCTGTACCAGTGTCACTTGAGAACTGCTATCCGACGATAGATATAATTCCATATAGGAGTTCTCGGCGAGTCCGTCCAGTGTACCCAGTCAACACTGAGCACCCGTATATGATCTTGATGTCAAACATCGATGAATGTGGGAACATTCATCGCCATCAAATGGGTCTAGTATCATATACGCTAGTCTACTCTGGTATATCAATGCCCCGTCTCGATATACCTACGACTAGGGACATTCCAGGATATGCTTATAGACTGTAGATGTCCCACTAGTATGATCTCTATCATAATCATTGCAGTCAAGCCAATATCCTTGGGGCCTTTCCAACATGTATGAATGAGTAAAAGCATGATCAAATCAACATGTTAGATAAAGAAGAACCAGATAGCATACTATCATGTCGAGCAAGAATGTATACTGAATATATATATGTATATGTATAAATACATCCACTATCACATAATGGCCTCTAGGGCATACATATATCCAACAATCTCCCACTTGCACTAAGGCCAGTTATTGGCGTATCTCATACCCAACATCTCAAAAAGTCGCTCATGCTGCGGCTGAGGGAGGGCCTTGGTGAGTGGATCCGCGGCGTTATTCTTTGTGTCTACTCTCTTAATCTCGATCTCACGGCGATCTACAATCTCCCGGATCAAATGAAAGCGCCTGAGGATGTGTCTGGATCGCTGATGGGACCTGGGCTCCTTGGCTAATGCCATAGCCCCATTATTATCACAATACAACGGTATTGGATCAATAATGGTTGGAACTACTCCTAGCTCCGAGATGAACTTCTTCATCCAGACGGCTTCCTTGGCGGCATCATTTGCAGCAATGTACTCAGCTTCCATCATGGAGTCTGCAACGGTATCCTGTTTGGAACTCTTCCAACTAACCGCCCCTCCATTGAGGGTAAATACAAACCCTGAGATAGATTTACTGTCATCCTTATCGCTCTGGAAGCTCGAATCGGTAAAGGCCTCCATTTGGAGATCTGTATTACCATACACCAAGAACAATTCTTTAGTCCTTCGCAAGTACTTAAGAATGTTCTTCACAGCTGTCCAGTGGTTCTCCCCTGGGTTGGATTGATACCTGCTTACAACACTAAGTGCATAAGCTACATCTGGGCGTGTACATAACATCGCATACATTATAGATCCTACTGCCGAAGCATAGGGTATAATGCTTATGCGAGCTCTCTCTTCATCGGTCTTTGGGCAAGAATCCTTGGAGAGAGTGACTCCATGGCAAGCGGGTAAGGCACCCCGCTTGGAGTCTTCCATACTAAACCTTTTCAGGATGGTGTTAATGTACCTAGTTTGGGACAATCCCAACAACTTTTTGGATCTATCCCTATAGATCTTTATGCCCAGGATGTATGTAGCATCACCCAGGTCCTTCATGGAGAACCTTAGTGATAAGAACGATTTGACCGACTGCAGCATAGGAATATCATTTCCTATCAGAAGAATGTCATCCACGTACAATACGAGGAATGTGACAGTTCTTCCTACAGCCTTCCTATAAACACAAGGTTCATCTGGATTTTTGATGAAATCAAACTCTTTGATAACATCATCGAAACAGATGTTCCAGCTACGAGATGCCTGCTTTAACCCATATATGGATTTAAGCAGTCTACATGCTTTCCCGCTGCTCCCATTGTCAATGAAGCCCTCTGGCTGATCCATATAAACGCATTCTTCTAAATCTCCATTTAGAAATGCTGTCTTAACGTCCATTTGCCAGATTTCATAGTCGTAGTGAGCAGCAATAGCAAGTAGGATCCGAAAGCATGGCTACGGGAGAAAAAGTTTCGTCATAGTCCAAACCTGGTCTTTGACGAAAACCTTTCGCCACAAGTCTTGCCTTGTAGGTCTCTACCTGCCCATCCACAACAATCTTTCTCTTAAAGATCCATTTGCACCCTACAGGTTTTACCCCAGGGGGTACAACGTCCAAAGTCCATACTTTGTTGGTGTACATAGACTCCATTTCGGATCTCATGGCATCCAGCCACTTCACAGAGTCACCACTCGTGATAGCTTGCTGAAAACTGGTAGGATCATCATCATCCATGATGCAGTCTTATCTGTCACCATCAATGAGGAAACCGTAGTACCTCTCCGGTGGGCGAGAAGTCCTACCAGACCTACGGAGTCGCCGAGGTTCTTCAGTTTCTGTTGCAACAGCCGGTTCAACCAAATCCTCATTTGTAGTTTGTGTCTCCAGAACCTCTTCTAGATCTACTACCCTGCCATCATCTTTATCAGTGAAAAACTCTTTTTCCAAGAATGTGGCATACTGAGAAACAAACACTTTTTGTTCCTCTTTGTGGTAGAACAGATATCCATAAGAATTCTTTGGATATCCCACAAAGTTACACATGAATGATCGTGTCTCGAGTTTGTCCGGATTCTGCTTTTTAACATAGGCCGGGCAACCCCAAATCTTAATTCTCTTAAGAGATGGTCTCTTCCCATTCCATATCTCATATGGCGTGGTAGACACGGCTTTGGTCGGAACCCTGTTTAGCAGAAACGCTGCAGTCTCCAATGCATGCCCCCAAAACGAGACCGGTAACTCAGTGTCACTCATCATGGACCGGACCATATCTAATAGGGTCCTGTTGCGTCGTTCTGACACACCGTTGTGCTGTGGTGTGTAAGGAGGAGTGAGCTGAGAGAGAATCCCATTCTCTTTTAGGAAGTTTGCAAATTCTGTACTGAGATACTCACCACCTCGATCTGATCGAAGCATCTTAATACTCAAGCCGGTTTGTTTTTCCACTTCTTGTTTATATTCAATGAATTTCTCGAAAGCGTCGGACTTGTGCTTTAATAAAAATACATGACCGAATCTTGAGAAATCGTCAGTGAATGTAATGAAGTAAGAAAAACCGCCTCTAGCCTGTGTAGACATTGGCCCACATACATCACTATGTATGAGGCCAAGGAGCTGAGTAGCTCTTTCTCCGTGTCCGGTAAACGGAGTCTTGGTCATTTTACCCTTGATACAAGACTGGCAAGTCGCATAAGATTTATATTCAAAAGAATTTAAATATCCATCTTTGTGTAACTTGTTTAGTCTTGTTTCGTTAATATGACCAAGTCTACAGTGCCAAAGAAAAGCTTCATTTAGTTCTGAAAGTTTTCTTTTATTAGCGTGTTGTATACTAAAAACTGTGTGTTGATTTAGGACATATATTCCGTTATTAAGCGCACCATACCCAACCAACACTTGATTCAGGTAAATGTTCATAACATTGTTCTGCAAAATAAAATTATATCCTTCATTGTCCATCAATGAAATGGATATTATATTACAAAGCATACTGGGTACATAATAACACGGATTCAAAATCAAAATACATCCAGATGGCAACCCCAAGTGATACTCTCCCACTGCGACTGTATGTACATTGGAACCATTTCCAACGCGGAGAGTATGGTCACCTGTCTTCAAAACTTTGCTATTTCTCAACCCCTGCATAGAATTGCAAATGTGAGAACCTGAACCGGTATCCAATACCCAGGAAGCAGAGTTTATAGAAAAACAGTTTTCAGTCACAAACGCACCTGAGGCAGAAGCATCACCATGCTTCTTCTTGAGACTTAAATACTCAGTGCAATTGCGCTTCCAATGTCCTGTCTTGTGGCAATGAAAACATTCGCCCTTCTCCGAGTCTCCAGCCTTGGGCTTTCCCTTTCCCTTCACCTTTCTAACTCCACCCTTAGGAGCAGTGGGCTTCTTCCCTTTCTTTCCCTTGGCCTTAGCTTTCGGGCGAGAAGAGGAAGACTGTCCAATATTCATAACGGGAGTTTTGGCTAACTTCATAGTGTTCTCTGCACTCCTTAACATATTAAGGAGTTCAGGGAGTTCCTTTTCCATGCCATGCATGTTGAAGTTCACTATGAACTGAGCAAAAGTGGAGGGGAGGGACTGCAGAATAATATCTATATATTGTTCATTTTCCATCGTCCATCCAAGGTCCTCAAGCTCTTCAATAAGAGCTATCATCTTCAGAACATGGTTTCCTACTGATGTGCCAGGGGCCATTCGCATCTGAAACAATTTCTTTGATGCTTCGTATCTTAATACGCGGGATTGCTCCCCATACAACTCCTTTGTATGTAGCAATATACCGTGAATGTCCATGTCCTCGTGCTGCTTTTGATGTGTGTTATCCATCGATGCAAGCGCGAGGCATTTTGCCGTGGCACAATCAGCGTCCCAAGTCTTGCGGACTTCAACGTCCGAAACTGAGGATTCTGGACCTGGGACGGGCGGGGCTGAAGCCGTGAGGACATATGATACTTTATAATAAGTCAAGGCGATTTTCAGATTCCTTAGCCAGTCTTTATAGTTGGTCCCATTCAGTTTATTTTTATCTAATAAAAGCTTGAGTCCAGTCATTGGTATCTGCCATTAAGAGAGAGGAAAGAATACACTCAGCGAAAGCTCTTGCATAGATCAGATTGGTTATTTATCTTATCTAATCGATGTCTCCCACTGCTTTAATCAAGTTTTCTTTCAAACCTTAAAAAGAAAACTAGCCAGGATTAATTACAGTCCACAACTTCGCTAACCGTTCAGCCAGGCCAGTGTCGGTACTTTGAGGGAGGTTCCCCGTGCTTTCGCACGGACCTAATTAAAGTAAACCTCGTTTTCCCAGAGGCGGAGCCCCGTTAACACCTTTCTAGTCACCTAATGAGTTAGCTAATTGTAAACTGCAAAACTCTCCTAGGAGCAACTATTGCCCACAGTGGGATCGGGATCCAACCATCACATGGAAGGTATGCAATCTCATTGCAAATCTCAACACTTGAAATTCCCGATATGATTTTTACCCCTAGTACTCATGACCTTAACTATGGTCAACAAATCATAAGTACCAGTCAAGTTCTACCCGTCATTTCTTGATCAATTAGACCCACCCATTTGACCCTTAACTATGGTCAACAAAGTCGCATGAATGTCCTAATTAATCTGCATCATATGCGATGTAGGAAGACATCACTTAGCTACCGTACACTACGCCTTAACTAAAGTCAACAAACATAGCACGAATACTAAGTACTCTACTTCCTAAAATGACGGAGGGTTGCGAATGATTTTTAAGAAAATCTTTGACGCTTTGAACTTGATATTGTTGTAGAATCAGAATGAAATTCGAAATGGAGTGATTTTGAGGCTTTTCTAGTTTTGCTAAAGGGGTCACTCCCGATGAGGGGATCGTCGGCCCTTTCCTCGTCGAATGAGGTGCGGGATATATCATATATATCGCTGTGCAAAGCAAAAACACAAAACCAGTCAAAAGAAAACCGAGTGTGTAGCATCAGCCAGTTATTGCTAAAGGAGTCACTCCCGGTGAAGGGATCTCGGTCCTTTCCTCATCGTATAAGGTGCAGGGTATATCATATATACCACTGTGCAAAGCAAGAACTGTAGCTACCTATTTTATTTTAAGATTCGATTCCACAACATTTTAGGTTTCTTATCTTTCATTAATCACATTAATGAAGTCCCATCATTTAAATACCTAAACATCACAGATAGGTATGACATACACTTATGCCATCTGCATTCGCCTCGATGTCCCCTCATGCACCGTTAGGTTAGGTAACTAACGACAGAGCAGGGCAGGGCTAGCGCGGGTGTAAAACATAAGTAATGTCTACTATATATCATATATATAATATGTCATTCATCTCAGAATACTGGCAGCAGAAACATGTATATAATGTGGGATATACTAGGACGTCCGTATTTAGTATTTAGCCAACAATAGAAAATACGGATTCCACAGTCGCGATAAATAGCCAAGCCCACACCCTTAGACCCCTACGAGAGCGGCAAGCGACCCTCCCAATCCTGGAGTTTAGGAGACCCGGTCTCGACTCCTCGAGATGGTCTCCCACTGAACCCCAGAACCCGGTCACTTGTGCTCCCCTCCTTGGGTCTATCCTAATGCGGAAAAGTAAATAATATACAGCATCGGTGACACAACCTCAACCTGGAAGTGTCCCAAATAAAAGAATATTACATTTGAATTTACATGAATGAAAATTTAAAACTCTCATCTCACAAAAACCCCCGGCTATTCAATCGCGACAATCCTGCACATCATATCTCAGCAACATATGGTATCTCATATCATCAACGTAAGTAAGTATGTGTACCCCAATTGTCGTTGATGTATAGCAACGAAACCGGGGATATCGACATACTACACTTACGGTCACAGAAAATAAAGTGTAAAACTACAATATTTGGAATCCAGATTCTCTATAGACATCATAAATGCGAAATATCATATACTTCGTATTTCATGCCTAAACTACATGAATTCCACATATTGTATCACATCACAGATAAATATACAGTATTAAAGTTTTTGAGCGAATGGTCAAATACCCAAAATTCCCTAAAGCTCAACACTTGAGCGGAGTTCAAAAATTCCGGAGTGTGGCACAGTAGCAGCGGTCCAGCCGTAGAAGGGTCAAGCCAACGCCTCACATGTGGCACGCCGTACTGCCCCAAACCCGAAGGTTCAAAGGACAGTTCAAGACGGTCACATAATCGAGTTAAGGTTTGTTGTCTTCTAGAGGGTCCACTACAAAACTTGCACATATATCCGAAAGACTTAAACCCTGTGAAGAGTGAGTAAATGATACTCGTCCAAATAATTCAATACATTCTAATTATCCAGATAAACAAGAAGTTAAAATTCCGATCGAATCAACGGGTCCAAAAACATCATCAGAATTTAAAGTAGTCAATTCAGAATAAAAATACCCCAAAACAGTGTACAAGCAGTGAGATGAGTTACTGTATAAAACTGACATCATGACACAACAGTACGGCCGCGGAAGCGCGGCCTAAGGAGGTATCTGCCGCGCTTCCGCGCTCAAAGTAACTGTTCATGGTATCAATTTTTACAGTAACTCTTATATTCACCTGCTTTATATTTTGCATATTTTTATTTCTGAAAATAGACAGTTTCGAAAAAATGTCCAGAGAGCGTCCCAAAATCCTGTATTTCGGTTCGATCGGAGTTTTTACTTCGCAAGAGTAACGCCTAATGTTCCAGGTCGGCTCTGATACCAATGGTAGTTTTCCTAGCACCTTATGAAAGTATTGGAGGCATCACATACCACAAAGATCAAATTTTTGTGGTGCTAAGTAAACATACAAAGGATCTTATCCTAGAAAATTAGGGATTCATAATTTTACAAGCGATAAAGGATAGGGTTTCGAAACTACAACCTTTGTAGCTCCCTTTCGCTTAACTCTTTGGCCTCTTGAGTGATGGAGGAAGGTCCCTTTTGAAGTCCTCTAGCGTCCACGACGATCCACCCGGAGCTCCTAGTCCAAGCTTGCAACTTCACCTTTCCGGAGAAGAGATGAAGATAACACTCTACACAAGTAGGCTAAACTTGTATAGAATGAGGTTGTGGATTTTATTCTCACTTCAAAAAACCTTTCTTTATCAATCTTTAGCTCACTTGAAGAGAACAAGAGAGCTTGGGAGGAAGAAGAGAGACTAGGAAGATGATGGCACTCTTTCTTGAAGAAGAGAATTATTCTCTTGAAGAAGAGAAAAGACCCTTCTTGAAGATGAGAAAAGAATCATCTTGGAAAAGAAATCAAGACATAGAAATATGTTTTTTATTCCTTCTCATGCCATACCATGGTTATGATATGAAGAGATTAATGTAACGTAGTTAAAACAACTAAGGAAAACAAACTAAGGGTTAAATGGTGGGTAAGTAAGGTAAGAGTGTAGTAACAATCCAATATTTAACCCTTTTTCTTTTCCTTTTGTTTTAGCATGAGTACAATAATAATTCACATTAAAAACCATGGTGTGAGTCTACCATTGCCATCATATTCCATGTATAAGCAACCATGAAGGATGATGCAAGTATGTATGTGTGCATGCACATCATATGTGCATGAAACCAAAAGCAAGATATCATACATGCATGCATACATCCATCATGCACAAGTAAAGGTTTCAAGTGAGAAAACTAATGGTTAAATGATAAATCAACACTTGATTTATCAATCCGGCCATATCACATATGACCCTACCAAAAGGCAGCTGCCCGATCAATATACGGTATCCCATACGCGCATTTTAATCGGGTCCATGCACATATCGCATACGCGCACCACAACGTTTCGCCTGGACCAAGGTTACTCCTTTGTGGGACTCTAAGACTCGTCAATACGCCGGCAGTGGGTGATGATCATATCAAACACCCCCAGGCCGCAAGCGGTCAGCTAAACGTAACGGCCACCCGGGTATTGAGCGATCAGAAGAAAACAAGCGAACCTACTACAACTCCCGTCGAGCCAACCGGCAACACTACCGTACAGTCCGGTCTCTTCGTCAGATATGCTGCATATCGAGTCTAGGGATGGTAACGTCGACCCCAATAACCCAATAAGTCGTGCCGGTGAATGGTCTATAACAGATCGAGAAACTACTGATAACACTTATCAGCAAATCTCAGCAGCCCTGGCCAGGGACTTACTGATATAACCAGTCGAGCACAGTACATCATCAACTCCCAATACCGGGAGAGACGAAACCCCTCCAATCTCTCATCGCCTCCGTGTGTCTCGGGACTGTACCCAACGGCCACCTGTTTGCACGACTCAGTAGAGCCGTGGTAGGGTGGCAATCAAAATACAGTGGGAGGGCACATAAGGCTCCATGACGATCTGGGTATACAGACTAAGCTGTACCAGTGTCACCTGAGAACTGCTATCCGACGATAGATATAATTCCATATAGGAGTTCTCGGCGAGTCCGTCCAGTGTACCCAGTCAACACTGAGCACCCGTATATGATCTTGATGTCAAACATCGATGAATGTGGGAACATTCATCGCCCATCGAATGGGTCTAGTATCATATACGCTAGTCTACTCTGGTATATCAATGCCCCGTCTCGATATACCTACGACTAGGGACATTCCAGGATATGCTTATAGACTGTAGATGTCCCACTAGTATGATCTCTATCATAATCATTGCAGTCAAGCCAATATCCTTGGGGCCTTTCCAACATGTATGAATGAGTAAAAGCATGATCAAATCAACATGTTAGATAAAGAAGAACTAGATAGCATACTATCATGTCGAGTAAGAATGTATACTGAATATATATATGTATATGTATAAATACATCCACTATCACATAATGGCCTCTAGGGCATACATATATCCAACATATTTTACCCCTAGCATCCTATGACCTTGACAGAGGTCAACAAACCATAGGCTGCTTGTCAAGTTCAACCCGTCATTTCCTGATTGAAGTAAACCCACCCGCACGACCCTTGACAGAGGTCAACAAGGTCGCACGACTATCCTAAATCAATCACATCATATGCTTATACAGATAAGCACTAATCAGCTACCGCACACTACGCCTTGACAGAGGTCAACAAACGTAGCACGAATACTAACTATTACTTATCTGAAATGACGGAGGGTTACGACAGGTTTTCCTGAAAACCTATTGCGTAATGAACTTGATATCGTTGTAGAATCGAGTGGTTTTAAATGGAGTGTTTTTGAGGCTTTTCTAGTTTTGCTAAAGGGGTCACTCCCGGTGAAGGGATCGTCGGCCCTTTCCTCATCGAATAAGGTGCAGGATATATCATATATACCGCTGTGCAAAGCAAGAACTATAGAAGAAATCAAAAGACAAACCGAGTTTGTAGCATCTGCCAGTTATTGCTAAAGGAGTCACTCCCGGTGAAGGGATCTCGGTCCTTTCCTTATCGAATAAGGTGCTGGATGTTCTACAAGGAACACCGCTATGCAAAGCAAGAACTAGAGCTACCAGTTTTTGAGACAAGTTTCTACAACAACTTTAGGTTTCTTTTATTTCATTAATCTCATTAATGAAGTCCCCTTTTAATATGCTTCACAAGCATCTCATTTGAAACGAAATCTGCAATATAACATATATCTCATATATATAATATAAACATTCGTCACAGGCAGTAATATGATCTCATCACAGAACATTGCAGCAGAAGAACATATATGAAATATTGGATATACTAGGACGTCCGTGTTTTCAATACGAGCCTGTATAAAACACGGATTCCACGGTCGCGATGAATAGCCAAACCCGCATCCCTAGACCCCTACGAGTGCGACAAGTAACATTGCGAATTCTAGGGTTAGGAGACCCGGTCTCGACTCCTCGAGATGGTCTCCCATTGGACCCTAGAACCCGGTTACTTGTGCTCCCCGCCTTGGGTCTACCTAATGCGGAAAAGTAAATAATATACAACGGTGACTTCTTCCGCAACCTGGAAGTGCCCCAATAAAAGAATATTACATACAAATGAATTTTACATGAATGAAAAAGAAAAACTCTCATCTCACATAAACCCCCCCGGCTATTCAAAACGCGACGATCCAATATAACATATCACAGCAACACATAATATCTCATATCATCAACGTAAGCAAGTATGCGTATCCCGATTGTCGTTGATGTATAGCAACGAAGCCGGCGATACATCACATACTACGCTTACGGTCACAGAAAAGAAAGTGTAAAACTACAACAGTTGGAATCCGCAACCTCTTTAGACATCGTATGCCTAACCAAATGAATTCCTTAGACATCGCATGCCTAACAATTATAAACCCCGCATTTTAGTCTCATTATCGAAAACTCTTTTCAATATCTAGTCGGACAATTCAACAAGATTCCCGACAATTTGATCGAATGCTCGTCGCAAACTTTAGTAGGCGGCCGCACCCCCGATACCGTCGACGAAGTGCACCAAGGCGGAACACCGCTACCGCGAGCACCCGAACGGATGCTTTCGGCGACGGGGTTTTCCTACAGTCACTTGGTCGGGGCTAAGGGGTGTAGCTGTCTATTAAGTTTATCGACGAATATCCGCATACGCTACGTGATTGCGACGGACTTTTGATCACATCAAAATTCCGTGGCAACCGATCATTTGAGACTGAACTGCTAAATTTATAATATTCAAATTAATTATCTCATAACGACTAGTGGATTCCAAATATTGTATCACAATCCAGATAAATAGACAAAGTTAAACTTTCCGATCGAATAAACAAACACCCAAGATTTCCCCAATATACCTCAACACTTGAAATCAGTTTAAAAACATCCATTACATGCCACAGTACCAATGGTCCAGCCGTAGAAGGGTCAAGCCAACGCCTCACATGTGGCACGTCGTACTGCCACAAACCCTAAGGTTCAGAAGCAGTTCAAGACGGTTACATAATCGAGTTAAGGTTTGTTGTCTTCTAGAGGGTCCACCGCGTTACTTGCACGACTTAGAACGTTCTTAAACACGAGGAAAAATCCAACTTTTGAAAAATTTTCCGACAGGGGAAAAAGTGAATTATTGATATCCGCCCGAACTTTTTAACAGTTTCTAAAATTATCCGGACAAAACATAGACAAAATTAGACATCCCGATCGAAACACCGAGTCCCCAATGCAACCCAGAAAACTTGAGTGCAGATTAAAACATCCCAGAGAACAGAGGAAACAGATAGGGGTATTATTGTGTAAAAACGAATCCCTAATAAGTACATACGGCCGCGGAACCGCCGCAAAAGGAGGCTATTGCCGCGGTTCCGCGTCGCTACAGTGGAATTAGGGTTTCGTTTTCTGCAGTAACACTTAGAATTTCCTGCTCTATTTTCTGAGCATTTTTAATTGACAAAAATCCACAGTTTGAAAAAAAGTACAGAGAGGGTTGAAATCGGGGAATATCGGGTTCGATCGGACTTCTAGCTTCGTCTACACATCACCTAAAGCTCTAGCTTGGCTCTGATACTACTGTAGGGTTGCTAGGCATGCGCACAAGGGTCTATGAGGTATCAACCATGCCCGATTAAAAATTAGCCGTGCCGACCAACCCGAATACGGATCTTTAAACTAGAGATTAGGCGAAAACAAACATGCTAAACACTTTAACACTAAGTGAGAGGGATTAGAACCTTTGTAGATCCGGTCCTTCACTTCATATGCTCCGTGTTATGGTCCCTTCGCTGCGATCATCGGGTTCCGGACTCTCGAGAGGTTCCACGAAGAGAAAGATGCAACCTTTGCTTCCGATCTTCGATACAAAGATGATCTACCTTGAAATTTCGTTAACACAAACTAACATTCATGAAATGATGTGAACACCCTCATCTAAAGGGCAAGGGAAGATGAGGATGATGAAGTAGGATTTTTGCTCTCTTTATTTATCTTTTTCTCATATTTATTCATCACAAATATCAAAACAAGAAAGCTTTGCATGAAGAACTCAAGGAAGAAGAAGAAGAATAGTGATCCATTTTATTTTTGTGATGAATAATGAAATGATTAATATGATAAATAATGCAACCATGGTTGACTTAACCATTGTAGAGAATTAACCAAGGGTTAGGGTTTGGGTTGAGTTAAGAATGAGTCACTTGTAAATATCTTTTCCAAAACAAAAAAGAAAACCTTCTAGAATCTACTAGAAGTCATTAACCCAAATCAAACCCTAATCTTGGTTAATCTTTACTAAACATGTTGCATTAGTTATCATATCATGTTATAATATTATATATCACATATATAATATTTATTGTAACCAAATAAAATAATACAATTAACATATATCGCATATATATCAATGTATTACTCGAGTGAGAAAAAGAATCTTTTAGTGAGCTAATCTTAGTTAATGCAATTTAATATATCATATATATTATTATACATTAAATTATCGAATCAACACTTGATCCGACAATCCGGCTATATCGCATATAACCGACTAATATTTATCCGTACCGATTCATCGAATCAACACTTGATCCGTTGACCCGGCTGATATCAAATATCGCGAGAATAGAATACGGTATCTCATATCGCATTATCCTCGGTCCCGCACATATCACATATGTGCCCCTACTCCGTTTTGCCTGAGCCAAGAAACCTCTGTGTAGGACTCTAAAGAATCGTCAATACGCCAGCAGTAGGTGATGATCATATCAAACACCCACAAGCTTCAAGCGGTCAGCTAAACGTAACAGCTACCCAGGTATTGAGCGCTCAGAAGATCAACATGCAAGCCTGTACATTCTCCTGTTAATCCAAACAGTAACACTCCCGTACAGTCCGGTCTCGTCGTCTGATATGTCGCATATCTCGCCTAGGGGTGGTAAACGTAACAGCTACCCCAGTAGCTTGATAAGTCGTGTCGATATGAGGTCTATAACAGTTCGAGAAACTACTGATAACACTTACCAGTAAATCTCAGCAACCCTGGCCAGGGATTTCCGGTTATAGCCAATCGAACACAGCACAACATCAACTCCCTATACCGGGAGAGACGAATCCCCTCCTATCGCTCATTTCCTCCATGTGATTCGGGACTGTACCCAAAAGCCACCTTTTTGCACGCCCTCTTGGACATGGTATGATGGAAATCAAAGCACAGTGGGAATCACACAAGACTCTATGACGATCTCGGGTCAACAGACTACTCTGTACCAGTGTCACCGGAGAACTGCCATCTGACGTGAGGTATAATACCATCTGGGAGTTCTCGGCGAGTCCGTCCAGTGTACCCAGTCTCTACTGAGCACCCATACACCATCCTTGATGTCAAACACCGATGGATATGGGATCATCCATCGCCCATCATATGGGTCAAGATGCGTATACGCTAATCTACTCTGGTGTATCGATGCTCTGTCACGATACACCCTCGACTAGGAACAGTTATAGGATGTACTCGTCGACTACCGTGGCCCCACTAGTATGATCTTATCATAGTCCCAGTAGTCGAGTACATATCCTAAGGGCTTTATCAACATGTATCATAGAGACAATCAGAGTACATGTTAAGATAAAGTACAACCAGATAGCATACTATCATGTCGAGCAAGAAAGCCCTCCCTATATATGTCCTAGCATCCACTACAATATACATCGTATGTACAGTAATGGCCTCTAGGGCATACACATAACTAACACTAGTGAGCAAAACATACATCAAGAAAGGTTTTTGAAGTGAGAATTAGAACCACAACATCATTCTACATAAGTTTAGCCCACTTGTGTAGAGTGTTATCTTCATTTCTCCTTTTGAAAAGTGAAGTTGCAAGCTTGGACTAGGAGCTTCCGGTGGATCGTCGTGGACGCTAGAAGACTTCAAGAGAACCTTCCTCCAACACTCAAGAGGCCAAAGAGTCCAGCGAAGGGAGCTACAAAGGTTGTAGTCTCGAAACCCTAGCCTTTGTCGGTTGTAAAATCTTGAAACCCTAATTTTCTAGGATAAGATCCTTTGTATGCTTTCTTAGCACCATAAAAATTTGATCTTTGTGACATGTGATGCTTCCAAACTCTACATAGGGTGCTAGGTAAACCTAACAGACAGTCGTACGACTTTGTTGATTATTCGTCAAGGGTCATGCGGGTGGGTTTAACGCAATTAAGATAATGACGGGTTGAACTTGACTAGGTCCTTTTGATTTGTTGATTATTCGTCAAGGTCACTTGGGTCTTAGGGGTAAAAATCACATTGGGAGTTTCAAACATACAGGAAAATTGCCAAGCATGCGCATACCTTCTGGAGTGTGGTGACTTGAGTGGATTCTATCAAGTTATCATGCGATGATAGTTGGATCCCGATTTCCACTGATAAGTTGGTGTTAGTCCTCGGGTGATTTTAGATGATCCCAACTAATTCTTCTTTTAGGGTTTGAAGGAGAATTTGAGGAAACGGTGGGAGCCATACTGATTAGATAAAGTAAATAACCAATCTAATCTAGGTTAGAATGCATGCTGAGTGTTTCTTTTCTTTCTCTCTCTTTGGCAGCGACCATGACCTGACTCTAAACTAAAACTCATGAACCAAGTTAACCGAACCTTCTTAAAACACTTTGGATTTTGGATTGTCATAGTCGCATATATCATTGCTGCTCCAACTTTTACCCTTTGCATTTCTCCGGAACATTCCATATCACTACGAAGATCCACATTTATTGGATATACCATCGTATAATTAGATACGAACTCAAAGAAACTTGTTTCAGGTCGAGGATGGTTTCTGGTTCTGGAGAAATAGAATAGAATTATTCAGTTGTCTTTTCCCTTTTACCTTCTCTCGGGTTGCAAGGGCTCCTGATATTTAGGAGAGTACACCTATTACTCTTATTGGATAGTCTTCTTCCAAACCATAGGCAGGTGCCGAAGGGTAGGGAAGGAAGAAAACCTATTATCCTAAGTGTGGTGTACATAGGTTAATAAGTAAAGACATATAAAGGGATTTGAAAGAGGGCAAAAAGGAAATTGCGACTGCTATCATTCACGATGAAGCCGTGTATATCATCGCCACTCCTACTTCACCTTTGCATTTCTCCAAAACATTCCGTATCACTACGAAGATCCACATTTATTGGATACGCCATTGTATAGTTACATACGAACTTGAAGTAACTTGTTCCAGTTCGAGGATGGTTTCTGGTTCAGGAGAAATCGAATAGGATCATTCAGGTTGTCTTTTATATTTACCTTCTCTCAGGTTGCGTGGGCTCCTAGGATTAGGAGAGTAAAACTATTACAGTTATTGGATAGTTTTCTTCCAAACCTTAGGCTGGTGCCGAAAGGTATGGAAGGAAGAAAACCATTTAGCCAAAGTGCGGTGTAAAGAAGGTAATATGTAAAGACATATAAAGGGATTGGAGTGAGGGCAAGAAAATATACGGTTACAGTCATGAATCTGGATAGTGGATGAGGCATAACTAGGAATACCCGGATACCCCTTCGAAATATTTTCATGTTTCAGTTATACCATGCAGTGTTAATTGAAAACCGTTTTCCCAATTAGATTCTGATTCCAGGGTATATATTTACCAGATTTGATTCTCACATCTGTATAGTGTTACAGATGATGAGTGGGAGTGGAATAATGGAAATTATATGATTATATCATCATTATATCGAAATTCTTTGTAATTGGTGATATTTGAGAAAATCACCTGGGTTTTGCCTGACGGCGAATATTTGGTTTTGAATATCCAATGTTATGCACCAATTAAAAATTGATATATCTATACGTTTATTTTATAAAGTGAGATATAAATTTTTGAAATTATATCTATGACATTTACCTATATCAGTTGGTGATTAGGTAAGGAGCATTCAACAGCGGTGTAATTCTTCTTAACCATGGTACAGTTTTCAACCTACGACGCACAGGGTTTGAATTATTAAACTCAAGGGACTTATACAAAGTATTGTATGTTGTCCAGTGTCCATTAGGACAAAGGGATTGGTACTCGCAGTATATTCTGTTTACTTTTGACTTCTCTAGTTTTAGACAAGTATTTCTTAGAAATACAGGGTCCAAGTTTAGAGAAGTTATAGGTAGAAGAATAAAGTAGAGAACCATATGTTGCAAAGTATCAGGATTTTTCAAGGTGATCGAAGATGTAGATACTTGTTCTAGGTATTCCGTTTATAGTAATAGTTTTGAGAACTTGCTTCTCTTTCAGGTTACTCATATATGGATGTATTCCTTGTTGAGTAATGTTGATTGGCCTCCTTCCATTTGGTTGATATGCACTGGAAATAGCTGCATGATTTTTGAATCTGTTTTCGATTAAATCAGTGCCTATGTTTCTATAGTGGATATAGAATGGATTATATCTTGACGATGTTGAGGAATATGGAGTTGTCCGGCTGATGCTTAAAATCAGAATATGGAAAAACTCAAGGCACGTTTCAGTAATGGCAGTTTATGGGTTATCCCGGGTTTTGACAAGGGTTAACCTTCTACCATCTGGAAGATCAATAGTTATATTGTTCTTGACTCTCCGCCAGTTTTAGTAAAATGGATTCTTTTCAGAAAACATTAGTGGGAGTATGGTTGAACTGGAAGTGATTCCAGAACCACAAACGATTACTGAAAATTTAGTAGGATCTAAAAATTTAATTGGATTCAACATTCTATTAGCCACTCTGTAGATTTGGTGGGTAACCTCAAGCACTAGAGAGGTACTTCGGTCTCCTCAAAGACGGTGACAGGGAGGTTCTTGTTTACCCAGACTTGCCACTACTGTTGTTCTAGACTATGAGACCTGGTAGGAGGATGACTATAACGTCGTTCTAAACTAGCTTTAGAAGTGCACGTGTATATGACTCTGCCAGAGGGTTGTTGTAGTCAGTGGGAGCGGCAGAAGCATAGTGGGCAAGTAGCTTATGTCTATTTATAGACTAAAACAGGCATAGCGGAGATAGATCATCTATTTTTTGATGTAACAGTCATAGAGTTTGACTTCATCAAAATAAGAGATGGATCTGGTAAGAAAGTAGTAGGGTGTGATGTCCTGATATTTGGATGACATGCACTAAATAGGAAGAGATCTTCCTATACTACGATCGGTTTTACTGTGGTTGTTATAAGGTGGTTTCTCCACATAGGATATGGATAAAATATAAGGGATTCTGGTGACTAGATCTATGGTTTTAGATCTAGATTTGGAAAGTGTCCCAATTAGTGTAGTTTGACATTATTCTAAATGTGTTTTAGAATGGACGACTCTTGGCATGGTGGTTTACCTGCAGGTGATGGAGTCACCCTCTCTAAAGAGATATCTTTTAGACTGATGAGGAGAGGGATTTTCATGATTGGCATATCAATTGCTTAGGCAATTGAGTCAATCATGAGATGTCAAGTACAACACCAGATATTGATTTTGCACAGGCTGCAAAAAGTATATATTAATCCGATCCTGGAGAAACATTATGAAGCAGTTATGAACATAAGTGGATGTTCTTAGAATATGGTAACGACAGCCTCCTTCGGGAGGCGGTTATCATTTCAGGCTTCCTTGGTGACCTGGATGACAGAGAAACTGTCTGAGTTATAGTTTTACCTCTTTTGAGGGCCAGTATGTTGGACAGATAGTTCAAGCGGATACTGAGGAAGGTATGGCGTAGGATACTAATTAAATTCAGTTGTTGATACAGTCTAAGAAGTTTGTTGGATTTGGAGTTTATTTCTGAATCGGGTCCCATCAGATATCCAGACAAATTCTAAGACAGGTATTGCCTATTTTAGGAGATAGTCTTTATCCGCGAAGTTGAGATATAGAGGGATATAGAAAGAAACATTGGAGCGGATCTACTCACTGAGGCTATTTCTCGAATGCAATAGTTTCACAAATAGGCTTTGCAAAACTGATTAGTAGAGAAGTTGGGTGTTCGGTATCACACAGGCTTTGAGTATGCAACACCGCAATAATTAGCCTTAAGTGCAAGTGGGAGATTGTTGGCTATAGTGCCTTCAAGTCAATTATTGAATCGCAGGCATGCGATTGTGATGATTGAGAGAGGACCTATACGCATGCCATTGTGATGATTGAGAGAGGACCTATACGGATAGAACAGTCTTACTCAAAATGATAGTATGCTATCTGGTTTATCTTTATCATCATATACATGCTTTAGGTGGTATTACAGATCACTATTACATGTTGATAGAGCCCATAGGATTATTTCTTGACTGCAAGCATTATGATGGAAATCATATACGTGGGAGCTGGGTGGTCTATAAGCACATCCTTAAATGTCCCTAGTCGTGGGAGCATCGAGACTGGGCATCGATACTTCAGAGTAGACTAGTGTATATAGATGGAGACCCCGACGAGGGGCGGTGGCCGGTCTCACAACCCATTGGTGTTAGTTTGTTCACCTAAGATAGTATGCAGGTGCTCATTGGGTTATGTGTACACCAGACGGATTCACCGGGAACATGCTAGTTGGTATTATACCTATTGTCAGATAGCAGTTCCTAGGTGACATCCGTACAGATTAGTTTGTTGACCTAAATCATCATTTGTCTCGTGTGGGTTCCCACCGTGCTTTGATTACTATCCTACCACGGCTCAAATGAGTCTTGTAAACAGGTTTTAGTTGGGTACAATCCCGAGCCATATGGAGGCAGTGAGCAGATCATCGGGGATTCGTCTCTCCCGGTATTGGGGGTTGATGTCGTGTAGTGCACGGGTGGCCATCACCAGAAATCCTTGATCAAGGTAGTCGAGAATTACTGATTTGGATTAGTAGTTTCTCAGGTTGTGATGGGCTTCATATCGACACTAAATGTCGCGTTATTAGGGGTCTGACTTTATCCACCCACCTAGACTCGATATGCGATACTCTTAGACGAACAAACAGTACTGTACGGATATTGTCACGGACAGGCTCAGTAGAGGTCAGAATGAGTTTACTCATCGGCCTTTCTTTCGCTCAATACCTGGGTAGCCGTTACGTACATCTAGTGCCGCCGACGTGCTTGTGGTTAAACCCACTGCCAGCATATTGACGAGACTTTAGAGTCCTACAAAGAGGGTTTCCCTGTTTCGGGCGAACCGATGTAGAGGCCGTATTATTTTACAGCCGGGTTCGATCATATACATGCACTTTTGCTCGTATCATGATTCGGACGGATTTTACTAGTGGCTTTGGTTTAAATCGGATACTAGTATTATATTGTTGAATTGTTTTCGTCTCTTTTGTATTCGTATTTTTCGGAATATGGATACAGTTATGTATATATGGATGAGGGGTATTCTTGTAATTTATTACAAGAATGATTCTAGAAGTTGCCACCTCATTTTTGTTTTAATCTTTTTCTTAAAATATTTATTGAGGTAGAGGGATGAGTGTGCTAGGCATTAATTCAAGCATGACTCATGCAGTGACTCATGGGTGTGACTTATGAAACACTATTGAGGCATGCTTGATATTTGTTGTAATTGTGAGATATTTTGTGAGGACTCGAGATATTATTTCTTGAGTTGCTTCATGCTTTTCTCATGCTTATAACACTTAGCATTTTTTTCATGAGTTGAGCTCTAGCTTCACACTCTCATCTCTCATTTCTTCTTCTTCCTCCACCCTAATAGTCTCATGTGTTGAGAAACCTAGGGTGTTTAGAGACAAATTAATCCTTCATTAGAGTCTACATCTTCTAGGTTAACTAATTTAGCAAACTAGATACCCTAGTTACCTCGGTTATGAGGTTGGAGCTCGATTCATAGACTCTCGGGTGGATCATCTTCGATGGAGGGAGACCGGAAACCAAACTTGATCATGATGGCCACCAGGAGCTTGGGAAGGTGTTTAAAGACCGAAGGACAAGGATCATTTGGTATAATATTCCTAAATCTTTATATTTCTTACTAGGTTTACGGTTAATGGTCGATCCGCATTCTCGGATTGTGTTAGCGCCAGTTTATAAAAATTTTGTTCCGCGATCGGCCACGGTTTGATGACCAGGGCGCTAGCATAACCCAACACCTTCCATAGAGAGATGCGAACGGTGCCATTCCAATACTCGCTTGGTAGCTATTATTGTATGAAAACTCCACTAGATGTAGGTGATCTTCCCACGATCCTCCAAAGTCTAACATAAACGCTCTTACCATATCTTCAAGGATCTGAATTATTCGCTCAGACTGACCATCTGTTTGTGGATGATAAGCTATGCTGAAGTTCAGACTCGTTTCCAAGCTAGCTTGCAGACTTTGCCAAAACTGCGGTCGGAATATGGTGCCACGATTGGAGACAATGCAAATTGGTACTCCATGTAATCTCATGATCTCCTGCATAAGTTCATGGGTATCAGAGATAGTACACTATGAAGAGTTAAATCTTACTTAGATTCAGACTTACTTCCATGTACTTCTTTGCTGGCGTCTTGGTAGATTGGCCAACTCGAAATGGGATGAAGTGAGCCGACTTTGTGAGTCGATCCACAATAACCCATACAACATCGTTACCTTTTCGTGCTGCGAGGAAGTGCAGTTACGAAGTCTATGGTGATGTGTTGCCACTTCCATTCTAGAATAGGTAATGGTTCAAGTAAACCAGCAGTCCTATGATGTTCAGTTTTCACTTGCTGACACACCAAGTATTTGGCTATGCTTTTGGCTACCTCACGCGTCATTCCATGCCACCAGTAATATTGCCGCAGATCATTGTACATCTTTGTACCACCAGGGTGTACTGAGTATGGATAGATGTGATCTTTTTTCATCAACTCTTTCCGAACAGAACCTTATAGTACACACAATCTGCTTCCGTATCTCAAAAATCCGTCTTCATGGATGATGAAGTCTGTTCTAAGTCCACTTTCTACTTGTTCTCTAATCTTTTGCAACTTGGCATCGCTTGCTTGAGCTGCTTTGATCTGGTTGATAATAGTAGATTGAACTTATAAATTCATCAACTCTGAAGTTTTACCTAGCATAACCACTTCAATCTCCATCTTGTGCAAATCTTGTTGTAGCTTCCGCTGTGCGGTGAGATTCATAGATAACGGTTGGCGACTAAGTGCATAAAGAACTACATTCACCTTCCCTGGATGATATTGTAGGTTGATGTCGAAGTACGCCATATGTTCTAGCCATCTTCTCTGCCGTATATTCAGCTCTTTCTGGGTAAACACATACTTCAGGCTTTCGTGGTCTGTGTATATATCTACCCGTTCTCCAAGAAGATAATGACGCCAAATCTTCAGTGCAAATATAACAGCTGCTAACTCTAAGTCATGCGTTGGATAATTGTGCTCATGAATCTTCAACTGTCTTGATGCATAAGCTACAACTTTTCTATGCCGGTGTAGAGTATATTCTAATCCCTTACCGGATGTATCACAATGCACAACAAAACCTCCTGATTGGTCCGGAATTACGAGAATAGGCGCTAATGTTAATCTTGACTTGAGTTCTACAAAAGCCTGTTCGCATGCTTCTGACCACACGAATGCTTCATCTTTACGTGTGAGCTTGTTCAGGGGTGTTGCAATCTTCGAAAATCCTTCTATGAATCTTCGATAGTATCCCGCTAATCCTAAGAAACTTCGAATGTCCTTCAATGTCTTTGGTGTCATCCATTCGCTTACTGCTAATACTTTAGCTGAATCTAAGGAGATTCCTTCACCTGAAACGATATGCCAGAGAAATCTGACTTGATTTAGCCAAAACTCGCACTTGCTGTACTTGGCATAGAGTTGATGTTGTCGCAAACTCTCCAGGACAATCCTCAAATGTTCAGTGTGTTCTTTCCACTCTTAGAATACACCAGGATATCATCGATGAATATGACAATGAACCTGTCTAGGTACTCTCGGAAAACCCGGTTCATCAGATTTATGAATATGGCAGGTGCATTGGTCACTCCAAATGGCATCACGAGAAACTCATAATGACCATAGCATGTCCTGAGTGTCGTCTTCGGTATATCAGACTCTTTGACCTTCACCCGATGATAACCCGAACGAAGATCTAATTTTGAGAAACATAAGACCCACTTAGATGATCGAACAGATCGTCGATTCGCGGTAGTGGATACTTGTTCTTTATCCTGACTTCGTTTAGAGCTCGGTAGTCAATGCACATTCTGTATGAACCTTCCTTCTTCATTATAAGTAAAATTGGAGATCCCCAACTTAAAGTACTGGGATGAATCCATCCTTTCTGCAAAAGTTCGTCCAGCTGAGTACGGATCTCCATCAATCCTTCCGGACTTAACCGATACGGTGGTTTGATTACCGGCCGGGCACCAGGTACTAAGTCAATACTGAGTTCAAGAGCTCGATCGAGAGGCAAACCCGATATGTCTTCATGAAATACATCATCGAACTCTCAAACTACTTCTAGCTTGTCTTCTTCAGCTTGTAGTGTTGCAACCACCGCCCTCCTTGGCTTAGCTTTGTATGTGCTAGGCTCTAGTGTACGGTCTTCACTCTTGAAATAAAAGACCGAATGGTATGGAATCTCGAATACTACCCTCCTTTGATGGAAGTCGATGGTAGCGTAGAAAGTTCCTATCCAATCCATACCCAAGACTACATCAAAGTTCGGTATGTCCAACACCTTAAAGTGAGCGTAAAATTCTCTGCTGCAGAAGACCACTGGACACAGGTTGTATCCTAACGTTTCCTTTAGAATGTCGTTCTCTGAACTGATATTCCAGCTGGATACGAGTGGTTTGACTGGAATCGCATGAGTTTGGACGAACCGTTGCGACATAAAACAATGTGATGCTCCAGTATCGAAGAGTGCTAGTACAGGAAGTGAGGCTACTAAAATTGTACCTAAGTCGTGTGGAATATGTTTAGGTATAGGAAAATATATTTTAATATGTATAAAGGTTGAAAGAAAGTTTGAAAAAAGGGAGTTACCAGTGATGACTTGGCCAGTGGCTTCGGCTTCTTCTATAATCATTGTGAAAGCCTGTCGCCTAGGTACATTCCTCCTTGCTGGGGGGGCAACCCTCTGTCCTTTCCTCTGTCCTTGAGATAGGTTCCTTTGTGCATGATGGAACTGACGAGGAGGAGGTGCAGCAGGTCCACGAGGAGGTGGAGCTGGGAGAGCAAGTCGAGGAGCAGGTGCATGGATAGCTGGCCGCTGCGGATAGGTGATTGCTGGTCTGGATGCAGGGTTTTGATTGAATCTATGAGGACAAGATCCAATATTATGTGTGGATGAGCCACAGACAAAGCATAGACGATTTGTACGCCTGTAATCCTTCGCCAGGTATCCATTTCTTTTCTAATAGAAGCAGAAATCTGGACTGGACCCGTTAAAAGGCACACCCGGTCTCCTGAATACAAACGGTGGCCTGGAAGAGGTTCCTCCTTCTATCTGAGTAGCAGGGAGTTTCACACCGGCAGATTGATGCCTGCCCTTCTTCTTTACTACTGCCTTGTATCGATGGGCAGCCTTTAGAGCTAAATCATGGGTTGGGAAATCCCCTGTAGCTAATGCAGCTTGGATTTCCGGGTCCAACCCTTACTGAAATCGTATAGCCCTGATCTCCGCAGTCGGTATGAGATGGGCCGCAAACCTGTTACGGTCTTGTGTTAGCTGTGTAGTATGTGATATTAGAAATTCGAATATTTAAGACATATCATACCTGCTCAACATGGTGAACTCAGTATCATAATCATCCACAGATTTTCTCCACATAGAGCCTTGTTTCAAGTGGATGAATTGCTTCTCCATATCAAAACAGGCAGTCTTGGGAAAATATTTCACGTCGAATATCTCGCAAAAAATTCTCCATTCGATCGGCTGGGCAAGACGGCTTTCTTCCGCATTCTACCATACCTTGACATTGTCAGTTAGTTTCATCTTTGCAGCCCTTACCCAAGCGATCTCTGGCACTTATGCTGATGCCAGGCCATCTTCAATCAACTGAGCCTATTCCTCTGCTTCCAAAGGGCTCTCTTTTCCAGAGAATTTTTAGGGTGCAATGCCCGGAATTGTTTCACTACAGGTGCCTCAGCTTCTGGGCGGTTCATTAGGATAGCAGCCTGCTGCAGCTGTCCCTCTAAGAGGCTCTTGATCGCCTCGAGCAATACCGTCTACTCGTTAATAGGAGCTGCTACGATATGTGTAAGTGGAAGAGGTGGTGGTGTGGTGTTGCCGTTCACGTTGGTGCTCGTGTTGTTCGGGGAATCCATAACCTTGAAAGAAAAATAAGGTTAGGATAGATTCAAAGAATATGAAATGTAAAGAATGTTTAGTTGATGACTCATATAATTCTTGTGATATATTGCTTAGGTTTCCATGCAGAATTGACCCTGCACGGTTATGTAGGTTTCCACGCAGAATAAACCTGCATGGGTCACTAACAAAACCTATCACGCCCCGCTTCCCAAAGTACGTGTAAGGAGACACGACGAGGCCTGCGACGTATTTACTCAGAAGTAAACACGTTAAGCATAAATAAGCAATATAATAAATGTACACAAGAAATGACAAGAGGTATAAATAAACAACAACTTTTTATTGATTAAACATTTCTTTACATACAACTTGAAAGTAAATACATTGCTGGAAAGCGATGCCAAAACAATGGCATGAACTGAAAGTAAAAGTATGTACAAGTGAACTAGAGCTCTGGGTTCTCAATGAACTGCTCCAAATCGTCTTGGCTGGGCTCGATCTTCAGAGAGTCGGGTCATCCTGACAACATTCCAAAGAAATAAGAGAAAAGGAATATCGTCAGCGAACAATCACTCGGTAAGTCCCAAGAGAGATAGAAAAAATAGAATGGAAAATTAAAGAGAATATAACTGTTTGTTATGCTAACGTAGTTGTTTATAGCTTGGTTCAAAATGTGTCAGTGTATACGAGAGGAGTCCAACTTGCTCCGTGGACTAAGGTATATAGAGTACAAGGCCCCGTCAAAACCCACGGGACAACGGCAATGGATATTCAGGTTAGGTGTATTATAGTGACCATCATCGTGCCACTTTTAACACATTCCATAATGCATATTGTATTGATTATATTGATTTGTTGTATGAGACTTGCCAAAACCATGGTATAAATTTTTCATGTAAACGGATAATAATATAAACGGATAGTCATGTAGTCAAGTCAATATATATCCATGGTTCGGTCCAGTCGAGTCATGTTGATATTTGATAATATTCTTGTATTCATGTTCAAGATCCAGTATATATGGATTTATGTTGTATTGGAGTTATACTTGAATTGTATTCATGTATGGGTTGTATTTAGATTAGACTAAGACTCTGTCTGAGTCAGACACTTAAAACGAATTGCATTCCTGAATTAGGTTTTGGAGTTATCGGTAATTGCTGCACATGGACGGCAGGATTTGTGACTTTTTCCAAACCAATTTCCATTGATAACCCCGTTTTAGTTTTCTACCTTAAATAGGCAAGCACACACTTTCTCCAGCTTCCTAGGGCTCAAGAGAATTGGTCCCATTTAAATCTATATTAACTAGGGTTCTTATTGTAATTTAATATAACTTGAGGGGTTTTATGAAAAATATTTTTGGTATAATCTCAAAATAATTCTCAAGTATTTATTTATCGTATTTATGGTTTTCATGGATGTAAATTTTAAAAGTGAGGTATTCTAGTGAATAAATACCTAGCTTGAATAATATATGGTAGTTTTGTGTAAGTTTGATTTGTATGGATTCTTGATGGTATTTTCATGAAACTTGTGATTCTTTTCTTTTGTTTGGAAAAAAACGTAGAATTTATTATATATTTAAAATAGATGATTTGATAATATTTATATATAATTATTAAAAATAAAAGTTATTTATTAATAAAAAATCACGTTATTCTTAAAAAATTGCATTAAAAATTCCATCGAGATCGGATGCTCCATGAGGAGGTCTGCATCTCGCTCTATTAGTCCCGAGGATGTGCGATAACCCGCACCATCCCGGTCGTGTTCCCCAAAATGGGTTGTAGAGACTTAATTGTAAGGAATGTAAATAATACAAATTTAAAGAATACGGTTTGTAATAGTTTATGGTATTAATGTAAAAGTCGTATTGGCCCCAAAATATTGTTAAAAGGAAATCGTGCTATGTCACGATGCATATTGTGAGAGGTAGGTCATTACCTCATGAGATTATCCTAAAGGTAGTACAAGCAAATATGATAAAAGATGTCGTATGTAAAGTTTGTGGTATTTAAACGTAAAAGTGCAATGAAAGTTACATAGCATGGTATTTTAATATGAAACTTGTTCTCAAAGTTTTTTTTTAAGATTATTAAACAAGATATAATGATTTGGATGATTAGTTATTAAGAAAGATGGCGTTTTTAATAAATATAGTATCGGATGTCGGAATAACTCCACTTCCGACGTGTTTTGAAAAGAGAACTTTTTAAGTTAGGAAAAGAGAAGAAAAGAGGGAACTTACGAGTTGGAATGAGAGAGGGGTGGTATATGAACAAGTTGAGAGTTTCGTGGGGTCGTGGGGTTGCCGGAATCTTCTTGAATTGTCGCCGGAAAGTGACCTTAGGCTAATTTCACTTGTACATTATTTTGACTTGGAAAAATTTGAGAATTTTTGATAATGGATTTCAGAATGGAAAGGGCTAGGGTGTGGGGTTATATTTATACGGTAGAATTAGGGTTTTGATAATTAAAAAGAGAATTAAAATGCATTAAAATTTGGTTTAATGGTGATTTTTAATTCTATGGATAATTGTAGGGAAAACAAACAGAAGAGGAGTAGTTGGGATAGGGGAAAAGTCACTTGGGCAAAGTTTGGGGGCATTACCATCGGGCAAACCCGGTGGCGCCGGCCCAAAGGGCTTCTTCGCCAGTCGATGTGTGGGGGTAGGTGGTTGGATTGGTGCCACGTATTGGTGTTTGTTCATATAACATTTTCCACATGTTTCTTTTCAGTGACTTTTCATTTTTACGTGTATTGCACGTGTAAACTTTTGGGCTTCAAAAATGTTTAAAAGAAAAATCATTAAAAATAATATGTGGCTGATGGGATTCGAACACAGGGGCTACGTCACAGTAGTGCAAGACTTTACCAATGAGCTACAAGTTGTTTCTTGTTGTTTTTCAAACAAAATAATACTTAAAGTATACTCAGACTTGCAAATACTCCATTCAGTACATTAACTTTAAGAAAATTTTGTATATTAAAACAGAGTCGTTACAAAAGAAGAAAATGAATTGTTGGTTTCTAAAAGAGTATAGCTCAAGGAATCGAATCAGAATAAACTCGTGACTCCGTGAGTCCAAATGAATCTCAGCCGTATTCGGCACACTATCCTCATCGTAATTAGTGTGGAATCATCTCTCATACACTATCAATCAAATGCCCAATCAATATCGTACGGATTTATGGTCACGCACATATATAACCATAATTATATATCAAGATATATCCACACATATATGTAACCTACTAGATACACACTATACACTAATTTAGTTATCGACTAAGTTATCTAAAATAACATTATAACCTAGGTGTATAGTATAGATATCATAGTTAATTAGTTGTGGGGGTGTTATACACCATCCACCCGACTTTCCCAGTAGATATAAATCTATTCACCGATGTATCGAGCTAGTCGAAACCCACGATCGCCTCGCCCATCCTCGCCGTCTCGGAAATCCCCGCGATCGCACATACAATCGTAATTAGGACACAACAACATAAATATCCAAATTAAAAATGATACAATGAGTGAAGCACACATAGGTTAGAACCTATGCTTCACTTACGCTAAAAGCAACCAAATATCCCCGACGTCGACGTACAAACGTCGAACGATCAAGTCGAAGTATAGAAATACATAAAACCAAGTCTTAAGAACCGGAAAATATCGCCAAAACCACACTAAAACACTCTCAGATTTCTCTACATGTAACGTGGGACAAAAACCATAATACAGTTGCTTAATTACAACCGGATGAAGCTACCGATCAAAAATCAAGACCTAACTCTACACGGGGCCATAAATTGCGGTTTTGGGGAATATATCTACGGCCACATTTTGGAGTTAGGGGATCAAGCTTCTAGAGTAGTCTTCTACCGGTCCCATCATATCACATTACCCTTAGTTTATTTTTTAGACAACCCTATCAGGTCAGATTCAATTTGAACACCACTAATTTCACAAAAAAACCTATTATTCTGATATCTAACAAAGAAATTTGAACTTTAACACTTGGAAAGCTGAAAGAAAGATGATATTTACCTATATGGAATAAGCACAAAGGAATTCCAAGTTCATGAAATGTATGCTTGAATCTTCTTGAGGTGGTATTGGCTTTAACTTGAGTTTTGAACAACTTCATGTAGAACTCTTCAATTTTCCTTTTGATTTGGTGAAGAACTAGTAAACTATGGTGATGAAGCTTAAAAGGAAAGGTTTGTTCTTCTTGGAGGAGGTGTAGGATTGTGTGAAGAGAAAGGAGGAGGTGTTAGCTAGAGAGTGTATGTGAGGGTGTAAGGTGTATGGAGGTTAATTCTAACCTAACCTAAACCCAAAACACTCTTAACAAATAAAAACCCTTTTATAAATAATTACTATTACACTTAAATACCATAGTCTTATACCAAAATCTCATATCATTCCCAAAACAAAATACTTATCATTTTTAGAATATCTCATATTTTCATTTTCCCCAAAATAATTATGTTTTTAAAGATACCAATCCGAAATCAAAAATCCATATATGATATTATTTTCATAAACTCATAATATCTATATTTAAATTATAAATTAACATTTATAATTTTCAAAATGTTACAATTATTATTTGCCTAATTCTCCTCCTTTCTTGAAGTGGATATTCACATCATATGATGATCAAATACAAGGCTTTAAGGCTGGTTGCAAACCATTTATAGGTCTTGATGGCTATCATCTCAATGTGCAGGAAGGTCTTCTATTAAATGCAATTGGAAAGTAAGTTATAAATCTTAATTATCAAACTCAGTTTAAGCAGCATAAACTAGTATCTACTACTTATTGTAATTAATTCATTCATCACAATATAGGGATGCAACTAATGAGATGTTCCCATTAGCAATTGCTGTTGTGGAGTCTGAGACGAAGGATACTTGGAAATTTTTTATTGAATGTATTTTAGTATCAGTTGGACCACAAGAAGGGAATGGGTGGGTTTTTATATCAGATAGGCAAAAGGTAAGTAGTATGGTTGAGTTCCTAAGATAAATTTTTTATGTTGTGTGACTATAAGTTTTGTTCTTGTAACTGAAAATAGTATGGTTGAATTTTTTTCTATTGTAGGACCTTATCAAGGCAATTGAAGAAGTTTTCTTAAGAGCTAAACACAGATTTTGTGTAAGGTACATGTATGTTAAGATGTTGTTGGCTTGTAGAGGATCAGGTGCCATTAAAAAATGATTTCATAAGTGTGCAAAGGTCTATATGGATTCCACCTTCAAGACACAGATGGAAAAATTGAAAACCAAAAATCCTAAAGCTCATGAGTGGCTCATGAAGCAGTATCAACTATCATATTGGTGTAGGGCATACTTTACCACTAGGGTGAAATGTGATTTAGTGGTAAACAACATTACTGGGTCTTGGAATAAAGCAATCAATAAGGCAAGAGACAAACCAATCATGACTATGCTGGAGATGATCAGAAGGCAATTGATGATAGGGATTTATAAGAAAAGATTGTAGATGCAAGGTCATCCTAGGAGAATCGATCCACTAATACTGAAGAAAATTGTTCAAGGTGAAAAGAAATCTAGATTTTGTAGGGTGCTAGAAGAAGGAGGAAATGATTTGGAGGTACTGGATAAGTGCAGGTCCTATATTTATAAATTAAACATGGGCACTTGTGACTATATGATGTATGATATGACCGGAATACCATGCCGCCATGCCATTGTAGCTTGTATTAAAACAAGAAAGAACCTGAAGATTTTGTCCATCCTTACAACTCCAAAGAAAAGTACCTGAAGGGATATGAGTGCTGATCAATCAAGTTTATTGCATATTTATACGGTCATTTTTCCTATTATTATTAATTACTAAAAGGAGTTATTTGTAAATTAAGAACATATGAGGGTTTATTTGTAAAAAGACTATTGTCATATGTTTCTTAATTTATAATTAATATAATTGGGAAATATATACAACAATAACTGAGCCTTTTATCCCAACCATATGGGGTAGGCTACATGAACCAACATGAGAATCACGCCGGGTTCCAGCACATGAATCCTCCGCCTCCACTCACTCCTATCGAACAATATACTTTCATCGAGTCCTCTGGCACCCATAACGTTTCGTATCACCTCCAGCCATGTTTTCTTCGGTCTTCCTTTTGCCTTTTTGCCATTGCCCTTATCTAGAGTATCTATTCGTCGAACCGGTGCTTCCATAGGTCTGCGTCGCACATGACCAAACCATCTTAGCCGCTTTTCCCGCATCTTCTCCTCCACAGGTGCTACACCAACTTTTGCACGAATATCCTCATTTCCCACCTTATCTTTTCTATTGTTACCGCACATCCAATGAAGCATGCGCATCTCCGCTACATGCATCTTCTGTGTATGATGTTTCTTAGGAGCCCTGCATTCTGTACCATATAATAAGGCAGGCCGAATAGCGCTCCGGTAAAACTTCCCTTTCAATTTTAACGGAAAGTTACGATCACACAAAATCCCTGTTGCACTCCTCCATTTCAACCAACCAGCTTGGATCCTTTGATTAACATCATTATCAATCTCCCCATTCTTTTGGATGATGGAACCTAGATATCTAAACTGGTTGCTCGGTGATATCTCTTGCCCTTCCAATGTTATACCAATATGGTTTTGACTTCTTTGGTTACTAAATTTTCAATGCATATATGTTGTCTTGGATCTGCTCAATCTGAATCCCCGAGATTCCAATGTTTGCCTCCATAATTCCAATTTGGCATTAATCCCTGATTTCATCTCATTTACTAGAACAATATCATCAGCGAATAGCATACACCAAGGTACCTCATCTTGGATAGTTCTAGTAAGTTCATCCATCACGATGGTAAACAGGAATGGACTTAATGCGGATCCTTGATGTAAACCAATTGTAATCGGAAAATCACTCGTTAAGCCGCCGCATGTTCTGACATTTGCCACTACTCCATCGTATATATCCTTGATTATGTCAATATACTTGACGGGGACCCCTTTCTTCATCATTGTCCCCCATAATACCTCTTTAGGTACCTTGTCGTACGCTTTTTCTAAATCAATAAATATCATATGCAAATCTTTTCTCCTCTCTCGAAAACGCTCGACAAGTTGACGAAGCAAATGAATATCCACTGTCGTCGATCGTCCAGGCATGAACCGAAACTGGTTCTCTGTTATCTTAATATCCTTCCTTAACCTGTGTTTAATAACTTATTCCCAAAGTTTCATGGTGTGACACATAAGTTTTATTCCACTGTAGTTTGAGCAACTTTGAATGTCACCCTTGTTGTTGTAGATAGGTATAAGGATACTTTTCCTCCATTCATTTGGCATCTTTTTTGTTTGCCAAATCTTATTAAACAGATCTGTCATCCATTTAATCCCTATTTCTCCTAAGCATCTCCAAATCTCGATAGGAATCCCGTCAGCACCAACCGCTTTTCTTAAACTCATTCTGTTCAAAGCTTCTTTAACATCAGGTAGTCTTATTTTACACATGAAATCACGGTTTATATCTTGAGATTGAATGACAAGTCCATCCAAATTCTTAGTAAAGCTTTCATTGAACAATTTGTCAAAATAATCTCTCCATCTTTCCTTGATATCCTCATCTCGAACTAAAACCTTCTGATTTTCATTTTTGACACACTTCACCGCACATAAGTCTCTAGTCTTCCTTTCCCGCATCTGAGCAATCCGGTATATATCATTTTCAGCCTCTTTAGTGTCTAATTTCTCGTACACCTCCTTGTAGACCTTAGATTTAGCTTCCCGAACAGCTTTCTTAGCTTCCTTTTTAGCCATTTTATACTTCTCAAATCTCTCCACATCTCTACTTTTCTTCAAATCTTTATAAGAATCCTTTTTAATTTTAAAAGCAGTCTTTGCTTCTTCATTCCACCATGATGTGTCCTTAGATGGTGGAGCACCACCTCTCGACTCATCAAGTAGATCTCTAGCTACCTTCTTGATACAACTAGCCATTGTGTTCCATGTTCTGTCTGAATCATCTTCCGACTGCCAATCCGCTTCTTGGACTACACGATCTATAAAAGCCTTTAGGTTACCTTCTTTCAATCGCCACCATTTAATTTTAGGCTCTACTTTACGTCTAATCTTCCTAAGTCCGCTTCTTGGGAAATATATGCATATCATATTTAAATAAAATATCCAAGAGATTATTTATTATTAAAATATGCATATCATATCAAATATTCTTAACCATAATTATTAAGATATCATATCATTTAATTGGTTGGATTAATATCTCAAATAAAACAAATGCTACTAACAATTTGATTTAAGATATTGTGCAGATATTATAATATATCAGCTCGGGTTTAAAATACAAGTAAGAGCTCCACAACAAATTGAAGTATCAAACCAAATCTGCCAAATATTAGGAATAAATTAAAGAATCTAGCAACGACAGAGACTAAGAGCAATATTTTCAGAATATTTTTATCAAAAGAATCTCCAAATATCGATAGAAGAAGCCACGAAAAATCTGGAAGCTCCAACCCACCATACAGCGGCGGATCCGCAGTCAAACAAGGCATGGGACGGCGAAAGCGTGGTCTTCTGGTGGCTGTAGAATCTGAAATTTCAGGGCTTGATCGTAATTTCACACACTTCTATATGACATCTAGGGTTTCTAGTTCCAGAGACTATATAAAAGACCGAGAGCTATCTATCAATGTATTCAATTCATTTTTCAATTCAAGAGGAAGAGAGCAGTCTAGAGCAAAACTAGGATTTTTGTAATCTACATTTTCAGCGAGCAATTTTGTAACGCGATAGTTGATCAATAAAAGATACTTCTTTATTTTAATTTTTATCGCATTACTTTCTGCATTTACGTTTTGCAATTACTTTCCACATTTACTTTCCTCATTTACTTTCTGCAATTACTTTCTATATTTACTTTCTGCATTTTTAATTTTAATTATAGGTTCCGTTTTCTTCCACATTTCTTCTACTTCATTGATCCTAATGAGAGAGTAAATTCTTGCTTGTTAGGATTTGTAGGATAGGGTAGAATAATGGATGAACAAAATCATTAACTTTTTTTAAATTTTTTAATTTTTATAAACTTTAGCAAAATGAATATTAACCTTCTTATCGAGCATGCTATCAATTCACGATAGTCACGACCACGATTTGAGATTCGTTAATAATCGTTTTGTTAAGGGCTTGAAATAAATAGAGATTAATGGAAGGACAAGGATCAGTAAAGGGAAACCCTAATTCCCTCCAAAAACCCTAATCCACATTCATCGCTATTTCTCTAGTAATAAACACTACTACAATAAAGGGTTGCCCCTACGGATAACGTTATCCGTAGGGGCAGCTATTTATTGCCTCTACGGTGCCATACAGATTAATTTAAATATTAAAACGTAATTTGTTATTTGGCCCTATAGAGCCGCAAAAGAAGGACCTACAGATTAATCCGTAGGGACATGTATATTGGTTATTAATAAAAAAAATAACGCACAGAAAAGTCTTCCATCGCAAAAACATTTCTCTCTCTCATCACTCGATCTCCCATGCACGCCTCTCGTCGCCACCACCCACGCGTCGTCGCCACTGCCCTCTCGCACGCGGATCGTCTTCCCCGATATCACCGTCGACTTCCTTGTCGCCACCGTCCGCGACTCGTCGCCGATTGCATCGTCGACCATCTACGGTCTCCTCCGGCCTCTACAGGTTCGGGTTTTGGTTCTAGTTATGCTTTTATTTCTCTTTTTGTTGATTATTGGGTTGCTCCGGCCTAGCTACAGGTGAGGGATTTGGTTCGGTTAGGGTGAGGGTTAGGGTTCGGTTGAGGGTTAGGGTTCAGTTGAGGGTAGGGTTGGTTAATTAGGGTTCAGTTGAGGGTAGGGTTCGGTTCAGTAGGGTTAGGGTTAGGGGTAATTAGTTGGGATTAGGGATGGGGATTCAAGACATTTAATAGTATATTATTTTTAATATGGAGAAAGGTTTGTTGTTATGCTTCTTTTGATGAGTGAAAGAATCATGTGAACCTTAGTATGATGCATATTCAGTTAATAGTTTAGTTTATAGTTTAAATATGTTGTTGATATTTTTCTTTCGGTCATCGAATACAAATTTGCAATTTTTTCATTAGGTAAAAGCCTAAAATTCTAATTATAAAAAAGAATTATAGAACTAGTGTCAATTTAATTACCCTAAGAGTTTACGACATATCGGTCTTAATTTACGTTATCTACAGAAGAGAAACCCTTAGATTTTGGTCCTTCAACGAGACATGGTCTAGAGCGTAAATATCTATTTTTCTATGGTTTAGGAGGAGATTGGTGTAGCCGTGGATGTTAGGGGCCTTAGGTCTTAAGTTTTGGTATTTTAAGGGATATATAGTTTTGGTAAACTGTCCTCAGAGTTCTGGGAGGAAATGAGTGGACAATGAGATTTAAGTATTTGAGCATAGAGTCAAGGGTGAAGCATTGTCAAAGATACTATGATAGCAGGATCTTATTGAGGAGGAAATTTCAGCAATGGGGGTTGAAATGAGATGAGTAAGGCTACATTTTCTTCCTTTCTAAATTCTCTCACCTATGTATGAAACAGCTGAAATAGTATTAGATGCATATCCTAATCCAAACCTCATGAATGAAATTTTGTTGATATATTTGTCGTCCACACCAAATTTTTGGCCCATTCTGTCAATTATCAAGGAAATATATTGGCTTCATGAAGTTGTTTTAAGGCTAAATTGCACAAATGTACCAATCAACTTTACCGTAAACGCAAGAAAAATTTACCCTAAACTTGAAATTTCGATCCCTTAATAATGAAATGTAAATGTAAAACTATTCATATTAAATGTTCAAGTTAAAACCAATATATGATACTCGATGATAATATGAAACTTTCATATTCTCATCGATACTCATATATGAAACTAAAAGCGCCACTTAGTCCTCGTCTATCGGTTAACATACATTCGATGTTTGTCGTGACATTGAACTATACGAAGGTTGTTAAATATCAGACGGTATAGCTCGGTACTAACAACCGTCGTGTAGTCTATGTGACGAGAAGATTCAATCGTATAATAACTGATAGATTTTTCCCATGTGGACAACTTAGGAATGTATAAAGCAAACACCTGCATTCACTTGTGTTTTCATCCATTTCGAGATATTTCGTCGGTACTTCTCCGCTGGTTCTCCGTGTAAAAATATAGATTAGATGTTCATTTCAACGTTGTTTCACAGCTTTGAAATGATTATCTATTCTATTACAATGTACTCGGAGAACAGCGGGTAGGTGCTGCCGAAATTTACTCGAAACGGTTGAAAGCACATGCGAATGGGTGTCTGCTCCATACATTCTTAATGGGATAGAAGCTTTACCCCTGACAGCCGAAATACACACATACAACACGAATACACTACATACGCATCATTAGAGAGTGATTCAAGATATTCAAGTTAAAACCAATATATGATACTCGATGATAATATGAAACTTTTATATTCTCATCGATACTCATATATGAAACTCAAAGCGCCACTTAGTCCCCGTCTATCAGTTAACATACGTTCGATATTCGTCGTGATATAAAACTATACGAAGGTTGTTAAATATCGGACGGTATAGCTCGGTACTAACAACCGTCGTGTAGTCTATGTGACGAGAAGATTCAATTGTATGATAACTGATAGATTTGTCCCGTGTGGACAAGTTAGGAATGTATAAAGCAAACACCTACAGTGACTTATGTTTTCATCCGTTTCGAGATATTTCGTCGGTACTTTTCCGCTGGTTCTCCGTGTATAAAGATAGATTAGATGTTCATTTCAACGTTGTTTCACAGGTTTGAAATGATTATCTATTCTATTACAGTGTACTCGGAGAACAGCGGGGAGGTGCTGCCGAAATTTTCTCGAAACGGTTGAAAGCACAAGAGAATGGGTGTCTGCTCTATACATTCTTAATAGGATAGAAGGCTTACCCCTGACAGCCGAAACACACACATACAACACGAATACACAACAAACGCATCATTAGAGAGCAATTCAAGATGTTCAAGTTAAAACCAATATATGATACTCGATGATAATATGAAACTTTCATATTCTCATCGATACTCATATATGAAACTCAAAGAGCCACTTAGTCCCCGTCTATCGGTTAACATACGTTCGATGTTCATTGTGATATAGAACTATACGAAGGTTGTTAAATATCGGACGGTATAGCTCGGTACTAACAACCGTCGTGTAGTCTAAGTGACAAGAAGATTCAATCGTATGATAACCGATAGATTTGTCCCGTGTGGACAAGTTAGGAATGTATAAAGAAAACACCTGCATTCACTTGTGTTTTCATCCGTTTCGAGATATTTCGTTTGTACTTTTCCGCTGGTTCTCCGTGTCCAAAGATAGATTAGATGTTCATTTCAACGTTGTTTCACAGCTTTGAAATAATTATCTATTCTATTACATTGTACTCGGAGAACAGCGGGGAGGTGCTACCGAAATTTTCTCAAAACGATTGAAAGCACAAGCGAATGGGTGTCTGCTCTATACATTCTTAATGGGATAGAAGCCTTAACCCCGACAGCCGAAACACACACATACAACACGAATACACAACAAACGCACACACAACACATACACACTAACAACTCTACACTTAAGCGAAATCATAAATTGAAACACACACATATATAATACAACTCATACATGGGTATCCCCAAATCTAAATTTGATTATCGATAATTTATTCTTTTCAACGACAAACGCACACACAAAGCATATACACGGATTTTGTCCTCTCTCAGTAACCATCCCATTCTTAGATTTCTCAATATAGTCATCATAATCTACAATTTATATGTTATACAGTCTAACATGGCCCATGAGTACATCAGAGTTAAGGACTGGATGTATGTGGATTGGCAACAACGTATGCAACCTAAGTTTTTCGCAGGAGTTACTGTAAGTGCACGGCGGCGCCCCGGCCTCCATCCCGAGGCCAAATGCGGAAGCGATGGTTAACTTTAATTTTTTCTTGAACCGGCACCACCGCGCACTATAAACCCGGATCGTGCCATTAATCTAGTCCTAGATAACTACAAGAAGGGAAGAGATATACACCGAGTGATCCGTGTCCTCCGGTCTTCTCGTCGTCGTCCCGATCTCCCGCGGAATCTCCGGTCTCCACCTCGTCGCCGGAAGGGCACCACGTCGCCTGCTTCTTTTACGGGCTCCCGCCTCTATACCGAGGCAACTCGGGCACGAAGTTGGTGAGTCGACGTGCCCAAGGTTTGCTGTAGAATGTGTGTAGAACCATGTCTCATTTTGGGGTTCATGGAGGTTGCCATTTTGTGGAGGAGAATGAACTATACTTTGGAGGTGGAACTATGGGATTTTTGTGAAGCCAAATGAGTGTAAATCCCTTGCACCAAAATTGGGACAGCCCCATATGAGGAGTGGCCGGCCATATGAGGTGAAGAGAGGAGAGGAGAAAATCCTAGTGGGGTTGTATCAATAATACAAGAAAAAAGAATAATAGATCACCAAGTCAAAGAGCAAACCACACTCCCTCATCATGACCAACCATCATCATCAAGCATGATAATGAACAAAGACCAACACTCCACCACAACCATCATGAAAACAAAAGTCAAGCCATCATGGTCAAAAGAAGTCAAATGATGGTGCAAGTATCATGATACAACAAAATGCATAGAACACCCTCCACAAATGCTTATTTTCACAAATGCAAATAAGCCCTCCTCCACCAATCTTCGACCAATGAAAGATACAAAGAAATATGGCCGAAATGGAAAGCAAACTGGCAACTCCAGAAAACTGGTCCCGTAATAAATTATAGGAAAACCCCGATACTGTGTATACACACCCACATTTGTATTCTGACCGAAATACAAATGCAATGAGACAAAATCAACACTGTACTATACTAGGATCCGGCTTATACCAAAGACGGCTAGTATTATCCGTCCGATCCTGATCCATGCAATACCGCACGTATCTGATCGAACCCTGCCATATATCCATACGGCCTCTAGTACTAACCGTCCGATACTGATCCGTGCAATACCGCACGTATCTGATCGGACCCTGCCATATCTCCATACGGCCTCTACAGCGTTTCGCCCGAAAGCTTGAGTAACTGAATGTGTGGTGGACTCTAAAGACTCGTCAATACTATGGCTGTGGATTTAACCACTAGCATGTCAGAGGTATTAGCCATACGTGACGGGCCACCAGCTATTGACCAAAAGGGACGTCTATGAGTGAACTCAGCCTGACACCCTACTGAGCCTGTCAGTGATAATATCCGTACAGTCCGGTCCGTTCGTCTATGAGCATCGCATGGCGGGCCTAGGGGGTTGGTAAAAGTCAGACCCCCAAAAGCGGTACAAGTCGTGTCAGAGATCAGCCCAGAACACCCTGAGATACTACTGGAATACCTACCAGTAAATCTTCTGCCTTGGCCAAGGACTTTTCATGTTCTGGCTCTCCTAGACACAGCGCGACCTCACCCCCAACACCGGGAGAGACGAACCCCCGAAGATCCGCTCACTGCCTCTATGTGGCTCGGGACTGTACCCAACTAAAACCTATTTGCACGTCTCCTTTGAGCGTGGTAGGGTAGTAATCAAAGTACAGTGGGAACTCACACGAGAAAAATGATGATCCCCAGGTCGATGAACTAACATGTACACATGTCACCAGGGAACTGCTATCTGACGTCAGGTATAAGACCAACTAGCATGTTCCCGGCGAGTCCTGTCCGGTGTACTCATAACCCAATGAGCACCTGTATACATCTTAGGTGATCCAACCGACACCAGTGGCTTGTGAGACCGGCCACCGCCCCTCGTCGGGGTCTCGACTGTATACACTAGTCTACTCTGGAGAATCGATGCCCTGTCTCGAAACTCCCACGACTAGGGACCTTTTAAGGATGTGCTTATAGACTACCAGATCTCACGTATATGATCGCCCTCATACTGCTGGCAGTCAAGCAAGAATCCTAGGGGCTCTACCAACGTGTAATAGCGACCTGTCAGGTCACCTAAAGCAGTACACGATGATAAAGATAAACCATATAGCATACTATCATCTCGAGTAAGACTGTCCTACCGGGATAGGTCTTCCCTCAATCATTGCAATCACGTGCCTGTGATCCAATAATTGACTCTGAGGGCACTATCTCCAACAATCTCCCACTTGCACTCAAGGCTAATTATTGCGATGTCGCATACTCACAGCCCGTGTGATACCGAACACCGAACTCCTCTACTAGTCAGTCTCACAAAACCCGTTTGCGAAACTATTGCGTTCGAGAAATAGCCTCAGTGAGTGGATCCGCTATGATGTTTCTATCTATGTCTCTCTATATCTCAAGTTCGCGGAGAAAGCCATCTCCCGAAATGAGCAATACCTGTCTTAAAATGTGTCTGGATGTCTGATGGGACCTTGCTCATAAATGAACTCCAAATCCAAACTTCTTAGACTGTATCGTCAACTGAATTCAATCAGTATCCTGCGCCATGCCTCCCTCGGTATTGCTTTGGACCACCTGTCCAAAATACTGCCCCTCGTCAGAAGGAAAAACTATAACTCTGACAACCTCCTTGTCGTCCAGGTCACCTTGGAAGAATGGAATGATAACTGTCTCTAAAAAGAGGTTGTTGTTATCATAACCCTTGAACATCCACTTATGTTCTAAAACTGCTTCCGACTGTTTCTCCAGGATTAGATCAATGTCAACTTATTGCACCTACCGCAAGAACAACATCTGGTGTGGTACTTGACATCTCATGATTGACTCAATTGCCTAAGCAAGTGATCTGCCAATCATGCACATCCCTCTCCCCTTTAGTCTGTAAGACACCTTTAGAGAGGGAGACTCCATTATCTGCAGGTACACTACCGTGCCAGGAGTCGTCCATTCTAAATAATCTTAGAATGCTGTCTAAGTACCCTGATTGGGAAACCACCCAAATCTAGATCTAAAACCATAGATCCAGTAACCAGTATGTCTGATATAATGTCCAAGTCCCATGTGGAGAAACCACTGTGTGACGACCAAAGTGTAACCGATCGTAATATAGGAGTTTCTTTTCCTACTCTGTGTATGTCATCCAAATACCATGACATTACACCCTACTACCTTCTCAACAGATCCATCCCCTATTCTGATGAAGTCAAACCTATGACTGTCACGTCAGAAATTGATGATCTATCTCCGCTACATCTGCTTTAGTCTATAAATAGACATAAGCTACCTGTCCACCAATGCTTCCGCTGCTCCCACTGACTACGACAACCCTCTGGCAGAGTCATATACACGTACACTTCTGAAGCCAGTTCAGAACGACGCTATACTCATCCTCCTGCCGGGTCTCGCAGCCTGGAACAACAGCAATGGCAAGTGTGGGTAAACAAGAACTTCCCTGTCACCGTCCTTGAGGCTACCGGAGTACCTCTCGGATGCCTGAAGTTACCCACCTCATCTGCGGAGTGGCCAATGGAATGTCAAACCAGATTGAATCTTTAGGTTCCTATCAAATCTTCAATAATCGTTTATGGTTCTGGAATCACTTCCAGTTCTACCATACTCCCACTACTGTTTTCTGAAAAAATCCATTTTTATTAAAACTGTGGCGAGTCAAGAACAATATCACTATTGATCTTCCAGATGGTAGAAAATCAACCCTCGTCATAGCCTGGGTCAACCCACAAACAGCTATTACAGAAAACGTGCCTTGAGTTATCCAGAGTGTGGTTTTAAGCATAAGCCAGACAACTCCTCGTACCTTAACATCGTTAAGATATGGACTGTTCTATATCCAATATAGAACCAGAGGCACTGATTTAATTGAACCAGATTCAAATCATGCAGCTGTCTACAGTGCATGTCAACTAAATGGAGAAAGGCCGATCAGCGTTACTCAACTTAGGAATGCTTCCAATTATGAGTAACCTGAAAGAGAAGCAAGTTCTCTTAATCATTACTATCAACTGAACACCATACACAAGTATCTACATCTTCGATCACTTTGAAGAATCCCGATACTTGCAATACCTGGTTCTCTACTTTATTCAAATACCTATAACTTCTCAAAATTCGGACCCTGTGTTTCCACGAAATACCTGTCTAAAAACTAGAGAAGTCATAAGTAAACCGAATATAGTACGAGGATCAACCCCTCTGTCCTGATAGACCCTGGACAACATACAATACTCTGTATAAGTCCCTTGAGTCTGATAACTCATTCACTGTGTGTCGTAGGTTGAAAACTGTACTTATGGTTAAGGAGAATTACACCGTTGTTTAATGCTCCTTACCTAACCATCCACTGATATAGGTAAATGTCACAGACATAATTTCAAAAAGGTATATCTCACTCTATGAAAATAGACGTACAGATATATCAATTTGAAATTGGTGCATAACAGCGGATATTCAAAACCAAATATTTGTCGTCCAGCAAACAACACAGCTGACTTCCTCAAATATCACCGATTACAACGAATCCCGATATAATGAGGATGATCACCCAATTCCCAATAACTTACTCCCACTCATCATCTGTAAAACCATACAGATGTGAGAATCATACCTTGTAAATACATACCCTGGAGTAAGTATCTAATCGGGAAATCAGTTTTCTTTTAACTTTACACAGTGAAACTGAAACATTGAAATGTTTCGATGGGGTATCTTGGTATTCCTAGTAATGCCTCTTCCATTATCCAGATTCACAACTGTAACCGTGTAATTCTTTGCCATCT
Source organism: Agapanthus africanus (assembly GCA_030015575.1). Taxonomy (NCBI): domain Eukaryota; kingdom Viridiplantae; phylum Streptophyta; class Magnoliopsida; order Asparagales; family Amaryllidaceae; genus Agapanthus; species Agapanthus africanus. Next base: position 268,886,303 of record CM057339.1, read on the forward strand.
TTCTAAATCCCTTTCTATGTCTTTAGTCATTACCTTCTGTACACCCCTTTAGGCCAAATGGTTTTCTTCCTTCCCTACTGTTCGACACCAGCCTATGGTTTGGAAGAAGACTATCCAATAAGCATAATGGGTGTACTGTCCTAATCCTAGAAACACTCGCAAAGTGAGAGAAGGTGAAGATAAAAGACAACCGAATAAACATTATTCCTATTTCTCCTGAACCAGAATCCATCCCCGAACTGGAACAAGTTCCTTTCGAGTTCGTATATAACCATACGATGGAGTATCCAATAAACTGTGGATCTTCGTAGTGATACGGAGTGTCCTGGAGAAATACAAAGGTGATTTAGGATTGGCGAAGAAATACTTGGTTTGGTCGTGAATAGCAGTCGCAGTTTACTTTGCCCTCTTACTAATCCCTTACTTTGTCTTAACTTAATACCTTCTGCACACCATCGTTATGCTAATTAGTTTTCTTCATTCCCCACCATTCGGCACCAGCCTAAGGTTTGGAAGAAGACTATCCAATTTGCGTAATAGGTGTACTATCTCCTAAACCAAGGAGTACTCGCAACCTGAGAGAAGGTAAAAGGAAAAGACAACTGAATAGTCCTATCCGTTTTCTCCAGAACCGGAAACCATCCTCGAATAAATTCCTTCGAGTTCGTATCTAACCATATGATGGTTTTGTCCAATGGAAGTGGACGTTCGTAGTAATACGTGGTGTCCTGGAGAAAAGGGTAAAAGTAGGTTTGGCAATGAGGTTTGCAACTCTGACAATCCAAAAGCCAGTGTTAAGAATGTTCTGTCAACTTGGTCACTGAGTCATAGTCTTAGGGTCGGGTCGATGGTCGCTGCCAAAGAGAGAGAGAAAAGAAACACTCAGCGTTGACTCTATCCTAGATCAGAATGGTTACCAATTTATCTAATCTGGAAACCTCCCACTGTACCGTCAAATTCTCCTCCAAACCTGAAAGAAGAATTAGTCGGGATCACCCGAGGAGTAAACCAACTCATCAGTAGGAATCGGGATCCAACTATCATCGCATGATAACGTGACGGAATCCGCTCATGGTATCACACTCCAGAAGGTATGCGCATATCTGGCAAGTTTCAGTTCTTTTGAAACCCCCGATGTGATTTCTGCCCCATGCTCTTATGACCTTGACGAAGGTCAACAAATCATAAGTCACATGTCAAGTTCCCCCCGTCATTGTCCAGGTTAATTTGAACCCACCCGTACAAGCCCTTGACGAAGGTCAACAAGGCTATACGACTGTCCCAAACCAACGCATCTATCTATGCAGCAGAAAGGTAACAAGCAGCTACCATACACTATGCCTTGACGAAGGTCAACAAACATAGCATGAATACTACGTGCTACCCGTCTGAAACGACGGAGGGCTACGAATGGTTTCTGGCGAAAACCTTTAACGTAATGAACTTGATATCGTTGAAGGAACCGGATAGCTTTTATAAAATTATAGTGACGAAAAACCTTTGCTAAAGAGGTCACTCCCGGTGAAGGGATCTCGGCTCTTTCCCCGTAGAATGAGGTGCAGGATATTCCAACTGAATACCACGGTGCAAAGCAAAAGTAATCGGCTATAGTGAAGTTATTGCCCTGACGCAAACTTTTGTCCAAGGGGTCACTCCCGGTGAAGGGATCTCGGCCCTTGCCTCGTCGACTGAGGAGCAGGATATTCCAACTGAATACCACGATGCAAAACAAAAGTGAACGTCCTTGCAATAACAGCTTTTTTGAAAAGTGTTCCAACAACATCAGATTAGGTTTGTTTTTAACTTGCATTGATCCGAATCAATGCAGTCCCATCAATTGATCACACCATAAAGAACGAAAATATACTGATGTACGTATATGCCATCCGCATTCGCCACTGGGTCCCGTCATTACCCGTTAGGTTAGCTAACTAACGACAGAGCGGGGACTGGACTAGCGCGGATGCAAAACATATACAACATCTACTAATATAAATATACCAATATATAATATTTCGCTCAAGGCCTGATAAAATGCAACATCACAGAAATGTACAGCATCACAGAACAATACAGATATCTGGGATCCCCGGGTTTCACAGAGCCACTACTGAAACCCGACGTTCCCCTAGTCCTGTGGATAGCCTGTACAATGAAATCCTAGACCCCTACGGGCGCGGCAAGTTACCCGCCAAAACCTGAAGCAAGGCAGCCCCCTTCAGCAACGTGAATGGACCACCCAGCACTTTACGGAATCCGGTAACTTGGGCACCCCTCCTGGGTCAACCTGTACCCCCTACGAGTGCGGCGAATAGCCCGCCAATTCTAGAGTGAAGCCCCCTCCGTCCCAATGCCATGAGATGCGGGCTTGTTGCCTTCTAGAATCCGGCTATCCGTGCACCCCACCTTGGGGTAATCCTAGTACAGAAAGTAAAATATGCATACAACGGGTACATCGACCGCAACCTAGTCGTGCCCCAAAATAATAATACAAACAGGAAGTGACGGCAGTCCACATGTCGGACGCTCTCCCCGTAATATCAAATGTACATAATACAACAAAACTGTACTACCACTGCAACCAGGCTATCCCCCATGACCAATCCGCAACATCATAGCATAACACAGAACATCAACGTGAAAGTCACATTCGCAAATCCGTCTAACCGGACTATAGCAGTTAGACTGGATTTACCGATCAAGTGACATTCACGGTCGCAGATATAATGTAAATACTGTGAACTAATGTGTTTAAAAAATCCGATCGATCAAATTTTACCAAGTGGGCCCCCAAGTACTACTGTAGCACATGAAGAAATCTGAGCCCAAAAAATAACATTCCAGAAATCCTATTTTCCACTCAGGAGCATTCTATAAAATTTTAGGGGACTGAACAGTTCAAGTCGCGGCGAAACCGCGGCCCAAGCATGGGTTTGGCCGCGGTTCCGCGGTGGTTTGGACTGTTCACGAGCCCAAATTTTCACAGATCTCTTAAAATTCCCTGCACATCATTCTGAGACAACCTGAAAAATTTTTAGACTCCAAAAAATTTCGATAGAAACTGATGTGAAGAAAACATGGGTTTTTGGAATTTTGTTCGATCGGAAATGTAAAACACATTAGACAAAGCTAGACTATGTTAATGGAGAGGCTCTGATACCACTGTAAGTGCACGGCGGCGCCCCGGCCTCCATCCCGAGGCCAAATGCGGAAGCGATAGTTAACTTTAATTTTTTCTTGAACCGGCACCACCGCGCACTATAAACCCGGATCGTGCCATTAATCTAGTCTAGCTAACTACAAGAAGGGAAGAGAGATATACCGAGTGATCCGTGTCCTCCGGACTTCTCGTCATCGTCCCGATCTCCCGCGGAATCTCCGGTCTCCACCTCATCGCCGGAAGGGCACCATGTCGCCTGATTCTTTTACGGGCTCCCGTCTCTATACCGAGGCAACTCGGGCACGAAGTTGGCGAGTCGACGTGCCCAAGGTTTGCTGTAGAATGTGTGTAGAACCATGTCTCATTTTGGGGTTCATGGAGGTTGCCATTTTGTGGAGGAGAATGAACTATACTTTGGAGGTGGAACTATAGGATTTTTGTGAAGCCAAATGAGTGTAAATCCCTTGCACCAAAATTGGGACAACCCCATATGAGGAGTGACCAGCCATATGAGGTGAAGAGAGGAGAGGAGAAAATCCTAGTGGGGTTGTATCAATAATACAAGAAAAAAGAATGATAGATCACCAAGTCAAAGAGCAAACCACACTCCCTCATCATGACCAACCATCATCATCAAGCATGATAATGAACAATGACCGACACTCCACCACAACCATCATGAAAACAAAAGTCAAGCCATCATGGTCAAAAGAAGTCAAATGATGGTGCAAGTATCATGATACAACAAAATGCAAAGAACACCCTCCACAAATGCTTATTTGCACAAATGCAAATAAGCCCTCCTCCACCAATCTTCGGCCAATGAAAGATACAAAGAAATATGGCCGAAACGGAAAGCAAACTGGCAACTCCAGAAAACTGGTCCCGTAATAAATTACAGGAAAACCCCGATACTGTGTATACACACCCGTATTTGTATTCCGACCGAAATACAAATGCAATGAGACAAAATCTACACTGTACTATACTAGGATCAGGCTTATACCAAAGCCGGCTAGTATTATCCGTCCGATCCTGATCCATGCAATACCGCATGTATCTGATCGAACCCTGCCATATATCCATACGGCCTCTAGTACTAACCGTCTGATACTGATCCGTGCAATACCGCACGTATCTGATCGGACCCTGCCATATCTCCATACGGCCTCTACAGCGTTTCGCCCGAAAGCTTGAGTAACTGAATGTGTGGTGGACTCTAAAGACTCGTCAATACTATGGCTGTGGATTTAACCACTAGCACGTCAGAGGTATTAGCCATACGTGACGGGCCACCAGCTATTGACCAAAAGGGACGTCTGTGAGCGAACTTAGCCTGACACCCTACTGAGCCTGTCAGTGACAATATCCGTACAGTCCGGTCCGTTCGTCTATCAGCATCGCATGGCAGGCCTAAGGGGTTGGTAAAAGTCAGACCCCCAAAAGCGGTACAAGTCGTGTCAGAGATCAGCCGAGAACACCCTGAGATACTACTGGAATACCTACCAGTAAATCTCCTGCCTTGGCCAAGGACTTTTCATGTTCTGGCTATCCTAGACACAGCGCGACCTCACCCCCAATACCGGGAGAGACGACCCCCGAAGATCCGCTCACTGCCTCCATATGGCTCGGGACTGTACCCAACTAAAACCTGTTTGCACGTCTCCTTTGAGCGTGGTAGGGTAGTAATCAAAGTACAGTGGGAACTCACACGAGACAAATGACGATCCCCAGGTCGATGAACTAACCTGTACACATGTCACCAGGGAACTGCTATCTGACGTCAGGTATAAGACCAACTAGCATGGTCCCGGCGAGTCCTGTCCGGTGTACTCATAACCCAATGAGCACCTGTATACATCTTAGGTGATCCAACTGACACCAGTGGCTTGTGAGACCGGTCACCGCCCCTCGTCGGGGTCTTGACTGTATACACTAGTTTACTCTGGAGAATCGATGCCCTGTCTCGAAACTCCCACGACTAGGGACCTTTTAAGGATGTGCTTATAGACTACCAGCTCTCACGTATATGATTGCCCTCATACTGCTGGCAGTCAAGCAATGATCCTAGGGGCTCTACCAACGTGTAATAGCGACCTGTCAGGTCACCTAAAACAGTATACGATGATAAAGATACACCAGATAGCATACTATCATCTCGAGTACGACTGTTCTTCCGGGATAGGTCCTCCCTTAATCATTGCAATCACGTGCATGTGATCCAATAATTGACTCTGAGGGCACTATCTCCAACAGTTACTGCTTTTATTGAATTTGCACGCGCACATAATAAGATCGTGATAGAGAAGATTCTCTGCCCGTGCGATAGATGTAGGAATAAGTACTGCCAGAAGGTAGAATTTGCAGAGCTTCATATCGTTAAACATGGTTTTACTTGTCTTTATACAATTTGGCTATATCACGGGGAAGGAGAAGAACCCAGTAATGCGGCAGAAGAAGAAGGAGAAGTCGATAATGCGGCAGGAGAAGAAAGAGAAGACGGTAATGCGACAGAAGTAGAAGAAGGTAATTTCTTTCCATCAGAAGAAATGGAGGATATGGTAGAGGTTGCCCTAGGTGAATCTATTCGTACCGAAGTTGACATTCCTTCCGGTCAAGGACAGCGTGCGGATAAGTATGAAAATTTCGTGAATGATGCTAGAAAATCAATTTTTGAGAATGCAAAGTATTCCACCCTCTCATGGTTCGTCCAACTTTTCCAGATTAAGTGTCTAAATGGATTGAGCAACAAGTCATTCATAATGCTTCTTTCGTTCTTGAAAGATTCTATGCCCCCGGGAAATAGCGTGCCCGGCAGCTGGTACAGAGCCCAGAAGATGATGTCTGATTTGGGTCTCAAGTGTGAGAAGATTCAAGCATGTCCTAAAAATTGCGTGTTGTACCGGAAAGAGAATTCAGATTTGAAAGAGTGTCCAACATGCGGAGATGCCAGGTAAAAGCCGAAAGATTCTGATAAGAAGCTCGATATACCTGTAAAGATAGCACGATACTTTCCAATAACACAGAGGCTGCAGAGGCTATTCAGGTACAAGAAAACAGCCGAGGCAATGATTTGGCATCACCGTGCTCCTCCAAGTGAAGATGGAAAAATGAGTCATCCATCCAAGAGATTCACCGGCATGGAAGGATTTCGATAAGAGGCACGCAATATTCAGTAGCGATCCTCGTAATGTCAGGCTCCGACTGGCAAGTGATGGCTTCTGCCCATTCAACTTTATGGCTGGAAGCCACAGCACATGGCCCGTTGTAATGATAGTTTATAATCTATCGCCTTAGTTGGCTATGGACCAATCATACTTTATGATGCCTCTTTTTATCGACGGACCAAACTCACCGGGAAACAATATCGACGTTTATCTCCGACCTCTGATCGAGGAGTTAAAATCTTTATTCATTGATGGTGTAAAGACTTACGATGCAAACACAAATACAACCTTCATACTGCGTGCGGCTTTAATATGGATAATTAATGACTTTCCTACGTATGGAATGCTATCAGGTTGGTCCGTACATGGTCACAAAGCATGTCCTCATTGCCATCAACATACAACATCGAAATTCTTGAATTTTAACAGGAAGGTTTGTTATTGCGGCCATCAACGGTTCCTGCCTCTAGACCACCCCTACAGGTTAGATGTTGTTCACTTTGATGGTCATCAGGAGCTTCTTGGACCTCCAGCCCATTGTCCGGAGAAGACGTGACTGCTCAGTGGGATGGTTACAATAATGTGACTTTCGGGATGGATCCGACAAAACAGATCAAACCACCATTTTGGAACAGGTTAATTTCTTCGAGCTTCCGTACTGGTCAACAAATTTAGTGCGTCATTGTCTGGACGTCATGCACATAGAGAAGGGAGTATCCGAGCACGTACTCAACTTGTTTCTTTGTAAAGACGGGAAATTGAAAAACAAGCTCAATGCTCGGATGGATCTACAGGACTGGGAAATTAGAAGTGAATTGCATCCTAAACCGGTAGCGGGTAAATCAGGCAAGTTTGTACTTCCCAATGCTGCTTATCATATGTCACAACCGGAGAAGAAAAGATTCCTGCAGGTGTTGCATAATTTGAAGTTCCCACAGGTTTCTCAGGATCATTCAGGAAGAAGATAAAAATTGTGAAAGGCAAGATCGATGGGCTGAAAAGTCATGATCACCATGTTATTATGGAGCACCTTCTCCCATTAGCCCTCAGGACTTCCCTCCCCGAATCGGTTGATCTAGTAATCAATGACCTATGTAGTTTTTTCAGAGAATTATGCGCTAAAACACTGGATGCTGTGACGCTGGAGAAACTAGAAAATTCTATTGCGTTGATACTTTGCAAGTTTGAGCGTATTTTCCCACCGTCATTCTTCGATAGCATAATTTACCTGACGGTTCATCTTGCAACTGAGGCTAAGTTAGCCGGACCAGTACAATATCGATGGATGTATCCCGTCGAGAGATACGTGCAATTTTCGTTTCGCGCAATTTGTAAAATTATTGTTTTCCTGTATGCCCGTATTTATTTATTTAACATATTTTTCTTTAGGTACCTATACACTCTTAAAAAGTATATACACAATAGAAATCGACTAGAGGATTCTATCATACAAGGATATATTCTAGATGAAGCAACCACATTTTTTTCCCGCTATCTGGACGAGAACATTGAGGCGAGACTTAACCGTCCTCGAAGAATTCAGGACGGGCCATATGGTAAAGCCGATTATAAGAGGGTAGACACTATGTTTATCAACAAGATATACCGGTTTATCCTCCTCAATAGCGCATGTCTTGAAAAAATTAGAGAGTAAGTTTATTTGGATTAATTGTTATATTTGTGTTTGTGTGTGTATGAAATGATATAATATTAATGTCATAATTTATTGTAGAGAACAGAATTCATTTTAACGAGGTACGTGAGGGGCATCCTGATTTGAACGATGAACGATTGGAAAAATATCATTAGGATAATTTTTGCGATTGGGTTGCAGATCATGTAAGTTATTCGAATAGCATGTTATTGCTATTAGTTTTAATCTAAATTTATATCGTTATGTATTTGTCGTAAAATTTGTTTTGTTAGATCCACGATCCGAACTTGTTTGCATCATTAGAGAGTGATTCAAAATGTTTAGCTCATTTTCCTAGTATGGACGTTGCATATTATAAAGGATTCGGTGTCCTTGGATACAAAATCGAAATTAAGGACATAGAAACATCTAGAACCACTCAGAATAGTGGGATTGCGACGGTAGGATCAGATGGTGTGATTTATTATGGATACTTAAATTGTATACTCGGCATCCAATATCCCGGACGATCAGAACCCTTTTATATATTTCAGTGTACTTGGTACAATACACGAACCGATACGGATAAGTGGAGAAGCAATCTCGGGACTTGGAAAGATGAATATGGATTGACCAGTGTGAACACACTTCGATTTTACGGTCAGGAAGATCCGTTTATCTTTCCGAACCAAGCGTTCCAAGTATACTACTCATAGTGTTTGAAGCATCCGGGATCGAGTTTCATATGTCGTTAGAAACCCAGGGATGTTTACGATGTCCCAGAATTCGATGACAGCGATGAGGATGAAGAAGAGAGAAGACTTAGAGTGCTCCGACCGTCTGTTTCGAAAGACGGGTTGTCTTCGGCTGATTATGAAGTTACGTGGGTTAGAAATGATATGGATGATGAAATCTAAGTAGATTTGTCTAATGCGTCCATGAAACGAAAAAGGTTATCCGTAATGTTATATTATTACTTCACATTTTACGATCTATACATATATAGCATGCATATGTAATGATTGTCTAATGCGTCCACGAACCGTTTTATCTAGATTTGATGACGACGATGGGAGCAGCGAGGGGCGGCAGGAGCTCCAGCCGTGGCACTGGCAGAGGCAGAGGCAGAGCGGTTCTGCCGCCTGAAGAGCTTCGTAGGGAGCTTCAGAGGGCCGGTCTTGCTCCCCGATCGGAGACCCCTTCGGATGCCTCTTTCCGTATGGACTTTGTCACACCTCTAGGTATATTGCACGCATATTCATTTTGAATGTAATATTATAGATATACATGCATATTCATGTCAAAATTACTTACATAGTCAATGTTTGATTGTCTAGTTGGTGGTGGTGCGTCCACATCAGGGACAAAGACCACTCCCTCACCTCCAGGTATGTTGTACGCATATTCATTTTGAATGTAATATTATAGATATACATGCATATTCATGTCAAAATTACTTACATAGTCAATGTTTGATTGTCTAACTGTTGGTGCGTCCACATAAGGGACAGAGGCTACTCCCGCACCTCCAGGTATGTTTATATATCATATAGTGCATGTATATTGATTTAGAATGCTATATCATAAATATACATACATTCTTTTTGCTCTTACGTACTTACATCAGGGGTAGAGCCCACCACCGCACCTGCGGGTATGTTAATATATCCTATAGTGTATACATGTTGATTTAGAATGTTATATTATTGATATACACATTCTTTTTGCAATTACTTATATAGTCAATGTTTGATTGTCTAATTATAGGTGGTGCGTCCACGTCTGGTGCAGGGGCCACTCCCGTCACTTCCATACCCTCTGCTCAGTCTGCAGATTTGTATGAATAAATATAAAATATTTATTCATTTTACATATCCTTTAAGAATAAACATGAACTTCATGTAATTTTATCGATGTTTATTTTCTAGTTGGAGGGGATGCATCCACGTCCGAGTCACCGGTTGTTCCTCACCGGAGGAACTATCATCCCGCTCGTGCTGCTGTCCGGGCCCAGGCTCATTCTTCTGTCGCCGAAGGTATATATCAAACTTCAATTTTCGTTAAACCTTGATTCTTAATACCACTTTGTCTTAATATTGATTGTCTTGATATTTCTTGTAGACACAGGGCATCCCCATCCCGAGAGGGGGAATCGAGGCGTGAATCAGTCCCACAGGCTGAGGCCCGACAGAGTAAGGGGGAAGGCAACATTCCCCCTCTTCTTTACCCCTGATTATCGCTATACCGGCAATTATGCCAAGAGGTTCGGCCGGTATATGGGGGATGAGAGCCGCCTCGTGAAGAAGTATCCACTTCACGTTGAGTAGGGGGGCCAGCACCGGCGCTTATTCGCCCTCTTCTGGGATCAGGCTCGGATATTGTTGCGCCACGGCAGCGCCCCGGCCTCGTACTCGAGACCAAAATGCGGAATCAAAATTTTTCCTTACTCGGAAACCGGCGCTACCGCGGAAAATGAAAACCCGGATCGTTTACCATTAACCTAAAGCTAGCAATCAAGAGATGGGAAGAAAAGTATACCGAGTGATCCGAGTCCTCCGGTCTTCTCGTCATCGTCCCGATCTCCCGCGGAAAGTGTAGTCTCCATATCGTCGCCTCCTCGCCGGAAAGGGCACCACATCGCCTGCGTCTTTTACGGGCTCCCGTCTCAATACCGAGGCAACTCGGGCATGAAGCCGGCAACTCGACATGCTCAAGATATGCTGTAGAATGTAGTGTAGAAGATGCTTATCTCTTTGGGGTTATGTAGTTGCCATTGAGGATGATGGAGGAAACAAGGATTAGAAAAATGGTGCTTGCATTTTTCTAGCAAGTAAATGAGATCAAGAAAGAAACTATGAAGCTCTCTTCTTCTTCTTCTCTCTTTCTTTTTTCTCTCCTTCTCACTTATGAAAAAACTTATCATCCAAATGAGAATGGTGGAGGAGGGAATATGAAGCATGAAGGGAGGTGAGTGTAGGGTAAAGGAAGTGGTGACCACATCAAGACATAATCATCATCAAACTTACATCAACCTCAAATCCAATCTTTTCACAACAAAGCATGAAATGATGAAGGAAAAGAATGGAATAAAAAGATGCTCTCATCTTACAAATAAACCCTCCACAAATGTAATTTGCAAAACTGCAAATTACCCCCTCCATCATAAAAGTCCGGCAGGGAAAGAACAAAGGAAAACCGGCCGGATCGGAATACAAACTGGCAACTCCAGAAAACTGGTCCCGTAATAAATTACAGGAAAACCCCAATACTGTGCATACACACCCGTATCTGTATTCTGACCGGATACAAATGCAAAGAGACAAAATCTACACTGTACTAAACTAGTACCGGCTTAAACCAAAGCCGGCTAGTAAAATCCGTCCGATCCTGATCCGTGCAATACCGCACGTATCAGATCGAACCCTGCCATATAGCTATACGGCTACTAGTACAAACTGTACGATCCTGATCCGTGCAATACCGCACGTATCTGATCGGACCCTGCCATATCTCCATACGGCCTCTACAGCGTTTCGCCCGAAAGCTTGAGTAACTGAAAGTGTGGTGGACTCTAAAGACTCGTCAATACTATGGCTGTGGATTTAACCACTAGCATGTCAGAGGTATTAGCCAATACGTGACGGGCCACCAGCTATTGACCAAAAGGGACGTCGATGAGCGAACTCATCCTGACACCCTACTGAGCCTGTCAGTGACAATATCTGTACAGTCCGGTCCGTTCGTCTATGAGCATCGCATGTCGGGCCTAGGGGGTTGGTAAAAGTCAGACCCCCAAAAGCGGTACAAGTCGTGTCGGAGTGTAACCCAGAACGCCCTGAGATACTACTGGAATACCTACCAGTAAATCTCCTGCCTCGGCCGAGGGCTTTGCGTAATGGCTATCCTAGACACAGCGCGACCTCATCCCCAATACCGGGAGAGAAGAACCCCTGCAGATCCGCTCACTGCCTCCATGTGGCTCGGGACTGTACCCAACTAAAACCTGTTTGCACGACTCCTTTGAGCCGTGGTAGGGTAGTAATCAAAGCACAGTGGGAACTCACACGAGACAAATGACGATCCTCAGGTCGATGAACTAACCTGTACACATGTCACCAGGGAACTGCCATCTGACGTCTGGTATAATCCCAACTGGAAGGTTCCCGGCGAGTCCTGTCCGGTGTACTCATAACCCAATGAGCACCTGTATACATCTTAGGTGAACCAACTGACACCAGTGGCTTGTGAGACCGGCCACCGCCCCTCGTCGGGGTCTCGACTGTATACACTAGTCTACTCTGGAGAATCGATGCCCTGTCTCGAAACTCCTACGACTAGGGACCTTTTAAGGATGTGCTTATAGACTACCAGCTCCCACGTATATGATCGCCATCATACTGCCGGCAGTCAAGCAAGAATCCTAGGGGCTCTATCAACGTGTAATAGCGACATGCCAGGTCACCTAAAGCAGTACATGATGATAAAAGGTAAACCAGATAGCATACTATCATCTCGAGTAAGACTGTCCCACCGGGATAGGTCCTCCCTCAATCATTGCAATCACGTGCCTGTGATCCAATAATTGACTCTGAGGGCACTATCTCCAACAATCTCCCACTTGCACTCAAGGCTAATTATTGCGATGCCGCATACTCACAGCCCGTGTGATACCGAACACCCAACTCCTCTACTAGTCAGTCTCACAAAGCTCGTTTGCGAAACTATTGCGTTCGAGGAATAGCCTCAGTGAGTGGATCCGCTGTGATGTTTCTTTCTATGTCTCTCTTTATATCTCAAATTCGCGGAGAAAGCCATCTCCCGAAATGAGCAATACCTGTCTTAGAATGTCTGGATGTCTGATGGGACCTAGCTCATAAATGAGCTCCAAATCCAAACTTCTTAGACTGTATCGTCAACTGAACTTAATCAGTATCCTGCGCCATGCCACCCTCAGTATTGCCTTGGACCACTTGTCCAAAATACTGCCCCTCGTCAGAAGGAAAACTATAACTCTGACAACCTCCTTGTCGTCCATGTCACCTTGGAAGCCTGGAATGATAACTGTCTCCCAAATGAGGCTGTCGTTATCATATCCCTAGAACATCCACTTATGTTCTAAAACTGCTTCCGACTGTTTCTCCAGGATTGGATCAATGTCAACTTATTGCATCTAGTGCAAGAACAACATCTGGTGTGGTACTTGACATCTCATGATTGACTCAATTGCCTAAGCAAGTGATCTGTCAATTATGCGTATCCCTCTCCCCTTTAGTCTGTAAGACACCTTTAGAGAGGGTGACTCCATTACCTGCAGGTGTACTACCGTGCCAGGAGTCGTCCATTCTAAATACTCATAGAATGCTGTCAAGGTACCCAGATTGGGAAACTACCCAAATCTAGATCTAAAACCATAGATCTAGTAACCAGAATGTCTGATATAATATCCAAGTCCTGTGTGGAGAAACTACTGTGTGACAACCAAAGTATAACCGATCGTAGTATAGGAATATCACTTCCTACTACCTTCTCAACAGATCCACCCCTTATTCTGATGACGTCAAACCTATGACTATCACATTAGAAATAGATGATCTATCTCCGCTACATCTGCTTTGGTCTATAAATAGTCATAAGCCTGATGTCCACCAATGCTTCCGCTGCTCCCACAGACTACGACAACCCTCTGGCAGAGTCATATAGACGTGCACTTCCAAAGCTAGTTTAGAATGACGCTATACTCATCCTCCTACCGGGTCTCGCAGCCTGGAACAACAACAATGGCAAGTGTGGGTAAACAAGAACTTCCCTGTCACCGTCCTTGAGGCTACCGGAGTACCTCTCGGGTGCCTGAAGTTACCCACCGTATCTGCGGAGTGGCCAATGGAATGTCAAACCAGATTGAATCTTTAGGTTGCTTATCAAATCTTCAGTAATCGTTTGCGGTTCTGGAATTACTTCCAGTTCTACCATACTCCCACTACTGTTTTTGAAAAATCCATTTTTAATAAAACTGTGGCGAGTCTAGAACAATATTGCTATTGTTCATCCAGATGGTAGAAAGTCAACCCTCGTCATAGCCTGGGTCAACCCACAAACAGCCATTACAGAAACGTGTCTTGAGTTGTCCAGTGTCTGGTTTTAATCATAAGCCGGACAACTCCCCGTACCTTAACAATGTCAAGATATGAACTGTTCTATATCCAATATAGAAACAGAGGCACTGATTTAATTGAACCAGATTCAAATCATGCAGCTGTCACCAGTGCATGTCAACTAAATGGAAGGAGGCAGATCAGCGTTACTCAACTTAGGAATGCTTCCAATTATGAGTAACCTGAAAGAGAAGCTAGTTCTCTTTATCATTACTATCAACTGAATACCATATACAAGTATCTACATCATCGATCACTTTGAAGAATCCCGATACTTGCTATACCTGGTTCTCTACTTTATCCAAATACCTATAACTTCTCAAAATTCGGACCCTGTGTTTCTACGAAACACTTGTCTAAAAACTAGAGAAGTCATAAGTAAACCGAATATAGTACGAGGACCAACCCCTCTGTCCTAATGGACACTGGACAACATACAATACTCTGTATAAGTCCGCTGAGTCTAACAACTCTTTCACTGTGTGTCGTAGGTTGAAAACTGTACTTATGGTTAAGAAGAATTACACCGCTGTTTAATGCTCCTTACCTAACCATCCATTGATACAGGTAAATATCATCGACATAATATCAAAAGGTATATCTCACTCTATGAAAATAGACGTACAGATATATCAATTTGAAATTGGTGCACAACAGCGGATATTCAAAACCAAATATTTGCCGACCGGCAAACAGCCCAGATGATCTCCTCAAATATCACCGATTACAACGAATCCCGATATAATGAGGATGATCACCCTATTCCCAATAACTTACTCCCACTCAGCATCTGTAAAACCATACAGATGTAAGAATCATACCGGGTAAATACATACCCTGGAGCAAGTGTCTAACTGGGAAATCAGTTTTCCATTAACAGTACACGGTGAAACTGAAACATTGAAATGTTTCGTTGGGGTATCCTGGTATTCCTAGTAATGCCACTTCCATTATCCAGATTCACAACTGTAACCGTATAATTCTTTGCCACTTCTCCAAATCCCTTTATATGTCTTTAGTCATTACCTTCTGTACACCCCATCAGGCCAAATGGTTTTCTTCCTTCCCTACCGTTCGGCACCAGCCTATGATTTGGAAGAAGACTATCCAACAAGCATAAAGGATGTACTGCCCTAATCCTAGGAGCACTCGCATAGCGAGAGAAGGTGAAGATAAAAGACACCTGAATGTACTTTATTCCTATTTCTCCTGAACCAGAATCCATCCCCGAACTGGAACAAGTTCCTTTCGAGTTCGTATATAACCATACGATGGAGTATCCAATAAACTGTGGATCTTCGTAGTGATACGGAGTGTCCTGGAGAAATACAAAGGTGATTTAGGATTGGCGAAGAAATACTTGGTTTGGTCGTGAATAGCAGTCGCAATTTACTTTGCCCTCTTACTAATCCCTTGCTTTGTCTTAACTTAATACCTTCTGTACTCCGTTTAGGCTAACTGGTTTTCTTCATTCCCGACCGGTCAGCACCAGCCTATGGTTTTGTCACGACCCAAGTTTGGATGTGACCGGCACTTAGATTGTATCATATCTAAAGATATGTACAAGTCCAAGTAAGCCGAAAACCAAGATCAAATACCTTATTTCGGAATTATTTATGAAGATTTAGTTTTTAAGTAAAAATCTCAATTTATGAAGTTAATTTATTAAGCAAATAATATAGGTTAAGTTTAGTTGCATTCCGAGTTGGAATCAACAATGTTAACAATAAACCTGAATATAAACACATAGAACATCACTGAATCTTATAAAGAAAGAAGCTATGAAACTGATCAACAGATCTCAACTGTACATATATATACCATCTCTCATCTCTAAGTCAAAATACAGGTCTGATGGAGTCTTTCTAGATACAAAAGTACAAAATGGAAGGTTACTACACATGTAACCTACCTATCAAAAGATGGAATACAACTGCAAAAGTGATCCTGCCTCGCAGCTACCCGTCCACTCTATCCCTGCAAGGAACTGTGGCACAACGGGGATGAGTTGCCAACTCAGTGAATACGACTAACATATAACGGCGAATAAAGTAAATATGACAATCATGCTACTAAATATGAATCAATATGGTATATGGGTATATGTAAAATTCAACAGTAAATCTCATTATACTTCAAAAATCACAACTCAAGTAAATCATTTCTCGGTGTCCATCAACGACACAAAACTTTCATTTCTTATAGGCATCATTCCCCGAATGATCCTATACCCATAATATCGGTCGTTATCCTCTAGATACACGCCGTATTTCTATAACCAACTCCGGTATCGAGTAACCTCGCTAGGCTCCCCCGTCTCAATACGGCTATCCTGCCCCTCGGTCTCGACCGGGTCCACCATGTATCCAACTGTATATCTCCCCCACTCAGTATGGATAACGTAAATCCGCGACCGTATATCTCCCCCACTCGGTCCGGAATAAAACCAAAACAGAAATCATCTCATGGTGGACATGACACATCAATCATAAAATACTGGATTTATGCAATAGTATTCAAATTCAAAACCACAAATTCTCAATTCTGCATTTATCTCATATATAACACCAAAATACGCATAAAGCAACAAGATGTCAATGATGCAATCTACCAATATACTTGATATGTGAAATACGATATAATCCATTTTAATAAGTATGATATTTAAGTGTATGTGACATGGCAATATCGACGAGGTGTGTGTAACATATAATTGTGCACGTGGCATGACTCGTCGATACTTGTGAAGTGTTCTAACAACTAAGCAATATACACATATTTTAATGCATGAAATTCTAACATTTAAACATGATGATATGAATATCACATTACGTAAAACCACGGGCGAAACACGCCATCTTTACAAAATTCCCCGGTAGATGTTTAGTCTACTCACCAGAAAAGTCGAATCTACTCCGGAATCGCTAATCCTTTCCCTTTCCTCGCGGCTTCCGTATTACTCGTATCCGCGTCTAAATATGCAAATTAACTTATATAAGCAAAATAGCTATTCCGATATAACGGAAATAGAAACACGTTATCTTACTTACTAGTTATCTACTATTTGATTATATCAAGTTATAAAACACTTATTCTTGCTGAATTTTAACCCAAACCTGCACTGTTTCAGAAATTAAAACGCGACATGAATTAGTCGTGTCGTATTTAGCCTTTTACGATTCTTTTACCGATATAACTTCCCAGAGTTTAATTACAGTGAAACTAAGTTAATTCAACAGTGCCAAAAGAGCCTAAATTGTACACTGTAGACTACCCAAAAACCCAAACCCACAACACTTCTCACATGGCCGGCGACGCCGGCCAAAACTCTACTGTCCCCGGCCCAAAACCGGCCCCCTGCCTCCGTCTTCTTGTGGTGTGTTCTATTTGATTCCTACATCATTTCTACTCTGTTGAATTTATTTATTTAAGTTCCAGATTCAAGCAGATTCTAGCAGACTATAAGTTTAGCTAAAAATACAATATTATGTGACATGTTCAATCTGTTTTAACTGATCTACAAAGCCAATTAACCTACTGTGAATAAGAATCTTACCCTCCTATATTGCTGTAGGAATGACCCTCCAAGATTAAACAACCCCTCCTAGCTTGATGATGAACCAACTCCAAGAACAAGCTCCATCTTCTTCTCTTTCCTCTTTTTCTTCTTTTCTCTTCTGTTTTTCTTTTCTTTTGATTTTCTTTTTCAGTTCATTTGAAGTTTTAATCTGATGTTTAACTGAAATTGAGCTATTTAAGTGAAGGTATAAAGAGATAAGGGAAGGAGGAGATGTCTTAAGCTAATGTGTGCATTTTTCATGCAAGGAGGAGGTGGAAGGTGAAGGTGCTCATGCAAGCATGAGGTGGTTTAGTGTTTATCTTCTATTTTTGTTTTATTTTGAATTTAATTTCAGAACTGAAATGGTTTCATTTATCCACTTAAACCCTTGACAAAAACCTATATGCATAAAACCTAACTTTGCAATTCAACCCCTCACAACTAGCTTATTATAAAACACATCTTTTATTAAAATGAAGCTAAAATTTTCATTAAAACCCTTATAACTTATTTAATTTACATTCAAAAATTCTAATTTAATTTGTATTACATATAACTTATGAAGATTAACATATTTGATTTTAATCATTTTGTGATTTATCAGCTTATTCTTAATTTAATTAAATTTATTTATTTCTAGCTTTTTCCTAAATGTTACAATATTCCCCCCTTAAGAAAATTCGGTCCCCGAATTTAAAATAATTACTAGACATACCTATGAAAAGATGTGGAAATTTCTTCCGCATTGCGTCCTCCGTCTCCCAAGTAATCTCCTCGCGATCCTTTCCTTGCCAGAGAACCTTTACAGATGGCAGTATCCTTGATCGTAGTTGCTTTGCTTGCCTGTCCAGAATAGCTACTGGCTGCACTGTGAAGGATAGATCTGGCTCAAGCTGTAGAGTCTGATGCTGGATCGCATGAGATGGATCGTGAAGATATCTGCGAAGCATCGAAACATGGAACACCGGATGTACGTCGGGAAAACCAGGTGGAAGTGCTAACCGATAAGCTACAGCACCCACTCTCTCTAAAATCTCGTATGGTCCAACATATCTTGGGCTGAGCTTCCCTTTCTTCCCAAAGCGCATCACACCCTTCATTGGAGATACTCGAAGGAACACATGATCTCCCACATCAAACTCGAGTTTGCGTCGTCTTCGATCTGCATATGACTTTTGTCTGCATTGAGCCGCTTTCATTCTATCTCGTATCAAGTGAATCTTCTCTGTAGTTTCCTATACTATCTGCGGTCCCAATATACCACTCTCACTAAGTTCCGTCCAGCAAACAGGTGATCTACACTTCCTTCCATACAAGGCTTCAAAGGGTGCCATCTGGATCGTCTCTTGAAAACTGTTGTTATACGAGAATTCTACCAAAGGTAAGTGACGATCCCAACTACCACCGAAATCTAGGCTACAAGCCCGAAGCATATCCTCTAGTATCTGAATGGTCCGCTCCGACTGACCGTCTGTCTGTGGGTGGAAAGCTGTACTAAAACTCAGTCGTGTACCAAGAGCGTCCTGAAGTTTCTGCCATAGCCTGCTCGTGAACTGGGTACCTCGATCTGATACTATGCATGTCGGCACTCCATATAGACGTACAATCTCATCGATATAAACCTGTGCATACTGAGCAAATCCATATGTCGTCTTCGCTGGAAGAAAATGAGCGGCCTTCGTCAGCCTGTCTACAATCACCCAAATGGAATCATACCCTCTGCTAGTCCTGGGTAGACCCACTACGAAATCCATGGAAATCTGTTCCCATTTCCATTCTGGAATGGGTAAGGGTTGCAGCTCTCCGGCTGGCCTCTGGTGTTCTGCTTTAACTTGCTGACAAGTCAAGCATCGAGAAACAAAATCCGTAACATCCTTCTTCATTCCTTCCCACCAATAATTATCCTTCAAATCACGATACATTTTGGTGGAACCAGGATGAATACTGTATACTGACCTGTGGGCATCCTCCAAAATCTCACGCCTCAATCCGTCAGAATCTGGCACACAGAGACGAGTCCTAAAACGTAATACTCCATGATCATCAATCACGAACTCAGTCTCCTTGCCCAGCCTAACATGATCCATAATCTCCATCATGCGAGTATCTGTAGGCTGCGCATCTCGAATACGATCCAATAGCTGAGGTCTGGTGCGAACATGTGCCAACTGTCCTCCTGCCGATGTAAACTCAAACTGTATACGGCTATCACATAAGATCTGCCAGTCTGTAGAAGACTGTCTCTGCAAAATGCTCAAATGAGATAATTTACCTCCAGGCCTCCGACTCAAGGCATCTGTTACAACATTTTCTTTGCCTCGATGGTACAAAATCTCACAGTCGTAATCTTTCACCAGTTCCATCCATCTACGCTGCCTGAGGTTTAGATCTTTCTGCTGAAAAATATACTTTAAACTTTTATGATCTGTGAAGATTTGACACGTTTCTCCATACAAGTAATGTCTCCAAATCTTCAATGCGAATACTACAGCAGCCATCTCTAGATCAGGAGTGGGGTAATTTTGTTCATGCCTCTTCAACTGTCGAGAAGCATATGCTATAACCTTGCCGTGTTGCATCAACACACAGCCTAAGCCCACTCTAGAAGCATCGCAATACACGATGAAACCCCCTGACCCGAAAGGTAAAGATAATACCGGTGCAGTCGTCAAACGCGTCTTCAACTGTTGGAAACTCTGCTCACACGCATCTGTCCACTGAAAAGGAACTTCCTTCCTAGTCAATCCTGTCAAAGGTGCCGCTATCCTTGAGAAATCCTGTACGAAGCGTCTGTAATAACCTGCCAGACCTAAGAAACTCCGAACCTCCGTAACTGACATAGGCCTGGGCTAGTGTTGTACCGCTTCAATCTTCTTTGGGTCTATACATATACCTTCTATCGTAACTATGTGACCCAAGAACTCCACACTATCGAGCCAAAAAGCACACTTAGAAAATTTTGCATACAGCTGATGCTCTTTCAAAGTCTGCAACGTGATACGTAAATGCTGCTCGTGCTCCGTCTGACTCCGAGAATATACAAGAATATCATCTATGAATACTATAATAAACCGATCGATAAATGGTCTAAAGATACGGTTCATCATATCCATAAAAGCTGCTGGAGCATTGGTGAGTCCGAACGACATCACCAGAAATTCATAATGCCCATATCTCGTACGAAACGCCGTCTTCGGAATATCGTCCTTCCGAACCCTCAACTGGTGATATCCTGACCTCAAGTCAATCTTTGAGAAGAATCCGGCTCCTTGCAACTGATCGAACAAATCATCTATTCTTGGTAATGGATACCTGTTTCGCACAGTGACGCGATTCAGCTGTCGGTAGTCGATGCACATTCTCATACTACCGTCTTTCTTCTTCACAAATAACACAGGAGCTCCCCACGGTAAAACACTAGGACGTACAAGTCCTCTATCTAACAACTCTTGCAATTGGCTTTTGAGTTCTTTCAATTCCGTCGGTACCATTCGATAGGGTGGTATAGAAATAGGCCCTGCACCCGGAATCAAATCGATACAAAATTCAATATCTCGATCAGGTGGCAATCCTGGTAACTCAGCTGGGAATACCTCAGGAAATTCTCGTACGATCGGGATTTGGTCCAAAGGAACTTCAGCGACCCCTATGTCCTGAATAAAAGCCAAGAACCCAAGACAACCCTTCTTCAATAGCCGCCTCGCACCAAAAGCAGAAATCATGTTGACAGGGGTTAACTTGTAATCCCCCTGCACAACAAACACCGGTTCACCTGGAAAACAAAATCTAACCGCTTTTCCTCTACAATCTACATAGGCATGACAAGCGGCTAACCAATCCATCCCAAGCAGTATATCAAAATCCAACATGTCCAGGAGAATCAGATCAATAAGCGAATCTCTATTACCAATACGCACCGAACACGATCTGAATACGTGTCGAGCTATAAAGGAATCTCCAACTGGAGTAATCACTACCAAAGGTAATTCTAATAATGACGACTCCTTTCCCAACCAAAGTGCGAATCGTGAAGATACATAAGAGTGTGTAGAACCGGGATCAAATAAAACATGTGCCTCTACTGAGCATACTGTAAGAGTACCTGTCACGACTGCATTTGATGCCTGGGCATTCTGTGGAGTAAGCGCAAAAACCCGTGCCTGACCCCAGCCCGTATCCTGTCGTCCTCTACCTCTATCTCCTCTACCTCTCTGAGCACGTCCCGCATAGCCTCGACCTCGTGGTGCAACTGCCTGGCATGTAGCGCCAACTGGGGGAGGAAGTAAAGCCATCGGTGTAGAAGATGGAAGGGGTAAAGCAGCCTGTGGAGCAACGGTCCCTCCCTGAGATCTACAATCTCGAGCAAAGTGTCCGGGAAGTCCACAACTATAACAAGTAAATGGTGGTCTCTGATCATCAGGATAAGAACTGAACATCTGGCCCTGTGTCCAACCTCGTCCAACACTGCGGCCTGGAGTAAATCTGCCTGGATAGGACCCTCTACCTCGGCCAAACTGTCTATTTGTCGGCACGAATGGTCTACTCCTCTTTGGCTCCGGAACAACTCCTGACTGGCTCAAACGATCCTCTACTCGTATCGCCGCATCCATGGCCTGTGCATATGTATCAAAATGCTGGGAGCCTATCGCCAGATACAACTGTGTGTCCAGACTCCTTAAGAACCTTTTCACCCGAAGCTCCTCTGTAAGTACTAAGTATGGGGAATATCGCGATAGCTGGGTGAATCGTAAGTCATAATCTGCTACTGACATACTTGCTGATTTCCTCAACGCTTCGAAACTGCTAGCTCTAGCATCCCTCACACTCTGGGGAAGAAATCTGGCAAGAAAGACTGTAGAAAACTCGGTCCACGTCATCGGAGGAAGATTCGTAGCTCGCCCTCTCTCCATCGACTCACACCACTCCTGTGCAAGTCCCTCCAAACGAAAGCTAGTCAGCTCTACTGACCTCGCATCAGAACATCGTAACGATCTGCCAATCTTCGCCATCCTATCAAGAAAAGACTGAGGATCTTCCGCCACATCGGTCCCTGTAAATACCGGGGGTCTCAATCTCATAAACTCCGCAAGTGATACCTCCATCACTCTCGTATCTACTGGTGCTGCCGTCTGTGTAGGCTGTACCTCGGACTCTGCTACGGTCGGTGCTGGATCTGATCTCAAAGCTCGAGTAGTCTCAGCTAACTGTCCTACCACTCGCTGCAATCCCAACATACCCTCCTCAATCCTAGTCATGCGATCTGGAGGAGGAGGATCAACATGCTCATGCACCTCCTGCACGTCCGGTGTACCAGTCGTCGTCACAGGCGGACTCGCCCTAGCTGCATTCCTGGCTGCGGCTCGCCTAGCCCGCGTAGCCATAGCAACTGGAACAAGAAACGAGAGTTGATAAGGTGTGGGAACAGAAGTAATCAATAACGGAGAATCAACGGAAGAATTGATCAAGATAAACATCCTAAGGTTAGTTAGACTGAATACGATAACGAAAATATACCACGGAACATACGTACGGTACTGCATTCGTCCTAATTCACCTACTCCATCAAACCAAAGGTCATCCTAACTCTCAGACTTACATCAACCTATTGAAATCTCTTACTAAATTCCGTAAGGTTACTCCTAAGCTCTGATACCAACTTTGTCACGACCCAAGTTTGGATGTGACCGGCACTTAGATTGTATCATATTTAAAGATATGTACAAGTCCAAGTAAGCCGAAAACCAAGATCAAATACCTTATTTCGGAATTATTTATGAAGATTTAGTTTTTAAGTAAAAATCTCAATTTATGAAGTTAATTTATTAAGCAAATAATATAGGTTAAGTTTAGTTGCATTCCGAGTTGGAATCAACAATGTTAACAATAAACCTGAATATAAACACATAGAACATCACTGAATCTTATAAAGAAAGAAGCTATGAAACTGATCAACAGATCTCAACTGTACATATATATACCATCTCTCATCTCTAAGTCAAAATACAGGTCTGATGGAGTCTTTCTAGATACAAAAGTACAAAATGGAAGGTTACTACACATGTAACCTACCTATCAAAAGATGGAATACAACTGCAAAAGTGATCCTGCCTCGCAGCTACCCGTCCACTCTATCCCTGCAAGGAACTGTGGCACAACGGGGATGAGTTGCCAACTCAGTGAATACGACTAACATATAACGGCGAATAAAGTAAATATGACAATCATGCTACTAAATATGAATCAATATGGTATATGGGTATATGTAAAATTCAACAGTAAATCTCATTATACTTCAAAAATCACAACTCAAGTAAATCATTTCTCGGTGTCCATCAACGACACAAAACTTTCATTTCTTATAGGCATCATTCCCCGAATGATCCTATACCCATAATATCGGTCGTTATCCTCTAGATACACGCCGTATTTCTATAACCAACTCCGGTATCGAGTAATCTCGCTAGGCTCCCCCGTCTCAATACGGCTATCCTGCCCCTCGGTCTCGACCGGGTCCACCATGTATCCAACTGTATATCTCCCCCACTCAGTATGGATAACGTAAATCCGCGACCGTATATCTCCCCCACTCGGTCCGGAATAAAACCAAAACAGAAATCATCTCATGGTGGACATGACACATCAATCATAAAATACTGGATTTATGCAATAGTATTCAAATTCAAAACCACAAATTCTCAATTCTGCATTTATCTCATATATAACACCAAAATACGCATAAAGCAACAAGATGTCAATGATGCAATCTACCAATATACTTGATATGTGAAATACGATATAATCCATTTTAATAAGTATGATATTTAAGTGTATGTGACATGGCAATATCGACGAGGTGTGTGTAACATATAATTGTGCACGTGGCATGACTCGTCGATACTTGTGAAGTGTTCTAACAACTAAGCAATATACACATATTTTAATGCATGAAATTCTAACATTTAAACATGATGATATGAATATCACATTACGTAAAACCACGGGCGAAACACGCCATCTTTACAAAATTCCCCGGTAGATGTTTAGTCTACTCACCGAAAAAGTCGAATCTACTCCGGAATCGCTAATCCTTTCCCTTTCCTCGCGGCTTCCGTATTACTCGTATCCGCGTCTAAATATGCAAATTAACTTATATAAGCAAAATAGCTATTCCGATATAACGGAAATAGAAACACGTTATCTTACTTACTAGTTATCTACTATTTGATTATATCAAGTTATAAAACACTTATTCTTGCTGAATTTTAACCCAAACCTACACTGTTTCAGAAATTAAAACGCGACATGAATTAGTCATGTCGTATTTAGCGTTTTACGATTCTTTTACCGATATAACTTCCCAGATTTTAATTACAGTGAAACTAAGTTAATTCAACAGTGCCAAAAGAGCCTAAATTGTACACTGTAGACTACCCAAAAACCCAAACCCACAACACTTCTCACATGGCCGGCGACGCCGGCCAAAACTCTACTGTCCCCGGCCCAAAACCGGCCCCCTGCCTCCGTCTTCTTGTGGTGTGTTCTATTTGATTCCTACATCATTTCTACTCTGTTGAATTTATTTATTTAAGTTCCAGATTCAAGCAGATTCTAGCAGACTATAAGTTTAGCTAAAAATACAATATTATGTGACATGTTCAATCTATTTTAACTGATCTACAAAGCCAATTAACCTACTGTGAATAAGAATCTTACCCTCCTATATTGCTGTAGGAATGACCCTCCAAGATTAAACAACCCCTCCTAGCTTGATGATGAACCAACTCCAAGAACAAGCTCCATCTTCTTCTCTTTCCTCTTGTTCTTCTTTTCTCTTCTATTTTTCTTTTCTTTTGATTTTCTTTTTCAGTTCATTTGAAGTTTTAATCTGATGTTTAACTGAAATTGAGCTATTTAAGTGAAGGTATAAAGAGATAAGGGAAGGAGGAGGTGTCTTAAGCTAATGTGTGCATTTTTCATGCAAGGAGGAGGTGGAAGGTGAAGGTGCTCATGCAAGCATGAGGTGGTTTAGTGTTTATCTTCTATTTTTGTTTTATTTTGAATTTAATTTCAGAACTGAAATGGTTTCATTTATCCACTTAAACCCTTGACAAAAACCTATTTGCATAAAACCTAACTTTGCAATTCAACCCCTCACAACTAGCTTATTATAAAACACATCTTTTATTAAAATGAAGCTAAAATTTTCATTAAAACCCTTATAACTTATTTAATTTACATTCAAAAATTTTAATTTAATTTGTATTACATATAACTTATGAAGATTAACATATTTGATTTTAATCATTTTGTGATTTATCAGCTTATTCTTAATTTAATTCAATTTATTTATTTCTAGCTTTTTCCTAAATGTTACAGGTTTGGAAGAAGACTATCCAATTTGCGTAATAGGTGTACTACTCCTAAACCAAGGAGTGCTCGCAATGAGAGAAGGTGAAAAGAAAAGACAACTGAATAATCCTATTCGTTTTCTCCAGAACCGGAAACCATCCTCGAAGTCCTTCGAGTTCGTATATAACCATACGATGGTTTTGTCCAATGGAAGTGGACGTTCGTAGTAATACGGGGTGTCCTGGAGAAAAGGGTAAAAGTAGGAGTGGCAATGAGGTCTGCAACTCTGACAATCCAAAAGCCTGTGTTAAGAAGGTTCGGTCAACTTGGTCACTGAGTCATAGTCCAGGGTCGGGTCAATGGTCGCTGCCAAAGAGAGAGAGAGAAAAGAAACACTCAGCGTGCACTCTAACCTAGATCAGAATGGTTATCACTTTGTCTAATCTGGAAACCTCCCACTGTACCTTAAATTCTCCTCCAAACCTGAAAGAAGAATTAGTCGGGATCACCCGATGAGTAAACCAACTCATCAGTTGGAATCGGGATCCAACTCTCATCGCATGATAACGTGACGGAATCCACTCACGTCACCACACTCCAGAAGGTATGCGCATGCCTGGCAAGTTTCAGTTCTTTTAAAACTCCCGATGTGATTTTTACCCCTAGGACCCAAGTGACCTTGACTGAGCCAACATATCAAAGGATCCTAGTCAAGTTCAACCCGTCATTATCTTGATTGCATTAGACCCACCCGCACGAGTCCTTGACTGAGCCAAAATGACCGTACGACTGTCCTAACCAACCACATATCCATGCAACAGAAAAGCACTACATAGCTACCGAACACTACGCCTCGGCTGAGCACGACATACGCAGCACGAATACTAAGTAATACTAATCTGAAATGACGGAGGGCTACGGCTGGTTTTTGGCGAAAAAACCTTTAACGTAATGAACTTGATATCGTTGAAGGAACTGCATAGCCTTTTATAAAAATATAGTGACGAAAACCTTTACTAAAGAGGTCACTCCCGGTGAAGGGATCTCGGCTCTTTCCCCGTAGAATGAGGTGCAGGATATTCCAAATGAATACCACGATGCAAAGCAAAAGTAATCGGCTATAGTGAAGTTAATGCCCTGACGCAAACTTTTTGTCCAAGGGGTCACTCCCGGTGAAGGGATCTCGGCCCTTGCCTCGTCGACTGAGGAGCAGGATATTCCAAATGAATACCATGATGCAAAACAAAAGTGAACGTCCTTGCAATAACAGCTTTTTGAAAAGTGTTCCAACAACATCAGAATAGGTTTGTTTATCTTGCATTGATCCGAATCAATGCAGTCCCATCAATGAATCACACCACAAAGAACGAAAATATACTGACGTACGTATATGCCATCCGCATTCGCCACTGGGTCCCGTCATCACCCGTTAGGTTACTTAACTAATGACAGAGCGGGGACTGGACTAGCGCGGCTGCAAAACATATACAACATCTACTAATATATATACCAATATATTATATTTCGCTCAAGGCGTGATAAAATGCAACATCACAGAAATGTACAGCATCACAGAACAATACAGATATCTGGAAGCCCCGGGTTTCACAGAGCCGTTGCTGAAACCCGACGTTCCCCTGGTCGTGTGGATAGCCTGTGCAATGAAATCCTAGACCCCTACTGGCGCGGCAAGTCACCCGCCAAAACCTGAAGCGAGGTAGCCCCCTCCAGCACCGTGAATGGACCACCCAGCACTTCACGGAATCCGGTAACTTGGGCACCCCTCCTGGGTCAACCTGTACCCCCTACGAGTGCGGCGAATAGCCCGCCAATCCTAGAGTGAAGCCCCCTCCGTCTCAATGCCATGAGATGCGGGCCCGTTGCCCTCTAGTACTCGGCTATCCGTGCACCCCTCCGCGGGGTAATCCTAGTACAGAAAATAAAATATACATACACCGGGTACATCGACCGCAACCATGTCGTGCCCCAAAAGAATAATACAAACAGGCAGTGACGGCAGTCCACATGTCGGACGCTCGCCCCGCAATATCAAATGTACATAATACAACAAAACTGTACTAGCATTGCATCCAGGCTATCCCCCACGACCGATCCGCAACAACACAGCATAAACATAGAACATCAACGTGAAAATCACGTTCGCAAATCCGTCTAACCGGGCTATAGCAGTTAGACTGGATTTACCGATCAAGTGACATTCACGGTCGCAGATATAATGTAAATACTGTGAAATAATGTGTTTAAAAATATCCGATCGATCAAACAGTTAACAAGTGGGCCCCAAGAAAAACTGTAGCAGTCACAGAAATAATTGGCCCAAATTTAATATTCCAAAACCCACAAAATTAGCCCAGAAGCCCATTGTAAAATTTTGACAAGGTGAGCACAGTAGAGTGCGGCGGAACCGCGGCCCAAAGGGGGGTTTGGCCGCGGTTCCGCGCTCCACTGAACGACTGACACCGTCGAATTTTTACAGTGGTCTTAGAATTTCCTGCACATTATTTTTCTGCAACCTGAAAAATTTTTAGACCCCAAAAAAATTCCAACAGAAAACTGATGCAAAGGAAAATGAGGTTTTTGGAATTTTGGTCGATCGGAAATGCAAAACACATTAGAACAAGCTAGGTAAGGTTAATGGCGTGGCTCTGATACCATGTTGCGCCACGGCAGCGCCCCGGCCTCGTACTCGAGGCAAAAATGCGGAATCAAAATTTTTCCTTACTCGGAAACCGGCGCTACCGCGGACAATGAAAACCCGGATCGTTTACCATTAACCTAAAGCTAGCAATCAAGAGATGGGAAGAAAAGTATACCGAGTGATCCGAGTCCTCCGGTCTTCTCGTCATCGTCCCGATCTCCCGCGGAAAGTGTAGTCTCCATATCGTCGCCTCCTCGCCGGAAAGGGCACCACATCGCCTGCGTCTTTTACGGGCTCCCGCCTCAATACCGAGGCAACTCGGGCATGAAGCCGGCAACTCGACATGCTCAAGATATGCTGTAGAATGTAGTGTAGAAGATGCTTGTCTCTTTGGGGTTATGTAGTTGCCATTGAGGATGATGGAGGAAACAAGGATTAGAAAAATGGTGCCTGCATTTTTCTAGCAAGTAAATGAGATCAAGAAAGAAACTATGAAGCTCTCTTCTTCTTCTTCTCTCTTTCTTTTTTCTCTCCTTCTCACTTATGAAAAAACTTATCATCCAAATGAGAATGGTGGAGGAGGGAATATGAAGCATGAAGGGAGGTGAGTGTAGGGTAAAGGAAGTGGTGACCACATCAAGACATAATCATCATCAAACTTACATCAACCTCAAATCCAATCTTTTCACAATAAAGCATGAAATGATGAAGGAAAAGAATGGAATAAAAAGATGCTCTCATCTTACAAATAAACCCTCCACAAATGTAATTTGCAAAACTGCAAATTACCCCCTCCATCATAAAAGTCCGGCAGGGAAAGAACAAAGGAAAACCGGCCGGATCGGAATACAAACTGGCAACTCCAGAAAACTGGTCCCGTAATAAATTACAGGAAAACCCCAATACTGTGCATACACACCCGCATCTGTATTCTGACCGGATACAAATGCAAAGAGACAAAATCTACACTGTACTAAACTAGTACCGGCTTAAACCAAAGCCGGCTAGTAAAATCCGTCCGATCCTGATCTGTGCAATACCGCACGTATCAGATCGAACCCTGCCATATAGCTATACGGCTACTAGTACAAACTGTCCGATCCTGATCCGTGCAATACCGCACGTATCTGATCGGACCCTGCCATATCTCCATACGGCCTCTACAGCGTTTCGCCCGAAAGCTTGAGTAACTGAAAGTGTGGTGGACTCTAAAGACTCGTCAATACTATGGCTGTGGATTTAACCACTAGCATGTCAGAGGTATTAGCCAATACGTGACGGGCCACCAGCTATTGACCAAAAGGGACGTCGATGAGCGAACTCATCCTGACACCCTACTGAGCCTGTCAGTGACAATATCCGTACAGTCCGGTCCGTTCGTCTATGAGCATCGCATGTCGGGCCTAGGGGGTTGGTAAAAGTCAGACCCCCAAAAGCGGTACAAGTCGTGTCGGAGTGTAACCCAGAACGCCCTGAGATACTACTGGAATACCTACCAGTAAATCTCCAGACTCGGCCGAGGGCTTTGCGTAATGGCTCTCCTAGACACAGCGCGACCTCACCCCCAATACCGGGAGAGAAGAACCCCTGCAGATCCGCTCACTGCCTCCATGTGGCTCGGGACTGTACCCAACTAAAACCTGTTTGCACGACTCCTTTGAGCCGTGGTAGGGTAGTAATCAAAGCACAGTGGGAACTCACACGAGACAAATGACGATCCTCAGGTCGATGAACTAACCTGTACACATGTCACCAGGGAACTGCCATCTGACGTCTGGTATAATCCCAACTGGCAGGTTCCCGGCGAGTCCTGTCCGGTGTACTCATAACCCAATGAGCACCTGTATACATCTTAGGTGAACCAACTGACACCAGTGGCTTGTGAGACCGGCCACCGCCCCTCGTCGGGGTCTCGACTGTATACACTAGTCTACTCTGGAGAATCGATGCCCTGTCTCGAAACTCCTACGACTAGG
The DNA here is from genome assembly GCA_030015575.1 of Agapanthus africanus. Lineage (NCBI taxonomy): Eukaryota > Viridiplantae > Streptophyta > Magnoliopsida > Asparagales > Amaryllidaceae > Agapanthus > Agapanthus africanus. Next base: position 268,916,958 of record CM057339.1, read on the forward strand.
GACCTTTTAAGGATGTGCTTATAGACTACCAGCTCCCACATATATGATCGCCATCATACTGCCGGCAGTCAAGCAAGAATCTTAGGGGCTCTATCAACGTGTAATAGCGACATGCCAGGTCACCTAAAGCAGTACACGATGATAAAAGGTAAACCAGATAGCATACTATCATCTCGAGTAAGACTGTCCCACCGGGATAGGTCCTCCCTCAATCATTGCAATCACGTGCCTGTGATCCAATAATTGACTCTGAGGGCACTATCTCCAACAGATATTAATATATATTTTCATTTGATTTATCCAATATATTTATTATTAACACTTGCAATTTAATAACATTGTTTTTTTGGTATTTGCAGTTGGATTACGATTTTTAGCCTGCACCCGACCCTGATCACCCTGGGAGGGTGCTCGATCTTCACGCTCTGTACCATGGCCTGATGAAGAACATGCAATCGAAGGTCCGATACAATAGGAACGAGCTAAAGATCGACTGTTATTCCCTGTGGATGGCGACCGCCGAGGCAGAGAGAGCGGCCCTCCTACATACTCCGGCCTTTGCGAGGGTCGACGTAGATACATGGCCTCTATTGTGCCAATATTTCGACTCTCAGCGCAAAAAGGTATGTATTTTACTTGTAATTCATTGTTTAGTATATAATTTATTTTTTTGTGTTGCTTAATTAGAAAACTAAATATAAATGTCTTGTGCAGAAACAGACGAATCAAAATAAAAAGAATAGGAAGTCGGCGAAGAGGGATCACCCCACTTATACAGGTGGCTCGAGGAATATTACTCGTGCCATAGAGTTATCGGTAAATTACAATAGACCTACTGTGATATAATGTAATATTAAGAGTTATTTTCTAATATATGTAAATTTTTTGCGAATTGCAGAGACCCTGGCGCAGGGTGGTACACCGAGCGTGCTGTCCGTATATCTTGCCGTCCACGGCACCTCGACAGATCCCTCCACGGATGAGCTTCGATACCCCGACACCGCTACCCAGGAGTATTGCATAAGTGTTAATATTTATTCAACCCCTATTTGAAATTTTTGTTTTGAAAAGTTCAAATTTAAATGATATACTTATATTTTATTGGTTAATGTGGGTGTAGGAGAGGGTGGTTGAGCAAGCCGAGGCATCGGGGATCGATTTTACTGGACAGAACGATCCGATGCTGCTGACCCCGGTCCTAGACGCCGCACACGGAGGGCACCACGGAGGTTGGGAGAGAGGCCAGGGACTGGGTCCTAGAAGGGGCCATATGAGGTTGGACTCCACTCCGGCGGTTACTTCCTCTATCTCCCATGAGCGGCGTTTAGAGCAAGAACTTGACACCTTGAAGGCCACCATCCAGGAGTTTAAGGAGATGATGGTATGTATACTACTTAATAGTAAAATATTATGTCATATTATAGATAGCAACATATCCAATATTAGTACGTAGCCTGAGCTTATTTGGTTGTTGACCTAGCTTTGATTAATCATACATACATAGAACTGTCTAATTAAAATAAACTACGGATTTCCAAACTAGATATCCATCGAGGCCTAAGTCCCTAAGTATTCATAGATTGGGATTTGGCAATAAACTGATAATGATATAAATTCGACCAATACACAGTTCTTACTCGTTTATTACACGCAAAACTGAACAGACGCGACATGGTACTTCGGCTGAGGCTCCACATGCATCTCTTTAGGCTGCGGCTCCGCAAGCCACTACATCGGCTGCGGTTGCGCAGAGCAATCCTACAGCTCCACAGCCCGCTCAGACTCCCACAGCTGCGGCTCCACAAGCCACTACCTCAACTGCGGTTGTGCAAACCACTCCTACAGCTCCACAGCCCGTTCAGACTCCCGCACCGTCTGCATTGCTCGAGTTGTTAACTCAGGGTTTATCCGAGCAGCAGGTGCACCAGATTACGGCGATTATCAGAGATGGAGCTGGACCGAGCTAGGGTAACTTTTTGATTTTTATATTTTAAACATGTATTTACTTATATGATACATATTGTATATATTTTGGACGATATTGGTGGTGTTTGCGTGTTCATGTTGATTTAGATTGATAATTGATATCGTATTCTGCTTGTTGATTTCCTTTATATAATATGCGTGAGATGTTGACTATGAATACCGCGGTATATATTCTGCTTGTTGATTACTTTCATATATGATTTATATATTATTGTGCACAGGGCGAAGAAAAAACAGGCTGCCCTTATTTATAAAAAAAACCCTGATAATATATCCCTACGGATTAATCCGTAGGGACACATATTGCACCTACCGTTTAATCCATAGGGACACACTTTTCCCCTACACATTTATCCGTAGGGATAAAATATCAGGACACCTGATATTTTGATCCTATGGACTCAGTAACAGGGGTTAGGCTTGTCCCTACGGAGTAATCCGTAGGGGCCTGAGATTTACCCCTATACATTTACCCGTAGGGACAAAATATCAGGATACCTGATATTTTTCCCCTACACATCCGGACATACGCATTAAGCCGTAGGGGCATCTATTTGTCCCTACGGAGTTATCCTGAGGGCCAACTATTTTATTTTTTTAACCAATAAATTAAATAAATATTCTATCCCTACGGTTTAATCCGTAGGGACTTATGGACCTACGTATTACACCATAGGGGCAATGATTACTCCGTAGGGGTATGTTTGAGGCTAAGACTTGCACTTTCGATGTTTGCACCTACGGCGTATTTTTGTGCCCCTACGAATATAGCCATAGGGGCAGTGGGTTGCCCCTACGGATTTATCCGTAGGGGCAACCCCAATTTGTAGTAGTGAAATAATGAAAAGATAAAAAGAATTATTTTTAAAACTCCATCCATTAACTACTAAATCCTATAAACCCTATAAGCATTTCTCTTATAAAACTTTTCAAATCTTTTAGTATAAAACGACAAAAATCTCACCTTTCTTCTATCAACTCGTTTAAAGCAAGATAAGTAGTTCACCGTTTTCCTGTGGACAACCCGTACTCACTAGCGGCTAGTTATTACAACACCGTTATTGATTGCAGTATTTAGAACACACATAGACACACTTTTGCGAATCAATCAAGTGCAGCATAAATCCAATCCCCTATTGCAGTCAGTGGGAAAGAACTGGAATTCCTGCCTCTGCAGCTCCATACCACAAGACTAAGGTTGGAAGGCCAAAGAAGAAAAGAAAGAGTGGAATATACCAACACAACCTAAATCAGTTAGGTTAACTACCGGTTCACTAATGTGCTCCAAGTGCAAGAATTGGGGTCATAATAAAAGAAGATGCACCAAACAAGAAGATTCAACACTTATGAAAGGACCCAAGAAACTAGGGAGACAAAAAAAAGGTAGAGAGGAATTTCAATAAATTTGGAGAGTCAAGCTCTCATGCACCAAGTCAGGAAACTGTATCTTCAGTGGGGTAGTCTATTCCTAATGTCCAAGACATTGGCAGCCAAAGAAGCAGCAAAATGATAGGAAGCATGGGTGTTGGTGGAAGTGGAGTGCCATCACAAACAAGACCACCAAAGGTATGAATCCTTACATTTGTGTTGTATTATTTCATTTTCAGTTGATATATTTGGCTAACTACATTATCACATTTCACCAATTTGAGTGCTATAATACATTCATTGTATCAAATCTAATTCAATGTACATCTATATGTTCTGTATTGTAGCTCAAAACTAGAAGGAAAACAATGAAGAATGCAAGAGATGATTTGAAGGATAGGAATAGCGGTGTTCTATTAATTGGAAGAATGAAAGAACTGACGATGGTGGTTAGAAGATGGCAAAAAGCTGGTGATTGAAAGATGGTGTATGTAGTGTTCTGTTTCTTGGAGATGAACAATCTTCTACTGAGTTGTTTGGGTTGTTGCGATGGTGATAGGACAATGTGTTTTTCTGAGTTCTTAATCAATGTTGTGATTGGAGTTGTTAGACAATGATCTAATGTGGGATTATCAATTAAACAATTAGACTATCTTTGTTGTTTTGGGTTGTTAAATAATTATGTGTCAGTTCTCAAATTTTTGTATGTTTTGTACTCATTAGTACTCTAATTCTTGTGTTCTTTGAAATTGTTGTATGCATGTTTACTATTTTGAGATGCTAAAGGTATTTTCTGTTGTGTTCTGCTCCTTTATTGACTATCTGTATTTATTAGCCTGTGTTTTGGGCTGTTTGCTTATTATGTTGCTGCTGCTCCATATTTTCTGAGCATTTAAATGTTTTCTACCGCTGCTCCATGTTTGTGTTTCTACCTTTAGCATGTTTTGGGCTGCTTGCCATTGTTTTTGCCCCCATTTTTTCTATTTGATTCAAGTTGAAGATGCATGTCTAATGATACCCAAGCAATTGTTGGATATTAGTGCTTTCAAGGCAATTATCGTAGTTGCGGGAATACAATTACTGAATTCGAGGGGGCCATATACCAAGAACAGGCTTACTCGAGATTATAGTGTGCTATCTGGTTTGTCTTTATCTATCATGTTAATACAAGATACTAGTTATCACGTATCGCAAATACATGAGATAAAGCCCATAAGATCTTTGCTTGACTACCAGGATAATGATAAGGATCATACTAGTGGGGATTGGTAGTTTATAAGCACATCCTTAAATGTCCCTAGTCGTAGGAGTATCGAGATAGGGCATCGGTACTTCAGTATGGACTAATGTATACATTTCATGACCCTGTACGGGGCAACGGATGATCCCATAGCCATTAGTGTTTGACACCGATGATTGTATACAGGTGCTCATTTGATGAGTTACACTGGACAGACTCGCCGAGAACTCCTAGATGGTATTATACCAATTTCAGATAGCAGTTCTCTGGTGACATGAGTACAGGTTAGTCCCTAGACCTGAAATTGCTATAGTGTCTCATGTGTATTCCCACTGTACTTAGATTACTACCCTATCATGGCTCTACTGAGTCATGCAAACGGGTTTTAGTTGGGTACATTCCCGAAGAACATGGAGGCGGTAAGCGGTCGAGGGAATTCGTCACTCCTGGTATTGGGAGTCGATATCGCACTGTGCAGGACACGACTATAGCCAGAAGTCCATGGCCATGGCAGTAGAGATAAACTGGTAAGTGTTACCAGTTGTATCTCTTTGGTTATGAGTCCTCTGTCAGCACAACTTATCGGGTTATTGGGGGTCTGACAAATTTCACTCCCCAGACCTAGTATGTGATACTCCTTGACGAAGAGACTGGGATGTATGGTGACTGTTACTTATAGACTTTGTTGGGTCCGGATGAGTTCGCTCATCGACCTGCCTTTATCTTGATCATACCTGGATAGCCGTTACGTGCAGCTAGTACCGCTGTCGAGCTTGTGAGTTAACCCGAAAGTGGGTTGAATCTGAAAGTGTTTCAGATTAAATCGGATATGATCCTGTATAACCTATTGCCAGCGTATTGACAAGTCTTTTAAGTCCCGTAACGAAAGTGCTTGCCCGGGCAAAACGCGATGTGACGTACGTTTAGGGATACGTACATGAGTTCGATATAACATGTATATTGGATATACATGTTCAGTCGGATGACTGTTATACTAGCCGGTTTCAAAGCCGGAATATAAAGTCAAGTGTTGACTTGATAACCGTATTAATGATACGGTTTCTAATATAGTGTATATGATACACAAACTCTCTACAGTATATGATACCGAGTAGATATTGATGGCATTTCATGTATGTGATACATGATGTGTACGTGTATAGGATACATGTACTAATACTTATTTAATATATATGTATATTTGATATATATATATATATATATATTAATTCCCACCATTGTGAATTATGTATAAATAAATATACAAATAAATATATATATATAAATGTGTGTGTGTATATATATTAATGTATATATATATATATATATATTATATTTAATAAAATGGTGGGGCCCACCCTCTCTCTTGTGTGTTGACACACACATGAGAGAGAGTGGGAGATAGGGTATATGTCATGGTTAAAACATGACATGGTTGATAAAATAGATGAGAAAATTCATTATTTTTCTAAGCCATAAAAACATCTTCTTCTTCCTCATATGAAGAGCTCAAGCTCTCTTGTTAATGGCAATTGTTGCCATGGTGAGTTTTTTTAAAAAGTAGAGAGTACCCATTGTTCGCATTGCCTTCCTCCATGCCTAGCAAGCCTCTAGAGGAAGTTACTCCAACCGGTGATGGAGTTAGAGCTCAGGCAGCCCACTTTCGACGCGGATTATCTACGGCGAGGCAGTCGGCGTGCAGACGCATTCGGGAGCTCACGGAGTTTAGACGGGGTCTTCCGGGATCAGCCGAACACGCTACAAACGTTGTAGCATCTTTGAACTTTTCTTTATGCTCTTTACTTTTAGCTAGAAACTAGTGCTTGGACGATTTTGACGTACGGTCGATCGCGCTCCAACGGAATTTTTGTTTTCCGTCCGTTCCCGCTTCCGCTGTGCGTACACGCGGAGCACGCCTGTCTTTACAGCAATTACATTCCAGATTTCAAGTTTAATGTTTCCATGCTACTGCTGCATATTTTTCTGATGGAAATGCCAATTTAACAACGCTATTTTGCTTTAAGATATTCTTTGAAGGAAATCCCACCCTCTCTTTTATGTATTTACACAAAAAAGAAACCAACTGCTAATAATCTCTTGTAGACATTTACACAAACACATTATAAACATCACAAGAAATTCTCATCATCCCATTCAGGCATTCACACAAACACGGTGTGAACATAATCCCCCATTTACATACATTTGGCACAAGAAAATATACATTCCTGTCCAAAAAAATTTCATACCAAAACACATCATCACTTGACAAAAATTTGCTACAATATTCATTCATTCTACATTAGAAATTAACGTACTCATCCTCTCAAGTATATGAATCAACAACATGATCATAACTATTACAAGCAATACCTTAACCAACCAAGTCTGATCAGCTATACTTAGGGTATTTAGAATTTCTTTGTTATTTGGAACATCAGGAGCTTCTACGGTATCTCTATTTGCTTCAATGTACGTTGTAGCCATCATCAATTGTTTCTTCAACTCTATGACACGATCATGAAGTGCTCGACTGTCTCTTCCCTTTGTATCAGAAGTTACCCACTTAAAGAATGGACACCTCTTAGGGTAGTAGCAGTAGCCAAAGAATTTCCTACCTGAATTTTCTACGGTGCTTGCAACTCTGAGTGGTGATCTTAGGCCGCATATGCAGTAAAACACATCGTCCTAAGTTATGATACTCGAACTCTCCGCTAGGCCACTGGATCTTCTTCTAGAGTAACTCGCCGACATTTCTTCGCTGCTGCTTAAATCGATGATCATGAAACCCTAGAAAATTTAGAATGAAGGAAAATTAATTTGGGGAAGATGTTGTTGTAATGAAGAAGAAGGGTAAAAGTTGAATCAACAATAGAAGGGGGTTTTAATGTTAGAACGGGGTCACATGGCCACTTAAAAGTGGGTTTAAACAGTAGAAAGGGGTTCTGGGTAATGATCGAAAACCATATTGTTTTTTTTTATCTAACAGGAGGGTTTCTGGATATTACCCCAAACCGCGAGGGTCTTTCTGTTAAATAAGCCTATTAATTATGCATTGTGGATCTTGCCACCCAACCTGTGAGCTCACAGGCCATACCTAGCCAGATATATTTTTGTAGGCTATAAACAGTAAAAATCCTTCATAATAAACATAGATTGATGGTTTGAAAGTCGTCGAGCCACTCGGTTAACATTGTAACGATTTATGTGTAATAAATTTAGCATGATTGTATATATTATTGTACCTGAAGTTGCATAGAGCTTTATAACAACCTATAAGAGTTCACTTGCGTCTTTATATATCGATGGCTTGAAAGTCATCGAGCCACTTGGTTAACATAGTCAAGTGTGTTGCCCGTGCGTTGTACCCGAGTAAGCAAAACGAATGCCTTCCAGCGGCTACCTTCGGCAGTATAATCTAGAGAGTACAAGCTGAATACAGGAAATAGAAGATAATATTATAGTACCTTAAATCAAAAGGTAAAATCATGAATTTTGGCTGAGAAAAGAGAGATTACTAATTTACATTATTAACACGAACACCAATATTATATATATATATATATATATATATATATATATATATAAAGGCAAAAAATAAGCCACCAACTTCTCTCTGGACTCCGTCAATAGTCAATTGATATATATACAGACAGAGTTCCAAAATGCACCAAAAGTGTATGTTTTCAACTATTAGTCAACAGCCTCTAAAACGGAAATATCTGTAATATGTCTTAGTAATTGCTATGTCCACAGTTATTGGAACATCACTTCAAGGATTCTGAATCAAGAAATTGAAATTAAGTTAAACACTGTGATAAAGTTTATTATGACTATATGATAATAATAAATGTTTTATATTTTCACGTTCATGCCTGATCTTCTTTGTATAGGTCAGAACTGAGACTGGTGTATTCTCGTCACCATCTACATTCCTGGAAATCCCCGAGTTTCTCTTGTTTGTGGACTTCGCCGTGCCAGGAGTCCCACCCTTTTTGTTCACATCCTCAATTTCCTTAAGGATATACAAAGCATGATTTGTAAACCATTTTATTAACTAAATAAATGATATGCATATGTAAGTAAGAAACTAAAAAAAGTTTGTTATTTAATTAGAAATAAAACATACCAACTCTGGCTTCCCAAAAGGTAAGTCAATTTTTGGAGTAGAGAGTTCTACATTCGTTTCAACTTTTCATTTAATGGTGTATCATAGTCCTCTGGCCCTGAATCCTAAATTTAAAATAATGAAAAATAATCATAGCTGAACGAATTTGTGTAATCTATCTTAATATAACTATAAATTTATTGTAGGCCAAAAGTCATTCTTTCTTAAGTAAAACTATATTGATTCTGAAAATTTTCAACCGTATCTTTAGCAGAGCAGCTTCACATTGTCTCAATTTCATTTGAAAATGTCGCAAGTAATATAGGATTGTCTACCATGGATTAATTTATCATCATTCAGAGATATAGTAATTGAAAATCATTTCCCTATAATGTCCGTTATATCGCTAGGAAACTGGTAAGGTGTTTTTGCCTGAAACAAAAACCAACCAAATATAATAAACCACACGTACGCTATAAATAATAATTTTATATATCAACTATTTTAGAATGGAGTTAAATAATATACGGACCTTGTTCAACAGAGCCAGCATTTATGTTACAGTTTTCCATACTATTCTCCTAATCTCACGGTCCATTAAAACAATATTAATAGCATCACTGGAATCCTCAGCTATGATTTTAACTCTATACCTGATTTATCCATGCGTTAAGTCACAAAATATGAAATATATTGAACTATATAACATTATATACAATTCAAATAGTTAAATCTTGTATTAAGCAGTCAAGGGTGTATACCTCTTATCAATAAATAACATTAGGGTATCACATGCATAACATTTGTATTTTCCATTAACTTTTTCGATTTCTTCTTTTCATGAAACACGCCATGTACCACCATCATCCATCTTGTTTCGCATAATTAACCACAACACGTTTTCTGTGAATAAATAGTTTACCGCCGAAAGACGCGACAGAGACGCGGCGAACGTCTTGCCTGAATTAGGAGGCAGATGCTATTTGGTGCTATCCGTCCACCTCTCCGAAGATGCCAAGTTGATTTATGGCACCATGTATCGAAGGTTTAAATGGATGTGGCCGATGTAGCAGACTTTGTCAGATTTTTTATTGTGGGGACGCTCTTCCCTGCAGGCGCAAACCCCTGCAGTTAATTACGCTACCGCATTGCGGTAACAACTTTCTCCTTCTCCAGATGGTCACTTCATGTCGTGTGTGTTTGTTTTGTTTGTGGTTGCCCGTGGATTGTATACGGAGACTAATGTATGTTTTCGCCCGTAGGGCGTGGATTAGTCCAAATCCGTATTTTCTTAGATTTGGGTTTGGGGTTTGGGTTTAAGGATACGTTAGTCTCATTTGAGACTAAGATCAACTTAAACGTTAGTTAAGGATACGTTAGTCTAATTTTTAGACTAAGATCGACACAACGTTTGTTAAGGACACATTAGTCTAATTTTAGACTAAGATCAACTTAACAGGATCATTTAGATCCAACAAAAGAGCATTTGAACTCTATTGTTTAGTTTAGGGACATTGCGGTTGATTACCAGTTTAAGGACATGGTGGTCCATTACCAGTTTAAGGACATGGTGGTCCATTGTTAGTTTAAAGACATCACGGTCAATGTTAAGGACATCAGAGTCCGTGAGTTTAAAGACCTCACAGTCAAGGTTAAGGACATCACAGTCCGTGAGTTTAAAGACCTCACAGTCAAGGTTAAGGACATCATAGTCCGTGGGTTTAAGGACCCCACAGTCCAGTTTAAAGACATCATAGTCTGTGGAATGTATGGCTGTCGGGACCCGTCACCTCTCTGAAGACGTTGAAGGATTACAACGACAAATATCAAAGGAGTTCAGAGATGTACCCTTGAACCAATGTTGGTTAGGAGATCTATAGTCCAATTTGGGACTAAAGTCTGTTTAATGGTTTATGAGCATATGGGCTCAGTTGATATGAGTTGAACATTTTATTGTTCTGGTTATTGAGCCTTTATTTGGGTTTGGCCCTTTTAATAATGCTGAGCATTAGATCCTGACATTTTTTTGTCTTGTATTGAATGCATCGCATTGATCAGAACGATGTGTGTTCCGACAGCGCGCCACGTAGCGCGCCAGGCGCTTTTCGCCAATTAAAGAGCGCATTGCGCTTCTGTCAGGTAGCGCACACGAAGATGACACGTGTCGCGCTTAGCGCTAAGCGCCAGTTTATGAGCACATTGCGCTTTCAATTTGTGAGTGCGTTGCGCTAGTTTAGTGGCGCACCAGTGAGTGACACGTGGCGCGCTTGGCGCTGAGCGCCAGCCCATGAGTGCAGTGCTCTGTTTCAGAAGCGCAAAGCGCAAGTTGTATCTGTGTTTGACACGTGGCATGTTTTGGCGCTGAGCACCGGTCCAAGGAGCGCAAAAGCGCAGTTCATGAGTGCAAGGCACTTTCTAATAGCGCAAAGCGCATCTGATCAATTTTAAGATCAAAGAACAGATTTATGTTCTTCTTTAAAGGAGGCTCTGCCTCAAGATCCAAGAACAAAAGTTCTTGTTTTTATAAAAGGCTCTGCCTTTATAGATCAAAAGATCTGTGAATGAAGTAAAATACTTCTTTTAGTCTTTTTATGATTAGATCTTTTGATCTTTTTATGAGAGACCTTGGTCTTTTTTAGATCTATGATCTTTTTAGAAGATGGTTCTTCTTTTTACGAGATGGTTTCATCTCTATTATTCAAGAACATAGTTCTTTTTACCTTGAAGATGAAGAAAAATCTTCTTTTTTCTAAGAGTTTTCTCTTCTTTTGCAGAGGGTTTTTCTCTCTCTTTTCTATATCTCAGACTCGAAGTCTAGAGGCCTTTATATAGGGCCAAATGATTTGTTGAATCAGTTTAAGAGATCTTTCTCTGATTGATTTCGGAATATTTCCCACCGTTGGATCTTTGATCGTAGGGCTTCTGTTTTACAGAAAGCTTTTCTTGTTTTTAACAAGATTGAGAAAATCTTTCCATAACAGAATTTAATTCTGATTAATTAATGATTTATCATTATTATTAGATTTTTGATCTGACTGTTGGGGAGCTTTTAGGTTCCAGCACTGGCACACCCGTGCTTTGCACGTGGTGCGCTGCTTAAAAAGCAGCGCACAATGCGCTGCTTAAAAAGCAGCGCACAATGCGCTAGCGCACACGTGTATGATACGTGGTGCGCTGCTTGGAGCGCAGCGCACCTAGCGCTAGCGCACACTGTAACACCTTAGATTGTGTTTCGTAGCTAATTATATTTTAAAATATGGTTTTTAATAAAAAGTTTACCAAATTAAGTTTTAAATATTTTATCATATTTAATGTGTATTTTATTATATTTTTGTTAGGCACACACACACTTGTGCATGTTAACTTGGGTTTTTTCGGGGTTAAACCATGATTGGCAACCATGGTTAACCAACCATTTTTCCTAACCTAGTTTTAATTCTTGTTTAAGTGTCATGATAGTTTTAAAAGGGTTTTAATTTTGAAATTTGTTTTGGTTTATGGTTGACTTTAGGAAAGAGAGAGAGAGAGAGAGAGAGAGCATGGGGCATCATGACTTTGCCCATGCCCTCATTAATGAAGTGAGAGAGAGTGAGGAGGGGGTTCTTGTGTGTGCTCACTTCTCCACCTCATTTCCATCTCTCATTCTCTCACTCACACACACACACACTCACATTTCCAGCAACAGCAGCAGAAGTAGCAGAAGCAGCAGCAGTGGCAACATCATCATCATCCTCTTCAGCAGCAGCTCCAACACGAAGGGCAGCAACAACAACAACATCCCCAGCAGCAGTAGCATCATCACCCTTATCATCTTCATTCACAACAACAACCAAGACAACAACAGCAACAATAACAACAACAATAGCAGCAACAACAGAAGCAGCAGGAACAGGATCAGCAGGCAGCAGCAACAGCAACAGGGACCCCAGCTCTCGCAGGAGCTCTTCTCCACACCTTCACCTGCCTTCTAGGGTTCAGTGGGTATATTTCCTTAACCCCATTGCATGGTTTGCTTAGTTGTGCATCGATTGACTCGATTAGTGCTAATTAGCTAGTTTAGTGCTAGTTTTGGGGTTTTGTGAGATATTGTGGTAATTTGTTGAATTGGTTAGCTACCCTAGCTTACTTAAGTGCTAATAGGGACATTTCAACTGAGAAACCCCCCTGATTTCACTAAAATACCATAGGGTTTGTGAACTGTGCAAATTGGTGTTTTAAAGTGATTTATTGGATATCTGTGATCTGCTGTTACCCGGGTGACTTCAGGATAATTTTGAGTGGACCCCAGCCTACTGGTAACACCCTGACCCCACCATCAAAGCCCGACCTCACCACTCTCACTTTTGGCCGCCAATTTTGGCATTCTGGCCGCAATTTGCGGCCAGGAAGGGGAGAGGGATGTTGGGGTTTTGTTGTATGGTTCCCTTCTGTCTTTTATAGGTCTTTTGTATGTCTAGTTTTGTAATTTCTTGCCTGTAGGAAAATCTGGGATCCTATGTCGCTTTTGTGTTTAGTTGTGTTTGCGCGATACGCGCGATACGTGAGTGGGTTCTGTGATCCGGCGTATCGCCGCGTGTCGCGATGGTTTTTAGACGCGTACACACACGATTCAGCGTATCGTGCACACGCGCGTTTAGTTCGCGACGCGAGTTTCTCGTTTCGTTTCGATATCGCGTTTCGAGAGATATTGGGCTTATATGTGATTTCTTGTCGTATTTGCAGGTTTGCAGGCAGGAGCTACGGACACACCTACAGGGAGAGCAGATTGTAGGATTCACCCCACGTGGAGTTTAAGTGAGTAGATATAACATCTACAGGGGAATCGCCCGCATGGCGTTATGCGTCTGGGCTAGGATTCAATTTCCTGTCGCACATTCTACGTCATTGTAGAATTGCGCATTTACTGCTTTTCCTAGATATAGCTAGATACTGTGACTAGCAGCCGTAGGACACTGCACACATTATTGACGGTTCATGTTGCACGAGCACGGATTGCATGCTACACACACGCCGTCAATAATTGCCATGTCACACACTACCCCTTATAGCTACCATTGCTTACCACACTTGACATCTAGTTTATCGGTATACCTATAGTGTATCATACCTTTAGTGATAGGTATATTTTCACTTACGATACAGCTACAGGTATACCTCCTACATATTTTACCTATACCGGGAGGGATTTCCTACATATGTTACTATACCCAGGGGGGTATACGACATCAGTTCCTATAGGTAGATACCTATACTTTGCTACACCTGTATGTTAGATACATATCCAGTTGTTGTCGCATATTCACATTTACTGATGTTACTTAGCTGTACCTTATCATGACTTCGCATACATCTGGTTCAGCTATATACTTGTGTTTACCTGCTCGCATTCAGATATATTGCATACATCTATTCCTGCATTTATGTATTGTTTATCTGGATTTCATATGATGTTTTCGGGATTTGGGAACCACGGGAGTTCATGAAATTATGCATACATGAACAACCCGGTTTCCTTGATATGATATTTCGAGCGTCCCCCATGAGTTTTATCGGTGCTGATTACCTACTCCATACGAGGTGTGGTTGCCGTATGAGAGTACATGGCGGGGCCCGGTATGGTTCCCCTCGACAAGAAGATCGATGGGTTTGCCGATTGAGCCTGGAGGCGGGCGAGTACCTACCGGTGATTGTTGGACCTGGCAGTTGTCTGGAGGCTACTGGCCAGAGTAGAGAGATGGATACGGGATGACCTGTACTGTCGAGGCCGAGGGCCGACACTGCAGACGGACCCCGTGGGCTGTCCGGACTGACGGAGCCCCATATATGAGGATTTCTGTGTCGATGCTTGGCACACGGTTTCATGATATTTCTTTAAACCCCCTTTTTGTATATATAACAGGGGACTTAGCCGTTGTTATATATACCCTTACACCAATATTAGTGGAATGGGACGCTAATATATGTGTATTGCCCCCATCATATTTATTTCTGTACATATATATATATCTTTAGGATGTTAGATTCATATTGAGATTGGACTTGGGATACTAGGTGATTCATTGGGATTTGGACACTGGATATACCTATGTGATTGGTGACTTGTACATTCGGATATAGGAGATTACCTGATATTGTACATACGAGATATGTGAGATCCACTTGATGTTGTACATGTGATATATGTGAGATACACTGATATTGTACACACTAGATATGTGGGATATACTCGACATTGCACATTGAGGAGATGTGAGACTTATTTGATGTGAGTGCCCAATGTGGGGCCTGGTTTGAGGATTTGGGATTGGAGTATCTTAGTGGATTGTGATCCTGCCACGACGTCAGGTTTCCGTGGAAAGTGACATATTCCACCCTACACCTCACCATTACCTATCTTATGCACAGATTCATATATTGGTAGTACTTGTAGCGTACCCTTATGATAGTTGCATATTTGCTTTCTCATATCTCTATTGCATAGACATTGCATACTACTATCATGCCATCATTGCTTCACATATTGATTGTACCTGCTAGTGTACTCTCCCTATTTCAGCATTTGCATGATATATTATTATTGTAATCGCATATCTTAGATTCATGCTGTACGTGCATTCCTGCGATTACCTGCATATGTTTTATACTATTCACGAGTTGGCAACTCACCCCCGTTGTGCCACAGGTGTTTCAGGTTTTTCCCCAGAGTAGTCGAGGCAGGCTATTCCCTTATTCAGCTATCCAGCTACCACCTTTTGCTACAGATACCGCATCAGCTCACAGTACCATTTTGTTTAGGTGGGTTAGACGGTTATCTGTATTACATATTGTATATTCGTTGTATTTTGTACTCTCCATCAGCTATTGTATTATTGACATAGAGACTTGGTGAGGACGTTAGATGTATTATGGTGGATTTGATGTCTTTATATATACAGCTTTTCTCTACTGTCCTTATTCTTCTGTGGTACTCATATTGATAGTCTTTAGAAAAAAATGGGGTGTTGCTAAAATTTTAAAGAAAGAAAGGAAGACTTTTAAAGAATTTGGGTTGCGATTTCAATTGTTTTCAAAACTTATATTATCTTTTCCGTATTTCTCATGGTTTAGATTTCTGGGTTTGGCTTTCTTTTACTACGTTGCGTCTTTAGGCGTTGCGTAGTATTAGGGCCGTCACGGGCCATTTCTGGGTCGTGACAAAGTTGGTATCAGAGCGTGGTTTTACCTTTCGGAGTGTAGGATGACCTTAGTATGATGGAGTAGGTAGCTTAAGCAGAGTAACGTAGTGTGTGTATGTCTGCAGCATACCCACAGCGCGGTACCTTGCATTAAGTGACCTAAGTACAATTTGCTTGACATTCCTTCCTTGATGATTCATATCTTTGAGATTCGATTTCCTCATTCTTATCGAATCTCATCTTAATACCTATTTGTAGCCTTGCCGCCGATGACTATGGGGACTCAGAGCGATGCAGCGAGGGCCGAGGTCAGGGTTAGCTCGGGTGAGCCGAGCACTGACCAGGATGGCACTCTAGTTGCACAGGTGCAGACGGATCAGCCTATGACCTATACCATGGATAGACTGTTGGTAGAGATGCAGGAGTTCCGCCAGACGATGAGTTCGTTAGTTGACGTCGTTCGGGAGCTACGACAGGAGGTTGTCACCCCTGTTACTCAGCTGTCCCTTACGATCAGCCTGCAGCAGTCCGTCACCTACATAGCACCAGTGGTTGCAGCTCCGGTTGACGAGATACATGTTACAGAGGCTCAGAGAGTTCCAGGACAGTGGAGGACTCGTACCAGCGTACCAGCCCAGAGGCAGAGGTTCGGTCGTCGAGACAGATTTCGTGGCCACCACGGGAGTAGCAGAGGCCTAGGACGAAGACAGTCGTTCAGCTCTCATCCCCAGGATGGTCAGCAGTCAGCACGTGGATGTTTTAGATGCGGAAGCCTTCAGCACTTCGTCAGGGATTGTTCCTCAGCACGGCGTCAGGATCGTATTCAGAGAGGCCGTGGACGTGGAAGATTTGCTCAGAGGGCTCAGGCTACCCGAGGGGTTCATCCAGCTGCGAGTAGGGGGCAAACACAGGAGTTTGCTTCTACTCATCGGGACGCGCAGACGTCCAATGTGGAGTTTTCAGGTACCCTTGGGTTATATTATATTTTATTTTATTTTTATTTTCTCTTGGTGTACTTGTTGTTTCTTGCTTGTACCGTGGTTGGGTAGATTAGTCGTAGTTGTGCTAACTTCTGTCAGCGATTCTTTTGTTGCGCGACACGTATTCAGTTTTGTGCCAATCGGTTAGGAGATAGAGTTTCGTCCGTCGTTTTGATCCATCTAGAGATGTTGGATTTGACGTTCTCCTGGGCACGGATTGGTTAACTACGTGTTAGGCGTCTGTGGACTACCGTGTGGAAGCAAGATAGGTTTTGTTTTCCCCGGCAAGTCAGTTCTTGTTGTACAGGTGGATAGTCGTGCCGCCTCTCACAGCTTGAATTCAGCCTTTTTCGCTAGTCGGCTACTGAGGAGATGTCGTGGATTCTTGACGTTCATTCGTGATACCGGAGCCACCGTGGGATTGTTGGACCGGGTTCTTTTCGTGCGAGAGTTTTCCGACGTTGTTCCAGATGAGCCGGCGAAGCTGAGGGAGCTTAGGGATCAGCTGCAGAGTTTTGCTTTGGGAAGTTTTGTGTGTCTGAGTGTTTCGCTTTTGGAAACTCCTATTTCTGTTCGTCGAGGAGAAAGACGGCAGTTTAGGGTTGTGTATCGACGGATCGTCAATTGAACCGGCTTACGGTGCGGATAGGTATCCTTCATCTCGCCGTGACGATTTCCTCCGATCAGCTCCAGAGTGCGAGACATTTTCTAAGTGTGTTTGGGATCAGGTCATCATTATTGCGGATTCGGAGTGACGGCATTCCGAAGACTGCCTTGTGCGTGCTACGGGCCTTGTGAGTTTTTGTGAGTCGTTGGATTCACCGTCGCCCTAGCAGCATTCGTAGATGTGATGAACCAGATTTCTGCAGGCCGTTCCTCGACCAGTTTTTGTTGTGTTATTTACGACACTCTGGTTTACTTAATGTGTCTTGAAGGACAGGAGTAGCACTTGAGGATTTGTTATGCAGATACTGGGAGAGCACCAGCAGTTGCTAAATTCTCGGAGTGTTTCTTCAGGCTTGTTTGTGTTGACTCCTAGGTCTTGTAGTCGCGGGAGACGGTTCCGTATGGTTCCGAGGGAGATCGTGGCCGTACAGCTTAGGCCCAGACTTGTGTGCAGGACGGAGATCCGCAGATTCTTAGGCTTAGCAGGGTTTTTACCGCCGTTTCATGCAGGATTGCCAGAGTAGTGCTGCACCGTCGACTGAATTGACCAAAAAGGAGGTTTCTTTTCTTTGAACTGAGGCACGTGTACGGAGTCTTCAGCAGTTGAAGATTCAGTTAACAACTGCATCAGTCTTTCTTTGCTTTTGGTTCGGGCGGCTTTGTTGTTTAACTGTAATGTTTCTTGAGTGGGCTCGAGGGTGTACTGAGATGACACTATAGAGATATCGCTTTTGCTTTCCCTACATTTGGAGGAAGTACGAGGAGGATATTCCACTCATGATCCGGAGATGGCCGCGGTGGTTTTGCGTTGGAGATTTGGAGACGCTACTTGCTTGAAAGTCGTGTCAGATTTTCCACGGACCCCTAGAGCTTAATGTGCATCTTCCTGTAGCAGATTTAGATTGTTGTGATGGTCTTCTGCAGATTTACAGTTCTTGTGTGATCGTCGAGTATAACTTAGTTCGTCTCTACGGAAGGGACAGCTTGCTCATGTCCGCGCCCGACCACTTTCCTAAAATCGTTTTCGCGAGACACTGCCCGTCGAAGCTCGTACGTCAGAGGTACTTGAGCATATTTGGCTAGGTAATGATTCGGAGACCTTGATTGTGACAATGATGTGCTAAGTTAGGGACATGTTTGTGTACCTATCTTTATCAGGTAGAGACGTGTAATCCTAGCACATGCACATCTGTCAACTCTCTTTATTCATTCAAGTTCCACCAGCTTTGGCGTGACTTGTGAGGTAGTTACGAGTGGACAGGGATGTAAGGAGAAGTTTCAGGTTTCGTTTCAAGGTGTCAGTCTGGTTGTGTGCTTGAGTCGAGCATCTGGGGCCGGCTGGAGACTTGCAACCTTTTTCCGTTCCGAAGCAGGAATGGGAGCAGATCTCCATGAATTCCGTTATGGTTTCTACCCAGTTAGTTAGGGTGTGATTCCATTCGGATTCTGGTCATCCGGTTATACTCAGCTTGCTCAGTGGTTTTGTTAAAGTTGTGTGTTTGTTGTTTTGTTTGGTCGTCAGCAGCTTGGGATCATCACTCGCCATCGTTCGGGTTCTCCTGCGATAGCTGTTATCAGGAGACACTCCAATTGGCCACCCTTAGGCTTAGGGGTTAGGTCGTGTCGATCGCCAGCCTGTTGTTTTCTGACTCTGCGAAAGTAGGATTTTGGACCCCAGCTATGTCTAGAGAATTCGGAGATAGTCCAGTTGTGTTCAGGTCAGGATGAGAACTGTCCATTGCAAACAGATGTTTTTGCGTCTGTGTTGGTCGCAGGCTTGAGTGCGCAGTGGCAAATCATGGATTCCTATGGACTTTCCGATGAATGACGTGTTGGATTTTGGGAAGCTTATCCCAGGAATTTAGGTCCTTTAGATCCTATTAGCGAGTTAGTCTTGTTGCCTTTAATTTGGCACTTCCGCCCAGATTATTGGATTTTCACCCCGTATTCCTTGAGATGATACTTTACAATTACCTTCTTGACCTTTCTCACATGTTTTGGCACCAGACCATTTAGCTGGACGCGATCTTTCGTTCACCCACAGCCACGTGTGATTAAAGGCTCGACATGTGGAGAAACATCGGTCAAGGGTCTTGCCATCTGCGAAAGGTTTTCTTGGACGTAGCCGTATGGTGAGGTAGTCACTTGGGAGGCTGCGAGCGAGATTTGAGGATTTTAATCTTCTTTTTGAAGGTACAGGTAACAGTATAAGTTTTAAATTCGGGGACGAATTTCTTTTAAGGGGGGGAGATTGTAACACCTTAGATTGTGTTTCGTAGCTAATTATATTTTAAAATATGGTTTTTAATAAAAAGTTTACCAAATTAAGTTTTAAATATTTTATCATATTTAATGTGTATTTTATTATATTTTTGTTAGGCACACACACACTTGTGCATGTTAACTTGGGTTTTTTCGGGGTTAAACCATGATTGGCAACCATGGTTAACCAATCATTTTTCCTAACCTAGTTTTAATTCTTGTTTAAGTGTCATGATAGTTTTAAAAGGGTTTTAATTTTGAAATTTGTTTTGGTTTATGGTTGACTTTGGGAAAGAGAGAGAGAGAGAGAGAGAGAGCATGGGGCATCATGACTTTGCCCATGCCCTCATTAATGAAGTGAGAGAGAGTGAGGAGGGGGTTCTTGTGTGTGCTCACTTCTCCACCTCATTTCCATCTCTCATTCTCTCACTCACACACACACACACTCACATTTCCAGCAACAGCAGCAGAAGTAGCAGAAGCAGCAGCAGTGGCAACATCATCATCATCCTCTTCAGCAGCAGCTCCAACACGAAGGGCAGCAACAACAACAACATCCCCAGCAGCAGTAGCATCATCACCCTTATCATCTTCATTCACAACAACAACCAAGACAACAACAGCAACAATAACAACAACAATAGCAGCAACAACAGAAGCAGCAGGAACAGGATCAGCAGGCAGCAGCAACAGCAACAGGGACCCCAGCTCTCGCAGGAGCTCTTCTCCACACCTTCACCTGCCTTCTAGGGTTCAGTGGGTATATTTCCTTAACCCCATTGCATGGTTTGCTTAGTTGTGCATCGATTGACTCGATTAGTGCTAATTAGCTAGTTTAGTGCTAGTTTTGGGGTTTTGTGAGATATTGTGGTAATTTGTTGAATTGGTTAGCTACCCTAGCTTACTTAAGTGCTAATAGGGACATTTCAACTGAGAAACCCCCCTGATTTCACTAAAATACCATAGGGTTTGTGAACTGTGCAAATTGGTGTTTTAAAGTGATTTATTGGATATCTGTGATCTGCTGTTACCCGGGTGACTTCAGGATAATTTTGAGTGGACCCCAGCCTACTGGTAACACCCTGACCCCACCATCAAAGCCCGACCTCACCACTCTCACTTTTGGCCGCCAATTTTGGCATTCTGGCCGCAATTTGCGGCCAGGAAGGGGAGAGGGATGTTGGGGTTTTGTTGTATGGTTCCCTTCTGTGTTTTATAGGTCTTTTGTATGTCTAGTTTTGTAATTTCTTGCCTGTAGGAAAATCTGGGATCCTATGTCGCTTTTGTGTTTAGTTGTGTTTGCGCGATACGCGCGATACGTGAGTGGGTTCTGTGATCCGGCGTATCGCCGCGTGTCGCGATGGTTTTTAGACGCGTACACACACGATTCAGCGTATCGTGCACACGCGCGTTTAGTTCGCGACGCGAGTTTCTCGTTTCGTTTCGATATCGCGTTTCGAGAGATATTGGACTTATATGTGATTTCTTGTCGTATTTGCAGGTTTGCAGGCAGGAGCTACGGACACACCTACAGGGAGAGCAGATTGTAGGATTCACCCCACGTGGAGTTTAAGTGAGTAGATATAACATCTACAGGGGAATCGCCCGCATGGCGTTATGCGTCTGGGCTAGGATTCAATTTCCTGTCGCACATTCTACGTCATTGTAGAATTGCGCATTTACTGCTTTTCCTAGATATAGCTAGATACTGTGACTAGCAGCCGTAGGACACTGCACACATTATTGACGGTTCATGTTGCACGAGCACGGATTGCATGCTACACACACGCCGTCAATAATTGCCATGTCACACACTACCCCTTATAGCTACCATTGCTTACCACACTTGACATCTAGTTTATCGGTATACCTATAGTGTATCATACCTTTAGTGATAGGTATATTTTCACTTACGATACAGCTACAGGTATACCTCCTACATATTTTACCTATACCGGGAGGGATTTCCTACATATGTTACTATACCCAGGGGGGTATACGACATCAGTTCCTATAGGTAGATACCTATACTTTGCTACACCTGTATGTTAGATACATATCCAGTTGTTGTCGCATATTCACATTTACTGATGTTACTTAGCTGTACCTTATCATGACTTCGCATACATCTGGTTCAGCTATATACTTGTGTGTACCTGCTCGCATTCAGATATATCGCATACATCTATTCCTGCATTTATGTATTGTTTATCTGGATTTCATATGATGTTTTCGGGATTTGGGAACCACGGGAGTTCATGAAATTATGCATACATGAACAACCCGGTTTCCTTGATATGATATTTCGAGCGTCCCCCATGAGTTTTATCGGTGCTGATTACCTACTCCATACGAGGTGTGGTTGCCGTATGAGAGTACATGGCGGGGCCCGGTATAGTTCCCCTCGGCAAGAAGATCGATGGGTTTGCCGATTGAGCCTGGAGGCGGGCGAGTACCTACCGGTGATTGTTGGACCTGGCAGTTGTCTGGAGGCTACTGGCCAGAGTAGAGAGATGGATACGGGATGACCTGTACTGTCGAGGCCGAGGGCCGACACTGCAGACGGACCCCGTGGGCTGTCCGGACTGACGGAGCCCCATATATGAGGATTTCTGTGTCGATGCTTGGCATACGGTTTCATGATATTTCTTTAAACCCCCTTTTTGTATATATAACAGGGGACTTAGCCGTTGTTATATATACCCTTACACCAATATTAGTGGAATGGGACGCTAATATATGTGTATTGCCCCCATCATATTTATTTCTGTACATATATATATATCTTTAGGATGTTAGATTCATATTGAGATTGGACTTGGGATACTAGGTGATTCATTGGGATTTGGACACTGGATATACCTATGTGATTGGTGACTTGTACATTCGGATATAGGAGATTACCTGATATTGTACATACGAGATATGTGAGATCCACTTGATGTTGTACATGTGATATATGTGAGATACACTGATATTGTACACACTAGATATGTGGGATATACTCGACATTGCACATTGAGGAGATGTGAGACTTATTTGATATGAGTGCCCAATGTGGGGCCTGGTTTGAGGATTTGGGATTGGAGTATCTTAGTGGATTGTGATCCTGCCACGACGTCAGGTTTCCGTGGAAAGTGACATATTCCACCCTACACCTCACCATTACCTATCTTATGCACAGATTCATATATTGGTAGTACTTGTAGCGTACCCTTATGATAGTTGCATATTTGCTTTCTCATATCTCTATTGCATAGACATTGCATACTACTATCATGCCATCATTGCTTCACATATTGATTGTACCTGCTAGTGTACTCTCCCTATTTCAGCATTTGCATGCTATATTATTATTGTAATCGCATATCTTAGATTCATGCTGTACGTGCATTCCTGCGATTACCTGCATATGTTTTATACTATTCACGAGTTGGCAACTCACCCCCGTTGTGCCACAGGTGTTTCAGGTTTTTCCCCAGAGTAGTCGAGGCAGGCTATTCCCTTATTCAGCTATCCAGCTACCACCTTTTGCTACAGATACCGCATCAGCTCACAGTACCATTTTGTTTAGGTGGGTTAGACGGTTATCTGTATTACATATTGTATATTCGTTGTATTTTGTACTCTCCATCAGCTATTGTATTATTGACATAGAGACTTGGTGAGGACGTTAGATGTATTATGGTGGATTTGATGTCTTTATATATACAGCTTTTCTCTACTGTACTTATTCTTCTGTTGTACTCATATTGATAGTCTTTAGAAAAAAATGGGGTGTTGCTAAAATTTTAAAGAAAGAAAGGAAGACTTTTAAAGAATTTGGGTTGCGATTTCAATTGTTTTCAAAACTTATATTATCTTTTCCGTATTTCTCATGGTTTAGATTTCTGGGTTTGGCTTTCTTTTACTACGTTGCGTCTTTAGGCGTTGCGTAGTATTAGGGCCGTCACGGGCCATTTCTGGGTCGTGACACACACGTGCTTTGCACGTGGTACGCTGTTTAGGGCGCAATGCACCTGGCGCTGCATCTGAAGCGTTGCTTCACAATATGTTAACTTTTGGCTTTGAGGCATTTGTTACATTCTTTGCATGTGAAGTTTTTCCCTTCATTTTTATTTATTTTTTTTTATTTATATATATATATATATATTTATAAGGGAGCAGGTTGTGAGCCAAAATTTTGGCGGAAACATAAATGTGAGGACAATAAGTATGTGTGGATGCGATTGAAGTAAACATAGTCTAAAATATGATAATTATTTACCTACACATACTTGTCACTTCTGAGTTCCTTAGTTTCTTTTAGAGTGAAAAGAAGGAGATCTGGATCACCGTCTTCATCCTCCTTTTATGTTTTATGACCATTACCATCTTCAAAATTATCAGGATTAGCTTGATCAATCCTACAAACCATTCAATAAAAGAAAAACGATTAAATAATTGTATTATAAAAATATTTGATATTGCAGGAATATTGACTTAAATATTACTCGTCACTTTACCTCTCTTTTACTGCAGTAACGTCATCATGATCCAGATTAATGTAAAACTCAGTAGCAGGATATGTATCAATCTGGATTTTATCTGCATTATATAAATGATTTAGACCAAATTTTTTAATAAGGATTATAATAGATTAATATTCGCTATTTTATAACTATTACCTCTCCAAGTTGTTACCTTAGTACTGGTTAAAATAATAATGCGCGGTTTCTCATGCTCTTCTTCCAAGGCTTTGTTCAGTGTCTCGGCCAATTCATCCCAAAACGTGATTTGCTCGCAATGTTGTCTTTGTAAAATATTTTAATGAAATATAAGTGAGTTGATATACTCAAAATATCAAATTAAAGAAAATGCAATTCCACACTTATGAGTTAAATTGATATGTACCTGCCATCACTTATGCGAATGGTTATCATTGTAGTGTGACCATTTTTTGTGCTCATCCATTTCAAATTATGCACATTCTCCATAGTGTCAATTATATCTGCAGCACAGAATTTTATATTGTTCAAATATTTAGATATGATTAAACATTTGTTTGGAATATAAATGAAAATTGTGTAGTAAGTGTAATCTTTCTACTTAACCCTCGAACTTAAGTCACTTATTTCCACAAACTCAAATTTACGTTTAGTGATCATTATATCATCACATGGCACTTCCTTGACTGAGGTATAGCTGTAGAAAATATACCATATCGGGATTTCACAGCTCTAAAATCACCCGTCGCAGTAGTGTTGGGGTCAAAAATTACACCCCGGTTGACCAAGTCAAAGTCAGTCAACCCCCAGCCAAGAGGGCCCAAACTCAATCGAAGTGGGTCCAAGCCCAAGTCAAGACCAAGTATGGAAGGGGTTGGCTCCATACCAAGAATGAAGAAATAAATTAGATCAATGCAATTTTTTTAGAAATAAATGTATGAAAAATGGGCAGAAAGCCAAAATTTTGTAAACCCCATGGCTTATGTGCAAAAAGAAATAATCACATAAGGCATGGGGCACCACAAGTGCTATTTGGCAAAGCCCAAGGGGCTATATGTAAATGATGAAAAATCAACAACTTTTCATTCTCTCCAAAAGTTAGGGTTTTGTGCCTCCTTCTCCTTCCTCAAGGTTCTAAACCTTCTTCTTTTTCTGAATTAAATCAAGAATTTAACTCTTTTTTTCCAAAAAGAAATAGTTTTTCACCATAAAACCCTTGAAGGTAAACTCGGATCTTCCATTAAATCTCCAAAAGAGGAGATTTTTAAGTCACACACCCTTTTTCTCCAAGATCCAGCCAACAGAGAGGAGGAAGAAGGAGACCCATCTCCAAAAATCCCATTTTGGGAAATCCAAGGCTCAAAAGAAAATCTAGGGCGAAAGGGGAGAAGAAAGGGGCCCCCTTTGATCATCTCCAAAGATTTTTGAAAGTTCGACTCCATTTGTCAAAATCTTTTGGAGTTAACTCCACTCAAAATCTTTTGGAGTCTAACTCCACAAATAAAATTCTTTTAGGAGTTTAACTCCATTTAAAATCTTTTGGAGTTTAACTCCAAAATAAAATTTTTTTGGAGTTGAACTCAATAATAAAAAAATTAAAAATCCTTTTGGGATTTTAACTCCAGATCCCAGGGCTATGCCCCTTTTTCTGCAGGCGTCCAACGCCCACATGCCGGGCGCGTGAGGCACTGGCGCCCGACGCCCACACGCCTTGCACGTGGCCCGCGGACGCTCGACGCCCACGTGCTGGGTGCATGAGGCGCTGGTGCCCGGCGCCCACACGTCCTTAGGATGCCACCCATCCTTCTTTTTTATACACTTCCCACTAAAAATACCTCTTTCGTTAGAAAAAAATTCTAACGGGTAGCGGGACCCCCACAAACTCTGCGAGGCCCCGATACGTCCAAATACCCTTAAAAACAAAACACACGCACACGGCATATTGAGTTTGCATGACCAGTTTGACCCGTAAATCGGAGATTCTCTCGCTTCAAAAGGGGGGGGGGTAATTAACGGCAGCTTAGTCCGCTGCTGCCAGAGATTCAGATCCCCACAATCAATGAACCTCATCCTGCTCCAAGCATGGAGAATCTATACATGCCTGATAAGCGCGCGCATTCCTATCTCAATGGGGTGACAAAAAACACCCTACAGATTCTAGCACGCCTGGCGGGACCTTTTCTCTCCTCCCATATTTCTGGTTAAACATTCATGCAAACTCAATCAATATGTATATTGATTGCCTGTACTGAAGTCATTTTTTTATGTGCAGGTTAACAAGTTTTCAGTCACAATCTCGAACTCAGCAATCATGTCTCTCAAGAAGAGCTTCGTTTCTGACGTAGCTCCGATTCCCTACGTGGTCAAAATTAATGCCCACGTGGTTCTCCCTGCAAGTCTCAGCCAGCAATGGGAGGAGTCACCCTGCCAATTTAGTTCCGTCATCATCTACCCGCCGGAAGCACTCATTTGGCAGAAATCCCGGCAAAACAGGTGGCCAAGCCGATCTCAAAGGGCAAGAGGCCAAACTTTATGATCGCTAAGGCACCGCAACCCAAACTTAAGACGGTGTCCGAACGACTCTCTAGTACTCCGGCTGGGGGCAATCCATCCGGTACAAAGGGCATCATCTAACGTTGCGGACCAGCTCAGGCGATGACTCCAACAAGTGCACAATCAAGCATATCTCCAAATCCCTCCATCGCCCAGTCTATAGCGGCTTCCCGAAGAGTCGTAGCCAGCCAAGTGCTCAAAACAGAAAGGTTGAGACAGAAGCAGCTCAGGTATCGAGCCAACAAAAGGGCCAGGACTCCGGCCAAATGGAATCTTGTGAGGTTCCAACAGCAGGGTCACCCCGCGACGATGGCTGAGTTGGCCGTAAAAGTCATCAATTCCTTCGAACCTCTGAAGTGGGTTCAGAAAAATGCCATGACCGCCAGAATCAGGAAGACAGCTATCCGAATGATGCTACAAAGAAACGTATCCCAGCCCCAATAGAGAATGCATGACACCGTCTCTTCAAGAGTCTATCAGGCGCACTGTGCCATGTGAAAACAGCGGGTCAAAGCCAAAAAGGAAGCGCCAGCACCATTCAAGAAACCGGTCAGGCCAGCTGCCTTCAGTCGATTGCCCGTTACCGAAAAAGAAGGGCCATGATATCAGTCCGCAAAATCAGCTGCCAATAATGAAAAGACGGATGGATATGTTATCTATACGGTCTATATGGCGGGCACACGTACCAGCAACAACTTGCATAGCAAAAGCAAGGATGGGGCCACCATATCCCAAGCCCAATCTGTCTTGAATATGGTTGTCGTTTCCTAAGATCAGCCGTCTCCACTGGATGATGAAAACCCTCTCGATGAGGCCAATAGGCAGAAGGACTCCTCATTCCATATGGAGTCAAACTAGAACAGCGAGGAAGAGCCGACTTTCCGCCTCAGGACCACAGAGCAAGAGCTGCTTCAAGAGGTTCGGGAGCAAAGATAAAGAGATGGCCAAGCTCTACTAAAAAATTGATGACCTGGCAAATATTATGATGCAGCTCACGGCTCAAATTGCTCGTGCACCTTCCAATCAGGCACATGTCTCTACTTATGAGGCGGGTGATGACAACTCGAAGCAACCGATAGCTGCCCCCTTAGGTCCAAGATTAGGTGAGCCGCACGAAAGTCGGCCACATTCCACTTCTAGGGACGCCTTGGCCTCAGATAGCACTATCCCGCTAACAAAAAATTGGATAATGGATTTGATCGCCATCAAGGTTAAAACATTGGTGGCCGAAGCCGAAGTTCGGAAAGAAATTGGCAGTACTGGGCGGTCATATCGCGTACAGTACGATCTAATCGAGTTCCTGAGCGCTACGTCATTCCTAAGTTCGAAAGATTTGACGGGATGGGAAACACAAATCAGCACGTCGCCCACTTTAAAGCGTTGTGCAGAAATACAGGAGGCAATGATGCACTCCTTCTTCGTCAGTTTGTCAACAGCCTGGCTAGTGTCGCTTTCGACTGGTACGCAAGTATACCAGACGGGTCCATCACTACTTTCGTCCAAATGGAGTCTCTGTTTCGGCAAAGATTCATGAGTGTTAGTGATAAAATCTCCATTGCTGACCTCGTGAGAACCAATCCGGGGAAAAATGTAAGCAACACGGACTGTATTGCCCAATGGTGCAACCTCACTGTCAAGTGCGAACCACCGCTAGAGCAAGATCAGTCCATCAGCCTCCTCATTCGGAACCTCAGCAATTGGATGGTCCCATTCTTATATACAGCAGGCCTCAAGACGTTTCAAGAGCTGACCAAGAGAGTACAAATGTTGGAATGCTCGAAGCAAGAGTCTACCTCGGACTCTCAGGATGAAAAGTCTTGGAAGAGCAGAAAAGACGACAACCGTAAAAGTGGAAGCTCCAACAAGAACAACGCCTTCAATGCGTCTGACGGTGAAGATAAGAGAAAGGCGGGCGGGTCAAAAATAGACTGGGCCCGAAAGCAAGTGCGAGGAGGAGAAGGGCCTTCCCTAGAGGAGAAAAAGAACAAAGTCTACTCTTTCAGGAGGGACAAGGTTTGCAAGATATTCAAGGATGCCCTGAACAATGGTCTACAATTGCCGGAGTTGAAGAGACCTCATGAAGCAAAAATGGCCAACAATCCCCTGTATTGTCCATACCACAGAGTAGTGAGCTATGCGATCAAGGGTTGCTACATTTTCAAAGGAGCAACACACTTAGGTATCCCCACGATTCCTAAGGAGAACATACACCTGCGATATCCTCTTGACTCGTAGGGAGAAAATGCATTTATGAGACCCTTATAGCACATACAATTAAAAAGCCTTAGGTGATAGAGATCTAAACCTATCTTCAGTGTTAGCGGTGCTGATACCGACCCAAAACTCAAACCCCAAGTTTTCTCAAAGGCAAATGATGAGTCGCTCCTGGCATTACGCTTCAGTGTTAGCGGTGTTGATGCCGACCCAAAAACCAAATCACAAGTCCTCCCGAGGAAAATGATGAGTTGCTCCTGGTATTATTCCAGTGCAGCAATGTTGATGCCAAACAAAATCAAAATTCCAAGTTTCTCTCAAATTCAAAGGTTCCGCCAAATAAGGCAGAAATCAAACAGATCAAATCAACGTCCTACCCGGCAGCGCTTCCAAGCTCAAAAGTCCTACTGGATGGGTAGGGAACTCGCAAGTCAATTCAAATCCCGGCACCACAGAAAGCGAAGCAACTCAAATCAAATCCCGACACCGCAGAAAGTGGAGCAAGTCGAATCAAATCCCGACACCGCAGAAAGCGGAGAAAGTCGAATCAAATCACTACACCGCAGAAAGCGGAGCAAGTTAAATCAAATCCTGACACCGCAGAAAGCAGAGCAAGTCAAATCAAGCACCGACCGTCCAAGTCATAAAAGTGGCAGCAGCGACCGTCCACGCCACTAAAATGGCCGCACCGATCGTCCACGTCGCTAAAATGGAAGCACCGACCGTCGAAGTCACAAAAATGGCAGCACAGACCGTCCATGTCGCTAAAATGGCAGCACTAACCGTCCATGTCACTAAAATGGCAGCACCGACCGTCCAAGTGGCAAAAATGGCGACACCGACCGTCCACGTCACTAAAATGGCAGCACCGACCATCCAAGTCGCAAAAATGGCAGCACCGACTGTATCATCCACGTCGCTAAAATGGCAGCACCAACCGTCCACTTTGCTAAAAAGGCAGCACCGACCGTCCACGTCGCAAAAAAGGAAGCACCGACAGTCCACGTCACTAAAAGGGCAAGATCGACCGTTCATGTCGCAAAAAGGGTAGCATCGACCTCCACTTCGTCAAAATGGGAACCAAATCAAGTCAACCTCCATGCGAAAGAAGATCCATCAATTTCATGCACACAACCCATATATGTGGTGTGCATTTATTGATGAGGGGCACTTTTTTGGGGTCAAAAATTACACCCCGGTTAACCAAGTCAAAGTCAGTCAGCCCCCAGCCAAGCGAGCCCAAGCTCAAACGAAGTGGGCTCAAGCCCAAGTCAAGACCAAGCATGGAAGGGGCATGCTCCATACCAAGAATGAAGCAATAAATTAGTTCAATGCAATTTTTTTAGAAATAAATATATTAAAAATGAGCAAAAAGCCAAAAATTTGTAAACCGAATGGCTTATGTGCAAAAATAAATAAGCACATAAGGCATGGGATAGCACAGGTGTCATTTGGTAAAGTCCAAGAGGCTATATGTAAAGTGTGTAATCTATAAAGAAAAATATGATGAAAAAATCAACAACATCTTTTCATTCTCTCCAAAAGTTAGGGTTCTAAGCCTCCTTCTCCTTCCTCAAGGGTGTAAACGTTTTTCTCTTTTCTGAATTAAATCAAGAGTT
Organism: Agapanthus africanus; assembly: GCA_030015575.1. Classification (NCBI taxonomy): domain Eukaryota; kingdom Viridiplantae; phylum Streptophyta; class Magnoliopsida; order Asparagales; family Amaryllidaceae; genus Agapanthus; species Agapanthus africanus. The sequence continues at coordinate 268,947,616 of CM057339.1, forward strand.
TAACTCTCTTTTTTCCAAAAATAAATAGTTTTTCACCATATAATCCTTGAAGGGGAGCTCAGATCTTCCATTAAATCTCCAAAATGGGAGATTTTTAAGTCTCACCCCTTTTTTCTCCAAAATCTAGCCAACAGAGAAGAGGAAGAAAGAGACCCATCTTCAAAAATCACACTTTAGGAATATCCAAGGCTCAGAAGAAGATCCAGGGCTAAAGGGAAGAAGAAAGGGATCCCCTTTGATCATCTCCAAACATATTTGGGAGTTCGACTCCATTTGTCAAAATGTTTTGGAGTCTTTCAGAGTTTAACTCCATTCAAAATCTTTTGGAGTTTAACTCCAAAAATAAAATCCTTTTAGGAGTTTAACTTCATTTAAAATCTTTTGGAGTTTAACGCTATAATAAAAATTCTTTTGGAGTTGAACTCTACAATATAAAAATAAAAATCCTTTTGGGAGTTCAACTCCAGATCCCGGGCCTAAGCCCATTTTCTGCAGGCGCCCAGCGCCCAAGTGCCGGGCGCGTGAGGCGCTGGCGCCCCAGCGCCCATGTGCCGGGCATGTGGGGCACTGGCGCCTACGCGCCTTGCACGTGGCCCAGGGCGCCCAGCGCCCACGCGTCCTTAGGACACTGCTCACCCCTCTTTTTTCTATACACTTCCCATTAAAAATACATCTCTCGTTAGAAAAAAATTTCTAACAGGGTGCTGCCCTGCATCTCGCAAGGGGGCTGCTAGCCCTCTTCATCCCTAGCTCGCTATCCGGGTAGCGGAACCCCCGTAAACTCTACGAGGCCCCCGATACGTCTAAATACCCTTCAAAACACAACACACATACATGGAATATTGAGTCCGCATGACTAGTTTGACCCCGTCAATCGGAGGTTCTCTCGTTTCAAAAGCGAGGGGTAATTAGCGGCAACTTAGTCTGCGGCTGCCGGAGATTGGGATCTCCATAATCAATAAACCCCGGTCTATCCCAGGCATCCCAGACAGGGGGAATCTGTACATGCCTGACAAGCACGCTCATTCCCATCTCAATGGGGTGACAAAAAACACCCTACAAATAGTAGCCTTGAAATTTTATATAACATAAATTTGACCCTCGTGAAGAAAATTCTTAAGTTTCTCGCAGTAGTCAACAGCGGCATAAGCCTGGATATGATTATTCTGAAATAATAAGAATAATCATTAGATAATTATATCATATATATATGTATGAAACAAATAAAGGTAAGTATATGTAAATTAATAATAACTTATATCATCATATACCAATACCATGTTGTATCCCTTAAAATCGCCGGAACTAAATTGTATGCCAGAACATAATCTCGTCAACCTAACTTTAATCTTCCAATTAGATTTTCTATCATTAATGGTACTTAATAGGTCATAACGATCTCCTGCCATATTCAATTGAAAAGCCTGCAGCATTAAAAAAAATCGGGTGCATGAAAGTCAATTGAGGGATTTGTTTTGGGATGAATTTAATATATCTTTATTACGATGATTGCATGTATTATGACTGTTGATACTTAATTTGTTGTTTTAATATTGTACCTGAAGCTTATCTATAGTAGAAGTCTTTGAATTTTTTATAGTACTTTAAGTACACATTTCGGTAACACTTTCAATAACTATAGCTCCATAATTCGAAACATAAATTCCTTCCAAGAGATTAAGAATTATCTGCAAATTTGTAATGCAATTATAGCTGAATAATAAATTGAAAAAAGACCTGAGATACGATTATACTGCAATTCTACATGTTAATTGCAGAGAAACCAAAACAGACCAAACTAATTTCTAGTTGCTATATACTCTAATATTTAGAAAACCTTATAATCAATTGCATAGATTTAAAAAAAATTAAAATCTTAATGATTATTTAGTCATGTAGACATATAGAGTAAAAGGGGAGAGTTGTACATGTTTTAAATTGCAGAAACCTTCATACACAGAAAGAACAGAGTTATCAATCCTGAAAGCGAGACTATGTTGCTGAAAATAATTGACAGCTTGATTCAGATTACAGTAAAATATATTGTCTTTCGAAAAGAATTAGCAGAAAAACTTATATTTACATGACTAAGTGATATAGGAATTAATAATACAAATAAAAAAATCCTAACTAAATAATATAGGAATTTTGGAATATTTTTGGCAGATTCATAGACCCACCATTTTTAAAATTTAAATTTTGTTATAATATTAATACTTGTATCCATAACAAATCAATCAAAATCAGATTTAACTGCAATTAATAATACAAAAACAAAAGGATAAATACCTTTTATATTTTAAATAGATTTTCTAAAATCACTCCTCATAATTTTTCTCATATTTATATATATACATACATATATATATATATATATATATATATATATATATATATATATAGAACTCGGAATTTATATTTTAAATAAAAAATCCTAACAAAATAATATACCAATCCCTCATCTCTCGTATATCTAATCTTTCATTAGTTAAAATCATAGGAATTTTTTAACATTTTTGGTAGATTCGTAAATTTCATGATTTTAAATCTAAATCTTGTTATAATATTAATATTTATATCCATAACAAATCAATCAAAATCAGATTTAACTGCAATTAATAATACAAACAAAAAATCCTATCTAAATAATATAGGAATTTTAGAACATTTTGGCAGATTCGTAGATTTCATGATTTTAATTTTAAATTTTGATATAATATTAATATTTGTATCCATAAGAAATCAATCAAAATCAGATTTAATTGCAATTAATAATACAAACAAAAAAAAATCCTAACTAAATAATATACCAATCTCTCATCTCTCGTATATCAAATCATTCATTATTCAAAATCATAGGAATTTTGGAACATTTTTGGCAGATTCATAGATTTCATGATTTTAAATTTAAATCTTATTATAAAATTAATATTTTTATCTATAAGAAATCAATCAAAATCAGATTTAATTGCAATTAGTAATACAAACAAAAAATCCTAACTAAATAATATTGGAATTTTAGAACATTTTTTGCAGATTCGTAGATTTCATGATTTTAAATTTAAATCTTTTTATAATATTAATATCTGTATACATAACAAATCAATCAAAATCAGATTTAATTGCAATAAATAATATAAACAAAAAATCCTAACTAAGTAATATACCAATCTCTCATCTCTCGTACATCTAGTCTTTTATTATTCAAAATCATAGAAATTTTGGAATATCTTTGGCAAATTCGTAGATTTCATAATTTTAAATTTAAATCTTGTTATAATATTAATATTTGTATCCCTAACAAATCAATCAAAATCAGATTTAATTGCAATAAATAATACAAACAAAAAAGGAAAATGCCATTTATATTTTAAATAGATTTTCTAAAATCTCTCCCTACAATTTTCTCATATATATACATTTTTTGAATTTAGGATTTATATTTTAAATAGATTTCATAATTTTGAATAATGTTTTGAGTGGAAGATTCATAGTTAAGATGAACAGTAGAAAATGGTAGTTTCGAAATTAAGGTGAACAGTAGAAAATAACAGTTCTGTAATATTCCAGAACTTTTTTGGAACTCGGGATTTATATTTTAAATTGATTGATAGATAGATAGGGTTAATTGCTTAATAATACCACAATATTTCTTTCTTTTTACAGAATAACTGGTAGTTGAGTAAATTATCAAAAAATAAGCTCACTTTCTTCAGCAAAAATCCAAATGTCTTTTTCTCTAGCTAGTGAAATCCCCTGGTCTGGTCAATGACCCATTATCAAAACGTTGTTACCCTTCCCCCCCGACCAAAGTATACTTATGAAAACCGACATGACTAATTAATGTTACACCTGTTCTTCTGACCACCCATGAGACTAAATCGACCGCATAAATATTGCACGCAAGAAGCTTAATATTACTTGCAAGTAGCTACATATTGCAGGCAAGTAGCTATATATTTCATGAAACTTGTTACAAATTATATGAAAACGCATTACATATTTGCTTGAAACTTGTTACATGTTACAGGTAAGTAATTATATATTACAAACAAATGGTTACATGTTGCATGCAACTTGTTACGTATTACACGAAACTCTCACCGACACCGCCTTCTCCACTTCATTTCAATCTCATGCCATTTTTCCGCCGTCGTCTCCTCTTTCGCTGAAACCACCTCAGATTAGTGGGAGGAAGAAGAGAATGGAGGAGGATTCGCAGAGGTGGGAGGACGAGCTCACTCAGAGCGGTGGAGGGATGAGAGGAGTGAAAGGAGAGAGGCAAGGGCATAGCCAGGATTTAGCATCAGCAGAGGCCAAAGTTGCAATGAATAGAACCAAAAAAAATAATATGTTAAGAAAAGGCAAAAAATAAGAAGAAACTTCTTTATTGAAGCGTGGCTTTGCATTCTTTCTTACAATACAATTTCTCAATAATCGAGTCGTTGCTAAGAAGAATAAATAATTTGTATGTGCATTTGAGATTTATTGTTGATTTCCATTGAGAAGCAAAGGATTCAAGTCATATCAACATCCAAAAACCCCTATTTTATCAATGTTGAATAAAAGTTTAGGAGGAGAAATATTTTTTAAAAAAATAGAAGGGAAATAGAAAATGAAATAAGAGAGAGCAATTGTAACCTTGTAATCATTTCTCTCTCTTTATTTCCATTCTTTTTTGTACTTCAATTCCTCCTCACGGATAATGAGAAATAGAGGAGAAAGTTTGTTGTTGTGGAAAAGAGAAATGCGTGAGAGAGAGATTTTTTTAGGCAACATATAAATTTGGTATTAGAATTAGAAAATAAATAAAGTTATATTAGTTAGTCAAGTATAAAATATATTTATTAGGTTCTAATTCAAATTAATATTCAATGGTGGCTATTAAGATCCAACAAGAGTGCAATCTTAACCATTATGGGAGTAGTAGTTACAAAGCATGATTGTCTGATTGTTATGGAGACAGGCTTTAAAAATTGCTAGTCAATATTACATATCTACGACAACTTAGCACAATATTAATATGTCTTGTAATTTTCTTTGCAGGGGCCACCGCGCCCTTTCCTTCTGCCCGTGAAGGAGGAGGAGCGGCGGAGAAGGAAGCGGAGGAAGAGGTTTTGGGTTTTAAGAGAGAGAGAGATTGTTAGGAAGCCAGGGTTTTTTGATAAGGAATCAATAAAGTAGGGGTTTTCCATGATGGCTTATGGATTTTCATAATTCTATTATTTTAGTTTATGATATTATACAATATTAATAGATCTATACATATGTTTCATATTGCATACTTTATAACACTGTATATGAGCTTGGTCATGTTCGAGAAAGATTTCAGGATATCAACCGACACAAGCTTATGATGAAGGATGGAGGAAATGAAGCTTAAACGGAAAATATATTGGAGATTGGAGGTTAATGGACTAGAGCTCCTCGATGATCACATTCAAGCTTTATGAAGCTAAGAAGTCAAACTACAAGTTCAAAAGAATTCAAGAAATTGAAAATTCAAGAGCTCGTGTTGAGATATCGGAAGATTCTGGATTTGGCAAACGAACAATATCGATATAGGAAATCAATGTAAGTACTTCATGGTTTATGAGATTAGCATGAAAAAGCTCAAAACACATACACTTTGCATGCATGAGATCTTTGGGTAAAACTTGGCAAAGCTTTTCATTCAAAACGTTTTTCAGTTTCAAGTTCAAAATTTTCTGTGCATTCCTTCTTCAGACGTCTACTCTTTATTGTAAAACATGCACAAACGTCTGATCATGCTTTTTCATACGTCTGTTTGTTCTCTAGATTTTCATTGACCTAAAATTTTTATGGAACAAACGTCTGTCAAACCTTCATCGGACGTCTGGTTGTTCTCTGTGTTTTAATGGCTTTCAATCTTTTTATGAGAACAAATGTCTGAACCTTATTTGAACACACGTCTGAAGGTTTAAAACTTTGAAAACCTTTTTATTTTTTAGATGTGTGTCACTTGTTCTTCAAACGTCTGGTTGGTTTCTGTTCTTTTATTGGCCATGTTATAAAAACCACGGCAAATGTCTAAAGCTCATGACGACAGACGTCTGAAGCTATATTTGTTTGAAAATATTACCTTTACGTGCATTTAATGCTATAACGGCTAGTTTTGTTTTGCCTTCAGACGTTTGTCCCTTTTACATTTAGACGTTTGTTTCTTTTCCCAAGACGTAATAAATGCATGTACCTGTTTGTTTTTTTGTGGGGGTCATAAAATGATTTTTGTGTAGTTGTTGCACAACAACAATTCCGAAAAATTGCATTCATTGAGTTCATTCTCATTCACCAAAAGAAAAAGAATAAACTTGAGTTTTAATTGCAAATCTTATACTCTATTGAAGTATACTAGAGCTTGAATTGTAAGCTCTTAAGAGAGTATCTTGGATTGTAATCTTCTTCTTCTTCTCTCTTTCTGTGGAATCTCTTGAGTGCATGAGGATTCTTGTAAGTGAGGAGAAGTGTTGTGAAGAGGATCACTCGTGTGTTGAGTGATGTGCTATTGCGAGTGCGCAACGTGTTGTCTCAGTAGAGACATGATTTAACTGGAACGGGCTCGTCGCTTAAAGAAAGAGGACTAGGGGATCTCCCGAACCTCTCTAAATCGCTTGTGTTTGCACTTTGTTTCTCTCTTACTTGCATCTTATCTTATGCTATATTTATGTTATCTTTTATCTTGTAAGTAGAATTTTTAATTTGTGAATATTGTTAGTTTAATCCTATTCACTCCCCTCTAGGATTATTTCAATTGGTATCAGAGCAAGGCGCTCTTTTTGTTATGACTAACACCCTGGAGATATCATTTGGCATCATCCTCTTCATATAGTATGGGACACTTCCAATCCATCACTAAACCACCATATTTTGATGGTATTAACTTTACCATTTGGAAAGTTAAGATGAAGTCCTTCTTAGAATCATAAGGTAGAGATGTGTGGAGATACACCTATTTGAAGGAGTATAAGTTGTCCACCATCGATGATGATAGTTGGAGTGTAGTTGATAAAAAGGTCTATAAAGATAATTAAAGCCAAATTTGCTTTCTTTTCTTGTCTCAATGAAAATGACTTGGCTCGTGTTATCAAATGTAAAAGTGCTTTTGCCATGTGGAAAATTTTATTAGTCGCTCATGAAGGAAATTCCAATGTTAAGAGGGCTAAAATTGAACTTTTGAAAACAGAGTATGAAAATTTTAAAATGTTACCCGATGAAAACACTGATAATATTTTAGTCGTTTTATTTGAATCACTAATCCTCTTTATTCCTTATTAGATGATCCCATGAAGAATGAAGAAAAGGCGAGGAAGATTCTTCAATTACTCATAAAGAAATGACAAATAAAAGCGACTACTCTCAAGGAGATAACCGACATTGAAGTCATGTCCTTTGAAGAGATTTAAGGAAATCTCAAAACTTATGAGATTGAACTTAAAGCCTACAATTTGGAAGACGAGAAAGTGGAGAAGAAAGAAAATCTAAAGAACATTGCTCTCAAGGCTATCTCCAAAGCTTCATCAAGATCAAATTCACTATCCAAACCTAGCGACAAAATTGACTTGAGTGGAGATGACGATGATATCGCTCTTGTGATGAGGCAATTCCACAAATTTCTCAATCTCCAAAGAAATTTCAAGAGAGGAAACTTTTCTATAGATCGTCCCTACATCAACAAAAATATTGGGCATTGCTTCAAGTGTAGGAAGCCCGGTCATCTTGTCACCGATTGCCCCCTAAATAATGAAAAGGAAGCTCCACAAAAACATTATCGGAAAGTCTTCAATGCTAGAACATGGGACGACTTGGAGGGAAGCGAGAACGAAGAGGGGCCGTCCGATCAAGAGATAGCAAACATGTGCTTTCTGGCATATGAGGATGATGTAATAGATGGTCCAAACTCGTCAAATTTTGAAGACCTTCTTGAAACGTTTGGATCCTTGCATGATATTTATTATACTTTTCGAACTAAGTATTCCATTGCTAAAAAGAAATTTGCTTTTCTTGAAAATGAAAGTTCTTCTAAATCTTGTGGATGTGAGAATTTAAAACTTGAGAACGAAAAACTTTTGTCTAAAATTGCTTCTTTAAATAGTTTTCTCAAAGATGCTAATTTCAAAAATGAGAGACTCACTTCCACCTTTACTTCTCTCAAATGTAAATATGATTCTTTGACTATCACTCATAATACTATGTTGCTAGATGTTGATAAAATGAAGGTTAAGATTTGATGCCACTTTCACAAGTTTGCCACTAGCAAAATTACTCTGGATAACATGATAGGAATTTGAATGTTTCCAATAATAGAAATGGAATTGGTTTTCAACAAGCATCTCTTTCTCATGCTAGTAGCCCCAAACCAATATATGATAAGTCTTCATTTAAGTCTAATTTTGTTATGGCTACTTCTTCTCATGCATCTACTTTTTATGATCAGCATGCTCAACATGCACATGCTCTTATATCAGATGTTCGTATTGCAAGATTTGCACATGCTCCAAGTTCTAGAAAAACCTTTTCTAGAACCACTCATGTTAAGACTCATACTGAAAGTTCTTAGTACCCACACCGCTAACCCGTGGCCAATGCGGAATACTGTCACAACCCGAAATTGGCACGTGACGGCCTTTAAACTACGCAACATCTACAGGCGTAACGCAATTTAAGTAAGCCGAAAACCTAGCAATCTAAACCATCAAAAGTAGTAAGAAAGTAATAGTAGCATTTTCAAAAACTTTGAAATCTCAACCCAAATTCTTTAAAGTCCAACTTTTCTTCCTTTAAAATTTTGGCAGCACCTTCTTTGTAAAAACCAACCCCAAAAATGGGTACAACATAAATATAAGTAAAGCATCCCCGACGGGAGCAAATCCACGCCCAACGGCGGAAAACAACCACCACAACAGTTATACGACGCCGTAGCGAAGAAATAAAAGACGATATAAGTAAAACTGCATAAAAGACATCTAACTCACCAAAATATACAATATCGTCCTCACATCAAGTCTCTAAGTCAATACATGATAATGGTAAATGGAGAGTACAAGGTACAAGATAACACTAACAACAATAAATAGCCGCAAAAACCCACCTATAGCAAAACCGTGTGTAGTCAGCCGAAGCGGTATCTGCAGCAAAGGAGGATACGAAAGATGGAAAGCCTGCCGCGACTGCCCTGGGGAAATACCTGCAAACACTGCGGCTCAACGGAGGTGAGTTGCCAACTCGTGAATGGTAAATAACATATGCAGGTAATCGCAAGTATGCACGTACAACGCGAATCTAAAACATGCAAGCTGATAGCAATAAGATGGCAGTATGTATGTGCAACAGTCATGAAAAGTACTCTAGCATGTACTACTATACATGAGGCAATGCATATAAAGTAAATGAGGAGTATGGAATAAAACATGTCATTAATCACGGAATCCTGACCTCGTGACAGGACCAACGTCCATCAAGACAATCTAAATCCCAAAGTTCCTCAAATCAGCCCCCAATTTGGCTCTCTTATCAAGTAAATCATATGTATCCTGAGTGTCTAATATCAAGTAAACCTCATATATCCCGAGTATCCAATATCAAGTAAATCTTATATATCCTATACAATATCAGTAGATCTCACATATCCTGTACAATATCAGTAGATCTTAGATCTCACATATCCTGTACAATATCAGTAGATCTCACATATCCTGTATAATATCAGTATCAAATAAGTTTCATATAAGGTGAGTGTCAAACATCGACACCCAAAACATCATAAAACAAGTGTCTAGCAACGACACAGAAATAATCATATATATATATATATATATATATATATATATATATATATAGGCTCCGTCAGTCCGGATCGGCCCACATATCGAGCGTAATATCGGCTCCTTTCATCGACCATATAGGCCCCTTACATAGACAATAATAGCGGACCGACCGTAATATCGGCCCTCTCATCGACCATGTAGCGGCCCGACCGAAATATCGGCCCTCTCATCGACCATATAGGCCCCTCACATCGACCATATAGCGGCCCGACCGTAATATCAGCCCTCTCATATAATGAATAAGTATAACTGCATGAATCAATACATATATATTAACGTCTCATTCTTCTAATAAATATATAACAACGTCCCATTCCACTGTTATATATACTTAGGAAATAAACATCAGAGAACATCGTATGAAAATCAAATAACCATGCGGAATCCAAGAAATATAATATATGCAGCATGAAACAGTAATATGAGCATATAAAAGAAAAACCGCTATTTAACTACAACAAGTTATTAAATATATCATGCGGTTCCTGATTTCTCCGAAATCAGATGCAACATTATATACAGGTGAACATGTAGCTATAACAAGGTATTCGTAACCATGTCGTATAGCAACATATGTGTGTCCATATATAAGTATGTATGATGTAAAAGTAACTGTAGCAAGGTATGTCTCTATACCTATCCATAATACCCTCCAGGTATATGTATGTATGTATGTCAGATGTACATTTAGCTATATCTCATATGTGTATATACCTATCACTAATGGTACCCTACCATATAGGTATATGGGTAACTAGCATGTAAGCATGTCAGGCATATGTGTAAGCATGTAGGTATACAGGTATGCTATATGTCATATGCATAATGAAGATAAGGATCATGTCTTGATGTCCCTAAGCAATACTATATCACATATGTATAAGTGTTGTGTGTGTCATGGCAATAATTGACGGTGCGAGTGGCATACAATCAGTGCTCGTGCAACATGAACCGTCAATAATAATGTTGTGTCTCATCAATACTATGTCCAAATACAATAGGTAAATGAGATATGCAACGAAATACACATGCACAAATGAGTCCATATACTAAACACTAAAGGTCATATCATTTGATCTAGCCCAGACGCATAACGCCATGCGGGCGATCCCCCTGTAGATGTTAAATCTACTCACCAACAATCCTGGCTAAGTAAAGCCTACCACTCGCTTTCCCCTCTTCGCAGCGTCCTAAGTCCCCGCCTGCGATCCTGAACACATATAAAATAAAGCAAGTGTACATAAGCAATCAACCAAAAATACGTATAACTACGTTTGACCGACGCACCAACTCCTAATATACCCTCAAGTGTCCGTTTAGTGGCTAACACGCATAGCGACACTACGAAACGAACTCAAGAGCAAAAACTACACAAAGACACGAACGACATCGGCACGACCCTAGCTAGGAACGCAAAGCGACACAACTACCAAGTCTAGACCCTGATCGTACCGATCGTGCATTCAAAACACAATAATAAACGTGGAATCAATATAATTAACGTCGCAACGTCAAAAGAAACCCACGCCTAAAATTTACCGAAACCTAGTAAGCAATATATATCATTTTAGCACAAAACTACAACTTTTTACCAAAACTATTATTTACAAACATCACAAAATAGCAAGGTTAAACCATTTAAACCTTTACTATAATTTTAAATCTTACTTAATTATGATTAGTCAAAGTCTAGTTTGTAACTAGGCTAATTAGATAATTAAGAAAATCATTTAACAAATCTAGCAAGTAGGTTAAGTTTTCTTTTGATTAAAACTAACAATTAACATATTCACTAATCAAAACCCTAATTAATTATCCAAAAACCATTTCTAGAATTTTAAACATGCAATTAAATAGCTTAATTTTAACAACTAAAAAGATAATTAAAATATTAGAACAACATAGAGATTAGGGTTAGGGTTTTATACCTCAAATTTGATTTGAAACTCAAATTTGCTAGCCGACAAGTCTAAAATTAAAGTAGAAAGAATGTAGAATATTTTGCCTCAAGGCAACCAACGAATCGAGAGAAGGTTAAAGAAGTTGCCTTAAAGAGATTTGATGAAGTGCACAAAGGATTTTGCAAAGAGGAATTTTCCTCACCCAAATAATGGGCTCGGCTAAAATCAAGCACCAAAATGTGCTCTGCGAAAATGGGCAGAATTGTTCACTGGGAAAAATAGAAGGGGGAGGGGTGAGTACAACCAAAAGGAAGATGACCATAATAATAGAACACAAATATCACCAATGAAATATCCTTAAGCAAACAAAAGGAATTAAATGCACAAGTGACTCACAAAAACACCTCACCTCATTTAGAAACCAAGGCTGCTGCTGGAGCCTCGGGTTACCACAAACCCCCCCTCCCATCAAAATATTCTACTCTCACAACAAAAGCATTTTTACAAAAAAAAAACCTCTTAAATCAATTTCTTTTCTTTTCTTTTAAATTTTCACTTTAAATACACAAAATATCTAGATATTTGAAAAGAAGGTTTATCAAAATATCTAGTGATTAGATTAGAATAAAACCACATTAGTAGTAATTAACCCAAGCCAAAAGGTAATTACCACTAATAAAGTGCACAAATAAAGCATTAAAATAACATTTAATTAGGGAAAAATTCTATGTGAACAAAAACTTCCCATTGACCCCCAAAGTTTGCGCACTAGCTTTATTTTAGCTAAACTAGATGCCGGCAAGTCTATATTGAAGTTTGATCACAATCGGGTTAAAAGGGAAAACACCGACAATTTTACCCTAAAAACGGAAAATTCGCAAAACGATTTCTAAAACGTTAGAATCTTCCTCCCTTAAAGAAACTCGGTCCCCAAATTTAAAATTCTCACTAAGTGTACCTTCAAAGAGATGAGTACAAAATTCCCAAATCTCGCTGGCAGCCTTCCAAGTGATCACCTCACCATACGGCTACGCCAAAGAACCCTCACAGATGGCAAGACCCTTGACCGAAGTTCCTCCACCTGCCGATCCACTATAACCATCGGCTGCTGGTGAACGAAAGATCGCGTCCAAGCTAAATGGTCTGATACTGAATCATGTGAAAAAGGTCATGAAGGTAATTGCGAAGTATCGACACACGAAATACGGGGTGAATACTCAAAAATCTGGGCGGAAGTGCCATATTATAGGCAACAGTACTAACTCACTTCAAGGATCTCAAAAGGACCTACAATTTTGGGACTAAGCTTCCCAAAACTCAACACGCCATTTCATCAGAAAAATCCATAGGAATACATGATCTCCCACTGCGAACTCAAGTCTGCGACCACCACGATCGAAATAAGACTTCTGTCTGTACTGGGCCACTCTCATCCTGACCTGGACCAACTAGATATTCTCCGACATCTATGGACTAGCTGGGGTCTAAAAATCCTAAACTCGCAGAGTTAGTAAAACAGACTCGTGGTCGACATAACCTACCACACAAGACCAGAAAGGTTACCAATTGGAATGTCTCCTGATAACCGCTATCGAAGGAGAACCCCATCAATGACAAGTGACGATCCCACAGCCAACAAACACCTAGTACGTCGCGCAAGCATATCCTCCAGAGTCTGTATAGCCCGCTCTCACAACCCTCGTCCTACGGATGGAAAAGCGGAGCTAAAGCTCAACCAGTATCCAAGGCTTCCTGAAGCTTCTGCTCAAGACGGCAAGCGAACATGGTTGTAATATTTCAGAAAATATAAAATATTTTTTTTGGAATTTAATATTAAAATAAAATATTTCCCGAAAACTGCCCGATTTACGAAATTGGGGTTTTCGAGAAAGGGTATATATATACCAATAATTGTGAAATAAATGAAAATTAAAACAACTTATTCATTTAATAATATATTTAAAGGATTTGGCATTTTTAAATATTATTATATGTAATTTGGATAAAAACCCGATTAGTGCACTGCTAATCGCGATTAAACCAAATCCGTGTTTCTACAGTTTTCCATGGCTAGTGCACCATGACATATTACATGTTATTTCAATTGTGTTATTTCATTTGGGTGTATGCGTTTTTGGTGAGAATAGAAGTGAAAAAGGGTGTAATGATGAGTTGGAGGGAGAGAGAGGGGACATAATGTTGACTTGGAAAGTGAGTGGGTGAGTATAATAGTGAGAAAGAGAGAGGGGGGCTGCTGCCCAGATTCCCCACCATTTTCTTTTTCCTCTCCTTCATCTTCGTCAAGCTCATTACCCTCCACTTCAAACCCTAGATCCATCTCCAAATAATCCCCAAAACCCTAAACCCCTTTCACAAAAATTAACCCCCATCTCTTCCTCTAGGCATTGAACCAAGCAAAGTGAAATTTTGATGACGTTGGGGAGCTAGGGTTTTCTTGAGTGTCCTTAATGAGGTATAACTTCTTCCCTTTAGATTAGCTTTGTGAGATGTCGTGTTTTGAATGTCGTTTTGTGATGTCGCTGACCTGCTGTGACCCCGAGCATTCACTAGGAAAACAAACAGTATGGTAATGTTGTACTCGTAACCCTAAGTGACCACCTAAAGAACGAGACCTATCTGGGCGGTTTTGGCCGGCGGCTATTGGGGAAATTCCGGCGACCTCGGGTGTATAGGAGAGTTAGGGTTTGGGTTTTGTAGGGTAGTTACCTGAATGTGTTTAAGGGTGTTTGGTCATACTAGATTTTTCTGTTGTGAAAATAGGTGGAATCTGGGAACAGTTAGGAGTGTTTACATGACCATGGTGACACGTTTCCTAACCTGAGCCATAGATTTGAACCCGATGCACGAGCTTAGGAATTGTTCCGTATCAGTTTTGTGACTTTTAGTGTGCCTAAAGGGTATCTGGAGCAACCCATGGAAATTTTTAGAGTAGCAAACAATACTAGCGACCAAATTAAGTCACTAGGAGACCACCCTGACCTGATGAACCCAAAAAGAGGCCCTTGGGCCGGCGAACTCGGTATTTAGGTGAGAGTGGCCGGCCACTTAGTGAGGGTAGGGGTCTAGGATGGTTCAGTAGGTCATATATACTATATACATCACCCTAAACTTGTTTGCATAGATTTATTTGACCTGAGTCAAAATCTGGGAACACTTGTGTGTGATTTAGGATACGTTTTCCGTATTTTGAATGATGAGTCTTGATATTTGGATTCATTTTTGGTTTTCGCATGTTTGTACATCGACAACAAGGGTTGTTTGGTTGATTTTGTATGCGTATGCTATAGGTTCTAACCTACGAGCAAGGCGCGTGCCGTTTTGGATTTTAGAACTTGATTTTAATAGCGTTGCGATATATGTTGTTATTATAGGTACCTTCACGTGGATTCCGAGTCGACGGAGCGTGGCGTCATCGACTTCGGCAAACAAGAACCAAGGTGAGTGGATCTATATCCACGGGGGAAGTCGGGTGGATGGCGTATAACACCCCCGCAAAGTTTTGGTGGAAACCGATTTGTAGCTTATGGTTAAGAAAACCTAGATTGGGAAACTAGGGTTAGGGTTAAATGATAGTTAGTAAAACCATATTAGAAACTAAGGATAGTTAGAAGTGATATAATACGGCTAATATGTGATGACGGTATTTGAGGATGATATTTGACGATACTGCCGTTTAGGGTACTATAGGACTAGATAGTCGACGTAGATGTGTCATCCAAACCATACATATTTCCAAACTGAAGAATCGTATGTATCGTTTAAACAGTTACCTTGAGGAACGTTACGGATTTTCAAATGATATCTTTTCTTTAAAAACACCGTAACCCCTATTTTCAAAACTACGATTCGCTTCTTTTAAAAAAATCTGCTTGTATGGTTCGGGTGTGTATGTTAGATTAGATACTTATACTAAGTAGAGAAAATATTTATGTAAACTCGACTTGATGTGAGATATGAATGCGATGGAAGAATATGAGACGAATATGATGATCTGATGATATGTTGGGATACGGATGCGAGGCGATTGAGATGATTGATACCTTGACGGTCCCCTGATATGAGATCGTTACGGATGTGACCTGGGACATAGCTACATAGATATATATATATATATATATATATATATATATATATATATAGAATGTTGTGAATCATGGATGATAGGCCATACGGGGTATTAGGTCGTACTCTCATGGTCTTATGGGTTGATAAGAACCCTATTAGCTCTATGCCGTCATACGATGATTTTCCGTGCGTGGTGAGTTGACTTGATGATTGATCATTACCCTTGACTAGAGGTTGCCGTACGTAATGTTGTGTGGCTAAATGCCGATTGATAGATTCACCGACTCGGTCATATTAGATACGTACATCCGTCAGCATTTGCATATGCTTTACCTTATGCTGCATTCATGTTATTCGCATCGCATTACTTATACTTTTGCTAGTACACCTGCACCATTATCGATGATGCGTATGTTACACTTACACAGATTTGCCGGCTCACACACTTCATCATCGATAATTGCCATGTCACTATACAGTAGGATTGCTGCATCATGATATGACTCTTCGCATAACATACTTGTGTATATATATCCTTGTGCATTCATGCCTACATACATACTTATTGCACATACATAGGCGATGTTGCATTTGACTTTGGAGAAATTGGGAACCACGGGATATATTTTAAAACTGGAATCATTTTAAAAGAGCGGTTTTCCCTTAATATGTCATATTACTGTCCCATGTTACATGATATACGGAGATGCTTACATTTCTATCATATATCGCATACATCATGCTTTATGATTTTACGCATTGAGATATGCTGTTTTCATGAGATTTCTGGATTTGAGAACCGTGGCGATTTCAAAAAAAGCATGTACTGTTTTAAAAACCCGGTTTCTCTTGATATGATATTTCAGTGCGTCCACCATGTGTTTTCTCGGTTCAGAGAGCGACATGTGAAACCCGATTCGAGGAGGCGGATGAGGCCGATTGCGGGTACATGATGGACCCGGTAAGGTACCCCGGGGCAAGAAGTTCGAGGTGTAGACAATGAGCCTGGCAGGGGAACACTACTTACCAATGATTGTATTTGGACTCGGCGGTTATCCGGAGGATACCGACCGGAGTAGCGAGATGGATATGAGGGCCGACCTGGGTGTGCGGCGCCTGAGGGCCGATCTGAGAATACGGCGCCTGAGATATATGAGGATTTACGTGCCGAAGCTGGGCACGGTTTTCATGATGTTTTCGAGTGTCGATGCTAGGCACTTAGGTTTCCTGATTTTGATGTGTCGTGAGGGACACCGTTGATTTATATCCTCATACTTTTATGCACACTCTTTTATGATATTTACGTGCATACAGACATTGATTATATGGGTGGACGAGATTCACATGCATACATGCATTGATTTTACTGTTGGATGTTATACACATGCTTATAGACATTGACTATCTTGTTGGCACACATACAGACCCGGTAACCCTAGATATCATAGTATTACCTTTATGATATAGTTGACCTAGGAGTCGTTGTTTATTCGATTTCTATCTATTGATATTTTTCTATTCACGAGTTGGCAACTCACCCCTGTTGTGCCACAATTCTTGCAGGTTAACCGCTTGAATCAGTAGTGGCTTTGCTGGCACACAATTGCATTCGAGTGTTTTGCATTGGTAGGTGGGACACTTGTATCGTACCCACTCTTGTATCTCTATTTCATATTGTATCTAGTTAACTCCATCAATCGAAATTTGTAAATTGTATAAGTAATGAGACTTAGTGGGTTTGTGGTTGCGAGACTTAGAGCGAGGGGTTTTCTGCTACTTGTGGTTTTGATGTCTTGCTTATTTCTTTATCTTTTGTGGTGATCTTCGCCGTTGGGCGTCGTATACTCATATTTACTGTCTTGCGTGGTTGTGATCCGCCGTTTGGCAAAGAGCTAGCTCCCGCTGGGGGATGCCATTATTCTTATTATGTATTTGTGGTTTTGGATCAAAAGATACAAAGGAGGTGCTGCCCAATTTTCAAAAAGACGAAACCTGTTTTTAAACTTGCATAATCCACTTGCATTTTCATGTTCCTTTTCTTTGCATTAAGAAAACTTGATTTCATTATACCTTTATTTCAAAACTTCACCTCCTTTATTTTTCTTAAAAGGTTTAGATTTCTGGGTTTCAGCTTACTTGAATTACGTTACGCCTTTAGACGTTGCGTGATTTAAGTGCTGGTCATGAGCTAATATTTCGGGTCATGACAAAGTTGGTATCAGAGCGTTAGGTTTAACCTTTGTTCGAGTCTATGTTTGACTATGCGGAGTCTAAAGCGGGTGTGTACTTCGGAACCTAGGCTTGACCTTACGGAACTTAGACTTGAACTGGGGGGTATTTGACCCGAACTTTCGTCTCATAGGCTGACCCTAATTGATAGAGTAGGTAGCTTGAGTAGTGTGACGTACCGTACATATGTTCCGCGGCATATTTACGATACGATACTCCATTTAAGAAACCTTAGGATGTACATATTTTGAGATCTGTGATTCTCTTTGTATCCTTGATTATACATCCATTTGGGATCCTTGATTTTATTTGTTCCATGATCATACTCTCATTGATGTTGTTCTTTCTTATGATCATGTATCCATGCCGGATCTGTTGTTTCCTTTCATGCCGTTGAGCTGTTTCCTTCGATACTCAATTAAGGTTCCTGTCACCATGTTTGAGCGCAGATTGAGCTACTGCTAGTGTTGTGGTCAGGGCGAGCTCGTCTGGTATGAGGGCCGACCATTATGATTTTTGGTGACATGGGAACGTCTCGATGTAGTGTTGTGTTGTGACCTCCTGTTGAGGCGAGTGTTTGGTTTTGCACCGGATGATCGGGCCATCGATAGAGCTGCCAGTTGCGAGAGGACTGTCGATGTACAGCATACCCCCAGAGATATTGATGTCGCCTACCGTGCAGACAGATGACCCAGCTGTTGCTGAGATTGATAGGATGCCGCTTGCAGCGCTTACGAGCTGAGATCGCCGGAGCTTCTAGGCAGAAATGCGACAGATGATAGCTAGCCTACCCCGAGTTGAGAGAAGAAAGTGATTCGTCAGATTGATGCGCTGATGTAGGCCCAGTTGAGTTGAAGATTTCCAGTATGGAGAGTCTTACTCAGATCTAGAGCAGACCGATCCAGAGATGACCGTCGATGTATCGCCTTTCCTGAAGGATTGAGGCATTGTTTAGCATGTGGACGAAGGGTATTCACATGTTGTATAGGCGAAGTTAAAAAGGTTCGAACGTGTGTCGGGAAACCATTTTTCCCAAGTTTAAAGTGTTCGGAGGAACATGCAGGTAATTCTGTGGGCCCTCTAGAAGAATGAAACCTTAACTCGACATGATGACCATAGAACCGCTTTGAATCTTAGGGTTTGTGGCAGTTTAGCGGTGCCATAAGTGAGGCTTGGGTTTGCCCTTCTACGGCTGGTCCAGAGATGTTGTGGTATGTACCGGATATTTTTAGACTGCGCTCTGGTGTTGAGCCTTCGGGAAATTTTGGGACCTCGATGACTCGATCGAAAAGTCTAACGCCGTCTGGATACCATGTGATAGAAGACCGGTAAACTAACCAGCTTCGGATGGAGGACCTCACCCAGATGCGTTGTGAGTTGATCGAGAGCGGGCGAGTATAGAGTATTCCTCCGATGGTTGGGGCGAGTTCCCGAGGACGTGTTTGGCTAGATATCTTCTACAGAGTGATGAAGATACCGAGTTCGTAACTTCGAGTCCGTGTGAGTGACTCCGGATTGACCGTGGCCGAGAATAGTGGCAGTACGCAGACAGCACGATGTGATGTCGAATCGGACGATGATAAAGATGAGTGGAGCCGGAGGTCCATGCATGATGCTGACGAGCTGTTACTACTCCCTGTTGAGATTAGAGATCTGATATGTATACAGAGGCGTTGGGATATGGCTTGTTCCCGAGAGAAGGTGTGCGGAACACGAAGATGTCCAGAATATGAGAAAAGATTATGCAAGAGTACCAGCCTCCGTACAGTTCGGCATAGGCGAGATCGGAAGAGACCTTTAGCAGGATTCCTTCCGGGACACTGCTGCAATGAGATTTGCATCCAGGATCTGATGTGTCATGTGTATTCAGAGAGCCAGAGGCCGACGCCAGTGACGTGCTGCCTTACGAGTGGTCATGATGATTGACCGAGAGATGACCAGAGAAGTGCCAGGACGGAATCTTCCCATGTTGAAGTCAAAATTTGCACCCCGGTTGACCGAGTCAAAGTCAAGGTCAACCCCCAAGCTAGGTGGGCCCAAGCCCAGGTCAAGCGGGCTTATGCCCAAGTCGAGCCCGCGGCCAGCCTCCCCATGCCAACAACAAAATCATGTAATAAATAATTTTTATGTAATTTTTTATACATGAATGTATGCAAAATGGGCATAAAGCCAATATCTTGTAAGCCCAGGCTTATGTGCAAAAATGAAATGGCACATGAGCCATGGGATGGGCAAAATGCCATTTTTGTAAAGCCCAAGGGGCTATATGTAAATATGTAAGCCTATATAAGGAAAAATGATGATGAATAAAAAAACAACTTTTCATTCCACCCAAAAACTAGGGTTCTTTATGCCTCCTGCTCCTTCTCCAAGGTTCTAAACCTTCTCATTTCTTTTGAATTAAATTAAGAGTTTTACTCTTTCTTTTTCCAAAACTAAGTAGTTTTCCACCACAAAACCCACAAAGGGGAACTCAGATCTCCCATCAGATCTCAAAAAGGAGTGATTTTTAAATTCTTCTACTTCTTGATCTTCAAGATCCGGCCAAACAACAGGAGGAAGAAGAAGAACCCCCTTCATCATCTTCAAAACATCCTAGGAGTTCAACTCCATACACACATAGATATATATATATATATTTATATATATAATAAATATTTCCTTTCTGAAGCATAGCTTCTGGTTCTGGGACTAAAAGCCCCTTTTTCTTGCCGGGCGTGCTGGCGCTCGAGCGCAGAGCGCCCACGTGCCGACACGTGGCGCGCTTGCGCTCCAGCGCCCAGCGCTCAAGCGCAAAGCACCCACGTGTCGATACGTGGCGCGCTTCCGCAAAACGCCCATGTGCCGACACGTGGCGCGCTTGCGCTCAAGCGCCCAGCGCAAGCGCAAAGCGCCAACGTGCCGACACGTCCAGCGCTTGCGCTCCAGCGCCCTGCACTCAAGCGGAAAATGCCCACGTGCCGATACGTGGCGCGCTTGCGCTCGAGCGCCCAGCGCTCAAGCGCAAAGCGCCCACGTGCCGACACGTGGCGTGCTTGCGTTCTAGCACCCTGCGCTCAAGCGCAAAGCGCCCACGTGCCGACACGTGGCGCGCTAGCGCCTGAGCGCACAGCACCTAAGCGCACAGCGCTCAAGGAGCTGACCCCACGCATCCTTTGGATGCCCTTTCCCTTTCTTATTTTATATATATGTATATATAAATACACACACACACATAGTCTACAACACTCACCCTCCCAAAAATTTTTTTGGGCCGGGGTGCTGCCCCACACCCCGCAAGGGGGCTGCTAGCCCTCTTGACCCTCAGCCCGCTATCCGGGTAGCGAAACCCCCGTAAAAACTCTGCGTGGCTCCCGATATATCCAAGCCCCCCTCCAAAACAAAACACATGTACACTGCATATTGAGTTCGCATGACTAGTTTAACCCGTTAATCGGAGGTTCCCTCGCCCCAAAGGCAAGGAGTAATTAACGGCAGTTTAGTCCGCGGCTGCCGGAGATTCGGATCCCCATAATCAATAAACCCTGGCCTACCCTAGGCAGAGGGAATCTCTAATACGCCTGACAAGCGCGCGCGTATTCCCATCTCAATGGGGTGACGAAAAACACCCTACAGATTCTGGCACGCCCGGTGGGACCATTCTCTCCTCCCATATTTCGGGTTAAACGTTCATGCGAACTCAATAAATATACATATCTATATTTATACTAAAATAATGCTCTTTCATGCAGATTTTCAAGCAATCACTTCTCAACAATGTCTTCAAAGATGAACTCAGCTCCCGTCTCCTACACGATGAAGAGAGTCTCTAGGACGGTCCTCCCGGCCAGTCTCGGGCGACAATGGGAGGAGCCACTGCTATCATTCGGCTCTATTATGTTCATGCCAGTTGGCGCCATCCCATCTTTTCAAGCCCCAGTGACGGACAGACCAGTCTCGAAAGGCAGGAGACCAAATGTGGTGATCTCGAGGGCACCACTACCCAAACGAAAGTCGGTGTCTGAACGACTTTCCTTGGCCCCAGCTGGGGGCAAGGCCATCAACACCAACAAAGCTACAACGTGTCTTGAGCAAGCTCCGGCGGTGCCCCGAACAACTGCTCGATCGGGTGTCTTCTCTAAGCTCCCCGCTAATCGACTCACAATGGCTTCCCAGGAAATGGATGCCTGCCAAGCCCTTAAAGCTGAGAAGCTAAGGCAGAAAAGGCTCAGGTATAGAGCCAACAAAAGGGCTAAGGTTCCTGCTAGGCTGAACCTCATGAGGTTCGAAGAACAGGGTTACCCTGCCGAAGATAAGGAAATGGCTGGGTATGTGGTCGACACTGTCTACATGGTGGGCACGCACAGCAAGAGCAAGGACGGGGCCACCACATCTCGAATCCAATCTGGCTTGAATGTGGTTGCCGCATCCCAAGAACAACCGCCTCCGCTGGGTGATGAAAACCCTCTCGATGAGGATGATAGGTGGAAAGACCCTTCGGTCCATGAGGAATCGGGCTCGGAAAGCGAAGAAGAGCCGACTTTCCGCCCCAGGAACGCGGAGCAAGAGCTGCTTCAAGAGCTCCGAAAAAAGCTCAGAAGCAAAGACAAGGAGATGGCCAAACTTTACTCCAAAATTGACGACTTGGCGAACGTCGTTTTGCAGCTCACGGCCCGACATGCCTCCCAGCCGCCCAATCAAGCGCAGGGCTCTGCTCGTGAACCGGGAAACGGTGTCCCAACGCAGCCAACGCCTATTCCCTCAAATCCAAAAGTGGGCGAACCGCATGAAAATCATTCGCATCCTATCTCGGGAAATGTCTTGGCTACCGATGACAGTTGTAAGTCCATGCTACCCTTCCCCGGTACTTACGGGGTTGCGGAATTGGTGAAAAACGATTTTCAAGAGGGCGGTAACATGGACTACTAATACGGATCTTTGTTAAACTACTAGCTAACAACCCTAACAAGAGTTTACCTACTCGGTTAGGGGGCTATACCTTTCTTGAACTCCTTCGTCTTCGACTCCTCCCGGTGTACGGATCGGCCTCACCTCGTCGTCTCCTTGCGCCGAAGATGGATCCACCCGAAAGCTTCTACCTTTGGCTTCTTCTTCGAACTTTGAAGAAACTAGATCACTTGGCTTGCTAGGCCTTGTGAACTAGAATGAGTAGAGGAATGTTTTGGTGTCTTTTTATCTCTAAGGCAATGAGTCTCAACACATGAGAATGGTTTGCCTTGGGGTAGAGAGAGCAAGAGGAAGAGGGAGAGCTTGAGAATGAGAGAGCTCAAGAGAGAGAAAGCAAATTGATAGAATGAACCATACTCTTCTCATTCTCACCTCTCATAATCCAAAAGCCATCATCACAAAAATAGTAATCAAGTATTGTGTAAATGGTTTAAGTCAAAATGGCTATATCATTTTATGCACTCATTTTGCATAAATAAACAAGCAAGCAAAATTCTTTGCCATGGAATGATAGCCATTGTCAAGATGATGGTCAACTAGTCCAATCTAGTCAACCGGTCAACAAATTCAACAAGTCAACAATGTCAACCCCTCAACAACCATGTCACTATAATACTTAATTAATATTAATGTTAATCATATATCTTATTCTCATTAGGGTTAAGCAAAAGTCAATGGTCAATAGTCAACTATCAACAGTCAACAGTCAACAACCCCAATGAGAATACTCTGCCTCTGTCTCTCTGTCAACTGTGCATACACACCCGCATCCGCGTTCTGAGGAACACGAATACATACGAGATAAAACCAACCCCCAAAACGTACACTAGGATCTGGCTTAAACCAAAGCCCGCTAGTGTTAACTGTCCGGACACTATACGTGCACAAGTGCACGAATGTGACCGAACCCTGTTGCAAAACCATGCGACCTGTCGCAAAACCATGCGACCTCTACTCTTTTGCCTAAAGGCGAATATCTTTCTGTATGGGACTCTAAAGACTCGACACTACGCTGGCAGTGGGTTTAACCACAGACCGCAAGCGGCACTAGCTATGCGTAACGGTCCCCAGGTAGATGCCGACAAGAAGACTGACGAGGTGAAACCCATCTGAACTCCTACTGAGTCTGACTGTGATATTCTCCATACAGTCCGGTCTGTTCGTCTGATACATCGCATGGCGGGCCTAGGGGGCGGTAAACGTCAGTCCCCCAATAGCGGTACAAGTCGTGTCGGAGTGAAGCCCAGAACACCCTGAGATAACACTGGATACCTACTAGTATATCTCGCTTGCCCTGGCCAGCGACTACTCGTGTAATGGCTCTTCTAGACACAGCGCGATGTCAACCCCTAATACCGGGAGAGACAAATCTTGTCTAACCGTCACTGCCTCTAAGTGCTTCGGGACTGCAGCCAACTACTACCTGTTTGCACGACTCCTTTGAGCCGTGGTAGGGTAGTAATCTAAGTACAGTGGGAACACACTCGAGGTGAAGTGACAGTGTCAAGTCACCGGACTAAGCTGTACTCATGTCACCTGGGAACTGATAACTGACGATAGGTATAGTACCAACCAACAGTTCCCGACGAGTCCTGTCCAGTGTACTCGTAACCCAACGAGCACCCGCATGCCAAACCACCCTGGGGCCGCGGATCCGCCGCAATAATGATGAGTTGGAAGGCAATATTTTGGGAGATTGACAACTGCTGAATTTTACCAACTTCTCAACAATAATATTCTGGGTTTGCACTATAAAAAGGCACCGAGAGCCTCTTGGAAAAGCCATCAAGCCGAAGAGATCACAAAGTCCAAGACGGCTCACGCATCCAGGTTGATCATCAACTGTTCGACTACCTCCTTAGGAAAGATCGAGAAGCAACTAGTTGTAATCATTTTCTATGGATTAAAGTGTAGTTTGTTCAAGTCGATTAATAAAGGTAGTTATTTTTATTTAATTGTTTTTGCATCTTACATTATGTTTTCCCTCTCTCTCTTTTCATCTTCTTCTCCCAACATGCGCGAGTAATTCTCCGCTTTTTAGGGTTCGTAGGATTAGAGTAGGCTAATGGAAGATGAAAATAATTTAACCCTTTTTAAGTCCTATAAAGTTTAGGAACTTTATCAAAAGAATCATTAACATCCTAATCGGGCGCGCTAGCAATTCTTTGCTAGTTCCGACCGCGATTAGAGATTAAATTAATGATTGTTTTGGTAAAGGCTAGATAATGAACGGAGTTCCGTGTCGAGATAAGGGTTAAGAGTGGGATTCCTTTTCCCTCCAGAAACCCTAATCTACACGCATCACCGTCGTTCTAGTTCTAAATCTATTAATGGATAAAAAGGGTAACTTTTAATTAATCTTCCATAACTACTAAATCCTAACGAACCCTTCAAGCCCTATTATTATATTATTTAAATCTCTAAAATAATCTAGATCTATATTTTACATTAAAGTATATCTAGAAACTTTTCACAAAATTCTTTATTCCTCCTCTCTTTCTCAACACATCTAAAGTAAAAATAAAAGGTTCCACGTTTCCCAGAGGACGACCCGTACTCACCTCGGTCTAGCTACGCGCGACACCGTTCTGATTGCGGTTAAACTACAAACACAAACTTTCTCGAACCAATCAAATGGCGCCGTTGCCGGGGATACGTGCGTAATTTTTTATTTTTACTATTTGTGTTGAATTCTTAGACGAGCCATATCATTATTAAAACAAAACTGCAAATTGCATATTTAACGATTTGTGCGTGGATTTTTGCAACGAGATCTGGAGTCACAGAATTGAGGAAAACAGGAAATAGAGAGATTTTTAGAGATCCAGAGGAGCAAAGGAGATCACAAAAAAAAAATTTCACCAACTGTTCTCTCTACCACGCGGCGGAACCGTGGCATAAAGGCACCTTTGGCGGCGGAAGCGCGGCAAGTTGGAGGAATTAGGGAATAAATCTTCTCTGGTATCTTTCTCAA
Organism: Agapanthus africanus; assembly: GCA_030015575.1. Lineage (NCBI taxonomy): Eukaryota > Viridiplantae > Streptophyta > Magnoliopsida > Asparagales > Amaryllidaceae > Agapanthus > Agapanthus africanus. The sequence continues at coordinate 268,973,598 of CM057339.1, forward strand.
CTCCTTCTCTCTCTCCTCAAATCCAATAAAATCTATTTTCTGCAGGATTCTTTGCAAAAATCGCGCCGCTAAAAAATCTTTTTGCAAAAGTTTTGTGATTGGTTTTGTTTTGCATATTTTAATACGGACTCTAAGGGGCAAAGACTAAATCAAGATTAGGTGGGGATTTCATCACCCTTCCTAAGCCCCACAAATCACAAACCGAGCATCTTCATCAACCCTACAATAATTTAAAAAATATCTAGACCAGACTCTAAGGACTGTCGCGCTCAATAAGGACAGAGGAAGGTCGTGGGTAATCTATCGTTTATCCGCATTACTTTTGTAGTGCCTAGGCAAGTGTGACAAAGGCTAGTGGTTTTTAATTAGGCCCACGACGTGGTTCCTTCCCACTTACCTGGCACTTATCTGGCTACGAGGGTAGTACGGAGGCGGTAGAGGATTGATCCTGCGGCTTGTCCTTTGGAAGTCTAGGAGCGGTCTAGAGACTGACCTAGGTAACCTTAGTTCTAGGGTTGCTTGTGCATCTTGGGAAGATTTGTCTTGAGTCCCACTTTTTCAAAACAAGCCAATTTTTAAATCACACACACGCTGCCACTTGCACTAAACCCGCTTAGTGCATGCTCGGCTGGACACGGGATCCTAGTGCCCATCTTGTCCGCGTTCCTGCTATCGACGCCGAAGTCGGTACTTCTTCATCTTCTTTTCCCCCACCACACACCACATTGACCGTGATGGACGGCACTCCATCTAATTATAACACCACGCTGCCACCGCCCGCATGTGAGCAGAATCCACCGCGCATCTCTCTCCAAGAGAGATGCTATCCTATTCGTGGTCCTCTTCCTACTTGTCTATCTCTTCCACCACCTAACTGGGATAATTTCGAAATTAAACCCCACTACATCAATCTACTGCCCAAATTTCACGGGCTTGAGTCGGAAGACGCGTACGTTTTCATCACCAAATTCGAAAACGTATGTGCAATGATGGGTACTTCACAATTGACTTTAGATGCTATACGCTTACGTCTTCTCCCATTCACACTGTGCGACTTGGCAGAGAAATGGCTTTATAATACTTCCGCACACTCTATCACTAATTGGGATGAATTCGTCGTAGCATTTCTTAAGAAGTTTTACCCAAATCATAAGACTGCACATATTAGGAGCGAGATCAACCAGTTCACCCAGCTTCCCAATGAACCATTTTGGAAGTGCTTTGAACGTTTCAAAGATCTGCTTGTCCAATGCCCCCATCACGGAATACAAAGATGGGATTTATGTCGGATTATATATGAGGGCATTATTCCAGCGACAAAGCAGATGCTTGAAACAATGTGTCAATGCAATTTCATGTCTAAAGATGACGGTGAAGCATGGAAATATCTGGAAGACCTTGCTGAACACACGTTGCAGTGGGAAAGCGTAAGACCACCTTCAACTAAGGGAGGTATTCACCAGCTCGATGTTTCTATCGCAGTGAAAGCCGAAATGGCAGCGATACAGAAGAAACTCGATGCTATTGAAAACAAGTTCTCAACATTCTCCCTAAATCAGGTTACGCTTCCTAAGAATGTCTGTGGTTGCTGTTCGGATCCTTCACACTTAACGGAAGAATGTCCTATGAATGCATCGTTTCAAGCTAATGCTGCTTTTCAGCAGCGACCTAGAAATGATCCTTCTTCTTCCACATATAATCAAGGATGGAGGAATCATCCTAACTTTGCTTGGAATCAAAACCAACAAAGTAATTATCAAAGACCTCCTCCACAGCAACCACAACCACAGAATCATCCCCCCTTTCAGTCACAAAATTTCCAAAATCTGGCCAACATTTCTACACCATAAGTGGCCGGTACTGACAACTCACTTGCACAAACTTTGGATATGTTCATGAAACAATCCATGCAAAATTCGGCTGAGATAAGGTCTTCTATTGATACCCTAACGAAAAACTCCTCCTCCCATGGTGAGAGTATTAAATCAATAGAAAACCAAATCGCACAGTTAAACGCCGCAATGAGTGCTAGAGAGAAAGGGAAACTCCCATCTCAACCCCTACCGAATCCTGGCCATTCACAAAGTCATAATGTGAATGCCATTACTACGTTGAGATCGGGGAGAGTGCTGAATAACCAAGTGGGTGAGCAGTGTGATGATAGTGACATCAATGATACCCCAGCTTCTTCTTCTTCCCCTAATTCGTCTAGTCTCCCACCTTCATCCGAGCCTATTCTCCGTTTTCCTCAAGGCTCGAACCCTTCGCCCATTTCGCCAAATCTATCTAAGTCGATTCCCACTCCAATTTTGGGATCGAATCCATCCCCACAGTCTTCTCCACAAACGTTGGACCCAAAACTTATTGATCAAGCACCTTATCCAAACAGGTTAAGGGGCAACAGACCAAGTTCACAAATGAAGAAGATCGTGGAAATTTTTAAGCAAGTTAACATAAACATTTCTCTCCTAGATGCTATTCAGCAAGTTCCGTCATATGCGAAAATCCTAAAGGACTTGTGCACTTGGAAGAGAAAAGTTCAAGTACCTAAAAAAGTTTTCCTTGCGAGTAATGTGAGCACGGCTTTTACACAACAACTTCCCAAGAAACGAAAGGAGCCCGGAATTCCTACAATTTCAATCTCTATTGGGGGTAAAAATATCAATCGTGCTCTACTCGATCTTGGTGCTAGTGTTAACTTGCTTCCGTATTCTGTGTATGAGCAATTAGGGATCGGAGAGTTAAAACCTGCGCATTGCACTCTTCAGATGGCCGATCGATCTATCACCCAACCTAGGGGTGAGCTAGAGGATGTGTTAATCAAAGTCGGGGAATTCATATTCCCTGTAGACTTTATCGTTATAGATACATAACCTGTAGCAAACCCACGCAATCAAATTCCGGTGATACTCGGTCGACCCTTTTTGGCCACTTCCAACGCAGTAATTAATTGTAGAAACGGCTCCATGACCCTATCCTTTGGAAAGAAGTCAATTGAGCTTAACATTTACAAGTTGGGAAGTGAACCCTCCGAACCCTATGCTCATGTGTGTTCTGTCGAATTAATGGATGTCGACAGCAGCGAATTTGATCAACCTCATAATTCTGACTCTTTGCATATGTTGTTGTTTGACCCAACCATTTACTCTTCCATCGAGTTGTCCGGGTCAACATCTAATGAGGAACCTTATATTGAGTCTGACGATCACCCCATTTTTTCTGATGACATTATTTTTCGGGGTATCGATGAAAGCTTTGAGGAAATTTTCGCTGATGAACTCGCATTTTTACAAGACACGGGTGTTGAGATGAATCAACTCCAAGATGAAGAAATTGGACCTCCACCCCCTCTTTTGGACAATCATGACAATGCGAGTAATCCATCATTACTATCACTGTGTCGTCTCTCCAAATTGAGACGCAATCCTTTTCAATTACACCTCTTGTCACCTCCCCACTTCTTCACATCAAAAGGTGACATGTTCTTCCACCAACCTTGGTACTTCATTGATAAAATTTTTGAATGGTTGGTGTTGACCTTCGGTCTTTGCAAAGCTTGGCGTTGACCAATAACTTTACCCCCCTAATGATTTTAATTGCTTAACATTATTTAACTCAAGTTTGGGGGTGGGGTTTGGTATATTTTGGCTCTTGAAAGAAAATGATTTTTACAAAATTTGTGAGCCAAAAATAAGTTTGGGGAAGGATTTTCACTTTCATATATTCTTGCCCCCATTAATAATTTTCTCCCAAGTCTACAGGTTTTTTGAGCTTAACGGATGACATCAGTGAGGACACTGCTGTAAACAGGTTTGGGGGAGGTTTGTGCTTATTTACACATCAATTTGCATCATATTTTGCATAAGCACAACACTTTCAAAAAAAAAATTAATAAAATAAAAAAAATTTGATAACAAAAGAGTAGAAAGTGAAAAATTACATCCAAAAGATAGGAATAATTTAAGAAAACCAAGAAAATTAGAAGTTTTCTTACACGAACTGGTAATAAGTAGTTATGAGCTGTTGTCCCAAGGGTTAGTAAAATGAAGGAAGTCACTAATCTGAGGATAAAAATAAGTCTGAAAAATAGTTTCTATTCTGAAAGCCGAACATTTGAATGTTGATACCCTACTATGTGCACTTACACACGTCTTGAAACTCGGGATAGTAGAGGATACCTTGAAATGCTCTTGTCTAAAAGCCAAAGTATGAAGGAAGTGAAAAAAATGAAGAAAATATAAAAATGGTGAAAAGAAAAAAAATGAACACTGGTTTTGTTATCGCCAAGGCAGCAATAAAAAATATAGCGAGGGTGCCTCTTCACCTAGTGCCCTAAGGCCAACTGGTCTGGGAGTCACTGCTAAGCCTTAGGTGGTGCAAGACGAGGAAAATACTATCACCGAATCAGCAAGCACTTAAGTAATCGGTCGGTTAGTACCTCAAGAAGTATTAACGGTCGCATGAAAATGTGTGAGCAAATCTTTAATATTCATCAAATTAAAAAGTACTAAGGTAGATGGACAAGAGTATGATAGCTTGAATTGAATTCTCCGAGTGTAGGGATGTTATTTACACACACGTGGGGTTATATGATCAATGTTTGGATGAAAGGTAGGAATGAAGAATAAAGACGATGTTTTATTGAGGGATGATGTGATTTCTAACATTTTTTCATGACTATTAAGATTGGGCTCATGACAACTGAAAAGCTAGTATAGTTGGAAACTCTTCTTTTCAAGGCCTTTCTTTTATGGTTCTTATCTTTATATGTAAATTTCACCATCTTTCTTTTGTTATCGGATTTTGTGGGTGTAATCCGCTGAAAACCCTCAGGAGACAACACTCCTCCTACTAGGGAAACCTAGAGGTTTAACGGCTTGTTGCACGTGCTCAGTGCAATCGTGTTTGCCTACGAAAGTGTGCTTAGTTTTCTCCTTTCTTTTTCTCCTCTTAAATAAACTAGTTTGCTCGGGACGATCAAAGATAAGTTGCCGCGCTTCCGCCACCAAAGGTGCCTTTATGCCACGGTTCCGCCGCGTAGTAGAGAGAACAGTTGGTGAAATTTATGACACGGAACTCCGTTCATTATCTAGCCTTTACCAAAACAATCATTAATCTAATCTCTAATCGCGGTCGGAACTAGCAAAGAATTGCTAGCGCGCCCGATTAGGATATTAATGATTCTTTTGATAAAGTTCCTAAACTTTATAGGACTTAAAAAGGGTTTAATTATTTTCATCGTCCATTAGCCTACCCTAATCCTACGAACCCTAACAAGCAGAGAATTACTCGCGCTTGTTGGTGTTAGTTGTATGTATGCCCTAGAGGCCAGTATTGTACAGATGTTGTATATTATATTGGATGCTTGGACATATATAGAGATGACTTTCTTGCTCGATATGATAGTATGCTATCTGGTTACTCTTTATCTTAACATATACACTAGTCTCTTTAAACTGTCTTAGAGTTACATGTTGGTAAAGCCCTTAGGATGTGTACTTGACTACCTGGACTATGATGCAGATCATACTAGTGGGACATGGTAGTCCATAACTACATCCTTCAAGGTCCCTAGTCGTAGGTGTATCGAGACGGGGCATCGATATACCAGAGTAGACTAGCGTATACGGTTCTCGACCCATAAGATGGGCGATGGATGATCCCATATCCATTGGTGTTTGACATCAAAGATGGTGTACGGGTGCTCAGTGGAGACTGGGTACACTGGACGGACTCGCCGAGAACTCCCAGATGGTATTATACCTCACGTCAGATGGCAGTTCTCAGGTGACACTTGTGCAGGTTTGTCTGTAGACCCGAGATCGTCATAGAGTCTTGTGTGATTCTCACTGTGCTTTGATCTCCACCTTACCACGTCCATGAGGGCGTGCAAAACGGTGGTCTTTGGGTACAGTCCCGAGTCACATGGAGGCAATGAGCGATAGGAGGGGTTTCGTCTCTCCCGGTATTGGGGGTTGATGTTGCGCTGTGCTCAATTGGCCGTAACAGGGAAGTCCCTGGCCAGGGCTGATCAGAGATTTGCTGGTAAGTGTTACCAGTAGTTTCTCGACTCGTTATGAGCCTCACATCGGCACGACTTATCGGTTATTGGGGTCTGACGTTTACCACCCCTAGACTTGATATGCGACGTATCAGACGAACAGACCGGACTGTACGTTAAGTGTTACTGGTTGGATTCACAGGAGTGTGAGCGGGCTAGCTCATCGATCTTCTGATCGCTCAATACCCGGATGGCCGTTGCGTTTAGCAAACCGCTTGCGGCTTGTGGGTGCTTGATATGATCATCATCTGCTACCGGCGTATTGACGAGTCTTTAGAGTCCTACACAGAGGTTTCCTGGCTCAAGCAAAACGAAATAGGAGCGCATATGAGATATGTGCGGGACCGAGAATAATACCAGTATGTGATACTGTATTCGATTCTCGCGATTTGTAACATTGATCGGTTATATGCGTTATAGCCGGGTTATCGGATCAAGTGTTGATTCGGTAAATTGTTACTATTGATATTAGTCGGTTATATGCGATAAGACCGGGTCGTTAAATCAAGTGTTGATTTAATGATTTAATGTATAATTATATATTTGATATATTACTTTACATTAACTAATATAGGTTCACTTTAAATGGATTTTCTCACTTGATGTGCATGATGTATATGTGATATACTTTTATGCACTTGTATGTATCATATTTGATGATGCATGTTTATATGGTTAAGTATAAAGAATAAAACCATGGTTAAGTAGATAATTAGGGTTTTGTTTTAATCACTCATTTATTTATCCATTCCTTTTTATTTAAATAATTTTATGAAAACAAAATGGTTTTCTTTTTGTCATGAAGCTTGATGAAGCTTCATGAAGGTTTGACTCAAAGACCATTTTGTCTTCATGCTAAACCCTAACTATTCCCACTTACCATGGTTTGCTCTCTACACTTAACCTTAGTTTGATTATGATAAGTATTGTTTTTCTTTTCATTTTAAAATAGACTTATCATAATTCTAGCTCATCTTCTTCTTCATCTTCAAGTTTGAAACCTTGAGGCCATCAATGGCAACTTGAGCATGAGAGTGAGAAATCCAATTCTAAAGAGAACCCACCTCCTATTTCTTTATCCTCTACCTCTTGCCAAGTAGTAGAGTGTGTTTTCTTCACAAGTTTCATCACTTTGTGAAGTGGGAGCTTGATCTAGCGATGCCTCGACGTAGATCATCTTCGGCATCGTCGTCGATGACCAAGCCCGTTCATTCTCCGATGAAGCCGACGCTAGAGCCCGGGGTTCGACTTGGACAGCGAGGAGACTTCGTTGCGGAGCCGTGGAGGTGGATATCCGGATCTACAAAGGTTGTAATTTCCATATTCTAGTAGTTAAGTGTTAACTAGTTTACTTTTCGCCTAGATTTCTAGCAACGATCCATTAACTAGGGTTTCTCGGCACCATTTTTTTTGTAAAATGGCATGGTTGATGCCTTGTGAGACCTTTTTAGGGTGCCTAGGAACCTTTCACTGGTATCAGAGCCTAGCTAGAGCCTTAGGCGAAGTCTAGATGGCATTTGAAGCCCGAACGAACCCGAAACCCCAAACCAAACATGCTCTCTATCCTTTTTCTAAAATCGGGGATTTTTCTACATTAAAAATATGCAGAAAAATCAGCAGGCTAATCTAAGAGTTACTGTGAATTTCGATGGACTAATTCCATCAAAGAGCCGCGGATCCGCGGCACGAGTATGGCTCGTGCGGCGGATGCGCGGCGCTTTTGTCATTTTGTGCATTTTAATTTTCACAGTAATTCTCATTTTTCTGTGGTGGTTTTCCTGGGAATTTTTAATATTCATTCAAGAGTTGAATTTTCCAGGGTTGTTTTGGGGATTCGGTATTTCGATCGGATTATCAAATTTCGTCTTTTGTGTTTTTCCGGATAATTTTCAGAATATGTTAAAAAGTTCGACCGGATATAAATACCCAATTTTTCCCCTGTCGGGAAATTTCCAAGTGTTGGATTTTTCCGTAGTTTAACGACGTTCTAAGTAGTGCAAGTAACGCGATGGACCCTCTAGAAGACAACAAACCTTAACTCGATTATGTGACCGTCTTGAACTGCCCTTTGAACCTTCAGGTTTGGTGCAGTACGGCGTGCCACATGTGAGGTGTTGGCTTGACCCTTCTACGGATGGACCGTCGGTACTGAGGCACGAACTGAATGTTGTTAGACTTATTTCATGTGTTGAGCTGTATCGGGAAAACTTGGGTATTCGACTGTACGATCGGAAAGTTTAACATTTTCTGTTTATCTGGAATGTGATACAATAATTGGAATTCACAAACAGTTATGTGATAACTGAATGAATGTTATAAATCTAGCGGTTTAGTTTCACTTTATATTGAAAAGTGTTTTCGATAATGAGACTAAAATGCGGGGTTTATAACTGTTAGGCATGTGATGTCTAAGTATTTCATTTGATTAGGCATGTGATGTCTAAAGAAGTTGCGGATTCCAATTGTTGTAGTTTTACACTTTCTTTTCTGTGACCGTAAGTGTAGAATGTTCATATCGCCGGTTTCGTTGCTATACGTCAACGACAATTGGGGTATGCATACTTACTTACGTTGATGGCATGTGATGTTATGTGTTGCTGGATATGTTATATTGGATCGTCGTGTTCGAATAGCCGGGTTTTTTTTATGTGAGATGAGTGTCTTTTATTTTTATTCATGTAAAAACTTGTATGTAATATTCTTTTATTTGGGGCACTTCCAGGTAGCGGAAGATATCACCTTTTGTATATTATTTACTTTTCCGCATTAGGATAGACCCAAGGAGGGAAGCACAAGTAACCGGGTTCTGGGGTCCAGTGGGAGACCAACTCGAGGAGTCGAGTCCGGGTCTCCTAACCCTAGAATTGGCAGGGTTGCTTGCCGCTCTCGTAGGGGTCTAGGGGTGTGGGATTGGCTATTCATCACGACCGTGGAATCCGTGTTTTATACTGGCTCGTATTGAAAACACGGACGTCCTAGTATATCCAATATTTCATATGTTTATTCTGCTGCGATATCTGTGTTGTGACTCTGTGATGGATATAGTATATAGTATATATGATATATTATATAGACGTTACTTATGTTTTACACCCGCGCTAGCCCTGCCCTGCTCTGTCGTTAGTTACCTAACCTAACGGTGCACGAGGGGACATCGAGGCGAATGCGGATGGCATAAGTGTACGTCATATCTATCTGTGATGTTTAGGTATTTAAATGATGGGACTTCATTAATGTGATTAATGAAAGATAAGAAACCTAAGATGTTGTGGAATCGAATTTTAAAATAAAACAGGTAGCTACAGTTCTTGCTTTGCACAGCGGTATATATGATATACCCTGCACCTTATTCGATGAGGAAAGGACCGAGATCCCTTCACCGGGAGTGACTCCTTTAGCAATAACTGGCAGATGCTACACACTCGGTTTGCTTTTGACTGCTTTTGGGTTTTTGCTTTGCACAGCGATATATATGATATATCCCGCACCTCATTCGACGAGGAAAGGACCGAGATCCCTTCACCGGGAGTGACTCCTTTAGCAAAACTAGAAAAGCCTCAAAATCACTCCATTTCAAAACTTCATTTGATTCTACAACGATATCAAGTTCATTACGCTCATGGTTTTCAGAAAAACCTGGCGTAGCCCTCCGTCATTTCAGATGAGTAGTAGTTAGTATTCGTGCTACGGTTGTTGGCCTGCGTCAAGGCGTAGTGTGCGGTAGCTAACTAATATTTATCTGCTTATGCATATGATGCAGATTGGATTAGGGTAGTCGTGAGACTTTGTTGGCCTGCGTCAAGGGTCGTATGGGTGGGTTTAATTCAATCAGGAAATGCCAGGTTGAACTTGACTAGCGCACTATGGTTTGTTGGCCTGCGTCAAGGTCATAGCACGCTAGGGGCAAAAGTATTATCGGGAATTTCAAGTGTTGAAATTTGCAATGAGATTGCATACCTGCTATGAGATAGTTGGATCCCGATACCCACTGCGAGTAAGAGTTACTCCTGCAAGAGTTTTATACATTGCAATTAGCTGATCAAGTAGGTGTCTAGAAAGGTGTCAACGGGGTTACGCCTCTGGGAAAACGAGGTTTACATTAATTAGGTTCGTGCGAAAGCACGGGGGACCTCCCTCAAAGTACCGACACTGGCCTGGCTGAAAGATTGACGAACTTGTAGTGTGTAATTAATCCCGGCTAGTCTTTCCTTTTAGGGTTTGGAGGAAGATTTGATAAAAAGCAGTGGGAGCCATCCTGATTAGATAAGATAATAACCAATCTGATCTTGCACGAGCATACGCTAAAGTGTTTTCTTCTCTCTCTCTCCAGGTAGCGACCATTTCATGCCCTAATGAAGATAATAATATGGATGTATTGACCGAACCCGCATGTTTTACTGTGCTGGGGAACGTTGGTTCCGTTCTTTCTTATAAGAGTTATAGGAATGAACAGGATATAGGGGAATACCAGGATTCCCATGCCACCCGAATGAAGAAAGTACATGTTGATGCATTTTCTTCGGGTATGTTCGTTACTGAGAACTGTTTCTCCATTTGCTCTACGTCCTGGGTATTAGATACCGGGTCAGGATCCCATATATGTAATCAGTTACATGGGCTTAGGAAAGGTAGAGAACTTGGAGAAGGTGATAAAGACATTAGAGTTGGAAATGGTGCAATTGTTGCAGCTAACACTGTCGGGGAATATCACCTTGTATTACCAACTAGTAATACATTGGTTCTGAATGAATGCTTTTACATGCCGAACCTGATATGCAACATTATATCGATTTATTTATTAAGTAAAGAGGGATATAATTTTGTATTACAGGACAATGTTATGAACATTTTCCGTAACCAAAAGTTGGTTGGATCAGGCACGTTGTGCAATGGCATTTATGTTCTAAATCAATCAACAGTTCTGAGCATAACAAACACAAACAAGAGGAAGAGTTCTGAACTCAACGAATCCTTCTTGTGGCATTGTAGACTGGGCCACATCAATACGACACGACTAGCTAAGTTGCATAAAGATGGATATTTAAATCCGTTTGAATTTTCATCTTTTGACACTTGCCAGTCATGTCTCAAAGGTAAGATGACCAAAACTCCGTTTACGGGATACGGAGAAAGAGTTACCGAACTCTTGGGACTTATACATAGTGATGAATGCGGTCCCATGTCTACACATGCCAGGGATGGTTCTTCATACTTCATTACATTCACTGACGATCTCTCTAGGTTCGGGTATGTGTTCCTGATGAAACACAAATCAGAAGCTTTTGAGAAATTTAGGGAATATAAACAAGAAGTTGAGAACCAAACTGGAAAAAGTATTAAAATCCTACGATCTGATCGAGGAGGAGAATACTTAAGCAATGAATTCCTGGACTTCCTAAAAGAGAATGGGATTCTCTCTCAGCTGACTCCTCCATATACACCACAGCACAACGGTGTATCAGAACGGAGGAACCGCACCCTATTAGATATGGTGCACTCTATGATGAGCACGGCTGAGTTACCTATTTCCTTCTAGGGATATGCACTGGAAACAGCTGCAGACCTATTGAATATGGTTCCCACCAAAACCGTGCCGACCACTCCATATGAGATATGGAAAGGAAAGAGACCATGTCTTAATTATGTTAAGATATGGGGTTGTCCGGCCTATGTAAAAACGCAAAATCCGGACAAACTCGCGGCAAGGTCCATTCTGTGTAAGTTTATTAGATATCCCAAACATTCGCGAGGGTATATCTTCTACCACCCTGAGGAACAAAGAGTGTTTGTTTCTCGGCATGCCACCTTTTTAGAAAAGGAATTTCTTGAAAAAGAGATTAGTGGTCATGAGGTAGAACTGGAAGAGGTTCCAGCTACAGAAGCTACAACAGAAGATCTGGTGGAACCAGAGAATTCCGTAGTTCCCGATGAACCCCAGCCAGTCCGCCGATCTAGTAAGGTTCCTCGCCAACCTGAGAGATACTACGGTTTTCTCATGGACGGTGGGAGCCAGGATTGCATTATGGAGGATGATGACCCAACTAGCTTCGAGCAGGCCATCACGAGTGGGGACTTAGTGAAATGGCTGGATGCTATGCGGTCCGAGATGGAATCCATGTACACCAACAAAGTATGGACTTTGGACGTTGCTCCTGAAGGGGTAAAACCCATTGGGAGCAAGTGGATCTTCAAGAAGAAACTTGGTGTAGATGGGAAAGTGGAGACTTTCAAAGCTAGACTTGTAGCAAAGGGTTTTCGTCAAAGACCAGGTGTGGACTATGACGAGACCTTTTCTCCAGTGGCTATGCTTAAATCCATCCGGATCATGCTTGCCATCGCTGCATATCATGATTACGAAATCTGGCAAATGGATGTTAAGACCGCCTTTCTAAACGGTGATTTAGAAGAGTGCGTGTACATGACTCAGCCAGAGGGCTTCGTAGACAGTGGGAGCAGCGGGAAGGTGTGCAAGCTGCTTAAATCCATTTATGGATTAAAGCAAGCATCGCGGAGTTGGAACATCTGCTTTGACGTCGTTATCAAAGAGTTTGATTTCGTCAAAAATCCAGATGAACCTTGTATCTACAAGAAGGTGGCAGAGAGTAAGGTTGTCTTCCTCGTATTGTACGTGGACGACATACTCTTGATAGGAAATGATATTCCTATGCTGCAATCGGTTAAGCTCTTCTTATCACAAAGATTCTCAATGAAAGATCTTGGTGATGCCTCCTGCATATTGTGAATTAGGATCTATAGAGATAGATCCAAACAGATTTTGGGATTGTCCCAATCCAGGTACATTGACACCATACTAAAGAGGTTTAGTATGGAAGAGTCCAAGCGTGGGAACTTGCCCACGATCTCTGGAGTCACTCTCTCCAAAGAGATGTCTCCCAAGACTGATTTGGAGAGAGCTCGCATGCAAGGGATACCTTATGCCTCGGCAGTAGGCTCTATCATGTATGCGATGCTATGTACCAGACCCGATGTTGCATACTCACTAAGTATAGTGAGCAGGTATCAAGCTGATCCTGGAGAGAGTCACTGGACAGCTGTGAAGAGCATTCTCAAGTACTTGCGAAGGACTAGAGATATGTTCTTGGTGTATGGTAACGGAGAGCTCCAAGTGGAGACCTTTACCGATTCGAGCTTCCAGAGTGATAAGGATGACTCTAAGTCGCAGTCGGGCTTTGTCTTTACCCTTTACGGAGGGGCGGTTAGCTGGAAGAGTTCCAAGCAGGAAACCGTGGCAGACTCGACAATGGAGGCTGAATACATCGCTGCCAACGATGCTGCCAAAGAGGCTGTCTGGATCAAGAAGTTCATTACTGAACTTGGAGTGGTTCCATCCATTGAGCATCCAATACCTTTGTATTGCGATAACAATGGAGCGGTGGCTTTGGCCAAGGAACCCAGGTCCCATCAGCGATCCAGGCATATTCTGAGGCGGTATCACCTGATCCGGGAGATAGTTGATCGCCGGAAGATCGAGGTCAGGAGAGTTGACACGAAGAACAACACGGCGGATCTACTCACGAAGGCCATTCCCCAGATACAGTTTGAGAGACTCTTCGGGATGCTCGGTATGCGATACTACAGCAGCTGGCCCTAGTGCAAGTGGGAGATTGTTAGTTGTATGTATGCCCTAGAGGCCAGTATTGTACAGATGTTGTATATTATATTGGATGCTTGGACATATATAGAGATGACTTTCTTGCTCGATATGATAGTATGCTATCTGGTTACTCTTTATCTTAACATGTACACTAGTCTCTTTAAACTGTCTTAGAGTTACATGTTGGTAAAGCCCTTAGGATGTGTACTTGACTACCTGGACTATGATGCAGATCATACTAGTGGGACATGGTAGTCCATAAGTACATCCTTCAAGGTCCCTAGTCGTAGGGGTATCGAGACGGGGCATCGTTATACCAGAGTAGACTAGCGTATACGCTTCTCGACCCATAAGATGGGTAATGGATGATCCCATATCCATTGGTGTTTGACATCAGAGATGGTGTACGGGTGCTCAGTAGAGACTGGGTACACTGGACGGACTCGCCGAGAACTCCCAGATGGTATTATACCTCACGTCAGATGGCAGTTCTCAGGTGACACTTGTGCAGGTTAGTCTGTAGACCAGAGATCGTCATAGAGTCTTGTGTGATTCCTACTGTGCTTTGATCTCCACCTTACCACGTCCATGAGGGCGTGAAAAACGGTGGTCTTTGGGTACAGTCCCGAGTCACATGGAGGCAATGAGCGATAGGAGGGGTTTCGTCTCTCCCGGTGTTGGGGGTTGATGTTGCGCTCTGCTCGATTGGCCGTAACAGGGAAGTCCCTGGCCAGGGCTGATCAGAGATTTGCTGGTAAGTGTTACCAGTAGTTTCTCGACCCGTTATGAGCCTCACATCGGCACGACTTATCGGTTATTGGGGGTCTGACGTTTACCATCCCTAGACTTGATATGCGACGTATCAGACGAACAGACCGGACTGTACGTTAAGTGTTACTGGTTGGATTCACAGGAGTGTGAGCGGGCTAGCTCGTCGATCTTCTGATCGCTCAATACCCGGATGGCCGTTACGTTTAGCAGACCGCTTGCGGCTTGTGGGTGCTTGATATGATCATCATCTGCTACCGGCGTATTGACGAGTCTTTAGAGTCCTACACAGAGGTTTCCTGGCTCAAGCAAAATGAAATAGGAGCGCATATGAGATATGTGAGGGACCGAGAAAAATACTAGTATGTGATACTATATTCGATTCTCACGATTTGTAACATTGATCGGTTATATGCGTTATAGCCGGGTTATCGGATCAAGTGTTGATTCGATAAGTTGTTACTATTGATATTAGTCGGTTATATGCGATATGACCGGGTCGTTAAATCAAGTGTTGATTTAATGATTTAATGTATAATTATATATTTGATATATTACTTTACGTTAACTAATATAGGTTCACTTTAAATGGATTTTCTCACTTGATGTGCGTGATGTATATGTGATATACTTTTGTGCACTTGTATGTATCATATTTGATGATGCATGTTTTTATTGTTAAGTATAAAGAATAAAACCATGGTTAAGTAGATAATTAGGGTTTTGTTTTAATCACTCATTTATTTATCCATTCCTTTTGATTTAAATAATTTTATGAAAACAAAATGGTTTTCTTTTTGTCATGAAGCTTGATGAAGCTTCATGAAGGTTTGACTCAAAGACCATTTTGTCTTCATGCTAAACCCTAACTATTCCCACTTACCATGGTTTGCTCTCTACACTTAACCTTAGTTTGATTATGATAAGTATTGTTTTTCTTTTCATTTTAAAATAGACTTATCATAATTCTAGCTCATCTTCTTATTCATCTTCAAGTTTGAAACTTTGAGGCCATCAATGGCAACTTGAGCTTGAGAGTGAGAAATCCAATTCTAAAGAGAACCCACCTCCTATTTCTTCATCCTCTACGTCTTGCCAAGTAGTATAGTGTGTTTTCTTCACAAGTTTCATCACTTTATGAAGTGGGAGCTTGATCTAGCGATACCTCGACGTAGATCATCTTCGGCATCGTCGTCGATAACCAAGCCCGTTCATTCTCCGATGAAGCCGACGCTAGAGCCCGGGGTTCGACTTGGACAGTGAGGAGACTTCGTTGCGGAGCCGTGGAGGTGGATATCCAGATCTACAAAGGTTGTAATTTCCATATTCTAGTAGTTAAGTGTTAACTAGTTTACTTTTCGCCTAGATTTCTAGCAACGATCCGTTAACTTGGGTTTCTCGGCACCATTTTTTTTTTGTAAAATGGCATGGTTGATGCCTTGTGAGACCTCTTTAGGGTTCCTAGAAACCTTTCAGTTGGGAGAAGAAAATGAAAAGAGAGAGAGGGAAAACATAATGTAAGATGCAAAAACAATTAAATAAAAATAACTACCTTTATTAATCGACTTGAACAAACTACACTTTAATCCATAGAAAATGATTACAACTAGTTGCTTCTCAATCTTTCCTAAGGAGGTAGTCGAACAGTTGATGATCAGCCTGGATGCGTGAGCCGTCTTGGACTTCGTGATCTCTTCGGCTTGATGGCTTTTCCAAGAGGCTCTCGGTGCCTTTTTATAGTGCAAACCCAGAATCTTATTGTTGAGAAGTTGGTAAAATTCAGCAGTTGTCAATCTCCCAAAATATTGCCTTCCAACTCATCATTATTGCGGCGGATCCGCGGCCCCACGGTGGGTTTGGCCGCGGATCCGCGCTTAAGGGTAGGGATCATTTGATTCTTTTTCTTGGGCTTTCATCTGGTGACATGTGGCAATCCTAGAAATCTTCAGAATCTGAAAATCTTTTCTCGGTTGCTTCCAGACTTGGTCTCCAAGCTTTGCTTCTTAATTTGGCAAGTTTTCTTCAACAAATTGATTTGTTTGTTAAATCCTTCATAACAACTTGGAAATATTCTGCACAACAACTCAAATAAGATTTTAGTAGACTTTGTTCTACTAGGATTAGATCAATAATATTATTTGCATACATTTTCCTACCAAATGATAATTAACATATATTAACACATGGAAAATAATGTTTTTACACATAAACCCTCATATGTATAATATGTTATAATATAGTCCTTTTTTAATATGAAAATGGTAGGAAAAATGTAATACAAGTGTGCAGTTTTATTAACTGAACACTAGTCTACTTCGGAGTATCGATGCCCTGTCTCGATAGTCCTGTGACTAGGGACCTGCATAAGGATGTGCTTATAGATTACCCAGCCCCCACTAGTGTGACTGCCATCACAACGCTGGTAATCAAGCAAAGATCCTAAGGGCTCCACTAATGTGTATAGGTGATATACTAAAATGAACACATGTACACATTGAAGTAGAAACAAACCAAGTAGCATACTACTATATTGAGCAAGATTGTTTATACAAGGTGAATATCCCAAGCTTCCATTAAGTAATATACAAACTAGTATGATACAGTAATGGCCTTTAGGGCATATACACTAACAATCTCCCACTTGCACTAAGGCCATGTACTGGCGTATCGAAGACCTATCATCTCGATCAGCCGCTCGAACTGAGTCTGGGGCAAGCCCTTTATGAGTGGATCAGCAGTGTTGTCTTCTGTAGAAACTCTCCGAACCTCGATCTCCTGGCGACCCACGATCTCCCTGATCAGGTGATACCGCCTTAAGATGTGTCTGGACTTCTGATGGGACCTTGGTTCCTTTTCTAAAGCTATAGCCCCGTTGTTGTCGCAATACAGAGGTATTGGATCAACAATGGACGGAACCACCTGAAGTTTAGTTAAGAACTTCCTTACCCAGACAGCTTCTTTTGCGGCATCTGTAGCAGCGATATATTCCGCTTCCATCGTTGAGTCAGCAACGGTTTCCTGTTTGGAACTCTTCCAACACACCGCCCCTCCATTGAGGGTAAAGACATAACCCGACATGGACTTGGAATCATCCTTGTCACTCTGGAAGCTAGAGTCAGCAAAGGCCTCGATCTGGAGGTCTTTTCCGCCATACACCAAGAACATCTCCTTAGTCCTTCTCAGGTACTTGAGAATGTTCTTTACTGCTATCCAATGTTTCTCCCCAGGGTTTGACTGATACCGGCTTACCACACTCAGTGCATAAGCTACATCTGGTCTGGTACACAACATCGCATACATTATAGAGCCTACCGCAGAAGCGTAGGGTATAATAGACATGCGATCCCTTTCCAAATCAGTCTTGGGAGACATCTCTTTGGAGAGGGTGATCCCGTGACAAGCCGGTAGATTACCGTGCTTGGAATCTTCCATACTGAATCTTTTCAGTATGGTGTCGTTGTACCTGGACTGTGAAAGTCCCAGTATCCTCTTGGATCTGTCATGATAGATCCGGATCCCCAGAATGTATGAGGCATCACCCAGGTCTTTCATAGAGAACCTGTGAGACAAGAACCCCTTGACAGATTGTAGCATAGGAATGTCATTTCCTATTAAGAGAATGTCATCCACGTATAAAACGAGGAATACTACAGTTCTCGCTACAAATCTACTATAGATGCATGGTTCATCTGGATTTTTGATAAAGCCAAATTCCTTGACCGTCTCATCAAAACAGATGTTCCAACTCCGCGATGCCTGCTTTAGTCCATAGATGGACTTAAGCAACTTGCACACCTTTCCGCTACTCCCACTCTGAATGAAACCCTCTGGCTGATCCATATAAACACACTCCTCTAAATTTCCATTTAGAAAAGCGGTCTTTACGTCCATTTGCCAAATCTCATAATCGTGGAAGGCAGCAATGGAAAGAAGGATCCGAATGGATTTCAGCATAGCTACTGGAGAAAAGGTCTCGTCATAGTCCAAATCAGGTCTTTGACGAAAACCCTTTGCAACCAGTCTAGCTTTAGAGGTCTCAACCTGTCCATCTACACCAATCTTCCTTTTGAAGATCCACTTGCATCCTACGGGTTTTACCCAATCTGGAGCAATGTCCAACGTCCATACTTTGTTGGTGTGCATGGACTCCATTTCGATCCGCATTGCATCCAGCCATTTTACCGAGTCAACGCTCTAAATGGCCTGCTTGAAGCTAGTCGGCTCATCATAATCTATGATGCAATCCTCTCTATCCCCGTCTATGAGAAAACCGTAGTATCTCTCGGGCGGATGAGACAGCCTACTACTCTTGCGGAGCGGCGTAGGAATGTCATTTTCTTTTGAACCCTCTGGTTCTACTAAGCTTTCAGTAATAGCTCGTGGTTCTGGAATTTCTTCCAGTTCTATTGCGTTCCCACTTATCTGATTTTCCAAAAATTCAGTTTCCAAGAAGTGGGCATGACGAGAAACATAAATCTTTTGTTCCTCTTCGCAATAGAAGAAATATCTCTTGGAGTTCTTTGGATATCCCACAAACTTGCACTGTACTGAGCGTTCCTCGAGCTTGTCCGCATGCTGCTTTTTGACAAAAGCTGGACATCCCCATGTCTTAATGTGATTAAGATAGGGTCTCTTCCCACACCACATCTCATATGGTGTAGTAGGCACAGTCTTAGTTGGAACTCGGTTCAAAAGGTATGCAGCTGATTCTAGTGCATATCCCCAGAATGATCATGGTAACTCAACGTTACTCATCATGGACCGTACCATATCCAATAGGGTTCGGTTCCGTCTCTCCGATACACCGTTATGTTGCGGAGTGTATGGAGGAGTAAGCTGAGAGAGAATTCCGTTCTCTTTTAAATAGTCCAGGAACTCGGCACTCAAGTATTCACCACCTCGATCCGATCTTAGAATCATGATACTTTTGCCGGTTTGTTTTTCTACTTCATTCTTATATTCCTGGAATTTTCCAAAGGCTTCGGACTTATGTTTCAATAAGAAGACATAACCGTACCTTGAAAAGTCATCCGTAAAAGTAATGAAGTAAGAATAACCGCTTCGCGCATGTGTAGACATTGGACCGCACACGTCGCTGTGTACGAGTCCCAAGAGCTCGCTCGCTCTTACTCCGTGTCCAGTGAATGGAGTCTTTGTCATCTTTCCTTTGAGACAGGATTGACAAGTGGCATACGATTGATATTCGAACGGATTCAAATATCCTTCTGTATGTAACTTCGTCAACCTTCTCTCATTGATGTGACCCAGTCTACAATGCCATAAGAAAGTCTGATTTATTTTCGGAGACTTTCTTTTGTGTGTATTCTGGACATTGAAAATCTGTGGTTGGTTTAATACGTATATACCATTGCTTAATGTACCTGACCCAATCAAAACTTGATTAAGGTGAATGTTTACAACATTACTTACAAACGCAAATTCATAACCTTCTTTAGAAACCAAAGATACAGAAATGATATTACAAGTTGTGTTGGGTACAAAAAAGCAATTACGCAAAACCAAAACGTGTCCATCTGACATCCCCAGGTGATAGTCCCCCACGGCCTTAGCATCCATGCTAGCTCCGTTTGCAACTTTGAGGGTCATGTCACCTGACTTCAAAACCCTACGGTTTCTCAACTCCTGCAAAGAATTACAGATATGAGATCCTGATCCGGTATCCAATACCCAGGAAGTAGAGATTATTGATAGACAGTTTTCAATAACATACACACCTAAAGCTGAAGCCGCAACTTGCTTCAGTTCCTTTGTCCTGGCTTTCCAAGCCCTGCAATATTTCTTCCAGTGACCACTCTTATTATAGAAAAAGCACTCTTCCTTCCCTATAAGCTACCCCGCTATCTTTGTTGCTTTTGCTTTTCCCTTCGTATCCACTTTACTAACACCGCCCCTTAGTTTGGAGGAGGCTTTCTTCTTCTTTCCCTTGGCTTTCGCCTTGGACCTAGAAGATGAAGATCCTCTTACAAACAAAGTGGATGTTTCCCTACCTATCTGTAGGGTGCCCTCTGCACTCCTCAGCATGTTGAGGAGTTCTGAAAGTTCAACTTCTTTTTCTTGTAAGTTGAAGTTCAGGATAAACTGGGCGTAAGTGGAAGGAAGGGACTGGAGAATCAAGTCCGTATAGAGCTCGTTCTCTAACGTGGTCCCAAGTTCCGCGAGCTCCTCAATGAAGCCAATCATCTTAAGCACGTGTTCCGCTACCGATGATCCGATGGCCAACCTTGCCGAAAATAACTTCTTCGACACTTCGTATCTTGCGATACGAGATTGCTCTCCATACAGTTCTTTTGTATGGAGCAATATGGATTCGAGGTCCATATTCTCGTGCCTCCTCTGATGTTCGTTGTCCATAGAGGCAAGTACGAGGCACTTGGCCTTCGCGCTATCAATCTCCCAAGTCTTACGGATTTCCTTATCCGCGACGCTGGAGGTGGGACTTGGGACAGGGGGAGCTTTGGTGGTAAGGAGATACCCCAACTTGTCATAAGTGATTGCCATTTTGACATTCCTGAGCCAATCTTTGTAGTTTGGCCCTATCAGTATGTTTTTATCTAGAAGTAACTTAAGTCCAGTCATGTTGATTGGTCGCTGCATTTAGGAGAGAGAGAAGAAACACTCAGCATGATGCTCTTGCAAGTTTAGAGTGGTTTTTAGTTTGTCTAAACAGGATGGCTCCCACTGTCTCTCGAATCCCTCCTCAAACCAAAAAGGAAGAATTAGTCAGGATCAATCTCACCGTACAATACTTGCTTAACCGTTCGGCCAGGCTGGTGTTGGTACTTCGACGGAGGTTTTCCAACGCTTTCGCGAAGTTCCTTAATTTAAGAACCTCTTTTCCCTGGGGGCGTAGCCCCGCTAACACCTTTCTAGACACCTACTTGGTTTATAGCATTGATCGTTAAGTGAGAAATTTCCCGAGGAGTAGCATATACTCACAGCAGGATCGGGATCCAAATATCATCGCGTGACGAAACTGAAGGAATCCTACCAGAATCATCACACTCCAAATGGTATGCAACACTAGCAAGTTTCAGTTCTTTTGAAACTCCCGATGTGGATTTTGGCCCCATGCTCTTATGACCTTGACTTTGGCCAACAAATCATAAGTCACATGTCAAGTTCTACCCGTCATTCTCCAGGTTAATTTGAGCCCACCCGCACATACCCTTGACTTTGGCCAACAAGGTAGAACGACTGCCCCAAACCAACACATTTATCTATGCTGCACATGAATACCCAATAGCTACCAATCACTATGCCTTGACTTTGGCCAACAAACATAGCTTGAATACTATTGACCATCCATGTGAAACGACGGAGGGCTACGAATGGTTTTGGCGAAATCGTGAACGTAGTGAACTTGATATAATCTATGGAACGAGATAGCTTTCAAAAGGAGTGGTTCATGCTCCGCATTTAAAAGTTTGGTTTTGAAAAGAACCGAGTGGTTTTTCAAAGTGTTCCAACGACTTTTACTTGGTTTATTTTTCTTGCATTAGTTCTTTTAATGCGTGTTTTTCTTGCATTAGTTCTTTTAATGCATCCCATCATTTAATCCTACCATTGCAGAAAACAACCAAAATATGACGTACGCTTATGCCATTCCCATTCGCCACGGGGCCCCGTCATTACCCGTTAGGTTACTTAACTAACGACAGAGCGGGGGCTGGGCTAGCGCGGCTGCAAAACATAAGCAACGCCTAAATAATATCATATATAGATATATTGCAATGATAGCCATTTCAGATCACAGATGAAAACATTGGATATACTAGGAACCCGCAATTCGTACGAGCTTGTAACGAAAAGCAGATTATACGGTCGCGGTGAATAGCCAATACCCCACCCAAGACTCCTACGGGTGCGGCAAACTACCCGCCAAGTACCCGAAGCGAAGCAACCTCCCTCAACTCCGTGTGTAGGCCACTCGGCACTTCGGGATACCCGGTAGTTTGTTCACCCCCTCCATGGGTCTATCCTAGGAGCAAAAACAGTAAAAAGAAATTATACAATGATGACTACAACCCCGACCCGGTTGTGCGGCCATACAAAAAATTATTACATCAATTTACAAATTTACATGAATTGAAAGAAAAGAAAACTCTCGTCTCACAACCCCTGGCTATTCACCCGCGACAATCCAATGAATTCATATACACAAACCAATAACATTACAGATCACAGATTTGTATAACTCCCACTAATCGACATATAGCGATTAGCAGACGTTCAATACAAATGTCACATCACAGATAATAACCCGTCAGCTTAAGTCTTTAGAAACTCGATCGAAATACGGTTTTTAAAGCCCCAAAAACAAAATTTTCTTTCTGGAAAATCTGGGCTGAAAAAACATATACCAAAATTCCCAAAATACCCCACTGAATATACTGTAGCAAAGAGGATCCAGAGAAGAGCCAATACGGCCGCGGAACCGCGGTAATAGCAAGCTATTGCCGCGTTTCCGCGGCGCTTTGATAAGATCACATGACCGTCTTTCTACAGTATACTCTAAAAACCCTGAGTCGATTTTTAAAGCATGATTTATTACTTTTACAGCACTTTGAAAATCGACAGCAAGTTTGAAAACCGGGTGTATTTCGCGAATTTTTCTCCGATCGAATTTCTAGTTACTATGCTAACATGTTAGGTAGTGTTTAACCAGGCTCTGATACCACTGTAAGTCCATGCTACCCTTCCCCGGTACTTACGGGGTTGCGGAATTGGTGAAAAACGATTTTCAAGAGGGTGGTAACATGGACTACTAATACGGATCTTTGTTAAACTACTAGCTAACAACCTAACAAGAGTTTACCTACTCGGTTAGGGGGCTATACCTTTCTTGAACTCCTTCGTCTTCGACTACTCCCGGTGTACGGATCGGCTTCACCTCGTCGTCTCCTTGCGCCGAAGATGGATCCACCCGAAAGCTTCTACCTTTGGCTTCTTCTTCGAACTTTGAAGAAACTAGATCACTTGGCTTGCTAGGCCTTGTGAACTAGAATGAGTAGAGGAATGTTTTGGTGTCTTTTTATCTCTAAGGCAATGAGTCTCAACACATGAGAATGGTTTGCCTTGGGGTTGAGAGAGCAAAAGGAAGAGGGAGAGCTTGAGAATGAGAGAGCTCAAGAGAGAGAAAGCAAATTGATAGAATGAACCATACTCTTCTCATTCTCACCTCTCATAATCCAAAAGCCATCATCACAAAAATAGTAATCAAGTATTGTGTAAATGGTTTAAGTAAAAATGGCTATATCATTTCATGCACTCATTTTGCGTAAATAAACAAGCAAGCAAAAGTCTTTGCCATGGAATGATAGCCATTGTCAAGATGATGGTCAACTAGTCCAACCTAGTCAACCGGTCAACAAAGTCAACAAGTCAACAATGTCAACCCCTCAATAACCATGTCACTATAATACTTAATTAATATTAATGTTAATCATATATCTTATTCTCATTAGGGTTAAGCAAAAGTCAATGGTCAACAGTCAACTATCAACAGCCAACAGTCAACAACCCCATTGAGAATACTCTGTCTCTGTCTCTCTGTCAACTGTGCATACACACCCGCATCCGCGTTCCGAGGAACACGAATACATACGAGATAAAACCAACCCCCAAAACGTACACTAGGATCTGGCTTAAACCAAAGCCCGCTAGTGTTAACTGTCCGGACACTATACGTGTACAAGTGCACGGATGTGACCGAACCCTGTCGCAAAACCATGCGACCTGTCGTAAAACCATGCGACCTCTACTCTTTTGCCTAAAGGCGAATAGCTTTCTGTGTGGGACTCTGAAGACTCGACACTACGCTGGCAGTGGGTTTAACCACAGACCGCAAGCGGCACTAGCTGTGCGTAACGGTCCCCAGGGAGATGCCGACAAGAAGACTGACGAAGTGAAACCCATCTGAACTCCTACTGAGTCTGACTGTGACATTCTCCATACAGTCCGGTCTGTTCTTCTGATACATCGCATGGCGGGCCTAGGGGGCGGTAAACGTCAGTCCCCCAATAGCGGTACAAGTCGTGTCGGAGTGAAGCCCAAAACACCCTGAGATAACACTGGATACCTACCAGTATATCTCGCTTGCCCTAGCCAGGGACTACTCGTGTAATGGCTCTCCTAGACACGGCGCGATGTCAACCCCCAATACCGGGAGAGACGGATCCTGTCTAACCGTCA
Source organism: Agapanthus africanus (assembly GCA_030015575.1). NCBI lineage: Eukaryota > Viridiplantae > Streptophyta > Magnoliopsida > Asparagales > Amaryllidaceae > Agapanthus > Agapanthus africanus. Next base: position 268,998,254 of record CM057339.1, read on the forward strand.
CTGCCTCCAAGTGCTTCGGGACTGCACCCAACTACTACCTGTTTGCACGACTCCTTTGAGCCGTGGTAGGGTAGTAATCTAAGTACAGTGGGAACACACTCGAGGCGAAGTGACAGTGTCAAGTCAGCGGACTAAGCTGTACTCATGTCACCCGAGAACTGATAACTGACGATAGGTATAGTACCAACCAACAGTTCCTGACGAGTCCTGTCCAGTGTACTCGTAACCCAACGAGCACCCGCATACTATCTCCAGTACGACGTACTGATGGCTGTGGGACAGACTATCTCCCACACTGGGATGAGAAGCGCATACGCTAGTCTACTCCGGAGTATCGATGCCTTGTCTCGATAGTCCTGCGACTAGGGACCTGCATAAGGATGTGCTTATAGATTACCCAGCCCCCACTAGTGTGACTGCCATCATAACGCTGGTAATCAAGCAAAGATCCTAAGGGCTCCACTAATGTGTATAGGTGATATACTAAAATAAACACATGTACACATTGAAGTAGAAACAAACCAAGTAGCATACTACTATATTGAGCAAGATTGTTTATATAAGGTGAATATCCCAAGCTTCCATTAAGTAATATACAAACTAGTATGATACAGTAATGGCCTCTAGAGCATATACACTAACAAGACAGTAGCCCGCTAACTCAAGATCAAATCATGGATTTGGTTGCCAGCAAAGTCAAAACGCTGGTAGCCGAAGCTGAAGCGCAAAAGGATGTTAGCAGTAGCGGGAGACCATATCCTGCTCAATATGATCTGGTAGAATTTCCTAGCGGCTATGTCATCCCTAAATTCGGAAGATTCGATGGGACGGAAAATGCTAATCAACACATCGCCCACTTCAAAGCCTCATGCGGGAATACTGGGGGCAACGATGCTCTTCTCCTCCGCCAGCTCGTTAATAGCTTGATCGATATTGCTTTCGACTGGTATGCGAGCATACCGGATGGCTCCGTTACTACTTTCGTCCAAATGGAATCTTTGTTTCGACAAAGGTTCATGAGCGTTAGCGATAAGATCACCATTGCCGAGCTCGTAAGGACCAAGCCTAAGAACAACGAAAGCAGCACGGATTTTATAACCCGATGGCGCAATCTCTCCGTCAAATGTGAACCGCCGATAGAGCATGACCAATCTGTCAGTCTCCTTGTCGGAAATCTCAATAATTGGATGGCCCCAATTCTATGCACCGCGGGCCTTAAAACATTCCAAGAGCTGACCAAAAAGGCCCAAACGTTGGAACGCTCAAAGCCCGAGTCTGCTCAGGACCTTCAGTTCACAAACAGACCGAAACCTTGGAGGGACGACAACCTTGGAGCCAACTTTGGAGGAGAGAAGAAATAAGGTCTACTCATTCCGAAGGGACAAGGTCCACAAAATTTTTAAAGATGCTCTGAAGAATGGCCTGCGGCTACCAGAACCAAAAAGGCTAAGTGAAGCGAACAGGACTGATCATCCTAACTTTTGCCCATACTACCGAGTGCTGGGGCACACTATTGAAGACTGTTGCATCTTCAAGGATTGGGTCGAGAAACAATATAAGGCGGGAGAAATATCATTGTCCCCTGGCGTGTTAACCAACGATCAAGCTGCGACCGCTAATTTCATACAAACGGAAACCGAAGTTCTTCATGAAAATGATTCTCTCGGACATCTGCCTTTCTCTGAAAACAGTCGACCACCACGTCATAAAACTGGGAACAATCGACCACCACGTCATTAAACTGGGAACAATCGACCTCTAAGTCGTTAAACTGGGAATGTAAAAAAAATGTAAATAAACAAAAAAAAAGTGTAAATAAAAGAAAAATAAGGAAAATCCGAAATGATGGGGCAGCTCGCAATAAAAATCAGCGAGTGAAAATAAAAATGAAAATAAAGCCGAAATAAAGGGGCAACCGCGAATAAATAGCCGAAATGATAGGGCAATCGCGATCTTCGCGATAAGAAAAGCTGAAATGATGGAGCAATCGCGGTAAAACAAAAATAAAACAAAACAAAAAACAAACAAAACAAAGGCGAATGATGAGTCGCTCCTGGTACCATATTCCAGTGCAGCGATGCAGACGCCAACAAAAATTCAAATTTCCAAAATTCTCCCAGCCCTACGGTTAGTCCCCAAATTGACTACCGTATACAATTCACGGGCTCAAATAATTCTCATCACCCTCATGCCCCACCTAATCATCAGTTACGCGGCTGGTCTCCGCCTTTGGAATTATGCTCCATTGAGAAGACCTACTCATGTGTCCTCACGATACATGAGGAGAACAAACCTTTGTGGGATCCTTACGACCCACGAAGGAAAAACACACTTAGGAGTCCCCACGACTCCTAAGAAGAAAATACACCTGCGGGATCCTTACGACTCGTAGGGAGAAAATGCTTTTATGTGACCCTCACGGCCCATAAAATTGGAAAGCCTTAGGTGATAGGGATCTAAACCTGTCTCCTAAGCCATCGCTTCCCAACCCCCAAGTGGCGAATGATGAGTCGCTCCTGGTACCACATTCCATTGCAGCGATGCAGACGCCAACCAAATTCCAAATCCCAATGGCGAATGATGAGTCGCTCCTGGTACCACATTCCAGTGCAGCGATGCAGACGCCAACCAAATTCCAAATCCCAATGGCGAATGATGAATTTGAAAGAAGACTATCCAATAAGCTTAATAGGTTTACTCTTCTAATACTAGAAGCCCTCGCAACCTGAGAGAAGGTATAGGGAAAAGATAACCAAATAATCCTATTCAATTTCTACAGAACCCGTAGCCATCCTCAAACTGAAAGAAGTTTCTTTGAGTTCGTATGTAACTATACGAGGTGGAATTTTCCAAGCAATATGAATCTCCGTAGTGATACGAAGTGTTTTGGAGAAATGCAAAGGGAAAGTAGGAGCGGCAGGGATATATGTGATTTTGTTGTGAACCAGGACAATCCAAAAGCCAAAGTGTGTAAGAAGATTCGGTTAACTTGGTTCATGAGTTTTAGTTTAAGTTAAGTCATGGTCGCTGTAACCAGTGAGAGAAAAGAAACACTCAGCATGCACTCTAACCTAAATTAGATTAGTTAATCACTTTATCTAATCTGGATGGCTCCCACGGTTTCCTCGAATTCTCCTCCAAACCCTAAAAGAAGAATTAGTCAGGATCATCCGAAATTCACCAGAAGAGTAACACCTACTCATTAGTGGAAATCAGGATCCAACTATCATTGTGTGATAATTTTAACGGAAGCCAATCAAAATTACCACACTCCAGAAGGTATGCGCAAATTTGGCAAGTTTCCCTTATATTTGAAATTCCCGATATGGTTTTTGGCCCTAACGGCTTATGACCTTGACTAGGTCAACAAACCATAAACCGTTAGTCAAGTTCAGCCTGTCATTTTCTTGATTGCATTAAACCCACCCGCACGAGCCCTTGATTAGGTCAACAAGACCGCACGACTGTCCTAACCAATCATATCTCTATGCACAGAAAATTACCACTTAGCTACCGCACACTACGCCTTAACTAGGTCAACAAACGCAGCACGAATATTAAATACTACTAATCTGAAATGACGGAGGGCTACAGTTGGTTTTTGGCAAAAAAACCCTTTAATGTAATGAACTTGATATCGTTGAAAGAACTGGATATCTTTGAAAAGGAGTGGTTTAAGCTCCACATTTAAAACCAGTAACATAAACCTTTGCTTAAGAGTGAACTCCCTATGAAGGGTTTGTTGGATATGTATGACCTAGAGACCATTATTGTATAGTACTAGTTTGTATAATATATTTTGGAGGCTTGGGATATATTTACGGGTTTACGACAGTCTTGCTCGATATAGTAGTATGCTACTTGGTTTGTTTCTATCTTAATATGTGTATATGTTTCTTTTAACATATCGCTAATACATATTGATGGAGCCCTTAGGATCTTTGCTTGGCTACCGGCGTTGTGATGGCGATCACAGTAGTGGAGGCTGGGTAGTCTATAAGCACATCCTTATTTTTGTCCCTAGTCGTAGGATTATCGAGACAGGGCATCGATACTCCAGAGTAGATTGGTGTATACGCTTCTCGTCCCAGCAGGGGAGATGGTCTATCCCATAGCCATCAGTACGTCATACTGGAGATAGTATGCAGGTGCTCGTTAGGTTACAAGTACACTGGACATGACTCGTCAGGAAATGTTGGTTGGTATTATACCTATCATCAGTTAACAGTTCCCAGGTGACATGAGTAAAGCTTAGTCCGTTGACTTGACACTGTCACTTCGCCTCAAGTGTGTTCCCACTGTTCTTAGATTACAACCCTACCATGGCTCTATTAAGTCGTGCAAACAGGTAGTAGTTGGGTGCAGTCCCGAAGCACTTGGAGGCATTGACGGTTAGACAGGATTCGTCTCTCCCGGTATTGGGAGTTGATATCGCGCTGTGTCTAGGAGAGCCATTACACATAGTCGTCCCTGTCCAAGGCAAGCGAGATTTACTGGTAGTGTTTCCAATAGTTTCTTAGGGTGTTCTGGGATACACTCCGACATGACTTATACCGCTATTAGGGGTCTGACGTTTGCCACCCCCTAGGCCCGGCATGCGATACTCTCAGACGAACAGAACGGACTGTACGAAGATTGTCACATTCAGGCTCAGTAGGAGTTCGGATGGGTTCACCTCATCAGTCTTCTTATCGGCATCTACCCGGAGACCGTTATGTACAGCTAGTATCACTTGCGGCCTGTGGTTAAACCCACTGCCAGCATAGTGTCGAGCCTTTAGAGTCCTATATAGAGGGTTACTCACCTTTGGGCAAAACAGAGTAGAGGTCGCATGGTTTTGCGACGGGGTTCGTTCACATCCGCGCACTTGTGCACGTTTGGTGTCCGGGAAGTTATTATTAGCGGGCTTTGGTTTAAGCCAGATCCTAGTATTTGTTTTGGGATTGGTTTTGTCTCTTTGTATTCGTGTTCGTCGGAACACGGATGCGGGTGTGTATGCACAGTTGACAGAGGAAGAGGCAGAGGATTCTCATTAGGGTTGTTGGCCGTTGACTTTTTCCAAATCCTAATGAAAATGAGAAATATGATTAATGATATTAATTAAAGATAATTGTGCCATGGTTAGGTTGACCATTTGACTTATGTTGACTTTTTGACTTTGGTTGATCGGTTGACTTATGTTGACAATTTTACCATCATCATTTCACATGGAAGATGCTTCTTGATTCTTGCAAAATTCATTTAATGTGAAATGATAATGGTCATCCAAATGAACCATCACAATTTCTTTTTAATTATTATTATTAATTCATTATTCTCTCATATGAGAGTATGGTTGCAAAACGTAGCTCCTTCTCTCTTGCTCTTTCTTTCTCATGTTTGGAGCTCTCCCTCTTCCTCTCAAAGCTTAAGTGTTCCATGTGTTGGAAATCATAAGCTCTTGAGACAAAACCATCAAGACTCATCTCTACTCTTTCTAGGGTTCTTTGTCTATCAAACTAAGCACTCTAATTATCTCTTGGTTGAGGTAGGAGCTCAAGTTCGAGGCCCTCGGGTGGATCTATCTTTGGCAAAGAGAAGACGACGAGGAGGAGCCATCTACGCCACTACAAGGAGCAAGCAAGAAGGAGAACCACAACAAGAAGAGAAGGAGTTCAAGATCTAGGTATAACCATTCTACATAGTAGCTAGAACTTGTAGTTAATATGTTAGTTTTTGTTTAGCAAAGATCCTTCTTCGATGGTCCAAGTTATCTTATGAGAAATTTTTTGATTTTTACCTATTCCGCCTCCCCCAAAGAACCGGGATGGGTGACGTGGACCTAACAGTGGTATCAGAGACTAGCTAAACAACAACTAACCGTTAACAAAGTGTTTAGAACTTCGATCCGGAAAAAATCGCAAAATTCATCTAAAAACATGCACTTTCTTCCGATTTTTAAAACAGCTATAAAAATAATTCCACATACCTTAAAAATCAGTGCAGGATTTTTTAGAAACAGCCAGGAAAAATGAACCTACGACTCGGTCAACGCGCCGCGGAAGCGCGGCGAAACCACGCGTTTCGCCGCGGATCCGCGGCCTAGTTGACTCGGCCGCGACTCGGGTTTCCTGCAGTTTGTTCGGTGTTGTGTTTTGGGATTTTTAAGATATTTTGTTTCTGCCCAGATTAGCCAGAGAACAATGTTTTTTTTGGGGTAGTTACAAATTGGTATTTTGATTGAAGTTCTACAAACTTTTGCTAAATGGTTATATCTGTAATGTGATATATGCACTGAGCGTCGACTAATCGCTATACGTCGATTAGTGGGGGTTATGCATATCTGTGATCTGTAATGTTGTTGGATTGTGTATATGAACTTTTTGGATCATCGCGTATGAATAGCCGGGGTTTTGTGAGATGAGAGTTTCTTTATCTTTCATTTGATGTAATATGTAAATTGATGTAATATTATTTTTATGGCCGCACATCCGGGATGAGGTTGTAGCCGCTATTGTATATTATTTCTTTTACTGTTTTTGCTCCTAGGTTAGACCCAAGGTGGGGTGCACAAACTATCGGGTACTTTGAAGTGCCGAGTGGCCTACTCACATTGTTGAGGGAGGTTGCTTCACTTCGGGTACTTGGCGGGTAGTTTGCCGCACCCGTAGGGGTCTATGGTAGGGTTTGGCTATTCATCGCGACCGTGTATCCGTCTTTCGTTGTAGGCTCGAACGAAACGCGGATTCCTAGCATATCCAATGTGTTCATCTGTGATCTGGAATGGCTATCATTACATCTGACGAATGTATATATCTATATATGATATCTAGTAGGCGTTACTTATGTTTTGCATCCGCGCTAGTCCAGCCCCCGCTCTGTCGTTAGTTAAGTAACCTAACGGGTGATGACGGGGCCCCATGGCGAATGCGGATGGCATAAGCGTACGTCATATTTTCGTTGTTTTCTGCAATGGTAGGATTAATTGATGGGACGCATTATATTAATGCAAAGAAAAACAAACCTAATAGACGTTGTTGGAACAATTTTCAAAAAGCTGTTATTGCAAGGATGTTATCTTTTGTTTTGCACAGAGGTATTCGGTTATGAATACCCAGCATCTCATTCGATGAGGCAAGGGCCGAGATCCCTTCATCGGGAGTGACCCCTTGGACGAAAGTTTGCGTCAGGGTAATAACTTCATTCTAGTCGATTATTCTTGCTTTGCATTGAGGTATTCAGTTTGGAATATCCTGCATCTCATTCGACAAGGAAAGAGCCGAGATCCCTTCACAGGGAGTGACCTCTTTAGCAAAAGTTTTCGCCACTACGTTTTTTAAAAAGGTTATCAGGTTCCTTCAACGATATCAAGTTCATTACGTTAACGGGTTTTTCGCCAAAAACCCAGCCGTAGCCCTCCGTCATTTCTTATAAGTTATACTTAGTATCCGTCTTGCTGCGTTTGTTGACAGTGTCAAGGCGCAGTGAACGGTAGCTGAGTATTGCTTATCTGCAGGATATAATATGATTGGTTAGGACAGTCGTGTAACCTTGTTGACTGTGTCAAGGGTTATACGGGTGGGTTTAATGCAATCAAGATAATGACGGGTTGAACTTAACTAGGACTCTTTGATTTGTTGACTGTGTCAAGGTCACTTGGGTCCTAGGGGCAAAAATCCACATCGGGAGTTTCTAAAGAAACTGAAACCTGCAGATTTAGCATAGCTTCTGGAGTGTGGTGACTAGAGTGGATTCCATCTAGGTCATCGCACAATGATAGTTGGATCCCGATCCTACTGATGAGTTGGATTACTCTCGGGAGATTATTTCACTTAACAATCAATGCTATAAACCAAGTAGGTGTCTAGAACGGTGTTAGCGGGGCTATGCCTCCAGGGAAAAGAGATTATTTAATTAAGGAATTTCGCGAAAGCATTGGAAAACCTCCCTCGAAGTACCAACACTAGCATGGATGAAAGGTTAAGCAAGTATTGTGACGTGCGATTAATCCTGACTAGTTCTTCTTTTAGGGTTTGAAGAAGAATTTGAGGAAACAGTGGGAGCCATCCTGATTAGATAAATTAATAAACCAATCAAACCTTGCAAGAGCGCACGCTGAGTGTTTCTTTTCTCTCTCTCTAGGTAGCAACCATTTCACGCCGTAATCAAGATAATAAAATGTATCGCTTGACCGATCCGAATTCTTATTCGGGGCTGGGGAACGTCGGTTCGGCTCTAACTTGTGACAACAGTCATAAGTATGAGAAAGGGAAAGCGGATTGTATGGATTCCAAGGATACCCAGTTGAAGAAGAAGCATAGTTTTGCATCTACTTCAGGTGTTCTTGTAATTGAGAACTGCTTTACGGTCAGCCCTACCTCCTGGGTACTTGATACCGGATCAGGATCTCATATCTGTAATCTATTGCAGTGACTGAGAAAAAGTAGGAAAGTTGTACCTGGTGATATGTCGCTCAAGGTAGCGAACGGAGCACAAGTTAATGCTGCAGCCGTCGGTGAATATCACCTAGTGTTGCCAAATGACAATACTATGATTTTGAACGAATGCTACTATGTAACTTCCATGGTTTGCAACATCATATCAGTTTCTTTACTCAATAAAGATGGATATAACTTTGTTCTTGATAGAAATATCATGAACATTTACCTTCATAAGATACTGGTTGCAGAAGGTACACTGTGTAATGGTATCTACGTTCTAAATCAGAATACAGTTCTCAATGTACAAAACACATGCAAGAGGAAAAGTTCGGATACGAACGAATCCTACTTATGGAATTGTAGACTTGGTCATATCGGAGAGAAAAGACTAAGTAAGTTGCATAAGGATGGACTCTTGGATACATTCGAGTTTTCATCTTATGAAACTTGTCAGTCTTGTCTCAAAGGAAAGATGACCAAATCTCCGTTCACCGGACATGGAGAAAGGGCAGTAGAGCTCTTGGGACTCATACACAGCGATGTATGTGGTCCAATGTCTATACATGCAAGGGGTAGGTTCTCGTACTTCATCACATTCACTGACGATCTCTCTAGGTTCGGATATGTGTATCTGATGAAACACAAATCTGAAGCTTTTAAGAAATTCAAGGAATTCAGAAACGAAGTAGAGAACCAGACTAGCAAAAGTATCAAGATCCTCCGATCGGATAGGGGAGGGGAGTACTTAAGCAAGGAATTCCAAGATTACTTAAAAGAGAATGGTATTCTCTCTCAGCTTACTCCTCCTTATACACCACAGCACAACGGTGTATCGGAACGGAGGAATCATACCCTATTGGATATGGTTTGCTCCATGATGAGTAGTGCTGAGTTGCCTCTTTCATTCTGGGGATATGCACTTCAAACAGCAGCACATCTATTGAATCAAGTTCCATCCAAATCCGTGCCTAAGACTCTGTATGAAATATGGAGTGGTAAGAGTTTGTATCTTAAACGTATTAAGATTTGGGGTTGCCCAGCTTATGTCAAAAAGCAGAACCCAGACAAACTTGAGGCACGGGCAGTTTTGTGTAAATTTGTGGGATACCCAAAAGATTCTAGTGGGTATCTATTCTACCATGCAGAGGAACAGAAGATAATTGTTTCCAGGAACTCCACATTTTTGGAAAAAGAATTTCTTGTTAAAAATATTAGTGGCAGCACGGTAGAACTGGATGAAATTCCAGAGACACAAACTGAAGATTTGGTGGAACCGCTAGATTCAGTTACACCCAACGAACCTTAGCCACTCTGCAGATCTGGTAGGATTTCTCATCCGCCCGAGAGATACTATGGTTTTCTCATAGACGGGGATCGAGAGGATTGCATCTTGGAAGAAGATGACCATACCAGTTTCAGGCAGGCCATTATCAGTAGGGACTCTGATAAGTGGCTGGATGCTATGCAATCCGAGATGGAGTCCATGTACACCAATAAAGTGTGGACCTTGGATTTTGCTCCATCTGGGGTAAAACCCGTTGGATGCAAATGGATCTACAAAAGGAAACTTGGTATAGATGGGTAGGTGGAAACCTATAAGGCTAGACTCGTTGCAAAAGGTTTTCGTCAAAGACCTGGTGTGGACTATGAAGAAACTTTTTCTTCAGTGGCTATGCTCAAATCCATTCGGATCCTACTTGCCATTGCTGCTTTCCATGACTATGAAATCTGGCAGATGGACGTAAAAACGGCTTTTCTAAATGGCTGTTTGGAAGAGTGCATTTACATGGATCAGCCAAAGGGTTTTGTAGACAGTGGGAGCAACGGGAAGGAGTGCAAGTTACTTAAATCCATTTATGGATTAAAACAGGCATCGCGGAGCTGGAACATCTGTTTTGATGAGGCAATCAAGGAATTTGATTTCATCAAGAACGAAGGTGAACCTTGTATCTATAAGAAGATTGTAGGACGAACTGTCGTGTTCCTAGTCTTGTACGTAGACGGCATTCTTTTGATAGGAAATGGCATTCCTATGCTACAATCGGTTAAGCTATTCTTGTCACAACGGTTCTCCATGAAGGACCTAGGTGATGCCTCATACATTCTGGGGATCAAGATCTACAGAGATAGATCCAAGAGATTACTGGGACTTTCGCAGTCCAGGTACATAGAGACCGTACTAAAGAGATTTAGTATGGAAGATTCCAAACGCGGTAATATACCCGCATTGCACGGAATCACCCTTTCCAAGAAGATGTCTCCTGAGACTGACGAGAAGAGGGTTCGCATGAGCACTATACCCTACGCTTCGGCGGTAGGATCTATAATGTATGCGATGCTGTGTACAAGACCAGATGTAGCTTACGCACTGAGCGTGGTGATCCGGTATCAGTCAGACCCAGGTGAGAACCACTGGACGGCAGTGAAGAACATTCTCAAGTACCTGAGAAGGACTAAGGAGATGTTCCTGGTTTACGGTAATGGAGACCTCAGGGTCGAGTCCTTTACCGATTCAAGCTTCCAGAGTGACAAAGATGACAACAAGTCTGTCTCGGGTTTTGTGTTTACCCTCAACGGAGGGGCGGTGTGTTGGAGGAGTTCCAAACAGGATACCGTCGCAGACTCGACGATGGAACCTGAATAGATTGCTGCTAGCGATGCCGCAAAAGAGGCAGTCTGGATGAAGAAGTTCATTAGTGAACTTCAAGTGGTTCCGTCCATTGTTGACCCAATACCTTTGTATTGTGATAACAATGGGGCTATAGCTTTAGCGAAGGAACCAAGGTCCCATCAGAAGTCCAGACACATCTTAAGGCGGTATCACCTGATCAGGGAGATCATTGATCGCCAGGAGATCGAGGTGCGGAGAGTGGACACAAAAGACAACACGGCGGATCCATTCACAAAGGCCCTCCCTCAAACACAGTTCGAGCGACTTTTTGAGCTATTAGGTATGCGGTACGTCAGCAGCTGGCCTTAGTGCAGACGTTAGGTATGCGGTACACCAATTACTGGTCTTTGGTGCAAGTGGGAGATTGTTGGATATGTATGCCCTAGAGGCCATTATTGTACAGTACTAGTTTGTATAATACATTTTGGAGGCTTGGGATATATATACGGGTTTACGACAGTCTTGCTTAATATAGTAGTATGCTACTTGGTTTGTTTCTATCTTAATATGTGCATGTGTTTCTTTTAACATATCGCTAATACATATTGATGGAGTTTTTACGATCTTTGCTTGACTACCTGCGTTGTGATGGCGATCACACTAGAGGGGGCTGGGTAGTCTATAAGCACATCCTTATTTTGGTCCCTAGTCGTAGGATTATCGAGACAGGGCATCGATACTCCAGAGTAGACTGGTGCATACGCTTCTCGTCCCAGCAGGGGAGATGGTCTGTCCCACAGCCATTTGTACGTCGTACTGGAGATAGTATGCAGGTGCTCGTTAGGTTATGAGTACACTGGACATGACTTGTCGGGAACTGTTGGTTGGTATTATACCTTTCGTCAGTTAACAGTTCCCAGTTGACATGAGTACAGCTTAGTCCGTTGACTTGACACTGTCACTTCGCCTCAAGTGTGTTCCCACTGTTCTTAGATTACTACCCTACCACGGCTCTATTGAGTCATGCAAACAGGTAGTAGTTGGGTGCAGTCCCGAAGCACTTGGAGGCAGTGACGATTAGACAGGATTCGTCTCTCCCGGTATTGGGAGTTGATATCGCGCTATGTCTAGGAGAGCCATTACACATAGTCGTCCCTGGCCAGGGCAAGCGAGATTTACTGGTAGTGTTTCCAGTAGTTTCTCAGGGTGTTCTGGGCTACACTCCGACACGACTTGTACCGCTATTAGGGGCCTGGCATTTGCCACCCCCTAGGCCCGACATGCGATACTCTCAGACGAACAGACCGGACTGTACGGAGATTGTCACATTCAGGCTCAATAGGAGTTCGGATGGGTTCACCTCATCCGTCTTCTTATCGACATCTACCTGGGGATTGTTACGTACAGCTAGTACCGCTTGTGGCCTATGGTTAAACCCACTGCCAGCGTAGTGTCGAGCCGTTAGAGTCCCACACAGAGGGTTACTTGCCTTTGGGCAAAACAGAGTAGAGGTCGCATGGTTTTGCGACGGGGTTCGTTCACATCCGCGCACTTGTGCACGTTTGGTGTCCAGGCAGTTATTACTAGCGGGCTTTGGTTTAAGCCAGATCCTGGTATTTGTTTTGGGATTGGTTTTGTCTCATTGTATTCGTGTTCCTCGGAACACGGATGCGGGTGTGTATGCACAGTTGACAGAGGCAGAGGCAGAGGATTCTCATTAGGGTTGTTGACCGTTGAATTTTTCCAAACCCTAATGAAAATGAAAAATATGATTAATGATATTAATTAAAGATAATTGTGCCATGGTTAGGTTGACCATTTGACTTATGTTGACTTTTTGACTTTGGTTGACCGGTTGACTTATGTTGACAATTTGACCATCATCATTTCACATGGAAGATGCTTCTTGATTCTTGCAAAATTCATTTAATGTGAAATGATAATGGTCATTCCAAATGAACCATCACAATTTGTTTTTAATTGTTATTATTAATTCATTATTCTCTCATATGAGAGTATGGTTGCAAAAAGTAGCCCATTCTCTTTTGCTCTTTCTCTCTCATGTTTGGAGCTCTCCCTCTTCCTCTCAAAGCTTAAGTGTTCCATGTGTTGGAAATCATAAGCTCTTGAGACAAAACCATCAAGACTCATCTCTACTCTTTCTAGGGTTCTTTGTCTAGCAAACCAAGCACTCTAGTTACCTCTTGGTTGAGATAGGAGCTCAAGTTCGAGGCCTTCGGGTGGATCTATCTTCGGCAAAGAGAAGACGAGGAGGAGGAGCCGTCTATGCCACTATAAGGAGCAAGCAAGAAGGAGAACCACAACAAGAAGAGAAGGAGTTCAAGATCTAGGTATAACCATTCTACATAGTAGCTAGAACTTGTAGTTAATATGTTCGTTTTTGTTTAGCAAAGATCCTTCTTGGATGGTCCAAGTTATCTTATGAGAAAAAATTTGATTTTTACCTATTCCGCCTCCCCGAAAGAACCGGGGTGGGTAACGTGGACCTATCAGGGTTCAAGGCGCTTCCCTCATAGAATGAGTGCAGGATATTCCTAACTGCATATCTAAATGCAAAGAAAAGGAATATATGACTATGGTTTTGAAGAAAACCGAGTAGTTTTAAAAATTTGTTCCGACAACATCATTTAGGTTTATTTTCCTTGCATTAAACATAATTAATGCAATCCCGTCAATTAAACATATCATGCCAGAAAAGAAATGAAAATAGGAACGCACATATATACCAACTGCATTCGCCACAGGGTCCCGGGTGTTCACCGTAAGGTTACATAACTTACGGCAGGGCGGGGACATGACTAGCGCGGATGCAAAACATATATAGCGTCTGCTAAATATAATATATATATATATATATATATATATATATATATATATATATAAACATTCATCTCATGCATGATATCAAGTAACATCACAGAAGCATCACAGCAGAAGAAAACACAGAATGGAAATGCGGAAAATCTAGGAAAAGTATATTTCAATGGAGCCAAATATGAAATGGAATTTTCCCGGTCGTGTGGATAGCCCGTAGTATCGGATCCTAGATCCCTACGAGTGCGGCAAGCTACCCGCCAATCCCAGAAGTGAGACAACCCTAATCAACGAAGTGAATGGGCCACCCAGCACTTCCAAAATCCGGTAGCTTAGGCACCCCTCCGCGGGTCAATCCTATACCCCCTACGAGTGTGGTGAATAGCCCACCAATTCTAGAGTAAGGCACCCCAGTCTCAACGCCATAAGATGGAGGCTCGTTGCCCTCTAGAACCCAGCCACTCGAGCACTCCGCAGCGGGGTAATCCTAGTGCATGTAATGGAAAAACTGAATATACAACGGTGACTACGTCCGCAACCCGGACGTGCACCAAAGAATAATATACAAGCCACGGTAACGGCAGTTCACATGTCGGACGCTCACCATGAAATATGAATATAGATTACATCACAAAGAATAATATCTAATACTACATACTCCGGGCTATCCGTCGTAACAAATCCAACACAACCATAAACAACAAGAATCATTCATCATAGAACATACAAACTTGCGAGTATCAATTCCGTAACCTCGTCTAATTGATACATATAGAAATCAGACAACGTTTTACCAAATTTTATGATATATGAAACCATCATAAAGCCTATGACAATCGAATATCGCACAAATATAGCCAGCACTTCGATTTTCCAAAACACCGAAAATCAAGTGTGCTAAAAACCGACAAAAAATCTATGCTAAAAACAACTCTGGGAGTCCGAAATGACCTCGGAATGAGTCGAAACTTCGAGGAGGTCCCTGGCACAAAATTAACGTCGACCTGGAGTCATCTAGGGTGTACCCACTCCCTAGGCCACCCGAAGGTGGCCCAAGGGTTAGGTAGACCCGAAAAAGCCTTCTGGGGCGGTTTCGAATCCCCGCCCCACAAGGCCACCATTTGGATGGTCTCGGGGGTGTAGGCCCTCCTTAGGTCCCCATGGGACATCCCTGGGGTCTCCGCGCACCTCCCAGTGGCTTCTCGGTCCAAACCGAGAGCCCGCGGGGAGTCAAAACATTAAGTTTAGCATGGTTTTCTCACTGGTTTTAAAAACAGTTTTGTAGAGCAAGGCGGGATTCGGAAGTCGTAACAATCTAGTTTAGGGTGTTTAGGTGGCGCTGATACCATTGAAAGTTCTTAGTGCCCTCACCGCTAACACACGGCCAACGCGGAATACGAAAACGAAAATTTTGATGGAACTAAAAACTTGTAACCAAGAATCTAAACCAAACACATAAACTAGAAAACACTAGAGGATAGAAATCACAACCTTTGTAGTGTCTTCATTTGCTCCAATTGGGTTGGACTCTAGCATGCTCTCAAAAGCTTTGGATCGCGCATGCTATCCGGTCCTCCTTCACCAAAGATGATCCACCCGAGGGAACCAAGTACAAGCTTCAACTTCATCCATGAAGTAACTAATGATCCTAGGATGCAAATCTAGGATGCTTAGTGATGTGTGTGAGTGTTCTAATGATTTTCTTTCTCTTAATCCTCTTGAATCTCAACACATGAGAAGGTAGAGGAAGAAGAAGAAGGAGGAATCATGGAAGAGAGAAAAACAAAAATGGTGTAATGAAAACTCCTTGCAAATTCAAGCATGCTTGCATTCTTTTGTTAAAAGAATTTCTCATTTTAAAACTACAACCATACTTGAATAGTATTTACAAATGAATTAAAAATTCATTTGCCCATACCCTCCACCATTTTTCTTTTCCATCTCATTTCTTAAAAAGAAAAACCTTGAAATGAATTGTCCTTCTTCTAGAAGTATTCTTGTATAAATACAAGAATACGTCCCCGCAAATGCATGCCCATATTCGTATCGAAATACGAATACCTAAAAGATAGAAAAATACAATGAACATAATACTA
This sequence comes from Agapanthus africanus, assembly GCA_030015575.1. NCBI lineage: Eukaryota > Viridiplantae > Streptophyta > Magnoliopsida > Asparagales > Amaryllidaceae > Agapanthus > Agapanthus africanus. Next base: position 269,014,216 of record CM057339.1, read on the forward strand.
GAATATACATATCGAAATATATATATATGTAAATTATTAAATCAAAACTTGATTTAATAATCCTGCTTAATCCTAAACCAGCTGGTATTATCATCCGCCCGATTGAAATCTGCGTGGATAGCACACATACCTAATCGGAACCCTGCATGTATCAATATATGGCCACTGCACCATTTTTCCTGAATCGGGAAAAACCTTCTGTATGGGACTCTAAAGACTCGTCAATACGGTGGCAGTGGGTTTGACCACAAGCACGTCAGCAACACTAGCTGTATGTAACGGCTACCCAAGTATTGAGCGAAAGGAAGGCCGACGAGCAAACTCATCCTTACCCCTACCGAGCCTGTCTGTGACAATCTCCATGCAATCCGGTCTCTTCATCTGAGATAATCGCATATCAGGTCTAGAGGGTGGATAACGTCAGACCCCTATTAACCCAACAAGTCATGCCGGTCTGAAACTCATCACCCACTGAGAAACTACTTATATCACATCAGTAAATCTCATCCACCTTGGCTAAGGATTTCTGATGATGGCTGACCTAACACAGCGCGACATCGACTCCCAATACCGGGAGAGATGAATCCCTGACGATTGTTCACTGCCTCCATCTGGCTCGAGACTGTATCAAACAAAAACATGTTTGCACGACTCCTTTGAGCCATGGTAGGGTAGTAATCTAAGTACAGTGGAAACCCATACGAGACAAATGAAAATCTCAGGTCAAAGGAAAAACATACACTCATGCCACAAGAGAACATCCATCCGACGATAGGTATAATACCATCTAGAAGTTCTCGGTGAGTCCGTTCGGTGTACTCACCTCCAATGATCACCTGTATACTATCTTAGGTGACTCAACACCAATGGCTTATCAGACCGGCCACCGCCCCTCGTCGGGATCTTGAAAAGTATATACTAGTCTATTCTGGAGTATTGATGCCCATTCTCGATACTCTCTTGGCTAGGGACATTTAAGGATGTACTTATGGACCTCCCATCTCCGACATATATGATCGCCATCATAATGCTAGTAATCAAGCAATAATTCTATGGGCTTTATCAAAACGTATACATATAATGATAAAGAAAAACCAGGTAGCATACTATCATCTCGAGTAAGACTGTTCTACCTGTATAGGCCCTCGTTCAATTATCATAATCACTTACCTGCAATTACAATAATTGCCTTGAGGGCACTATATCCAAAACATACTTCATATCATCATCATCATGCCAAACACACACATGCACATACACATTCTAGAACTAGCAATGTTGATGTTCCCGCCAAAAATTTTGGCCCGGAGCTTGTTGTTCCCTTATAAAAAAAGAGGGAAGCTCCTATCAGTCTCTTGGAAGCGTCTCACGTGATATCCTATGTGTTAAACATGTAACCGTCTCACGTGATATCCACATGAGCGCACTCGCCAGTCTCTTGGAAGCGCCTTACGTAATATCCACATGAGCGCACTCTCCAGCTTCTTGGCAGCGTCTTACGTGATATCCACATGGGGCATTATGGGACAACGCCTCACGTGCAATGCATGTGAGTGTTCTTTTTGATAGAATTAAATTCTATGTAGATTTAAATTCTACATGGGAAATATTTTCGTGATCTTTCTCAAACTAGAAAGATCTTCTATGTTAAATAGAGGACCCTTGGATTAAAGATCCAACGGTGATTATAAAATCACCAATCAGTCATCTGATAGAATTAAATTCTATCTTAAGAAAATATTTTCCTAATCTTGTTAAACAAACAAGAATGATTTTCTCTGTAAAACATAGAGCCCTTGGATTAAAAAACCAACGGTGAATAAAATTCACCGGTTGATGTTTAAGATCATTTCAATTGATTATGAAATCAATCATGATCTCTCAATGAGAGATTTCCTCCAACAGATTGATTTTTCTCTTCTCCTTTAAATAGGAGAAAAGAGATTAAATCTAAAGAGAGGAGACCCCGTTAGCTTCTGTAAAAAAATAATACAGAAGATTCTTCAAAAGCTTCCACAAAACAACAGAGAATTTAATTCTCAATAAAGAAGAAAAATCGTCTTCCTCATCAAAACCCTAGGTAAAGAAAAAGCATAGATCAGAACATCTCATTTACCTATCACATCATATCCAAGGGTTTAACCCTTTAAAAAGAATTTAGTTCTTTCTTTGGTTCTGAGATCTACAAGATAAGTCGCCCATAAGTTGAGAATTTAATTCTCATCGGGAAGATCTTGTTCTTGAGAATCAAAGATTCAGGGAAGAGCAAGGTTGAAAAGGACATGGAAGAAAGAACATGAAGAAGATGGAGTCCATAATATTTAAGGAACTTAGTTCCTTCATAATCAAGAACTTAGTTCTTAAAGAACCTGATCCCATATCCTCAAAACAATGGTCTTTGGTGATCGTTAATGGTCAAAAAACCATTAACATGGGTTTAATTTCTCTAAAAATATCAACAGAGATTAAATCTCTAAAAACTCAGCGCCTCATATGAAACACATGTGAGCGCCCGAAAAACTCAGCGCCTCATGTGAAACACAAGTGAGCGCCCAAAACTTAGCGCCTCATGTGATAGCACGTGAGCACCAGAAAGCAGAACATATTAGTGCTCAGCACTATTATAGCGCCTTACATGATAGCATGTAAGCGCCAAGAAACATAGCGCCTCACGTGATAACATGTGAGTAAGAAAAATGAGCAATGCCTCACGTGAAACACACGTGAGCACTACGCAACCAAGTTCTTAGCACTATATATATTCAAAGTGACTAAGTACTCAGCACTGATTAGGCAACGCCCATGTTTGAGCGTCTCACGTGATACTCACATGAATTCCAGAGCAACAATTGGATATCATATCCATAGTGAAAAAACTAAGTGCTTAGCAATGCTGAATGATGGAAAAATCCCAAAACTGAGCCCAAAATAGGCTAATCTCTGAAATTTCCTTGCAGCCGAGCCAATATGCTCTGTTGATGGATCTTAACTAAATTTAAAGATCCTGAAACATATTTCTAGGTTGATCTTAGTCTCATACAAGACTAACGTATCCTTAGTTAAAATAAATTGAGCACATATACTCATACATTTAAGTCGATCTTAATCTAAAACCAGATTAACGGTCCTTAAATAGAATATTCTTTGAACTGATGGAACATACAACCTAAGTTTAAACCCAAATCTAATATATACGGATTTAGACTAATCCGCGCCCTATGGGCGACGACATAAACTAGTCTCCGTATACAATCCACGAGCAACCAAAATAAACAAAAATACAACACGGCATGAAGTGACCTACCGGAGCAGCAGAACGTTGTTATCGCAACGCGATAACTTAATTAACTGCAGGGGCTTGCTCCTGCAGTGAAGAGCATCCCTACAATCAAAAACCACTCACAAATGATGGGGGATCTAATAAAGTCTGCTACATCGGTCGTATATATCCAAACCTCCAATATACGGTGCCATAAATCAACTTGGCATTTTCAGAGAGATGGATGGATATGTCCAAATAGTATCTGCCCCAAATTCAAGAAAGATGACCTATCCCGGTTCGTCTCTTTTTTCAGCAGTAAATAGTTTTGTGTAACTATTGTGGCCATGTTGGGCAAATCTCTTATCATTGCAAAGCTAGATCTTCAAGGAATTTGATTTGGGTTTCCAAGACTAACCTCCGTAGACCCACTAAGACTTGGATACCAAAAGTTACATTTATTATGTATTCTATAGCTATCCCGCAAGTCACGACGTGAAGATCGATGGTACCTTGATAGTTATTGCTCAAGGTATATGACCGGCAAATTTAAGTGTTTTGCAACCCTATCAAGAGAGGAAGGTGTCATGGTCACCTTTGGAGATGATGTTAAAGGTAAAATTATCGGTAAAGGTAATATCAGGTTTAATGCTATTACTGTGGAAGATGTTCTTCTTGTTGATAGTGTTAGGAAAGGTGATAAGGTTGCTACGATAGCGGACCGTGGCGGAATGATCAACAAAATTAATTAAGAACATAGCACCATATCCCAAGCCTGAAATCATTCAAATTCTAATAGTTATCAAAAAACAAAAAGAGTAAGTTAGGAACTACAACCTTTGTAGCGTGTTAACCACCTCTTCTTGGACTTCGGCTAGTCTCCACAAAATCCGGAACAAGCTAGTTCGGTGATCTACTTGCCGAAGATAATCCACCTTGAGATCCCTCCATCACAAGGTTTAGCTTCAATTGATCATATCATTTGTAAAGCAACTTACTAATCAAACTTGCTAAGGATGATCAGCAGGAGATGTAGGATTAGTGCTCACATAATTTTCTCTCTTTTCCTTTTTCTTTCTCCCTTTAGAAAAACTCAAGTGAGAGATATAGAATGGTGAAAATGAGGTGATAATCCCAGGAGTCCAAAAGAAGAAGCCATACTTATCTTCTTATATAAAATAAGAATTAGTCACAAAATCTACACACATTTTTTTTGTATGACTCATTTTCTTTTCTTTTCTAAAAAAAATAAAGAAACAAATGAATCATCATCTCACTTTCATTGTGCATCCTATTTACACTACTATCATGTATAAGCTAAATTTGTGTGTGCATCTCATACACACAACTCACATGTATAAGCTAACATGATACATATATTTATATCAAATATAAATATATATATAAAGAGAAGAAATAATAAAGTGAACATGATATTAGTTTAATATATATCTATATCAAATATAAACATATATCTAATTACTAAATCAACATTTGATTTAATAATCTGGTTATATTATATATGAACCGATTAATATCATTAAACACCCGATTAAAATACGTGTATCACATACACGTGTTTAATCAAGTTCTTGCATGTATCCTCATACGTGCCCTACATCATTTTGCCTGTGCTGTGAAACCTCTGTGTGGGACACTAAAGAATCGACAATACGCTGGCAGTAGGTTAGGATCATATCCATAGCCCATAAGCACGTCAGTGGTACTAGCTGCATATAATGGCTATCCAGGTATTGATCGAAAAAAGGTCAATGAGCAAGCTCATCCGAACCCTGTAAAGTCTATCAGTGACAATCACCGTACAGTCTGGTCTCTTCGTCTAAGAGTGTCGCATACCGGGTCTGGGAGGTGAAAACCGTTAGACTCTCAATAACCCGATAAGTCATGTCGATCATAAACTCATAACCACCTGAGAAACTATTGATAACGCTTATCAGTAAATCTCAATTGCCTTGCCCAAGAACTTATGGTTATATTCGATCTGGCACAACACGACCTCGACTCCCAATACCGAGAGAGACGAAATCCCTTCGATCGCTCACCGCCTCTATGTGCTTCGAAACTGTACCCAACTAAAACTTGTTTGCATGACTCTTTAAAGCCGTGGTAGGGTAGTAATTAAAGTAATGTGGGAAATACACAAGATAATATGACGACTTTAGGTCTACAGACTACCCTGTACTCATGTCACATGAGAACTGTTATCTGACGATAGGTACAATACCATCTAGGAGTTCTCAGTTGAGTCCGTCCAGTGTAACTCATTCATCTAATGAGCACCTGTGTACAATCTTTGGTGTCAAACACTAATGGTTATGGGATCGACCATCGCCCTAGTCGAGGTCAAGAAACGTATACACTAGTCTAATATGGAGTATCGATGCCAGTCTCGATACTCCCTTGACTAGGGAATTTTAAGGATGTGCTTATAAACAACCCAAGCTCCACTAGTATGATCCCTATTATAATCCTGGTAGTCAAGTAAAGATCCTACGGGCTTTATCATTATGTATTAGCGATACATGATAACGAATAAAACGTATACACATGAATGATAAAGACAAACCATACAGCATACTATCATATCGAGTAAGTTTATTCTCTCGTATAGGTTCTCCTATAATTACAATAATTGCCTTGAGAGCACTTATATCCAACAATCTCCCACTTACACTTAAGGCCAATTATTGTGGTATCGCATACCCAACTTCTCTACTAACAGTTTCACAAGATGTATTCAAGAAACAACCCTATTGTGTGGATCCACTGCAATGAATCTATTTTTATCTCTCTATATCTCAATTTTCGCGGAGATCAATTATCTCCCGAATTGAACATTACCTGCCTTAGAATTTACTTAGATAGGTGATGGGACAAAGTTCATAAATGAAAAATTTTATCCAGCAATTTTTTCGGCTGTATTCACAGCTGATTCATAATCAACACCCAGCGCCATGACTACCCTAGTATCCTGCTTAGAATTCTTTCCAATATACTGCTCCCACTAAAGAGAGTAAACTTATAACTCGTGATAGATACTATATCTTTCATGTCACCTAAGAAACCAAAATCGGTAACTACCTCCCTATGGAGGCTACTATTACCAAACACCAATAACTTCCATATATGTTCTTCACTGGTTTTCTTTGTTTCTTTAGGATCAGAATAATTTCTGATTACTACATCAAGTGCAAAAGCAACATATAGTTTGGTACATGACATCTCCTTAAAGAGAGTGACTCTTCCACAGACGAGTACACTACCGCGCTATGAGCCGTCCACTCTAAACGGCTTTAGCATGATGTCATCTTACCTGAGTTCGGACAATCCCAAAAGCTCCTACTAGATCTATCTCTATAGATCTAGTTACCAGAATCAATTGATATATTATCCAAATCAATTATGGAGAAACATTTGTGGCTACCATAGTTTAACCAAACTATAGTATAGGAATTTCACTTCCTATCAGGAGTTTGTTATTCACATACAATATGAGGAACATAACAGTACTCGCTACAACCTTCTTACAAATACCAGATTCATCTATCATTTTGATGAAGTCAAACACGTTGACCATGACATCATAATGGATGATCCATTTCCGCTATGCCTACTTTAGTCTATAAATAGATGTAAACTATTTGCACACCTTCTGTTGCTCCCACTAATTACGATAACCCTCTGGCAGAGTTATATACATGCTCAATCCCTATTTAGAATAGAAATATGGTGTATTCATCTATCTGCCAGATATTATAGTCATGGAAAAACGGCAATGGAAAATTATATCCGTATGGACTTCAACACAGACACTGAAGTAAAGTTTCATCATAATCCACACCGGGTATTTGATGAAAAACTTTTACTACAAGTCTAGCTTTATTAGTTTAATATCTTTCCATTTGCACTGATCTCAAAAGATCTGCTTGCTCCATATGGGTTTTACCCTTTCAGGAGCATCCAACAAAGTCCATACTTTGTTGTAGTGCATGGAGTCCAATTTGGATAACTCGGCATCCATCCATCAGTCGGAAGTCACCATTTCCTATGGCCTGCTGATATAGTAGGGTCATCATCACATTATGCAAGCCTTCCTGTCACCGTCTACGAGGGAACCGAAGTATCTCTCAGGTTGCTGAAGTCACCTACTAAATCTACGGAATGGGTAACGTTTGTCAGGGTCGATTGAATCTCCAGGTTTTACTAAATCTTCAGTAACCGTTTGTGGTTCTAGAATCACTTCCAGTTCTACCATACTCCTACTAATTTCTTTTACAAGAAATTCCTTTTCTAAAAAGGTGGGGTGTCGAGAACAAAACAACTTTTGAACCCGAAAACGGTAGAAGTTAAACCCTTGCTAAAGCTTGGGATAACCCACAAACTTCCTATTAACGAAACATACCATGTGTTAGTCCGGATTCTATTTTTAAGTATAAACCAGATAACTCCATATCTTAGTAACTAAAGATATGTTCTATATCACATATAGAATCATATGCACTAATTTAGATGGAATAATCTTCAATTGGTATGCTATTTTTCGAGTGCATATCCCTTAATGAAAAAGGTCACTCAGCATTACTCATCAAGAAGCGAACTCTCGGATGAGTAATCTGAGAGAGGTTCAAATTCTCGATAACGGAATAACTAGCATAAGTATCCTCATCTTTGAACACTTAGAAGAATCTTGATACTTCCAATATTTGGTTCTCTACTTTATTCTTATATCCCATAAACTTCTCAAAATATTTAGACTTTGCATTTTAACAAGAATGTGTGTCTAAAACCAGAGAACTCAGAGGAAAACATAATGAAGTATGAGTACCATCCCCTTGTCCATGTGGACACCGGACAACATACATCACTATGTATAAGTCCTGTGGGTTCATCAACTCATACTCTATATGTTGTAATTTGAAAACTTGTATTTTGGTTAAGAATATATATATATATATATATATATATATATATATATCCTGTTATTCAATGCACCTTGCCCAATTATCAAATGATAAAAGCAAATGTTCATAACATGTTTTTCAAAATTTATATCCCACTTTATCAAATAAAGAGACAGATATATCAGTTTTTTAAAAATTGGTGCATTATAAAGGTTATTCAAAACCAAAAGTTTGCTGATAGGTAAAACCAGGTGATTTCCCCAATAACAACAATTGCTCTGATTTCCGACATTAAGGAACAATTACCTTTCCTAATACTCTAATCATTCTCAACATCTGTAACAACTTACAGATGTGGGATATTAATCCAGTATCTATATACCCGGGAGTCAGAGTTAATTGGAAAACAGTTTTTGATTACAATCACATAGAATACATGAAATATCAAAATATTTCAAAGGGTGGTCGGGTATTCCTAATAACGCCTCTTTTAATGCCGAAGGTCATAATAGTAGTTGCATTTTTCTTTTCGATCACTTCGACCCCTTTTGATGTCTCTCCATCTTACCTTCTGTATACTGAACTTATACTAGTTAGTTTTTTTCTTACCTTTCCTTTTAGCTCCTGCATCGAGATTGGAAGAAGACTATCTAACAAGAGTAACCGGTATATTCTCCTTATTTAACGAGATCTTAAACATGAGATAAGGTGGAGAGGAGAGACAAATGAATTGTATCATATACAATTCACTTTCTCCAGAACCAGCGGCCTTCCTCTACTGAAACACTTTCTCCGAATTCGTATGTAACTATACGAGATGACCTTCCATGCAATATGGATCTCTGTATCAGATACAGAGTGTTCTGGAGAGTAAAAAAAGGGCAAATGAGAAGGGTAAGGACATATGCGACTATGTCGTGAAATAGGGCAATCATGACATAACAAAACCGTTGATTGTAAAAAGGTTCGGTTAGCTTGGTTTACGAGTTTTAGTTTAAGGGCAGTCATGGGTCGCTGCAAAAAAGAAAGAGAAAAGAAACACTCAGCGTGCACTCTATCCTAAATTAGATTGGTTAATTAATTTATCTAATCCGGTCTCCCACTATTTTGTCAAATTCTCTTTCTAACCCTAAAAGGAGCACTAGCCGGGATCATTTATAGAAAATCTCCCGAGAATAATTATTACTTGCAGTAGGAATCGAGGCCCAAACTATCACGGAGTGGTAACCTTGGCAAGGTGAACAAGTCACCCAACACCATAAAAGGTATGCAATCTCATTGCAAGTTTCAACACTTGAAACTCCCGATATTTATTTTTACCCCTAACGGCTTATGACCTTAACTATGGTCAACAAATCATAAGTCGCTAGTCAAGTTCAACCCGTAATTTCGTGACTGTTTTAGACCTACCCGCACGACCCTTAACTATGGTCAACAAAGTCGTACCACTATCCTAACCAATCGCATCATATGCAAACAGGAAGATATCACATAGCTACCGTACACTACGCCTTAACTATGGTCAACAAACGCAGCATGAATACTAAGTACTCTGCTTTCTGAAATGACAGAGTGCTATGGCTGGTTTTTAAGAAAACCTTTAACATAATGAACTTGATCTCATCATAGGAACCGAATGGTTTTGCAAATTTATAGTTACGTAAACAATTGCTTAAATGCGGATTCCCTGTGAAAGGATCGGGGCTCTTACCTCATTGAATAAGGTGCGGGATATTCCTAACTGAATGCCATTGTGCAAAGCAATAGGATAAGGCTATTCAATTTGCAAACTTACGGTAACACAATCTTTTACCAAAGAGGTCACTCCCTGTAAAGGGATCTATGATTTTTCCTCGTCGAATGAGGTGCAAGATATTCCTAACTGAATACCTCAATGCAAAGCCAAGGAATCGACCATAACACCAATATCTAATATTTGATTTCTACAATGTATTTTAGGTTTATTTAACCTTGCATTAATCCTATTAACGCAATCCCATCATTGAGATAATCTCATTATCTAGTATCTTTTCACACAATCATAGAAAAATATGAAAAGAAAAATAGAATGCACATATACTGTAATATTTCAGAAATATAAAATATTATTTTTGGAAATTTAATATTAAAATAATATATTTCGCGAAAACTATTCGATTTGCGAATAGGGATTTTTTTCGTAAAATGGTATAAGTATATACCAATATTTGGAAATTTATCGGAGATTAAAATGATTTATTTATTTTAATGATATTTATCGGATTTTGGATAAAATCCGTGTTTTTATATTTTTCATGATTTTGCACCATGTCATGTGCATGTTTGTATATGTGTGTTTGTGAGTTTTGTGAGATAGAGAATGAGAAAAGGAAATGAAAAGGAAAAGAAAAGAAAAGGAAATGAATTGAGTATGAATGAAATATGAAGTTGATGCCATGAGATATTTTGTAAGTAAAACAAAATAGATATTTGTGAAGAGGGTGAGAATAAGAGAGAGTAAGGATGGGAGAGAAGGGGGGCTGCCATTCATTCATCTCCTCGTTTGTTTCTTCATCTTCTCCACCTCAATTTCCTTCCACCTTCACCCCCACATATCATCTCCAATCTTTCACCAAACCCCTATACCCCTTTCATTAAAAACATGCACAGCCTCATCCTCAACATATTGGACCAACCAAGTTTAGATTTTGAAGACTTGGGCAATTCAAGAAGTTCTTTGGTTGATATTAAGGTAATCCTTTCACCTTAATTTAGAGTTTGTGTTATATATCCTAATTTAGTTAGAAATCGGTATAAATAGGTTATGTGATCTTGGAAAATTATAAGTTGTTGTTAAATGATAAGTTGAGGTGTAGTGAATGTTTACAAGACTTTAGAAATGATTCCCTGGCCATGACCTGAGACATAAACCCAAAATACGAACTTTGAAATTTGCTGATATCGTATTTTGTGTGATTTGTGTTAGGATTTTGAGATCTGCTTTGACTCGGATGACCTGAAAAATATTTAGCAATTATAGAGAGACGTGCAGGCAATCAGGAACCTACCCTAGAAACCCGAGCCCATATCATCTTGTTCAGGCCACAGATTTATTGGGATTTGGCTGCAATTTGCGGCCAAGTTGTGGTGGAAATGTGTGATTTTTGGTCTGTGGTATTGTTATCCTATATCTAGAGCAACCAGATGTGCAGAATTGGCTAATTTTACCTGAGTCAAAATCTGGAGGTGTTTTCCCTTATTGCTAATTTAGTTTTATGCGGTTTCTAAAACTTGGTTTTGTATTTGAGTTGGGATTCCGTCGTTGGACGTTTATACGTCAACGGACGAGGGTTGTTTGGTTGGTTTTGCATGAGCAGGCTATAGGTTCTAACATATGAGCGCACCGCGTACCTTATTGGATTTCGGAACTTGATGTTAATAGTTTTGTGATTTCGTATTGATTGTAGGTACCTTCGCGTGGATTCCGAGAAGACGAAGCACATCAACTACGACTAAGCAAGGGGTTTAGCAGGTGAGTAGATTTATATCTACGGGGGAAGTCGGGTGGATGGCGTATAGCAACCCCGAAAACATTGATATGGAAGATCGTTTGATTTTTATTATATCCTGATAAATGATATGCGACGGACATGATTATAGGATTTACAAACGATAATATGATAGAAGTTGACACTAATAAACATATTGACATATGAGAATATGAAATGAGAAGTGAATCATGATAGGTATGAATTGAAAAAGAACAAGTATGACGTTTATATAATGTGATGCAAGATATTAATGTGATGAACGAGTATACGATGTGATATGATGACTTAGTGTGATATGTCGTTATATGGATGCGAGTCGATATGAGATTGTTGATACCTTTGTCGGTCCCACGATATGAGATTGATATATATGTGACCTGGGATATAGGTATACAGATATATAATGTTGTGAAACATGAGTGATTTGCCGTACGAGACGTTAGGTCTGTACCCTCAGTGTCATATAGGTTGATGGGATCCCTGATGGTTTAATGCCATCGTACGATGATTTACCGTACGTGATGAGTTTTATGATGATTGATCCATACTCTTGACTAGAGGATGTCGTACGATGGATTATAACGTACGTGATGTTGTGAGGCTGGATGCCGATTGATAGATTCACCGACTCGGTCTTGTTTGATACGTATATCTTATAGCATTTAGCCGACGATTTACTTTATGCTACATTCATGTTATTCTCATTTCATTGCATATACCTGTGCTAGTATACCTACACCATTATCGATGATGCGTATGTTACACCTACACAGATTGGCCGGCTCACACACTTCATCATCGATAATTGCTATGTCACTTACACAGTAGAATTGCTGCATCATTATACTATGTTTCCTGATATACTTGTTATGCTCACATCATTATGCTATGTTGCATGATATACTTGCTATTCTCACATTACTATGCTATGTTGCATGATTTACTTGCTATGTTCACCTTTATATGATGTTGCGTTGGACTTTTGGAGAAATTGGGAACCGCATGGTATATTTAATAACTTGATGCATTTAAATAGTGGATTTTCCCTTAATATGCTCATATTACTATTCTATGTTGCATACCTCATATTACATGGATTTACGCATTGAGATGTGGATTTCTTGTGATTTTCTGGATTTGAGAACCGCGGGGATATTTCAAGAAATGTGTATTGTTTTGAAAACCCGATTTCTCTTGATATGATATTTCAGTGTGTCCACTATGAGTTTTCTCGGTTCTGAGATTGGCATGTGAAACCCGATTCGAGGAATGGAAGAACCGTCTGCGGGTACATGGTGGGCCCGGAGGTACCCCGGGGCAAGAAGACTCGTATTGTAGGCGGTGAGCCCGAGGCAAGGGAGTACTACCTTACCGGTGATTGTATAGAGCTCAGCGGATATCTGGAGGATACCGACCGGAGTCGAGAGATGGATATGGGCCGATCCGGACTGACGGAGCCCGAGAGAGATATGAGGATTTACGTGTCGATGTTGGACATGGGTTTCATGATGTTTCGAGTGTCGATGTTGGACACTCAGGTTCCATGATTTTGATGTGTCGTTGCTGGACACACGTTGATTGATATCCTCATATTCACATGCATATGCTTTCATGATATTTGCATGCATGTTGTTGTTGTGTCACTGGTTGACACGTGGATGCGATCCACATGCATACAGGCATTGATTATATGGTTGGATGATATCCACTTGCTAATAGGCATTGATTATATTGTTGGTACATATGCAGATACGGTCATCCTAGATATCATAGTATTACCTTTATGATATAGTTGACCTAGGAATCATTGTTTATTTCGATTTCTACCTGATAATGTTTTCTACTCACGAGTAGGCAACTCACCCCCATTGTGCCACAGTTCTTGCAGGTTGACTGCATGGATCAGTAGCGACATCGCTGGCACACAGCTGTTTTCGGATGATTTGCTTTGGTAGATGGTACATGTTGGATCGTGCCACTCTCGTATTATTATTCCTGTTGTATCTAGTTAACTCCATCAAATCAGAAACTAGTATTTGTATAAGTGGTAAGACTTGTAGTTGCGAGACTTGAGCGATGGGTTATATGTTCGCTTGGTCGGTTTGATGTCTTGCTTTACATTATTCTTTGTGTTGATCTTCGTCGTTGGGTGTCGTATACTTATATTCTGTCTTGCGTGGTTGTGACCCCACCGATTGGCGAAAAGCTAGCTCCCGCTTGGAGATGCCTATATATTGTTGTATATCTGTTTGGATCAAAATATATGAGGGAGGTGCTGCCTGAAATTTTAAAAGACAAAACATGATTCATTATACCTTTATTTCAAACTTCACCTCTTCTATTTTTTTAAAAAGGTTTAGATTTATGGGTTTCGGCTTACTTAATTTACATTGCGCCTTTGGACGTTGCGTGATTTAAGTGCCGGTCACGAACTAAATTCGGGTCGTGACATATACGCCATCCACATTCGCCCCGGGGCCCCGGGTCTTCACTGTAAGGTTACTTAACTTACGGCAGGGCGGGAGCAAGGCTAGCACGGGTGCAAAACGTATATAGCATTTATTTATATATCATATATATCACTATATATATATATCATCGCAGGCAGATAATCAACATCACAGGAATGCGGTAAATATCATCACATGCTGGTAAACACATTACAGGCATGCAATGAACATCACATAATATGAAAAAGAGGATATACTAGGAATAACGCGTTTCAATTTGAGCTAGTCATGAAACACGAAATTCCACGGTTGTGTGAATAGCCCATACATTTTCGATCCTCGGCCCCTATGAGCTCGGCAAACCACCCATCAATCCTAGTATGAGGCAACCCGCACTCAATATCATGAGTGGGCCACCTATCGCTATATAGAACCCAGTAACTCGGGTGCTCCTCCGTGGGTCATACCTAACCCCCTACAAGCACGGAAAACCACCCGCCAATTCTAGAATAGGGTAACCTGGATCTCAACTCCTTGAGATTGTTACCCGCTGTATTCTAGAATTCGGTGATCCATGCACTTCTCTGCGGGGTATCCAAGTACATGAATCGAAAAATATATACATCAAGTGGCGACATCAATCTCAACCCGGAAGTGTCCTAATGAAAAAATATACAACAATTGGTAACGACGACCACAATTCGGCCGCTCATCCCAAAATAAAGAAATACATATATAACAAAAATGCAAGTATCTCACAAGAGGGGCTATTCACCACGAAGATCCGATAAACCATAACAGAACATCAAGAATCATAATATCATAATATCGCAAACAACTAAATGCGCAACCCCGTCGGATTGATCGCATCAATTCTGTGACGTTAAACACAGCATATCACATATGCAATCAAACTAACTCAATTGAACACATGGTCGAGCTAATTTGAAGCCGCAACAAACTATATCACAAACTACAGAATTGCAAACTTGAAATTACAAGAATCGAATTTCAAATTCATTTCGGTGCCAAAAACCTTCTCATTTCTTGCAAATTTCGAATCATAAATGACCCAAAAAGTACCCGAAACTCCGGAGGGGCTTGGGCACGACCCGTGGGGCATCGGGGAGCTTTAGGTGGGGGCCCCAATGTCACGACACGAAATTTGGCATGTGACGGCCCTAATACTACGTAACGTCTACAGGCGTAACGCAGTAAAAGAAAACCAAAACCCAGAAATCTAAACCAATGAAAGACAAGAAAAGATAAGAAACATTTTTAAAAGTCTTTGAAATCACAACCCAAATTTTTTAAAAGTCTAACTTTCTTTCTTTAAAATTTTGGCAGCACCTCCTATGTAAAAACTAGCCCCAAAAATGGGTACAACAAAAATATAAATAAAGCATCCCCAAACGGGAGCAAATACACGCCCAAAGGCAGAAAACAACCACCACAACAAATATACGACGCCGTAGCGAAGAAATAAAAGACGATAGAAAGGAAACTGTATAAAAGACAACAAGTCACAAATAATATATAATAACGTCATCACCAAGTCTCTAAGCCAACAAGAAATTATAGTAGATGGAGAGTACAAGGATACAACGAATATACAATACAACCATACGGATAACCACAAACCCACCTAAGCAAAACTGTACACTATGAGCTGAAGCGGTATCCGCAGCAAAAGATGATCAGATAGATGAATAGCCTGCCTCTGTTAGTTATATGTATGCCCTAGAGGCCATTACTGTACATTGGATGTATATTGTAGTGGATGCTGGGACATATATAGGTAGGACTTTCTTGCTCGACATGATAGTACGCTATCTGGTTGCTCTTTATCTTAACATGTATACTTTCTGTCTCTCTGTTACATGTTGATAAAGCCCTTAGGATGTGTACTCGACTTCCAGGACTGTGATGCAGATCATACTAGTGGGGCCTGGATAGTCCATGAGTACATCCTTCAATGTTTCTGGTCGAGGGAATATCGAGACGGGGCATCGATATTCCAGAGTAGACTAGCGCATATCTTCTCAACCCATGCGATGGGCGATGGATGATCCCATATCCATTGATGTTTGACATCGAAGATGGTATGCGGGTGCTCAGTGGAGACTGGGTACACTGAACGGACTCGCCGAGAACTCCCAGATGGTATTATACCTCACGTCAGATGGCAGTTCTCTGGTGACACTGGTACAGCTTAGTCTGTTGACCCGAGATCGTCATAGAGTCTTGTGTGTCTCCCACTGTGCTTTGATTTCCACCCTACCACGGCTCTACTGAGTTGTGCAAACAGGTGGTTTTTGGGTACAGTCCCGATTCACATGGAGGCAATGAGCGATAGGAGGGGATTCGTCTCTTCCGGTATTGGGGGTTGATGTTGTGCTATGCTCGACTGGCCATAACAGGAAATCCCTGGCCAGGGTTGCAGTGATATACTGGTAAGAGTTATCAGTAGTTTCATGAATGTTATGGACCTTACGTCGGCATGACTTATCGAGCTATTGGGGTTTGACGTTTACCACCCCTAGGCGAGATATGCGACATATCAGACGAACAGACCGGACTATACGGTAGTGTTACTGGTTGGATTCACTAGAGTGTGAGCGGGCTTGCTCGTCGATCTTCTGATCGCTCAATACCTGGGTGGCCGTTACGTTTAGCAGACCGCTTGCGGCTTGTGGGTGTTTGATATGATCATCACCTGCTGCCGGCGTATTGACGAGTCTTTAGAGTCCTACACAGAGGTTTCCTGGCTCAAGCGAAACGAAATAGGAGCGCATATGAGATATGTGCGGGACCGAGAATAATGCGTGTATGTGATACCATATTTCATTCTCGCGATGAATGTATCGATTGGTTGTATGCGATATAACCTAGTTATCGAATCAAGTATTGAATTCGATAAGCCGATACATAGGATACTAGTCGGTTATATGCGATATGACCGGATCGTTAAATCAAGTGTTGATTTAATGATTTAATGTATAATTATATATTTGATATATTACTTTGCATTAACTAGTATCGGTTCACTTTAAATAGATTTTCTCGCTCGGGTGTGCGCATTGCATATGCGATATGATTTTGTGCACATGCTTGTATCATGTTTGATGATACATGCCCTTTTAATTAAGTGTATAGAATTAAACCTTGGTTAATGGAATGGTTAGGGTTTACTATTTGCTTATTCATTTTATTCATTTATTTATTAATCTTTTTCTTATTGGAAAAAGGAAATGAAATGATAAAATGGTGGCATTTCTTTTATTCATTCATGAAGCTTCATGAATGCTTTGACTTGATGACCATTTTGTTTTTAGCTTAACCCTAACCATTGCATTAAACCATGATTAGTTCTCTACACTTAACTATGGTCATGTTATGATAAGGATTGATTATTCTTTTCTTTTTTAATTAACTTATCATAACATAATTCTTCTTCTTCTTCCTTTCTTCACTTGAAGAAAGCAAGCTCCATCAATGGTGATTGATAGAAATGAGTGAGAAATCCAATTCTAAAGTCTACCCACTTCCTATTTCTTCATCCTCTACCTCTTGCCAAGTAGTAGAGTGTGTTTTCTTCACAAGTTTCTTGACTTGGTGAAGTCGGAGCTTGATTTAGCGATGCCTCGACGTAGATCATCTTCGGCATGGACATCGACGACCTAGCTCGCCATTTCTCCAACGAAGCCGACGCTAGAGTCCGGGAATTAATTTGGACAGCGAGGGGTCTTCGTTACGGAGCTATGGAGGTGGAGCACCGGATCTACAAAGGTTGTAGTCACTTTCCTTTAGATACATTTCCATTTACTTGCTTGTTTCGCCTAGATATCTAGTAAACGATCCGTATTAGGGTTTGTGGGCACCCATAAAATTTGATTTGTGCATGTTTGATCACTTGTGAGACCTCACTAGGGTGCCTAGGAACCCTACAGCCTCGACTACTCTGGGGAACACCCTGCAAACAACTGTGGCACAACGGTGGTGAGTTGCCAACTCGTGAATAATAAATAACATATGCAGGTAATCGCAAGTATGCACGTACAACGTGAATCTAACATATGCAATTAATAGCAATAAAAGGTCATATCAATGCAATAATCATGAAAAGTATACTAGCAGGTACAACTATTACATGAAGCAATAATAATATGACAATCGGTATGCAATAATCATGCACTAATGATATGAAAATGTATATATGCGACAATCATGAAAGGTACACCAACAGGTACAACTACACATGAAGCAATGCATATAATAAAGGTATATAAATGCAACAGTCATGAAAGGTACTCTAACAGGTATTACTAATACATGAAGCAGTGCATAATAATAAATGTGGAGTATGGAAAGAAATATGTCATTTCCACGGAATCCTAACAACGGGGTAGGATCACAATCCATCAAGACAATCTAAATCCCAATTTTCTCAAATTAGCCCCCAAATTGGCTCTCATATCATATAAGTCTCACAAATCCTTAATGTACAATCTCGAATAAATCTCCTATATCCTGAATGTACAAAATCAAGTAAATATCATATATCCTTTATGTACAATATCAAGTAATTGTCATATGTCCTAAATCCAATATCAAGTGATTCTCTTATAACCTAGGTTTATTTGCATGAATAAATATGATGAAGTATATGAATTGATATCGATACACATATATTAGCGTCCCATTCCACTAATATTGGTGTAAAGGCATATATAACAGCGTCCCATTCCACTGTTATATATACATAGGAGTAAAAAGAAATATCATGAAACCAATGTGTCAAGCATCGACACAGAAATGCTGATCTATCAGGTGCTGTCACCAAGACTGGCACCCTGATAGGTACGTATCATACGCTATACCAAAAGCTCGAGTGCCTAGCTCTGACCCTCGCCTTTCGACGTATCTGTAGGGTGTTTTTCGTCACCCCATTGAGATGGGGAATACGCGCGTGCTTGTCAGGCGTACTACAGATTCCCCCTGCCTGGGGTAGGCCGGGGTTTATTGATTGTGGGGATCCGAATCTCCGGCAGCCGCGGACTAAGCTGTCGTTAATTACCCCACGCCTTTGGGGCGAGGGAACCTCCGATTAACGGGTTAAACTGGTCATGCGAACTCAATGTGCGGTGTGCGTGTGTTGTGTTTTGAAAGGGGGGTTTTGGATATATCGGGGGGCCCGCAGAGTTTTTACGGGGGTCCCGCTGCCCGGATAGCGGGCTAGGGGTCAAGGGGGCTAGCAGCCCCCTTACGGGGTGCGGGGCAGCGCCCCGTTAGAAATTTTTTTCTAACAGGGACAGTGTCATGGTGTATGTGTGTGTGCACATATGTATGCATATGTATATATATATATATATATGTATATATGTATATATATATATATATATAAAAGAAAGAGGGGGGAAAGACATCCAAAGGATGCGTGGGGGCAGCACCTTGGGCGTTGTGCACCCAGGTGCGGTGCGCTCAGGCGCTAGAGTGCCACGTGTCGGCACATGGGCGCTCTGCGCTTGAGCGCTGGGCGCTTGAGCGCAAGCGCGCCACGTGTCGGCAAGTGGGTGCTTTGCGCTTCAGCGCCTGACGCTCGAGTGCAAGTGCGCCATGTGTCGGCACGAGGGTGACTTGCGCTTGAGCGCTGGGCGCTTGAGCGCAAGCGCGCCACGTGTCGCCACGGAGGCGACTTGCGCCTGAGCGCAAGCGCGCCACGTGTCGGCACTGGGGCGACTTGCGCCTGAGCGCTCGCGCTTGAGCGCAAGCACGCCACGTGTCGGCATCGGGACGACTTGCGCTCGTGCGCTTGTGCTTGAGTGCAAACGCGCCACGTGTCGGCACCGGAGCGACTTGCGCTCGAGAGCTTGCGCTCGAGCGCAAGCGCGCCACATGTCGGCACGCGGGCGTTCTGCGCCTGAGCGCCGGTGAGAAAAAGAGGCTTTTAGCCTAAAAAAAATTTCTCGGAAGAGAAATCAGAGAGGAGTTGGACTCCTGAGTGTTTTTTTTTTGGGTTTAGTGAAAGGGGTTCTTCTTCTTCCTCCTCTGTTAGCTGGATCTTGAAGATCAAGAGATGTGAGATCTCAAAAATCTCTCCTTTTTGGGATATAAAGACAGATCCAAGTTCCCCTTTGTAGGTTTGGTGGTGAAAAACTATTTTGTTTTTGAAAAGGAAGAGTAAAACTCTTGATTTAATTCAGAAGAAAGAAGAAGGTTTGAGAACTTCATAAAAGAGAAAGAAACACAAACCCCTGGTTTTTTTGAGAGAAGGAAAAGTGTATGCTTTATTCATCATCATGTTGCCTTATATAGGCTTATATATTTACATATAGCCCTTTGGGCTTTACAAAAATGGCATTTTAACCATCCCATGGCGCATGTGCCATTTCATTTTTGCACATAAGCCATTGGCTTACAAAATATTGGCTTTATGCCCATTTTATTTACATTCATGCATAAAAAATTACATAAAAATTATTTATTACATGATTTTGTTATTGGCATGGGGAGGCTGGCTATGGGCTCGACTTGGGCATAGGCCCGCTTGACCTGGGCTTAGGCCCACCTGGCTTGGGGTTGACTTTGATTTTGACTTGGTCAACCGCGGTGTAAATTTTTACCCTAACAAATTGCCCCCCATTAATAAATGCACACAGCATGTGGGTCGTGTGCAGGAAATTGATGGATCTTCTTTTGGGTGGAGGCGACTTGCTTTGGTTCCCACTTTTTGGGATGCACTGCCCTTTTTACGACATGGACGGTCGGCGCTTGACGCGTCTCCGAGATAGAGTGTTCGTGGTAGACGTTTCCCTAGCCCGGAGTGATTTCGTTGACATGCCCCCGGCGCGGAGTGTCGCTGGTCGACGTTTCCCCGAGGCGGAGTATCGGCTGGTTGACGTATCCCCGAGATGGAGTGTCTGCTTGACGTTTCCCTGAGACGGAGTGTCGCTGGTTGACGTGTCCCCGGCACGGAGTCTCTCCTGGTTGACGTGTCCCCGAGATGGAGTGTCTGCTTGACGTTTTCCCGAGACAGAGCGTCGCTGGTCGACGTGTCCCCGGCGCGGAGTGTCTGCTGGTTGACGTATCCCCGAGATGGAGTGTCGCTGTTGGACGTTTCTCTGATGCGGAGTGTCTGTGTTGGACGTTTCCCGATGCAGAGTGTCTGTGTTGGACGTTTCCCCGATGCAGAGTATCACTGGTTGACGTGTCCCCGGCACGGAGTGTCTGCTTGACGTTTCCCCGGCACAGAGTGTCGCTGATCGACTTTTCCCTGGCGCGGAGTGTCGCTGGTTGACTTTTCCCCGGCACGGAGTGTCGCTGATCGAATTTTCCCCGGCACGAGTGTCGCGGGTTGACTTTTCCTAGGCACGGAGTGTCGCTGATCGACTTTTCCCCGGTGCGGAGTGTCGGGTTGACTTTTTCCCGGCACGGAGTGTCGCTGATCGACTTTTCCCCGGCACGGAGTGTCGGTGGTTGACTTTACCCCGGCATGGAGTGTCGCTGGTCGACTTTTCCCCGGCGCGGAGTGTCGTGGGTTGACTTTTCCCCGACACGGAGTGTCGCTGATCGACTTTTCCCCGGCGCGGAGTGTCGCTGGTTGACTTTTCCCCGGCACGGAGTGTCGCTGATGGACTTTTCCCCGGCGTGGAGTGTCGGTGTTTGACTTTTCCCCGGCACGGAGTGTCGCTGATCGACTTTTCCCCGGCGCGGAGTGTCGCGGGTTGACTTTTCCCGGCACGGAGTGTCGCTCATCGACTTTTCCCCGGCGCGGAGTGTCGGTGGTTGACTTTTCCCCGGCACGGAGTGTCGCTGATCGACTTTTCCCCGGCGTGGAGTGTCGCTGATCGACTTTTCCCCGGCGTGGAGTGTCGCGGGTTGACTTTTCCCCGGCGCGGAGTGTCGCGGGTTGACTTTTCCCCGGCGCGGAGTGTCGCGGGTTGACTTTTCCCCGGCACGGAGTGTCGCTGATCGACTTTTCCCGGGCGCGGAGTGTCGGGTTGACTATTCCCCGGCACGGAGTGTCGCTGATCGACTTTTCCCCGGCGCGGAGTGTCGCTGGTTGACGCAGAGGTCGATGTTGGAATTGGTTGGTTTGATTTGTTTGATTTGAGTCGATGTCAGCATCGCTACACTGGAATATGGTACCAGGAGCGAATCATCATCCGTCTTTGAGAGGATTTAGGAATTGGGGTTTTTGTTTGGCATCTGCATTGCTGCACTGGAATAATGCCAGGAGCAACTCATCATTTTCCCCGAGAGGATTAGGGAATTAGATTTTCTTTTTGTTTGGCATCAGCATCGCTACACTAGGATATGGTACCAGGAGCGAATCATCATTTGCATTTGCTTATTAGGGAACGATGGCATAGGAGACAGGTTTTAGATCCCTATCACCTAAGACTTTCAATTT
Organism: Agapanthus africanus; assembly: GCA_030015575.1. Classification (NCBI taxonomy): domain Eukaryota; kingdom Viridiplantae; phylum Streptophyta; class Magnoliopsida; order Asparagales; family Amaryllidaceae; genus Agapanthus; species Agapanthus africanus. Next base: position 269,036,790 of record CM057339.1, read on the forward strand.
TGTGAGCCATAAGGGTCTCACAAAGCATTTTATCCCTACGGGTCGTAAGGATCCCGTAAGTGTATTTTCTCCTTAGGAGTCGTGGGGACTCCCAAGTGTATTGCTCCTTTGTGAGTCGTAAGGATCTCACGCGGGAATTTTCTCCTCACAAAGTCGAGAGGACTTTGCGAGTGCATTTCATCTCTTTTTTACGAGTGTGCGCCCTTTCGGGTTTTCACAAACTCGCCGGCAGTCCTGCTGTTTTTACTTAAGGAGCCCTTTCGGGTTTTCATCCGTGCCCATTTTGCTTGTAGACATGCCTTTTTTATTTCTATTCTTTTTTTTATTTTTGGTGGGACTTTGAATGTTGTCTCACCGGTAGGACTTGGAAGGGACTGGGATTGTTTTACGCCCGTGGATTGTATACGGTTTTGCAAGATATATGATCCAGACCGTAGGGCCAAAAACATTTTGGGTCTTTGTTGGCGTCTGCATCGCTGCACTGGAATATGGTACCAGGAGCGACTCATCATTTGCCGTTGGGATTTGGAATTTGGCTGGCGTCTGCATCGCTGCACTGGAATATGGTATCAGGAGCAACTCATCATTCGCCACTTGGGGATTGGGGAGCGATGGCTTAGGAGACAGGTTCAGATCCCTATCTCCTAAGGCTTTTCAATTTTATGGGCCGTGAGGGTCCCATAAAAGAATTTTCTCCCTCGGAGTCGTAAGGATCCCGCTGGTGTATTTTCTCCTTAGGAGTCGTGAGGATTCCAAAGTGTGTTTTTCCTTTGTGAGTCGTAAGGATCCTACAAAGGTTTGTTGTCCTCATGTATCGTGAGGACACATGAGTGGATTTCCCTCGTTCCCAGTTTAATGACTTAGAGGTCGACTGTTTCCAGTTTAACGACTTAGCGGTCATCTGTTTCCAGTTTAACGACTTAGTGGTCATCTGTTTCCAGTTTAATGACTTGGTGGTCATCTGTTTCCAGTTTAGAGACTTAGAGGTCTACTGTTTCCAGTTTAACGACTTAGAGGTCATCTGTTTCCAGTTTAACGACTTAGAGGTCATCTGTTTCCAGTTTAACGACTTGGTGGTCATCTGTTTCCAGTTTAACGACTTGGAGGTCATCTGTTTCCAGTTTAAAGACTTCGGGGTCTATGGTGCCCAGTTTAACGACTTAGCGGTCATCTGTTTCCAATTTAAAGACTTGGTGGTCATCTGTTTCCAGTTTAACGACTTGGTGGTCATCTGTTTCCAGTTTAACGACTTCATGGTCATCTGTTTCCAGTTTAGAGACTTAGAGGTCTATTGTTTCCAGTTTAACGACTTAGAGGTCATCTGTTTCCAGTTTAACGACATAGAGGTCATCTGTTTCCAGTTTAACGACTTGGTGGTCATCTGTTTCCAGTTTAACGACTTGGAGGTCATCTGTATCCAGTTTAACGACTTGGTGGTCATCTGTTTCCAGTTTAGAGACTTAGAGGTCTACTATTTCTAGTTTAACGACGTAGAGGTCATCTGTTTCCAGTTTAACGACTTAGAGGTCATCTGTTTCCAGTTTAACGACTTAGTGGTCATCTATATCCAGTTTAACAACATAGAGGTCGTCTGTTTCCAGTTTAGCGACTTGAAGGTCGTCTGTTTCCAGTTTAACGACTTGGTGGTCATCTGTTTCCAGTTTAACGACGTAGAGGTCCTCTGTTTCCAGTTTAACGACTTAGAGGTCATCTGTTTCCAGTTTAACGACTTGGAGGTAATCTGTTTCCAGTTTAAAGACTTAGAGGTCTAAGGATGGCGAGCTTGGAATTTTGGGGTAGGGGCCGGCATCAGCGTTGCTAACACTGAAGCAGAGGTGCCAGGAGCAATTCATCATTTGCCTACTCCTGTTGGCGGAGCGATGGCTTAGGAGACGGGTTTAGGTCCCTGTCGCCTAAGGCTTTTCAATTTTATGGGCCATGAGGGTCTCATAAAAGCAATTTCTCCCTGCGAGTCATGAGGATCCCGCAGGTGTACTTTCTCCTTAGGAGTCGTGAAGACTCCTAAGTGTGTTTTCCCTTTGTGAGTCATAAGGATCCCACAAAGGTTTGTTCTCCTCATGTATCGTGAGGACACATGAGTGGGTCTTCTCAATGGAGCATAATTCCAAAAGCGGAGACCAGCCGCGTAGCTGGTGATTTTGGTGGGGCATGGGTATGCTGAGAATTATTTGAGCCCGTGGATTGTATACGGTGGTCAATTTGGGGACTAACCGTAGGGCCGGACAAATTTCGGGAAACCGGATTGTGGTTGGCGTCTGCATCGCTGCACTGGAATATGGTACCAGGAGCGACTCATCATTCGCCCTTTTTTTTTGTTTTACCGCGATTGCTCTATCATTTCAGCTTTTCTTATCGCGAAGATCGTGATTGCCCTATCGTTTCGGCTTTTATTCGCGGTTGTCCTATCATTTCAGCTTTATTTTCATTTTTATTTTACTCGCTGATTTTTATTGCGAGTTGCCCCATCATTTCGGCTTTTCTTTATTTTTCTTTTATTTACACATTTTTGTTTATTTATACATATATATATTTTTACATTCCCAGTTTAACGACTTAGAGGTCGATTATTCCCAGTTTAATGACATGGTGGTCGATTATTCTTAGTTTAACGACGTGGTGGTCGGCCGGTGTTCCCAGTTTAATGACGTGGTGGTCCTTTTTGCTTATCCCAGCTCCTTGAACTTTGATCTTGACGGAGCTGTGTTGATGACCTAGCTCTGTGTCTTGCCGATACATCCGAGGATTGTGAGGTTTTTCCAAGCTTATATTGGTCCTCTGCCCAATTTTGAAAATATAGCAATCTTCGATGGTATGACCTACCACTCTATGATATGGGCAGTATATGGGATTGCCGGTCATGTTCATTTCCTGTGGCCTCTTTGGAACAGGAAGTTGCAGACCGTTGTTCAAGGCGTCCATAAATATTTTGCGGACTTCATCCCTCCTGAAGGAGTATACCTTCTTCTTTCTCTCCATTGGAGTAGGTGCCTTTACTGATGCTGGTCCTCGAGGCACATGTCTGGGAGGATTAGGTTCCCGAAAGGCTTCGATCTCCATTTGCATGAAATCGGCGATCGTAGCTTGACTGTTTGCTAACACGCCTTTAGACAGTTCTATCTCTCCCATCTTGTATTGCCTTTCGACCCAATCTTTGAAGACGAAGCAGTCCTCAATGGCATGACCTATCACCCTGTGATAGGGGCAATATTTTGGGTCGTCGTTCATATTCTCTTCTTACGGTCTCTTTGATTCTGGCAGTTGTAGACCGTTTCTTAGGGCGTCCCTGAATATCTTGTGAACCTTTTCCCTCTTGATGGAATAGACCTTTTCCAGCTTCTCTTTCAGAGGCGATTCCTCCCCTCCCGGCGTATGTATCGGAGGGACTGGAGGCTGATTGCAGCCAATTTTCGCGAAGGCGCTCCGCTTTTAGGTTGAAAGGGATATCAGTTGGCTGCCCCCGGGTATCAATCCCTGGCTCATGAGCCAAAATTTGATTCCGCTGTAATTGCAATCGGGCGAGTTGGGTCGCGAGATCTGCCACGACGTTTGCCAGCTCGTCGACTTTGGAATAGACCTCGGCCATCTTCTCATCCCTGTCATGAAATTGCCTTTGAAGCCATTGGAATAATGCTTGTTCTGTAGTTCCGGCTATGACAACCGGGTAATCTTTATTGCCTGAGCTCAATTCCGTAGGAACCATGGGCTCCTCTGGCTTATCGTCCTGAGCGGGCTCTTCATCATTTAGATCGAGCCGATGCTGGGTAGCGTCAACCATATCATCACCATGGCTGTGAAGAAGAGGAGGGTTAGTTTCTTCATGTCCGGCCATGTAGACAGTGTGGATAACACATTCAGCCATTCTTTCATCACTGGCAGCTGGTTTTGCGGAGCGGTCTGGGCTTTGGAAATTCATAAATTTTAACATGGCCAGAGCCCTAGCCCTTTTGTTGGCTCTATATCTGAGCCGCTTCTGCCTCAGCTTCTCTGCCTTAAGCGCTTGGCAGGCTTCTGCTCTTCGGGAAGCCGCCATAGGCCGAGTGATGGGGATGCTTGAGAAGACATCTGCCCACGTGTCCGTCGAAGGTATCGCCTGGGCTTGCCCACGACATCTGGAAACTTCTTTTGTTCCAATGGCTTTGCCCCCAGTTGGGGCCATGGAAAGCCATCCAGACACCGATTTGCGTTTGGGTTGGGATGCTTTCGAGACCACCAGATTTGGCCTCTTGCCTTTCGAGGCCGGTTTGTCGGTCACCGGAGCTTGAGGAGCTGGGATGGCGTTAGCTGGCACGAACATAATAGAGCCAAATGGTAGCGGCTCCTCCTCCCATTGTCGCCCGAGACTGGCCAGAAGGATCGTTCTGGAGTCTATCTTCATCGTGTAGGAGACGGGAGCCGTGCTGAGAGCTGAGTTCATCTTCGGAGACATTGTTGAAAAGCGATTTCTTGAAAACCTGCATGAAAGAGCATTATTTTAGTATAAATATAGATATGTATATTGATTGAGTTCGCATGAACGTTAAACCAGAAATATGGGAGGAGAGATTGGTCCCACCGGGCGTGCCAGAATCTATAGGGTGTTTTTCGTCACCCCATTGAGATGGGAATACGCGCGTGCTTGTCAGGCATACTACAGATTCCCCCTGCCTGGGGTAGGCCGGGGTATATTGATTGTGGGGATCCGAATCTCCGGCAGCCGCGGACTAAGCTGCCGTTAATTACCCCTCGCTTTTGGGGCGAGGGAACCTCCGATTAACGGGTTAAACTGGTCATGAGAACTCAATATATGGTGTGCGTGTGTTGTGTTTTGGAAGGGGGTTTTTGGATATATCGGGGGTCCCGCTACCCGGATAGCGGGCTGGGGGTTAAGGGGGCTAGTAGCCCCCTTGCGGGGTGCGGGACAGCGCCCCGTTAGAAATTTTTTTCTAACAGGGACAGTGTCATGGTGTATGTGTGTGTGCACATATGTATGCATATGTATATATATATATATGTATATATGTATATATATATATATAAAAGAAAGAGGGGGAAAAGGCATCCAAAGGATGCGTGGGGGCAGCACCTTGGGCGTTGTGAGCCCAGGTGCTGTGCTCTCAGGCGCTAGAGTGCCACGTGTCAGCACGTGGGAGCTCTGCGCTTGAGCGCTGGGCGCTTGAGCGCAAGCGCGCCACGTGTCGGCACGTGGGTGCTTTGCGCTTCAGCGCCTGACGCTCGAGCGCAAGTGCGCCACGTGTCGGCTTGAGCGCTGGGCGCTTGAGCGCAAGTGCGCCACGTGTCGACACGGGGGCGACTTGCGCCTGAGCGCAAGCGCGCCACGTGTCGGCACCGGGGCGACTTGCGCCTGAGCGCTCGCGCTGGAGCACAAGCACGCCACGTGTCGGCATCGGGGCGACTTGCGCTCGTGCGCTTGTGCTTGAGTACAAGCGCGCCACGTGTCGGTACCGGGGCGACTTCCGCTCGAGCGTAAGCGCGCTACGTGTCGGCACGCGGGTGCTCTGCGCTTGAGCGCCGGTGAGAAAAAGAGGCTTTTAGCCTAAAAAAATTTTTCGGAAGAGAAATCAGAGAGGAGTTGGACTCCTGAGTGTTTTTTTTTGGGTTTCGTGAAAGGGGTTCTTCTTCTTCCTCCTCTGTTAGCTCGATCATGAAGATCAAGAAATGTGAGATCTCAAAAATCTCTCCATTTGGGGATCTAAAGACAGATCCAAGTTCCCCTTTGTAGGTTTGGTGGTGAAAAACTATTTTGTTTTTGAAAAGGAAGAGTAAAACTCTTGATTTAATTCAGAAGAAAGAAGAAGGTTTGAGAACTTCAGAAAAGGGAAAGAAACAAAAACTCTTGGTTTTTTTGAGAGAATGAAAAGTGTATGCTTGATTCATCATCATGTTGCCTTATATAGGCGTACATATTTACATATAGCCCCTTGGGCTTTACAAAAATGGCATTTTAGCCATCCCATGGCTCATGTGCCATTTCATTTTTGCACATAAGCCATGGGCTTGCAAAATATTGGCTTTATACCCATTTTGTTTACATTCATGCATAAACAATTACATAAAAATTATTTATTACATGATTTTGTTGTTGGCATGGGGAGGCTGGCTGTGGGCTCGACTTGGGCATGGGCCTGCTTGACCTGGGCTTGGGCCCACCTGGCTTGGGGTTGACTTTGATTTTGACTTGGTCAACCGGGGTATAAATTTTTACCCTAACAGTATCCATACGTACATGACTCCCGTCGGTATCCCCATGATAACCGCCGAGTCATAGGTAATGTCACCGGATGGTATGGTTCTCCTGACAGGCTCAATCGGCAGGTCCATCAATCGTCTTGCCCCGGGGTACCTCCGGGCCCAACCATGTACCCTCATATGGCCTCAACGCCTCCTCGTAGGGGTGTGTGTGTGTGTGTATATATATATATATATATATATATATATATATATATCAGAACCGATAAATCTCATGGTGGATGCTGAAATATCATATCAAGGGAAACCGGATTTTTCAAATAATGCATAATTTCATGAACTCCCACGGTCCCCAAATCCAGAAAACATCATGAAAAATCCATATTTCAATGCGAAAATCCATGAATATAATATATGCAACATAAAACTGTAATGAAAGCATATAAAGAAAAAGCTGCTAATTAACTGCAATAAGTTAATATAAAATATCATGCGGTTCCTAATTTATCCAAGTCTAAATAACATCAAGTAAAGGTAAACATGTAGCTATAACCAGATGTATGTGAAAACATAAAGGTATAGCAAAATATATGTATCTACCTATAAGTAATGATGTAGTATACCCCCTGGGTATAAGTGAAATATGTGTGCAAGGTATACCTGTAGCTATGTCATAAAATGTGTATGTACCTATCACTAATGGTACAATACCCTATAGGTATACAGGTAACTAGCATATAAGTTTATGAAGGCATATGTGTAAGCATGTGGATATACAGGTATGCTAAATGTCATATGCAAAAGGAAATATGAATCAATGTCTCAATGTCCCTAACCAAGCAATATCATATCTATAAGTGGGTTGTGCGTGACATGGCAATTATTGACGGTGTGTGTAACATACAATCAGTGCTCGTGCAACATGAATCGTCAATAATAGTGCAGTGTCCTAAGGATACTAGTCCAAGCACAACAATTAACTAACAGTAGGGTGAATGCGCAATTCTAAATATGACATAGAATATGCGACAAAAGTAACATCTCTAGCCCAGACGCATAACGCCATGTGGGCGATTCCCCTGTAGATGTTAAATCTACTCACCAATACTCCTGGCTAAGTGAAGCCAACCACTTGTTTTCCCTTTGTAGCAGTGTACGAAGTCCCCGCCTGCTAACCTGCAACATTAAAACAATAAAATGAGTATATATTAATAATAGACCCAAAACACGTACAAAGTACATTTGACCGACGCAACAACACAAAACATACTCTCAAGTGTTCGTATTGTGGCTAACGTGCGTAGGGACACGACGAAAACGACCTAAGAGCAAAATCACACAAAGTGCACGATCCGTGTCGTATAACGTATCGCGCTTAAACGAAACACTACAAACTACCTAAGTGATCCCAGATTTCGTATACAGAGAAAACTCCACAACTAAACAAGACCAAAAACACCTAAACCACAGCATAGACCTACCCTCAAAAACCCACACCCCAACTCTTTCCCCGAGCCGAGGTCGCCGGAATCCACTTCATACGTCGCCGGCCCTGGCCGGTGAGGTGGGTCTCGTGTCTCAGGTGGGGTCTTAGGTTCACTGGTACAACACAGCCACATTGTTTTGTTTTCTAGTAAACTTTCCGGGTCACAGCAGATTACATATATCACAAATCAACACTAAAATACGATATTTTGCACAAAACTAAACTTTACACAATCTAAACTGAAACTAACTAGCTACAAAGCACAAAAACTACATAAACAACAGAAAGAGATCATTACCTACACCAAAGAACTCAAAGATCCAAGCTTTGCGTGCTCCTAGGCATCCAAGAGGCAAAAACCAAGAAAAAGGTGTGATTTTTGATGAAATTTGTGAATGAATGAGATGAATTTGGTGAGGGAATGAGAGTGTTCAGTTTGATGAGAGAGGAAATAAAAGAATAAAAGAGTTAGAGAAAAGAGAGAGAGCGTGAGGATATGAAAGAGGGAGGTGAGTGTAGGGTGAGGTGAGAGGTGAGTGTATCCAAAGCAATTAATGCACCATGCCTTCTCATAAATGCACCATACCTCATCATTCCAACACAATTATCTCTCTCTCTCTCTCTCACAAAAGATTAAGGGTTAATTCAAGGCAAAGGATTAAAGCAAAGGGATTAGATTAATTTAAGTGTCGAGGTTGCTAAGTTCAAAATTAGCACAAACAAATCCTCACATTTACGTGCACACGTGCGTGCATGCTCATAAAAAATAATAATAAATTATTAATTAAATGTTATAAAATGTGAGGAACCCGAATTGGTAAACTTTTTACAGTAAACCCGCATTAACGTCTAAACGAACACTAACCCAAATTTAAGGCGTTACACCCAACTCATGGACATAAATTTGTGGCCATGGGTTTGCTCCTGGATCAGCAAGTACATAGCAGTGTGTTCGCTGGTCCAGCCCCGCATCTGAGACCATTTTGTGGTGGTCTCGGGTGCAGGGGTCCACCCAAGCCCCCGAGGACAACCTCGGGATCACCCCTACTCATCGAAGAGGCTCTTAGTCTGAGCTCGATCCAAACCATGAGCCCCGGAGTGCGAGTACAAGCGAGAAATGCAGAGATTTTAATGGATGATTTTCCGGACAGCCAAAACAGTGAGCAAGTCTATGAAAATCATGGGTTTTGAGATCATTTTGCCACCAAAACAACTATCTGAATTTGAATCGGCTCTGATACGACTGTTAGGAAGGGTGCTAAGGTTACTACGATAGCGGACTGCGGCAGAATGGTCAACAAAATTAATCAAGAACATAGCACCATATCCCAAGCCCAAAATCATTCAAATTCTATTAGTTATAAAAAAAACAAAGAGAGCAAGTTTGGGACTACAATCTTTTTAGCGCACTAGCCACCTCTCCTTAGACTCCGGCTAGTCTGTACGAAGTCCGGAACATGCTCGCTCAGTGATCTACTCGTCTAAGATGATCCACCTTGAGATCCCTTCATCACAAGCTTTAGCTTCGATTGATCATATCATTTGTGAAGCAACCCACTAATAAAACTTGCTAAGGATGATTAGTAGGAGATGTAGGATTAGTGCTCACTTAATTTTCTCTCTTTTCCTTTTTCTTTCTCCCTTTAGAAAAACTCAAGAGAGAAAGAGATAGAATGGTGAGAATGAGATGATAATTCCAGGAGTCCAAAAGAAGAAGCCATGCGTATCTTTTTATATAAAACAAGAATGAGTCACAAAATCTACATATATCTTTTTTGTATGACTCGTTTTCTTTTCTTTTCCAAAAAAATAAAGAAACAAATGAATCATCATCATACTTTCCAAGTGCATCCTATACATACTACTATCATGTATAAACTAAATGTGTGTGTGCATCTCAAACACACAACTCACATGTATAAGCTAAGATGATACATATATTTATATCAAATATAAATATATATAAAGCGAAGAAATAATAAAGTGAACATGATATTAGTTTAATGTATATTTATATCATATATAAATATATATCTAATTACTAAATCAACACATGATTTAATAATCCGGTTATATCATATATGAACCGGATAATATCATTAAACACCCAATTAAAATACGTGTATCATATACACGTGTTTAATCAAGTTCATGCATGTATCCTCATACGTGCCCTACATCGTTTCGCCTGTGCTATGAAATCTTTGTGTGGGACTCTAAAGAATCGACAATACGCTGGCAACATGTTAGGATCATATCTATAGCCCACAGGCACGTCAGCGGCACTGGCTGTTAATGATATATGCCCTAGAGGCCATTATTGTATAGTACTGGATTGTATATTATATTTTGGAAGTTTGGGATATATACATATATAATAACCGTCTTGCTCAACATGATAATATACTATCTGGTTTGAGTTTATCTTAACATATATATGAAGGGTTACACTAGCGCTCCGGCCAACTTCCGTGGCCAAATGCGGAACAAAAATTTTACAACGTTAAAAAACTTGGCGCTAGGATAACACTAAACCGGATCTTTACCATAAACCTAGTTAGCACAAAAGAGTTCTATCTACTATGATAGAAAGTTATACCTAAGTCTTGAACTCCTTCTTCTCCTTGTTGTGAGCTCCTTGGAATTGTGTGGATGGCTCCTCCTCACCGGTTTCTCTATATCATAGAAGATCCACCCGAAGGCCTCTACCTTGAACTCCAACTTCAACAATGAAGTAACTAGAGTGCTTGGCTTGCTAGACTAAGAACCCTAGAGTAAGTAGAGAAGTGTTTTGGTGGTTTTATCTCAAAGGCTCTTGATTTTCAACTCATGAAACAAGAGAGCCTTGAGAGAGGAAGAGGAGAGAGCCAACCATGAGAGAGAAAGATAATGAGATAATGAGAGGATGAAGCTCTCATATAAGGAATAAAAGAATAATTAGAATTATTAAGATAATTGTGATGGTTCACTTGATTTGACCATTATCATATCACATTAAATCTAAGCATGCTTAAGAAAATATCTAAGTCAACAATGGTCAACTTGGACAAATGGTCAAACCAATTAACCATGACAATTATCCATAATAATTATTATTAAACAAATTCCTCCTTCTCATTAGGGTTATAATCAAGTTAATGGTCAAAACCCTAATGAGGCGTCTCCCTCTCTGCCTCTGTCAACTGTACATACATACCCGCATCCGTGTTCCGAAAAAACACGAATACAATGAGACTAAACCAATCCAAAACCAAATACTAGGATCTGGCTTAAACCAAAGCCCACTAGTATCAACTGCCTGTTCCCCTCCGAACGACGGCGACGACGCGGCGTCTCGCCTGAAATTCGGGGCAGATGCTAATTGGTGCTATCCGTCTGCCTCTCCGAAGATGCCAAGCCGATCCATGACACCATGTATCGGCGGTTTAGACGGATGCGTCCGATGTAGCAGACTTCGTCAGATTCCCCCTCGTTCGAGGGTTTTTTTTTATTGTGGGGACGCTCTTCCCTGCAGGCGCAAGCCCCTGCAGTTAATTACGCTACCGCTTTGCGGTAACAACTTTCTCCTTCTCCAGATGGTCACTTCGTGTCGTGTGTTCTTGTTTTATGTTTCATTGCCCGTGGATCGTTTACGGAGACTGAGTTATGTTGTCGCCCGTAGGGCATGGACTGGTCCAAATCCGCATCATCTTAAATTTGGGTTTGGGGGTTTGGTTTGAGGATACGTCAGCCATACTTGAGGCTGAGGTCAACTCAAACGTTTGTTAAGGACACGTTAGTCTAACTTTGTGACTAAGATCAACTTAACGGGATCGTTTAGATCCGATAAAGGAGTGTTTGGACCCCATTGTTCCAATTTCAGGACATAGTAGTCCGTCGTATGTGTGGCCGTCGGGACCCGTCACCTCTCTGACGACGTTGAAGGATTACAACGACGAATGTCAGAGGAGTTCAGAGATGTACCCTCGAGCCAGAGTTAATTAGGGGGATTCATAGTCCAGTCTGTTTGAGGGTTTAAGGACGCGTTAGCCATCTTTGAGGCTAAGATCAACTTAAACAGGACCGTTTAGATCCGACGAAAGAGCATATGGAGGCTCTATGGTTTCTTGTTTAAGGACATCGCGGTCCATGGGTAGTTTAAGGACATTGCGGTCCGTGGGTAGTTTAAGGACATTGCGGTCCGTGGGTAGTTTAAGGACATTGCGGTCCGTTGGTAGTTTTAAGGCATCTCGGTCAAGGTTAAGGACGTCATAGTCCATGGGTTTAAGGACTCCACAGTCCGGTATGTGCTCTGGATGCTTCACACGGGTTCACTGCCGTGCTAGGCGAGGACCAGGCTCCGCTCTGGATGCTTCACACGGGTTCACTGCCGTGCTTTGCGAGGACCAGGATCCGCTCTGGACGTTTTCCGCGGGGTCAAAGAGTGACGTTATCCACGTTCCACGTAACCAGGAATTTTGTATTATGCATGGGTTTAAGGACCCCACAGTCCATATCATGAATGGTCTTCGGGACCCGTCACCTCTTTGAAGACATTGAGGGATTACAATGCCAAGTATCAAAGGAGTGAAGAGATGTACCCTAGAACCGGGGTGGATTAAATAGTCCTTGGCCCAATTTGGGTCAAGACTGATCAATTATGTTATGAGCCTATCGGCCCAGTTAATCACAAATTGAGGACTTATGGCCAGCTTGGGCTAAGTCCAGTCAGGTCTGGAATATTGACTCTTTGTTGGTCCATTGAGGGAGAATGTTTGCCTCTATCCCTTTAGCCAATTGGGCCAAAGCCTAGTGTTAAACACTTCAGAGCAATCAGCGTTGAACACTGGGAATAAGGTTGTTGAGTTAGTGTTCAACACTAAGAGATAATTGGTGTTAAACACCAGCAATAAGGCTTTTCAAATTAATGTTAAACACTAAAACAGCTCAGTGTTGAACACTGCAAATAAGGCTTTTTAATCAGTGTTGAATGCTAAGGCCCAACAGTGTTTTAACACTGGGCTTGAGAGTTTTAATTTTAGTGTTAAACACTAAGGCAAGAAGGATCACGTGGCAGCACGTGAGAGCGCCCTCCCTTCTTTTGTTCCGCTGAAATTATCATTTCCTTCAAAGCATCACGTGCCATCACGTGATGGGCATTCAAATGCCTGTGTATTAGAGTTTCTGCCAAGGTCACGTGGGTCACGTGGGGTGCTGCCTCACAGGGGCTTTCTGTAGGGGTTTTGGGGGGTCACGTGGTAGCACGCGACCCTACCTCTATGTAGTTTTTAGAGGATCTGTTACACTTTTTTTTTTCCCAGGAATTAAATTCCTCGAACTTTAAATCTTGGAGGAATTAAATTCCTATTTCCTTTTGAAGACTTGTATTCTGGAATAGAGTTTAACTCTAGATTTTTTGTGGGAATTAAATTCCTCGTTTATGCGAAGAACTGAACAAAAGCTTTTAAGGAATTAAACTCCCCTTTTCGGGAATTATGATTAAAGGAATTAAATTCCCGCTGTTTCAACAGAACTATGTTCTCAATTAGGATTCAACCCTGTTTCTTTTGTTTTGAAGGAATTAATTCCCGTGATACAGGGTCAAGCCCTACTTTTATCTTAAAGGAATTAAATTCCTGTAATTCTGAGAATTAAATTCTCATGCTTGCATTCCCTCTCTATGTTTTGGGCCTGCATGGCAGGATCTCAACCCATTGAGAATTAAATTCTCAACCTAAAGGGGAGATGTGCACTTTGCAGATCCTCTGCCAGAGAGAGAAGAAATATATTCTTCTGTTTTACATGTTGAGAATTAAATTCTCTTTGTTTTCAAAAAGCCTTCCCTTTCTTACCTAGGGTTTTTTTTTGCAGAAGCTCCGAGTCTTTTCAAAATATCAAAGCTCTCCTCCCTTTTTCTTTCTTTTCTTCTCTGCGCATGTATCTCTCTTTTGTGTCTCTTGGCTCCTATTTATAGGAGAAGCAGCTGAATCAGTTGGTTTTCGACGAATCTTCATTGAGAGATCTGATTTGCATCCTTCATTCGTTCTGGACCTTTGGATTATTAGGTGAATTTTATTCACCGTTGGATTTCAAATCCAGAGATTCTCCCTTGTTATTTTGGTTAGATTTAAGGGGGAAATCTTTCCAAACCCGAGATTTTCCATAAATAAATGACCTCTGAATCTTTAATTTGATTGGATGCATATAGTTGCGTTCCTTTGGAAAGATTTGCATTTCTCTCAGAATTTAATTCTGTTGACAAAAAGGGCTTTGAAAGCCGGTCACGTGTGACCACGTGACCCATGGTCACGTGTGAGCACGTGACCTCCTTTAGAATGAGCCTTTTTCTTTCTTTTGCGCTGTCTTCTGATCTTTGCTTAAACGTCACGTGCTACCACGTGACTCCTGGTCACGTGTGAGCACGTGACCCCTGTCTGGCACTTCTTTCCTTGGCTCAATTGGAGAGCGAGTTTGCTATTTTGACCGTCACGTGCCGACACGTGACCCTGGTCACGTGGGAGCATGTGACCTCTTCTGAAGCTCTTTTTCTTAACTTTGTTCAGCGAATCATTGTGTCCCCTTTTCTGTACTTTATAGGTCACGTGTCAACACGTGACTGCTGGTCACGTGTAAGCACGTGGCCCCCTTTTCGAAGCTCTTCACAGAAGCTTTCCTGATTTTAAATCAGGAAACAAATGCCCCCACAGCGTTGTTCTCACGTGTCAGCACGTGAGTGCAACGCTGTCATCTCTTGCGACCGTTGGATTCATTTAGGGATTTGGGAGATGAAGCGTTTTCACTGTTTTCTATAAATACCGCTGTCTCTTCATAGGAGCCTTCACTTTGCTCATCTTCTTCCTCTGAGAATTTCCTCTTTGAGAATTTAATTCTCGTTTCCAGAGCTTAGTTCTCTGTTTTCAAAATTTTCCAGAGTTTAACTCTGTCGACGGATCCCTTTTCCTCAGGTAATAATGTTGAACGGCCAGAGCGCCTTCGTCCTTAAAAGAACTCTTTGGATTTTAAATCCGCGTTAAGGGTTTCACAAAGAACCCATTTTTCTTCAAGTTTTTTTATAAGAACAGGAAACCACCTGACTTTCGAACTGTAGATCTCTTAGGGTTTAGGTGATCTTTGGGGGGACGATGACAGCGTTTCAACTCCCTGGACTTTAATTCCATCAAAATTATTCCTGGGAATTTAATTCCCTTTTTCCTGATAAGGAATTTAATTCTTATGAAGAACTCAGTTTCTTCACCCAGAGGCTCCTTGGGGTCTCTTGGCCCGAGGCTGTTCTTCTGTAATTAATGCGAGGGGCATTTTATAATAATTCTCGTGACTTTTATTTCAGGTATCATGGATGCCCATCTGTATCGTCTTGACGAAATCATTTCATACGAGAATATTCGTGCACTGGGCCGCAGTCAGAACCAGGAATTCACTGATGCTCAGTGTGCCGAGATCATGGGCCGCTTCGACGAGTACAATCACAGGCTACTCCTCCGTCGCTCTTCTCTTCTGAGGCTGATCGTGCTGGCGATCCGGGAGGCACTTCCTCTCTTTTGTGCCGGCATACCGCTCGGGGACCTGGACATTGCCGAGGATAAGGTGCATTCGGTGTACCTTATGGGCTTGATCTCAAAGAGAAGGCGGGATGATCTCATTGAACTCCTTCATCAGATTTTTCAGCAATCAGCTATACTGGGCGCCTACCGGAGGGAAGAGGACATCCGCGGGGACCCCGATGCCTGTGACCGTGAGAGAAAGCATACTCGGGAGGTTCGAAATGCTTGGAAGATCTTGAATAAAGTCAATTCCGAGTTTCACAACCCGTGCCCCGTGTCTGAAGCCTTACCATTGTAAAAGTTTTCCTTTCATTTTGTATCGCCTTCTTGAAGTCTGGATGATAAGCTTTGTTATGTCTCTGTGTGTTTGCATACTTTTTCTCTGAAATCTTATTATTCTGTTACTATTGTCGTTTGTGCTTTAATATGCAGGGTATCACTCCATATTCTTTCCTTTAAATGCACATTAGGTTTGGGTCTCACGTGTTCTACACGCGAGATCTTCTGATGGGATTGTTGACAAAATTTTCCATGCCGCATTTTTAGCGCGCATTATCAGATGCATAAAAGGAGCCTTGGAAATAGTTATTTCTCCTTGATTTTCGATGCCTTTCCTTTTTGGGCCCTGGAAACATCTTTCGCATGCAAGATTTTCCGCGCATAGCACTTAATGCACTTCTTTATATTCTTGAGGCCATAGCCTATTTTCTCTTCACAGAGAAATTCATTCCCATATCGACGTGATTTAATTTGAGGAGTATCTGAGCGCTATGGCCTGCAACCGCCCACACGCTCGTCGACAGCCATGGGAAGTGCCTATCGAGGAGATGATCCCCCGCTTTGCCGCTCGGTTGGTGGATCCCCTCCTTACCGACAACGAATGCGACTCAGCCGTGCATGAACTCTCGATCCGTAGGGGGTCTCCTCTCCCGATGGGTTCTCTCTGGCTCCGGATGATTCTCGCGGCTGTGCTTGCCGACATCCCTCCTCACCCAGCAGAGATGACCCTGGCGATGCTTGATGCGGCGGAAGAGAAGCTCGAGGGCTTTCATGAAGCTTGCCTGATTACTCAGGCTTTGAAGGATTGCTCAATTCATATACTGGGCCAGATCAAGGCCCGGCGAGCTATTATGTCTGCTTTCGCGGACGAACACGGCGCCAATCGGTGGGGAGCGACTCCTCGTGAGAACCGTCGCTTCGATGTGCTGGAGAGAGCAGAGAGAGAGATGGAGAATTTTGTCCTTTGCTTCGTTAACCCCTGTGCCGTTGATCCCACGTTTGGTGACCTTTTTTGTTAGCGTAGAGCATTTTTAAATTAGTCTCTCCTTTTTTACGCCTTATGCAGAACTTCGACGTAGGCTTGGTACTAGTATGTATGTTTCTGCTTGCATAAATAAACTTTGGATTCTTCTCATGAGAACTTTCTTTAATTGCAAATGCTATCATCACTTTCCTGCACATCAGACCTTTTTTGGGCATTATGAATGTTCATGCAATTGCAAACGCTATTATTATTTTTTTGAATACTCATATGATTGCGAACGCATGCTTGAAATGTGTCGGAAATCTTTCTTGTTGCCTTTCGCGTCAGGTGATATGAGCGCGTTTTAGATCGACTATTCCCATCGGCTGAAAGCCCATTTATACGGTCTTGTAAATGTCGTGTTTGCAAGGCCGCGGTCACGAAAGCGAGCTTACGTGTTCACGTAGCGAACATATCGTTATGCGAGACAAAGGCTCGGCCGTAAATTTTCGGAGAGGGAGCTAGCTTCCAAGTCGCTGAGCGAGCTTCGCGCTACTCTTGTCACCAAGGTCAACAAAGCGTATGGACTTTGGCGGGCGTTTCAGGAGTCCATCAAGGAGGTGGTGGCTTTTGATAAAGCTGCTACGTTTCCTCGGGAGGGGGTTGAGGCTCACAAGGCCACTGAAAAAGAGCTTGAAGCTCGGCTTGCTTCATATCAGGCCCAGCAAGCTCAGGAGGAGGCCCGTCTTCTGGAGATCTTGCGTCATGAAGCCGTGGCTCAGCAACAGAACGATGAGCTGGTGAAATTATTGCACCGCCCGCCGGCTTAAGGATTGTATCTTTTCTCCCTTTTTTTGTACATACTCATGGATAAGAGTATCTTCCTTTTTGTTTCTTTCATGAATTGTATTTTGTATCCATTTTGGTCCATGAATAAAAGGTACAATTTTTCTTCTCAATGATGTGTCCCCTTTTTGTTGAATGCATTCTGCGGATATTCTATCTTGATCTCCTTGCAGGACAGGGATGGCTCAGGATTCAGGGTTAAGATATGCTTCCTAAGACTTCTGCATTTTACGAGTCACGAGGGTCTCATAAAGAGTTTTTCTCCCAGCCGTGAGGACTTGTAAGTGCCGGATGCGGTTACCCTTGTCCGTGTTCTACGGAGTCAGGGGTTCCTCCAGATATTGTAGTTTAAAGACGTCGCGGTCAAGGTTAAGGACCTCATAGTCCGTGGATTTAAGGACTCCACAGTCCGATGTTAGTTTTAAGACATCACGGTCAAGGTTAAGGACCTCATAGTCCGTGGATTTAGGGACTCCACAGTCCGACGTTTGGTTGCAGGGACCCGTCACCTCTTTGAAGACGTTGAGGAATTACAACGCCGGGCATCAAGGGAGTGAAGAGATGTACCCTTAAACCGAGGCAAAAATCTGTAAGGAATAGGGGTGGTTGATCGTTAGTTTTAAGACATCGCGGTCGAGGTTAAGGACGTCATAGTCCGTGGATTTTAAGGACTCCACAGTCCGGTGTTTGCTCTGGATGCTTCACACGGGTTCGCTGCCGTGTTTGGCGAGGACCAGGCTCCGCTCTGGACATTTTCCGTGGGGTCAAAGAGTGACGTTATCCACGTTCTAAGTAACCAGGAATTTTGCACTAGATGCTTCACACGGGTTCACTGCCGTGTTAAGCGAGGACTAGGCTCCGCTCTGGATGCTTCACACGGGTTCACTGCCGTGCTCTGCGAGGACCAGGATCCGCTCTGGACGTTTTCCACGGGGTCAAAGAGTGACGTTATCCGCTTTCCACGTAACCAGGAAGTTTGCACTAGATGCTTCACACGGGTTCATTGCCGTGTTAGGCGAGGACTAGGCTCCGCTCTGGATGCTTCACATGGGTTCACTGCCATGCTCTGCGAGGACCAGGATCCGCTCTGGACGTTTTCCGCGGGGTCAAAGAGTGACGCTATCCGCTTTCCACGTAACCAGGAAGTTTGCACTAGATGCTTCACACGGGTTCATTGCCGCGTTAGGCGAGGACTAGGCTCCGCTCTGGATGCTTCGCACAGGTTCACTGCCATGCTCTGCGAGGACCAGGATCCGCTCTGGACGTTTTCCACGGGGTCAAAGAGTGACGTTATCCGCTTTCCACGTAACCAGGAAGTTTGCACTAGATGCTTCACACGGGTTTATTGCCGCGTTAGGCGAGGACTAGGCTCCGCTCTAGATGCTTCGCACGGGTTCACTGCCATGCTCTGCGAGGACCAGGATCCGCTCTGGACGTTTTCCACGGGGTCAAAGAGTGACGTTATCCGCTTTCCACGTAACCAGGAAGTTTGCACTAGATGCTTCACACGGGTTCACTGCCGCGTTAGGCGAGGACTAGGCTCCGCTCTGGATGCTTCACACGGGTTCATTGCCATGCTCCGCGAGGACCAGGATCCGCTCTGGACGTTTTCCACGGGGTCAAAGAGTGACATTATCCGCTTTCCACGTAACCAGGAAGTTTGCACTAGATGCTTCACACGGGTTCACTGCCGCGTTAGGCGAGGACTAGGCTCCGCTCTGGATGCTTCACACGGGTTCATTGCCATGCTCCGCGAGGACCAGGATCCGCTCTGGACGTTTTCCACGGGGTCAAAGAGTGACGTTATCCATTTTCTACGTAACCAGGAAGTTTGTTGATTGTATCCGCATTTCACGGGATGGAGGTTTGACTCTTGGTGATATGTATCGCCGAGCCATGGAACTTGGGGTTGCCGCTGTTCCGTTTCGCTTGATGTTGTGTCGTCGAGACAATGAAGCTAGGAATTTGGCCCTCGCTTCATTTGCTGGTACCGCGTCTGCTGTATCAAGACGAATGCCACGGTGGTGATCACTAAGTTATCTGTGAACCGCTGAGATTTTGCTTGCTTCTTTTTATTGCAAGTTGTCCCATCATTTCGGCTATTTTGTCATGCATGTGTGGCTTGCTAGCTTTTTCGCGGCAAGCTCGGATTTTTTTTTGTTTTTTTTTTTTGATACTGGTTTCGGCATCAGCACCGCTACAACTGGAATGTTTGCCAGGAGCGAATCATTATTTGCCCCTGTCGACGTTTGAACAAAGGTGGCTTAGTAAACAGGGTTAAGGGTCCTGCCGACCATGGCTTTTGACTTCATGAGCCGTAAGGGTCTCGCAAAGGTGTTTCTCCCTACAAGTCGTGAGGATCTTGCAGGTGTGTTTTCTCCTTAAGGATCGTGGGGATTCTTAAGTGCATGTTCTCTTGTAAGTCGTAAGGATCTTACAAAGAGGATTTTCTCCTTATAAGTCGAGAGGGCTTACAAGGGTTGTTCACCATATGGATATATCCCCAGTCATGGGTGGGACTTTGTTAGGGAAATGTTTATTCGCGCCCGTGGATTGTATACAAGGGTCAGTACGAGCCGCTTGTAGGGCAATATCGAAGGTTGTGGAGGATTTGCTTAAGAACAGGTTCAGGTTTTTGTAACTTAAGACTTTCAAGTCTTATGAGCCGTGAGGGTCCCATAAGAGAGTTCTCCTTACGAGCCGTGAGGATCTCGTAAGTGTATTTTCTCCTTAGGAATCGTGAGGGTCCCTAAGTGTGCTGCTCCTTTGTGAGTCGTAAGGATCTCACGCAGGTGGTTTCTCCTTACAAGGTCGAGGGGACCCTATAAGTGTCTTTTAACGAGGTTGCGCCCTTTTCGGGTTTTCACAAACACTCCCCGGTAGTCCGGCTGTTCTTACTCACGGAGCCCTTTCGGGTTTTCATCCGTGCCCAATTTGCTTATGGACATACCGTTTTTTTTTTTTTTTTCGTGTCGTCAGCCTAAGGATGCTGTGGTAGTAGTTTTAGGGACGTTTCGGTCCGTCGTTAGTTTAAGGACGTTTCGGTCCGTCGTTGGTTTAAGGACGTTTCGGTCCGTCGTTAGTTTAAGGACGTTTCGGTCCGTCGTTAGTTTAAGGACGTTTCGGTCCGTCGTTAGTTTAAAGACGTTTCGGTCTGTCGTTAGTTTAAAGACGTTTCGGTCTGTTGATAGTTTAAGGACGTTTCGGTCCGGTGTTAGATTAAGGACGTTTCGGTCCGTCGTTAGTTTAAAGACGTTTCGGTCTGTTGATAGTTTAAGGACGTTTCGGTCCGTTCATAGTTTAAAGACGTTTCGGTCCCGTGTTAGTTTAAGGACGTTTCGGTCCGTCGTTATGGGAGGGCCGGTTATTGCTTGTGAAGTCTGAGCCTAGGAAGATAGCGAGCGGACATAGTCGTCGTCATCTATCGTTGACCCAGGCTGTGGATCACTAAGCGTAGTATTTCTTCAAGAAGCGGCCATTTATTGGCCTGAAAGGCCTTTCACCGTGCATGTCCACGAGTAGATAGGCTCCACCCTGGTAAACCTGGTCTATGATGTACGGGCCTTCATAGTTTGGCTCGAATTTTCCCCGCTTGGCACGATTGGGGATCATAGGTCTTTTGACTACCAGCACGAGTTCGCCTTGGCGGAATGCCCTTGGCCTGGTCAATCTTTCGTACGAGCGCGTCATCTTTGCTTTGTAGGCTTCCAGATGTTGTTGCGCTATGAGTCGGGTTTCGTCGAGGGCATCAAGCTCCTCAAGTCGAAGGTGAGCATTTTCTTCGTCGGTCAGTTCGTGGTGGACTGCCACTCGTAGAGAGGGTAACTCTATCTCGAGGGGGAGTACTGCTTCCGTCCCAAATACCAACGCGTATGGCGTTGCGTTCGTGGCCGTCTTGAAGGTAGTTCGATAAGCCCAAAGGGCTTCTTGCAGCCTCTCATGCCAGTCTCTCTTATTCCGGGAGACGGTCTTTTTTATGATCTTCGTCAAGGTCTTATTGAAGGCCTCGGCCAGACCGTTGGCTCGTGGGTTGTAAACTGAAGAATACCTCCAGTCTATATTGTGCTGCTGCGCGAAGCGGCTAATCTTATGGCTTCTGTAGGCTGGCCCGTTATCGGAGATAATCCGCCGTGGGGTTCCAAACCGATAGATGACGTGCGTTTTGAAGAAATGGAGGATATTCTCCGTCTTCACTTCCCTCAGTGGTACTGCTTCTGCCCATTTGGAGAAGTAATCAGTTGTCGCCAGGATGAAACGATGTCCCCGAGACGATGCCGGCTCGATGGGTCCGACTATGTCAGTTCCCCACATTTCGAATGGCCAGCTGGCCACCGTGGGGTGTAGTGGATTTGGGTGTTGGTGGATGAAGTCTCCATGAATTTGGCACGAGTGGCATTGTCTCGCATACTCGAGGCAGTCCTGGATCATCGTGGGCCAGTAGTAGCCCATTCTTTTAATCTTTAACTTCATCTTTGGGCCTGCTTGGTGAGAACCGCAAAGTCCGTCATGAACATCCTGAACGACTTTTTCTGCTTCGTCAGGTCCTAAGCATCTCAGCCATAGAGAATCGAGCGATCTCTTGTATAGGGTATTGTTGACGAAAGCGAAAGATAGAGCTCGTTTCATGAGCTGATATCTTGAAGACGCTTCTTCGGGCATTCGGCGGGACTTAAAGTAGTCTATGAAGACTTCCCTCCAGTCTTCGGCCTTCTCATGGTCCTTTATTTGTAGGGTCATCTGCTCAGTCGCTCCCTTTTCTTTGCATGATTCCGGAGATATTTCTGCCGGGGCGAGCACTCGACGGCTTTGTACCACGATTCTGACGTCATCGAGGTTCTCGTCAGCCAGTTCTTTAGCGAGTTTGGCCAACGCGTCTGCTTTGCTGTTTTCCGCGCGCGGTATGTTCTCCAAAGTATAGGAGGGAATTTGGGCCAACAGTTGTTGCACCTTTTCGCCGTATCTCACCAACTCCGGTTTGCACGTTTGGTAGTCACCATTAACTTGGCTAACGACCAGCTGAGAATCCCCATATATAAGGAGGTCTTCAATTCCCATGTCAATGGCAAGCTCGAGACCTGCTATCAGGGCTTCGTATTCAGCTTCATTGTTTGTCCTCGGCTCTGTTAAGGAGAAGGCGAAGCGCATTATCCCTCCTTGTGGAGTCGCAAAGATGAGGCCTATCCCTGACTTGATCATTGGGATACCTTGCTTTTGTTTCTTTATAGAGGACGCTCCATCGAAATAGAGTTCCCATCGGGTGCTTCCACCGCTAATCGCATCAAATGCTTGCTCGTCCGGCAAGTCACAATTCAAAGGAGAATCGGCCGGTATCGGGTGCTCAGCGAGGAAATCGGCAATGGCCTGGCCTTTCACTGCCTTGAGAGGTTGATATGTTATCGAGAACTCCATCAAGAGCAGGGCCCATTTAGCGAGTCGTCCCGTCAATATGGCTTTTGACATCAAGTATTTAAGGGGGTCCACCTTTGAGATGAGGCAGACTTCGTGTGCCAACGCATAGTGCCTGAGCTTTGTTATCGCGAAGATTAACGCCAAGCAATGTTTTTCAATGGGAGAGTAATTGCTTTCTGCCCCCAGTAGAACTCGACTTAAGTAGTAGAGTGCTCTCTCTTTCCCCTGATCGTTCTCTTGCGCCCATAGTGCGCCCAAGGAACCTTCGAGGGCGGTTGTATAAAGAATGAGGGGTTTTCCCTTGACCGGCGCAGCTAATACCGGCGGGTTCTGCAGGTACCGCTTGATCTCGTCTAGTGCACCTTGGCATTTGTGATCCCAGACGAATGGGGTTCCCTTCTTCTTCAGGTGGCTGTAAGGACGGCACTTACCCGAAAGATTGGCGATAAACCGCCGGATGTATGCGAGCTTCCCTTGGAGAGACCGCAACTGTTTGAGGGTTCTCGGCGGAGGCATTTCCATGATTGCTTTAATCTTTGACGGATCTATCTCAATACCTCGGTGTCGGATGACGAATCCCAGGAATTTTCCCGAGGAGACTCCAAACGCGCATTTGAGGGGATTCATTTTCAAATTATATTGCCGGAGGCGTTGAAACACAGTCTCCAAGTGGTTTAAATGCTCTTCGTATGACATGCTCTTTACTACGAGGTCATCGATATAGCACTCGACGATGTCATGTATGAGGTCGTCGAAGATCTTTGTCATGGCCCTTTGATAGGTAGCGCCAGCGTTCTTTAAACCAAAGGGCATAACCCTGTAGCAGAATATACCCAAAGGGGTCCGAAAAGCGGTGTGCTTCTGGTCTGCGGGATGCATCTTTATCTGATTGTATCCTGACGAGCCATCCATAAAGGAGAAAACCTCGTGAGTGGACGTGTTATCTATCATTAGCTCGGTTACCGGTACTGGGAAATCATCCTTTGGACAGGCCT
This sequence comes from Agapanthus africanus, assembly GCA_030015575.1. Taxonomy (NCBI): domain Eukaryota; kingdom Viridiplantae; phylum Streptophyta; class Magnoliopsida; order Asparagales; family Amaryllidaceae; genus Agapanthus; species Agapanthus africanus. The sequence continues at coordinate 269,060,517 of CM057339.1, forward strand.
TATTGAGATCCCTGAAATCCACGCATATGCGTACCGTCCCATTCTTTTTCATTACCGGGACGATATTGGCGATCCAATCGGGATATTGGACTTCTTGGATAAATCCAGAATCGATCAGCTTCTTGACTTCGGCGTTGATGCTCATCTCAAGCTCGAGTCGCATCCTCCTTGGCGCCTGCTTGACCGGCTTAATATCTGGGGATATTGCTAATTTATGCACAGCAATCTCCGGATCTAATCCTGGCATCTCGGAGTAGTTCCACGCGAAGCAGTCTTTATGTCGCAGAAGCACGTTTTTTAACGCGGCCACTTTTTCTTCAGAGAGTAGCTCGCTGACGAATGTCGGTCGCGGGTCCTCTGCCGATCCCAACTCAATCTTCCTGAGGTTATCTGCAGTAGTATGTATACCGTCTTCCAGTTCTTTCGGAGCGGGCGAAAATTCCGAGATCACCTCATCATCGCTGTTCTCGAAGCACCGGGGAAGGTCATCTATGTTCTCGGGCTCTTCTTTTAATATCGTAATCGTATAACAGGTACGAATCCGCTCCCAAGACTGAGGTGGATCCGGTTTTGCTCTTGCGGCTTTGGGTTCGTGCTTTCGGGGCGGTGTTACCCTCCAGCTGTTGGATAAAGCGAATCTGCCCCTTCGGTACTGGTCCTCGACCCAGTTCTTGAAGGTGAAGTAGTCTTCGGTAGGATGTCCTATGGCTCGGTGATAAGAGCAATAGCCCGAGCGAGAGGCCTTATTAGCTTGTTCAGGGTGTCTAGACTCTGGAAGCGTGATCATCTGATGTTTTAGGGCGAGCTTGAGTAACCTTTCCGTCTTGTCTCGAGGGAAGGAGTACGCTCGACTCATCTTTTCTATGAAGGACGAATCCGATCTGTGCAGTACCCGATCACGTAACCCTCTAATCCTGCGTCGTTGTTGTCGGCTCTTTTTTCCGCTTCTCGACTTATTTCCGTCTCCGCATCGGGCCTTTCACATGATGGGTTGACAAGGATGAGCATTCTTGCCTTTCGCAGCCTGTTGAAATAGACGTTGCGTCCTGGCCTTCTCGTAGATGGCCATTTCGCGGCTGTGGTCTTCCCGAGCTTTCTGACCCACTTTCCTGATAGGCTTGCTCATTCGTTCTTCAAACGACGGACTTGGCGCTTCAATCGCAGGGTCTGGTTTTGATGAGGGATCGGTATCTCCTGACGGGGCGTCCTCTTCTTCATCAAACGTATATATAGCGTAGCTGCTGTGGGCCCGCTCTCGTTTTCCGGTTCTCGCGTATCCAAGCCCGAGTGTCTCCATTTTCCCGTTGGGCAATTTGCGTTGGGTTCCAGGGACATCCTAAATCTTGTTGTAGAACCGAGCCTGTCGAACAGTTTGTTTTAAGGGTACTCCTTGGCGCTTCAACAGCTTCTTTAATCCATCTGTATAGTATCTGGGCAGACGGATGGGTTGGAGTCTGTCGCATGTAGCATCTGCGCCATGCCAGATCTCTTTCTCTACTTTCGACTTTGAGGATCGATAGAATAGGATCATCTTCTCACCCTTTCGCCTGGGGGGGACGCAAAACATTTGCAGCTCTTGCACACTGTGAGCTTGAAGCGTGTCGAGGTCCTTGTAGTGTTTTCGCGGTACCATGGTGATTTGCAAGTTATGGTCATCGCCAGGAGGTGCTTGTATTGAAAGCCGATTGGAGAATACGGCATTGACCTCATCTTCCGAATCACTTCCGAAGATCAGTATGGGGATGGGCGTCCTCCGGTTGTTGCGTTGAGCTGGCCCCGTATAAACTATCTCTTCTTCTTCTTCGGTATCGCTTCCGAAAACAGGGATGGTGGCGGCGGCCTTGTTCTCCGAGTCATGACACCTTTCTGTATCTTCAAAGTCTGGCAAAAAGTATTTCGCATCCTCGTATTTGCGGACTTCGTTCACGGAAAATGGGTTCAGCTCACCCGTTACAGTATACTCGAAACCATCTTTAAAGTACTTCATACACTGATGTTGTGTAGAAGGGACGATGTTGTACTCGTGTAACCAAGGACGGCCGAGCAAGGCATTGTAACAGGTCTTGGCGTCAATGACATGGAATTTGATGTCTGTGACGAGAAGCCCGAAGCGTAACGTTAGTATCACGGACCCGAGAGTCCGTGACGATTGTGAGTCGAAACCGGAGATAGTAATTTTATCCCGAGCGAGATGCTGCACACTCATGCAGATTTCCTTCAACACCCGAACATTAAGGAGATTGACGGAGGATCCATTATCCACCAGGATCTTGCCAATCTTGATGTCATGGCAGTACCCAGAGACATATAGGGGACGGTTATGGTCGCACGTCCCGAGAAGGAGGTCTTCATCACCGAAAGTGACGTCGGCCGTATGCACTTCTTCCAGTTCGTCCTTCATCTTTTCAGTGGCGAGAAAGGCTTGGAATTGCTCAGGTTCTTGTAGTGCCTTAATTAGTGAGTCCCGTGCTTCTTTTGATAATAGGAGGGCGTCGAGAATGCTAAGCTGAGAAGGTAGCTTCCTTAGATGCGCGAGGATGTTATAGTCCACTTTACTCCTCCTAGGAGGGTCTTTGGCAGCCAGTTCTTTCGCGACTTGGTCATCCAAAGTGATATCTTCAGTGACCTTTTCCTTTCCCTTATCTTTTCTGTTCGTAGGCCCGAGATTCTTTTCCGGGAGTGTGCGATTGCGCAGCTGAGTGTTTCCGCAGGCTTCTGATTCCTCATCTTTCCTTAGCGCGGATTCTTCAAAGAGAGGGCCCAGAGTCACTTCTTCGTCAGAGTCGCTCCCAAAGGTGAGGACTTGCGACCCCTCGGCATGAGCCATATAACAGTTGCCAGTAATTCTGTTGGGCCCGTCAACGGCGCTTCTTTGCTCCCGACGGCTCTTGCGTTTCATGCGTTTGAAATGTTGCCGACGAGCAACATATCCTTGCCACCATATCTTAAAGGCGTCGCACTCTTCTGTGGGGTGTGAGACTTTCCGATGATATGCGCAGTAATCGGGGTGCTTCTCCGCCCCATTGTGTGTGTCTCCTTCCGAGGGTGGTAGCCTCATTCCCATTGACATGGCTTTGGCGAACCTTTTCCTCGTCTTGAATATCTTCTTGTCCATCTCGGATGCCTTTCGCTCTGGCAGGGGTAGTTCAACTCCTTCGTTCAGTCGCCCGCATTTGGTTCCTCCTGATGCTGCCATCTCACGCTCCTGATCTGCTTTACTTTTTAGACGAATTTCGTCTAGGAAGGCATTGATCATATCAGTTGTCAGCCTCGCACACTCTGGTTCGGGCTCCGCCTTCAGCTTCTTAGTGCTAGGAGTTTTCTCATCATCGGTAAACGAGTGGGAGATCATGTTGCAACTTGCCGCATATCCCTCGGATTCATCCGACGAGTTCTCTCCATCATCGTCCTCTTGAAAGATGTGGCTGAGGAACTCTTGCAGTGTGACAGGAATTCGCGCCTTCTGATTATATTCTTCCAGCGCGTCGATTTGCTTCTGCAAGTTCGTGCGCTCGTCTCCAAGCTTCGCGGGCTTCTTGGATTTCTTCTTCTTTTTCTTCGAAGCTTTTGACGGCTGGGTGTGAGTATTTGGGCCCTTATCAGCAGTCTTCGTAGTTGCGCGGGGCTTCGCTGCTCCTTCGATAATTCGAGGTTCAAGAGGGTCCTTCCATTCGATTGCAGGGCACGCGTGAAGGTCTCTCAGCATCCTTTTGGTCTTCGTTGATAGCACGACCTCCCATGGAACTTCTCCGATAAAGGAGCAGGTTGCCCCCGGTGTGTCTGCCTTTTTAGGAGTATGTGGTTGTGGCGGGTTCACCTTCCACTTTTCGGACAGTACAAACTTCCCCTGGAGGTATTGATCTTCGATCCATCCTTTGAAGACGAAGCAATCTTCAATCGGATGGCTTACCGTCTGATGGTAAGGGCAATAGTTGGGGTTATTCACCTCGGTGGGTTGTGGCGGTCGTCTTGGATTCGGGAGGTTGATAAGTCTGTTGCGTATTGCCAGCTCAAATAACCGTTTTGTCTTGTCTCGTGGGAACGAGTAGGGACGCTTCATCTTTTCGTTATAATATCGGCGTCTTTCTTCCAATTGATCTTCCGATTTCGGGGCGTCAGGCTGCTGTTGGGCGTTCGCGACAAAAGTCGCCCTTCCTTTACCCTTGTCATTCCGAGGTTCTGGCTTCGGGGCAGGTGGTCTATGACCCATCTGGTCCATCTGAGCCAACTTGTCGATCAGAGCCTGGAATGTGGTTGGCTTAAAGAACATCATAAACTGGGAGATAGTTGCGTGGGGGTCTAGGGTTCCCATGAACATACCCACTGCGGGTGCTTCCTCAATGCGTTGCTCGCATCTCGACCACAAATTCCGCCAGCGTATAGCGTACTGGACCCAGGTTTCGCCCGGCTTTACCCTGGCGTTAATCAAAGCAGTAATTGGAGTGCGCTCGCTGGCACTTGCGAACCGCTGAGTGAACAACAACTCCATTTCAGCGAACGTTTTGATGGAATCGTTCGGGAGTTCCGAATACCATTCGAACGCTGTTTCTGATAAGCTGCCAACGAACTGACGGAGTAACAGTTTATCGTCACCGCCGGTGTTACCGCAGAGGGCCCGGAACTGAGCGACGTGCTGATGAGGATTGCTGGTCCCCTTATACACATGGAATTTCGGTATCGTATAGCCTTGCGGATATTTGATTTGATCGTACCAGCCTGGATATGGTCGCCCTGTTTTCACGACTTGACCAGCTGCCTCAGTCGCATGATGAACTCGGATTTGCTGGGCTATGTAGTCAGCTAAGTCAGCCTTAGAGATCGTCTCTTCCTTGGCTGTTGAGAGGGCTGGTGGTGGATTTGACGTCTCTCCTCGGTCGTCTTCAAGAACAATCGGAGGATCTTCGGTGGGTAAGTCCTGCTGGATCATCATTCCTATTACATCTTGAAAGAGAAGGCCCATCCGTTGTATGTTGGCCGCTTGTTCAGCAGCCTCTTTGTCCCTTTTCCCCAGTGTCCGGCGAAGGAATTCAGCGTCGGTTTCTTCCTCCCGGCGTGCGTCTGAGGATGCTTCTGGGTTTTCCTTTGGCCCGGTGAGCGCGGCCATAGCATTCATCATTTCTTGGAGATTTTGTTGCTGCTCCTGGGATTTCGTTACGGATCGGGTTAGTGGTCGGTGGCCTGTAGAAGTGCGGCTCTCCTCCTTTCCAGAGGCCATGTATACGGTGTGGACCATCATGCCCCCAGACTTAGGGCGTCTAGGCTTAGTGCTTTTAGCCGCCGTTCCATGCTGCGGGGTCTTCTCCGGCTTCCTCTTTTCATGAGCTACGGAGGTTGAGGGGGCCGCTAAGGCGGGCGCCCAGACAACCTTTTGGGGTTTAGCCTGGTGACCGGCTTCCGGTTGGATTTTCGGCTTCTTGTGCTGGCGGGAGAAGTTTGGATCGATGATCGAGTCTCGGGCTTGCCGCCAAACCTTATAGATTTTGGAAGACAGCCGTTGAGGAGATCGGGGCTGTTCTGATTCTGTTTCCACAACCTTTTCTGATGGGGGAGGAGACCTCTTCAGTACTGCCGTAGGGGAATTCCTTCGCACCTTATTTAGCATTTCAAAGCTGTTCCTAGTCGGAACAGCAGCATTAACTTCGGCCACCGGGGCTGGCGGGGTCAATCCGGAGGGGGAGTTGCCCCCAGCCTTCCTTATTTGGCGCCAATGACGACGTCGAGCGCGTCGAGCGGACGGTGCTGGTTCAGCGGTGAGAATGGCTTCGTCTTACCCCCTGTGTAGGTGTGGGGTCGCTGCTGGTGTTAGCCTGTCAAAGACCGATGTCCTTTGTGCAGCGGGAGCGGGAGTCGAAGCTGTTAATCTCGTGAAGATCGATTTCTTAACTGGGGAAACCGCCTTGGCGATTTCGGAGGCAGGAGCGGCCGCTTTCTTAGAAGCAGTCTTCTCTGGGACTGTAGGCCCCATGATGAGTTCGCAAGATTTCTGGCCCAATCTAGAGAAGACCGAGGCGTTAACGTTGGGCGATTCGTTGAGAGGGACCGCGGCAGGGGTAAGACGATCAAAGACCGACTTCCTGAGAGTTTCCTTTGTCAGCACCGGCGCCACGAAGCTTGATGAGGGGAGCATAGTCCCAAAGAACAATCCGGTAGTGGCCTGAGTCACCTGGTCCGCCGGCATTGTGAACAACGAAGCAGCTTGGGGTCCATAGGCTATACCTCCCGGCGAGGCAAAGCGTTGGTCGCAATTGCAGCTTGAGCAGTTGGAGGATTTCGCGGAGGTAGCAGCCATCGATCCTTTGTTTTCTGCAATAGGCAAGGCGCCAATTCTTAGTATCTTGAAACCCAAGGGCAACTGTTAGCGAACCGCGATTGGTTCGCGAATCACGACACACGAAGTGTGGAGTGGAAAGAGGAAAAGGTCCCACCGGGCGTGCCAGAATCTGTTCCCCTCCGAACGACGGCGACGACGCGGCGTCTCGCCTGAAATTCGGGGCAGATACTAATTGGTGCTATCCGTCTGCCTCTCCGAAGATGCCAAGCCGATCCATGACACCATGTATCGGCGGTTTAGACGGATGTGTCCGATGTAGCAGACTTCGTCAGATTCCCCCTCATTCGAGGGGTTTTTTTTTATTGTAGGGACGCTCTTCCCTGCAGGCGCAAGCCCCTGCAGTTAATTACGCTACCGCTTTGCGGTAACAACTTTCTCCTTCTCCAGATGGTCACTTCGTGTCGTGTGTTCTTGTTTTATGTTTCATTGCCCGTGGATCGTTTACGGAGACTGAGTTATGTTGTCGCCTGTAGGGCATGGACTGGTCCAAATCCGCATCATCTTAAATTTGGGTTTGGGGGTTTGGTTTGAGGATACGTCAGCCATACTTGAGGCTGAGATCAACTCAAACGTTTGTTAAGGACACGTTAGTCTAACTTTGTGACTAAGATCAACTTAACGGGATCGTTTAGATCCGACAAAGGAGTGTTTGGACCCCATTGTTCCAATTTCAGGACATAGTAGTCCGTCGTATGTGTGGCCGTCGGGACCCGTCACCTCTCTGACGACGTTGAAGGATTACAACGACGAATGTCAGAGGAGTTCAGAGATGTACCCTCGAGCCAGAGTTAATTAGGGGGATTCATAGTCCAGTCTGTTTGAGGGTTTAAGGACGCGTTAGCCATCTTTGAGGCTAAGATCAACTTAAACAGGACCGTTTAGATCCGACGAAAGAGCATATGGAGGCTCTATGGTTTCTAGTTTAAGGACATCGCGGTCCATGGGTAGTTTAAGGACATTGCGGTCCGTGGGTAGTTTAAGGACATTGCGGTCCGTGGGTAGTTTTAAGGACGTTGCGGTCCGTGGGTAGTTTAAGGACATTGCGGTCCGTGGGTAGTTTAAGGACATTGCGGTCCGTTGGTAGTTTTAAGACATCTCGGTCAAGGTTAAGGACGTCATAGTCCATGGGTTTAAGGACTCCACAGTCCGGTATGTGCTCTGGATGCTTCACACGGGTTCACTGCCGTGCTAGGCGAGGACCAGGCTCCGCTCTGGATGCTTCACACGGGTTCACTGCCGTGCTCTGCGAGGACCAGGATCCGCTCTGGACGTTTTCCGCGGGGTCAAAGAGTGACGTTATCCACGTTCCACGTAACCAGGAATTTTGTATTATGCATGGGTTTAAGGACCCCACAGTCCATATCATGAATGGTCTTCGAGACCCGTCACCTCTTTGAAGACATTGAGGGATTACAATGCCAAGTATCAAAGGAGTGAAGAGATGTACCCTAGAACCGGGGTGGATTAAATAGTCCTTGGCCCAATTTGGGTCAAGATTGATCAATTATGTTATGAGCCTATCGGCCCAGTTAATCACAAATTGAGGACTTATGGCCAGCTTGGGCTAAGTCCAGTCAGGTCTGGAATATTGACTCTTTGTTGGTCCATTGAGGGAGAATGTTTGCCTCTATCCCTTTAGCCAATTGGGCCAAAGCCTAGTGTTAAACACTTCAGAGCAATCAGCGTTGAAAACTGGGAATAAGGTTGTTGAGTTAGTGTTCAACACTAAGAGATAATTGGTGTTAAACACCAGCAATAAGGCTTTTCAAATTAATGTTAAACACTAAAACAGCTCAGTGTTGAACACTGCAAATAAGGCTTTTTAATCAGTGTTGAATGCTAAGGCCCAACAGTGTTTTAGCACTGGGCTTGAGAGTTTTAATTTTAGTGTTAAACACTAAGGCAAGAAGGGTCACGTGGCAGCACGTGAGAGCGCCCTCCCTTCTTTTGTTCCGCTGAAATTATCATTTCCTTCAAAGCATCACGTGCCATCACGTGATGGGCATTCAAATGCCTGTGTATTAGAGTTTCTGCCAAGGTCACGTGGGTCACGTGGGGTGCTGCCTCACAGGGGCTTTCTGTAGGGGTTTTGGGGGGTCACGTGGTAGCACGTGACCCTACCTCTATGTAGTTTTTAGAGGATCTGTTACTCTTTTTTTTTTCCCAGGAATTAAATTCCTCGAACTTTAAATCTTGGAGGAATTAAATTCCTATTTCCTTTTGAAGACTTGTATTCTGGAATAGAGTTTAACTCTAGATTTTCTATGGGAATTAAATTCCTCGTTTATGCGAAGAACTGAACAAAAGCTTTTAAGGAATTAAACTCCCCTTTTCGGGAATTATGATTAAAGGAATTAAATTCCCGCTGTTTCAACAGAACTATGTTCTCAATTAGGATTCAACCCTGTTTCTTTTGTTTTGAAGGAATTAAATTCCCGTGATACAGGGTCAAGCCCTACTTTTATCTTAAAGGAATTAAATTCCTGTAATTCTGAGAATTAAATTCTCATGCTTGCATTCCCTCTCTATGTTTTGGGCCTGCATGGCAGGATCTCAACCCATTGAGAATTAAATTCTCAACCTAAAGGGGAGATGTGCACTTTGCAGATCCTCTGCCAGAGAGAGAAGAAATATATTCTTCTGTTTTACATGTTGAGAATTAAATTCTCTTTGTTTTCAAAAAGCCTTCCCTTTCTTACCTAGGGTTTTTTTTTGCAGAAGCTCCGAGTCTTTTCAAAATATCAAAGCTCTCCTCCCTTTTTCTTTCTTTTCTTCTCTGCGCATGTATCTCTCTTTTGTGTCTCTTGGCTCCTATTTATAGGAGAAGCAGCTGAATCAGTTGGTTTTCGACGAATCTTCATTGAGAGATCTGATTTGCATCCTTCATTCGTTCTGGACCTTTGGATTATTAGGTGAATTTTATTCACCGTTGGATTTCAAATCCAGAGATTCTCCCTTGTTATTTTGGTTAGATTTAAGGGGGAAATCTTTCCAAACCCGAGATTTTCCATAAATAAATGACCTCTGAATCTTTAATTTGATTGGATGCATATAGTTGCGTTCCTTTGGAAAGATTTGCATTTCTCTCAGAATTTAATTCTGTTGACAAAAAGGGCTTTGAAAGCCGGTCACGTGTGACCACGTGACCCATGGTCACGTGTGAGCACGTGACCTCCTTTAGAATGAGCCTTTTTCTTTCTTTTGCGCTGTCTTCTGATCTTTGCTTAAACGTCACGTGCTACCACATGACTGTAAGTGCACGGCGGCGCCCCGGCCGTCAATCCGACGCCGGAATGCGGAAACGGTGATAAACTTTAATTTTGCGGACTTTGCAAACCGGCACCACCGCGCACTAAACTCCGGATCGTAACCATTAACAAGTCTAAGCTAACTAGAATACGGGTTAGAGATGTACCGACTGATCCGAGTCCTCCGGTCTTCATCTCCACTCCGATCTCCTCGCGGGATCTCCGTCCGTCTCCTCCTCGTCGGAAAGGGCACCACATCGCCTGTAGCTTTTACGGGCTCCCACCTCAATACCGAGGCAACTCGGGCGCGAAGCTGGCGAATCGACGCGTCCAAGATTTGCTGTAGGAATGTGTAGTAGATTGTATGTCTCACTTTGGGGTTGGTTGCCATTTGAAAGATGATGGAGGAATCAAGAAGAAAAATGGTGCTTGCATTTTTCTAGCATGTAAAATGAGATCAAGAATGCTACTCTCTCAAAGATGAAGCTCTCTCCTTCTCTTTTCTTCTTCTTACTTTTCTCTAATCAAAACCTTCTTGCATCAAGAGAGAATAATAGTGGAGGAAAAAACAATATCAAGCAAGAAGGGAGGTGAGTGTAGGAGATGTAGAAAGGGTGACCACATCAAGAGACAAAGAAACATACACCATGCTTTACCTTTTTCAAACCATACCCTTTCAAATCTCTCAATTCAAAAACATGGAGCAAAAGAAATGAAAGCTATCATAATCAATACTTTTGCAAGAAACCCCCTTCCACAAAAGTAATTTGCAAAACTGCAAATAACCCCCTCCATCGGAAAAGTCCGGCCGGGAAAGAACAAAGGAAAACCAGCCGGAACGGAATGCAAACTGGCAACTCCAGAAAACTGGTCCCGTAATAAATTACAGGAAAACCCCAATACTATGCATACACACCCGCATCTGTATTCCGTCCGGATACAAATGCAATGAGACAAAATCTACACTGTACTAAACTAGGACCGGCTTAAACCAAAGCCGGCTAGTATTATCCGTTCGATCCTGATCCGTGCAATACCGCACGTATCTGATCAAACCCTGCCATATACCTATACGGCAACTAGTACAAACCGTCCGATCCTGATCCATGCAATACCGCACGTATCTGATCGGACCCTGCCATATCTCCATACGGCCTCTACAGTGTTTCGCCCGAAACTTGAGTAACTGAAAGTGTGGTGGACTCTGAAGACTCGTCAATACTATGGATGTGGATTTAACCACTAGCACGTCAGAGGTATAAGCCAATACGTGACGGGCCACCAGCTATTGACTAAAAGGGACGTCGATGAGCGAACTCATCCTGACACCCTACTGAGCCTGCCAGTGACAATATCCGTGCAGTCCGGTCCGTTCGTCTATGAGTATCGCATGGCGGGCCTAGGGGGTTGGTAAAAGTCAGACCCCTAAAAGCGGTACAAGTCGTGTCGGAGTGTAGCCCAGAACACCCTGAGATACTACTGGAATACCTACCAGTAAATCTCCTTGCCTTGGCCAAGGTCTTCGTGTAATGGCTCTCCTAGACACAGCGCGACCTCACCCCCAATACCGGGAGAGACGAAACCCCCCAAAGATCCGCTCACTGCCTCCATGTGGCTCGGGACTGTACCCAACTAAAACCTGTTTGCACGACTCCTTTGAGCCGTGGTAGGGTAGTAATCAAAGTACAGTGGGAACTCACACGAGAAAAATGACGATCCCCAGGTCGATGAACTAACCTGCACACATGTCACCAAGGAACTGCCATCTGACGTCTGGTATATGACCAACTAGCATGTTCCCGGCGAGTCCTGTCCGGTGTACTCATAACCCAATGAGCACCTGTATACATCTTAGGTGATCCAACTGACACCAGTGGCTTGTGAGACCGGCCACTGCCCCTCGTCGGGGTCTCGACTGTATACACTAGTCTACTCTGGAGAATCGATGCCCTGTCTCGAAACTCCCACGACTAGGGACCTTTTAAGGATGTGCTTATAGACTCCAGCTCTCACTTATATGATCGCCCTCATACTGCTGGCAGTCAAGCTAGAATCCTAGGGGCTCTATCAACGTACAATAGCGACATGTCAGGTCACCTAAAGCAGTACACGATGATAAAGGTAAACCAGATAGCATACTATCATCTCGAGTAAGACTGTCCTACCGGGATAGGTCCTCCCTCAATCATTGCAATCACGTGCCTGTGATCCAATAATTGACTCTGAGGGCACTATCTCCAACAATCTCCCACTTACACTCAAGGCTAATTATTGCGATGTCGCATACTCACAGCCCGTGTGATACCGAACACCCAACTCCTCTACTAGTCAGTCTCACAAATCCCGTTTGTGAAACTATTGCGGTCGAGGAATAGCCTCAGTGAGTAGATCCGCCTAGAAGTTTCTTTCTATGTCTCTCTATATCTCAAGTTCGCGGAGAAAGCCATCTCCTGAAATGAGCAATACCTGCCTTAGAATGTCTGGATGTCTGATGGGACGTAGCTCATAAATGAACTCCAAATCCAAACTTCTTAGACTGTATCTTCAACTGAACTTAATCAGTATCCTGCGCCATGCCACCCTCAGTATTGCCTTGGATCAGCTGTCCAAAATACTGCCCCTCGTCAGAAGGAAAAACTGTAACTCTGACAACCTCCTTGTCGTCCATGTCACCTTGGAAGCCTGGAATGATAACTGTCTCCCGAATGAAGCTGTCGTTATCATATCCCTAGAACATCCACTTATGTTCTAAAACTGCTTCCGACTGTTTCTCCAGGATTGGATCATTATCAACTTATTGCATCTACTGCAAGAACAACATCTGGTGTGGTACTTGACATCTCATGATTGACTCAATTGCCTGAGCAAGTGATCTGCCAATCATGCACGTCCCTTTCCCCTTTAGTCTGTAAGACACCTTTAGAGAGGGTGACTCCATTACCTGCAGGTACACTACCGTGCCAGGAGTCGTTCATTCTAAATCCTCATAGAATGCTGTCAAGGTACCCAGATTAGGAAACCACCCAAATCTAGATCTAAAACCATAGATCTAGTAACCAGAATGTCTGATATAATGTCCAATTCCTTTTGTGGAGAAAACACTGTGTGACGACCAAAGTATAACCGATCGTAGTATAGGAATATCACTTCCTACTACCTTCTCAACAGATCCATCCCCTTATTCTGATGACGTCAAACCTATGACTGTCACATCAGAAATAGATGATCTATCTCCGCTACATCTGCTTTAGTCTATAAATAGACATAAGCCTGATGTCCACCAATGCTTCCGCTGCTCCCACTGACTACGACAACCCTCTGGCAGAGTCATATACACGTACACTTCTGATCCTAGTTCAGAACGACGCTATACTCATCCTCCTGCCATGTCTCGCAGCCTGGAACAACAGCAATGGCAAGTGTGGGTAAACAAGAACTTCCCTGTCACCGTCCTTGAGGCTACCGGAGTACCTCTCGGGTGCCTGAAGTTACCCACCTTATCTGCGGAGTGGCCAATGGAATGTCAAATTAGATTGAATCTTTAGGTTCCTTATCAAATCTTCAGTAATCGTTTGCGGTTCTGGAATCACTTCCAGTTCTACCATACTCCCACTGCTGTTTTTGAAAAAATCCATTTTTAATAAAACTGTGGCGAGTCTTGAACAATATTTCTATTGATCTCCCAGATGGTAGAAAGTCAACCCTCGTGATAGCCTGGGTCAACCCACAAACAGCCATTACAGAAACGTGCCTTGAGTTATCCAGAGTCTGGTTTTAATCATAAGCCGGACAACTCCCCGTACCTTAACAATGTTAAGATATGAACTGTACTATATCCAATATAGAACTAGAGGCACTGATTTAATTGAACCAGATTCAAAATCATGCAACTGTCTCCAGTGCATGTCAACTAAATGGAGAGAGGCCGATCAGCGTTACTCAACTTAGGAATGCTTCCAATTATGAGTAACCTGAAAGAGAAGCAATTTCTCTTTATCATTACTATCAACTTAATACCATACACAAGTATCTACATCTTCGATCACTTTGAAGAATCCCGATACTTGCTACACCTGGTTCTCTACTCTATTCAAATACCTATAACTCCTCAAAACTTAGACCCTGTGTTTCTACGAAACACATGTCTAAGAACTAGAGAAGTTAAAAGTAAACAGAATATAGTAAGAGGACCAACCCCTCTGTCCTAATGGACACTGGACAACATACAATACTCTGTATAAGTCCGTTGAGTCTAATAACTCTTTCACTGCGTGTCGTAGGTTGAAAACTGTACTTATGGTTAAGAAGAATTACACCGCTGTTTAATGCTCCTTACCTAACCATCCATTGATATAGGTAAATGTCATCGACATAATATCAAAAGGTATATCTCACTCTATGAAAAATAGACGTACAGATATATCAATTTGAAATTGGTGCACAACAGCGGATATTCAAAACCAAATATTTGCCGACCGGCAAACAAACCCAGGTGGCTTCCTCAAATATCACCAATTGCAACGAATCCCGATATAATGAGGATGGTCACCTAATTCCCAACAACTTACTCCCACTCATCATCTGTAAAACCATACAGATGTGAGAATCAAACCTGGTAAATACATACCCTGGAGCAAGTGTCTAATCGGGAAATCAGTTTTCTTTTAACAGTACACAGTTGAACTGAAACATTGAAATGTTTCGATGGGGTATCCAGGTACTCCTAGTAATGCCTCTACCATTATCCAGATTCACAACTATAACCGTATAATTCTTTGCCACCTCTCCAAATCCCTTTATATGTCTTTAGTCATTACCTTCTGCACACCCCTTAGGCCAATTGGTTTTCTTCCTTCCCTACCGTTCGGCACCAGCCTATGGTTTGGAAGAAGAATATCCAATAAGCATAAAGGGTGTACTGTCCTAATCCTAGGAGCACTCGCAACGCGAGAGAAGGTGAAGATAAAAGACACCTGAATGTACTTTATTCCTATTTCTCCTGAACCAGGATCCATCCCCGAACTGGAACGAGTTCCTTTCGAGTTCGTATATAACCATACGATGGATTATCTAATAAAATGGGATCTTCGTAGTGATACGGAGTGTCCTGGAGAAATACAAAGGTGATTTAGGATTGGCGAAGAAATACTTGGTTTGGTCGTGAATAGCAGTCGCAATTTACTTTGCCCTCTTACTAATCCCTTGCTTTGTCTGAACTTAATACCTTCTGTACACCGTTTAGGCTAACTGGTTTTCTTCATTCCCTACCGGTCGGCACCAGCCTATGGTTTGGAAGAAGACTATCCAATTTGCATAATAGGTGTACTACTCCTAAACCAAGGAGTACTCGTAACCTGAGAGAGGGTAAAAGGAAAAGACAACTGAATAATCCTATCCGTTTTCTCCAGAACCGGAAACCATCCTCGAATAAATTCTTTCGAGTTCGTATCTAACCATACGATGGTTTTGTCCAATGGAAGTGGACGTTCGTAGTAATACGGGGTGTCCTGGAGAAAAGGGTAAAAGTAGGAGTGGCAATGAGGTTTGCAACTCTGACAATCCAAAAGCCAGTGTTTAGAAGGTTCGGTCAACTTGGTCACTGAGTCAAAGTCTTAGGGTCGGGTCAATGGTCGCTGCCAAAGAGAGAGAAAAGAAACACTCAGCGTGCACTCTATCCTAGATCAGAATGGTTACCAATTTATCTAATCTGGAAACCTCCCACTGTACCTCAAATTCTCCTCCAAACCTGAAAGAAGAATTAGTCGGGGTCACCCGAGGAGTAAACCAACTCATCGGTGGGAATCGGGATCCAACTCTCATCGCATGATAACGTGACGGAATCCGCTCACGGTATCACACTCCAGAAGGTATGCGCATATGTGGCAAGTTTCAGTTCTTTTGAAACTCCCGATGTGATTTCTGCCCCATGCTCTTATGACCTTGACTTTGGCCAACATATCATAAGTCACATGTCAAGTTCTACCCGTCATTCTCCAGGTTAATTTGAATCCACCCGTACATACCCTTGACTTTGGCCAAAATGGCAGTACGACTGTCCCAAACCAACGCATCTATCTATGCTGCATATGAATACCCCAATAGCTACCAATCACTGTGCCTTGACTTTGGCCAACATACACAGCTTGAATACTACTGACCACCCATATGAAACGACGGAGGGCTACGAATGGTTTCTGGCGAAAACCTTTAACGTAAAGAACTTGATATCGTCGAAGGAACGGATAGCTTTTAAAAATATAGTGACGAAAACCGTTGCTAAAGAGGTCACTCCCGGTGAAGGGATCTCGGCTCTTTCCCCGTAGAATGGGGTGCAGGATATTCCAAATGAATACCGCGATGCAAAGCAAAAGTAATCGGCTATAGTGAAGTTAATGCCCTGACGCAAACTTCTGTCCAAGGGGTCACTCCCGGTGAAGGGATCTCGGCCCTTGCCTCGTCGACTGAGGAGCAGGATATTCCAAATGAATACCACGATGCAAAACAAAAGTGAACGTCCTTGCAATAACAGCTTTTTGAAAAATGTTCCAACAACATCAGATTAGGTTTGTTTATCTTGCATTGATCCGAATCAATGCAGTCCCATCAATTGATCACACCACAAAGAACGAAAATATACTGACGTACGTATATGCCATCCGCATTCGCCACTGGGTCCCGTCATCACCCGTTAGGTTAGCTAACTAACGGCAGAGCGGGGACTGGACTAGCGCGGATGAAAAGCATATACAACATCTACAAATATATATACCAATATATAGTATTTCGCTCAAGGCGTGAATAGAAATGCAACATCACAGAAATGTACAGCATCACAGAACAATACAGATATCTGGGATCCCCGGGTTTCACAGAGCCACTACTGAAACCCGACGTTCCCCTGGTCGTGTGGATAGCCTGTGCAATGAAATCCTAGACCCCTACGGGCGCGGCAAGTCACCCGCCAAAACCTGAAGCGAGGCAGCCCCCTTCAGCTCCGTGAATGGACCACCCAGCACTCCACGGAATCCGGCAACTTGGGCACCCCTCCTGGGTCAACCTGTACCCCCTATGAGTGCGGCGAATAGCCCGCCAATCCCAGAGTGAAGCCCCCTCCGTCTCAATGCCATGAGATGCAGGCTTGTTGCCCTCTAGAACCCGGCCATCCGTGCACCCCACCGCGGGGTAATCCTAGTACAGAATGTAAAATATACATACACCGGGTACATCGACCGCAACCAGGTCGTGCCCCAAAAGAATAATACAAACAGGCAGTGACGGCAGTCCACATGTCGGACGCTCGCCCCGCAATATCAAATGTACATAATACAACAACACTGTACTAGCATTGCATCCAGGCTATCCCCCACGGCCTATCCGCAACATCACAGCATAAACATAGAACATCAACGTGAAAGTCACGTTCGCAAATCCGTCTAACCGGGCTATAGCAGTTAGACAGGATTTACCGATCGAGTGACATTCACGGTCGCAGATATAATGTAAATACTGTGAAAAATGTGTTTAAAATATCCGATCGATCAAACAATTAACAAGTGGGCCCCCAACCAATACTGTAGCAGTCACTGAAAACCTGGGCCCAAATTTAATATCCCAAAACCCCTGAAATAAGCCCACAAGCCCACTGAAAAAATTTGACACTGTGAAGACTCCAGAGTGCGGCGGAAGCGCGGCCCAAGGGGGGTTTGGCCGCGCTTCCGCGCTCAGGTAGTCGACTGAAGTTGTCGAATTTTCTCAGATGTCTTAGAATTTTGAGTACAACAATTTTATACAACCTGAAAAATTTTCTGAGACCAAAAATTTTCAACAGAAACTGATGTGAACAAATATGGTTTTTGGAACTTTTTGATCGATCGGAAATGCAAACACATTACACAAACCTAGACTAAGTTAATGGGGAGGCTCTGATACCACTGTAAGTGCACGGCGGCGCCCCGGCCGTCAATCCGACGCCGGAATGCGGAAACGGTGATAAACTTTAATTTTGCGGACTTTGCAAACCGGCACCACCGCGCACTAAACTCCGGATCGTAACCATTAACAAGTCTAAGCTAACTAGAATACGGGTTAGAGATGTACCGACTGATCCGAGTCCTCCGGTCTTCATCTCCACTCCGATCTCCTCGCGGGATCTCCGTCCGTCTCCTCCTCGTCGGAAAGGGCACCACATCGCCTGTAGCTTTTACGGGCTCCCACCTCAATACCGAGGCAACTCGGGCGCGAAGCTGGCGAATCGACGCGTCCAAGATTTGCTGTAGGAATGTGTAGTAGATTGTATGTCTCACTTTGGGGTTGGTTGCCATTTGAAAGATGATGGAGGAATCAAGAAGAAAAATAGTGCTTGCATTTTTCTAGCATGTAAAATGAGATCAAGAATGCTACTCTCTCAAAGATGAAGCTCTCTCCTTCTCTTTTCTTCTTCTTACTTTTCTCTAATCAAAACCTTCTTGCATCAAGAGAGAATAATAGTGGAGGAAAAAACAATATCAAGCAAGAAGGGAGGTGAGTGTAGGAGATGTAGAAAGGGTGACCACATCAAGAGACAAAGAAACATACACCATGCTTTACCTTTTTCAAACCATACCCTTTCAAATCTCTCAATTCAAAAACATGGAGCAAAAGAAATGAAAGCTATCATAATCAATACTTTTGCAAGAAACCCCCTTCCACAAAAGTAATTTGCAAAACTGCAAATAACCCCCTCCATCGGAAAAGTCCGGCCGGGAAAGAACAAAGGAAAACCAGCCGGAACGGAATGCAAACTGGCAACTCCAGAAAACTGGTCCCGTAATAAATTATAGGAAAACCCCAATACTATGCATACACACCCGCATCTGTATTCCGTCCGGATACAAATGCAATGAGACAAAATCTACACTGTACTAAACTAGGACCGGCTTAAACCAAAGCCGGCTAGTATTATCCGTTCGATCCTGATCCGTGCAATACCGCACGTATCTGATCAAACCCTGCCATATACCTATACGGCAACTAGTACAAACCGTCCGATCCTGATCCATGCAATACCGCACGTATCTGATCGGACCCTGCCATATCTCCATACGGCCTCTACAGTGTTTCGCCCGAAACTTGAGTAACTGAAAGTGTGGTGGACTCTAAATACTCGTCAATACTATGGATGTGGATTTAACCACTAGCACGTCAGAGGTATAAGCCAATACGTGACGGGCCACCAGCTATTGACTAAAAGGGACGTCGATGAGCGAACTCATCCTGACACCCTACTGAGCCTGCCAGTGACAATATCCGTGCAGTCCGGTCCGTTCGTCTATGAGTATCGCATGGCGGGCCTAGGGGGTTGGTAAAAGTCAGACCCCCAAAAGCGGTACAAGTCGTGTCGGAGTGTAGCCCAGAACACCCTGAGATACTACTGGAATACCTACCAGTAAATCTCCTTGCCTTGGCCAAGGTCTTCGTGTAATGGCTCTCCTAGACACAGCGCGACCTCACCCCCAATACCGGGAGAGATGAAACCCCCCAAAGATCCGCTCACTGCCTCCATGTGGCTCGGGACTGTACCCAACTAAAACCTGTTTGCACGACTCCTTTGAGCCGTGGTAGGGTAGTAATCAAAGTACAGTGGGAACTCACACGAGATAAATGACGATCCCCAGGTCGATGAACTAACCTGCACACATGTCACCAGGGAACTGCCATCTGACGTCTGGTATATGACCAACTAGCATGTTCCCGGCGAGTCCTGTCCGGTGTACTCATAACCCAATGAGCACCTGTATACATCTTAGGTGATCCAACTGACACCAGTGGCTTGTGAGACCGGCCACTGCCCCTCGTCGGGGTCTCGACTGTATACACTAGTCTACTCTGGAGAATCGATGCCCTGTCTCGAAACTCCCACGACTAGGGACCTTTTAAGGATGTGCTTATAGACTCCAGCTCTCACTTATATGATCGCCCTCATACTGCTGGCAGTCAAGCTAGAATCCTAGGGGCTCTATCAACGTGCAATAGCGACATGTCAGGTCACCTAAAGCAGTACACGATGATAAAGGTAAACCAGATAGCATACTATCATCTCGAGTAAGACCGTCCTACCGGGATAGGTCCTCCCTCAATCATTGCAATCACGTGCCTGTGATCCAATAATTGACTCTGAGGGCACTATCTCCAACAATGACTCCTGGTCATGTGTGAGCACGTGACCCCTGTCTGGCACTTCTTTCCTTGGCTCAATTGGAGAGCGAGTTTGCAATTTTGACCGTCACGTGCCGACACGTGACCCTGGTCACGTGGGAGCACATGACCTCTTCTGAAGCTCTTTTTCTTAACTTTGTTCAGCAAATCATTGTGTCCCCTTTTCTGTACTTTATAGGTCACGTGTCAACACGTGACTGCTGGTCACGTGTAAGCACGTGGCCCCCTTTTCGAAGCTCTTCACAGAAGCTTTCCTGATTTTAAATCAGGAAACACTGCCCAAACACCAAACACGCACAAGTGCGCGTATGTGAACGGACCCTGTCGTAAAACCATACAACCTCTACTACGTTTCGCCCAAAGGTGAACAACCCTCTGGGTGGGACTCTAAAGACTCGACAGTACTCTGGCAGTGGGTTTAACCACAAGCACGTCAGCGACACTGTTAGTGTATATGCCCTAGAGGCCATTACTGTATCATACTAGTTTGTATATTACTGGATGGAAGCTTGGGATATTCACAGTTGTATAGACAATCTTGGTCGAAATGGTAGTATGCTACTTGGTTTGTTTCTACTTTAATGTGTGCATGTGTTTCTTTTAGCATATCGCCTATACACATTAGTGGAGCCCTTAGGATCTTTGCCTGATTACCAGCGTTGTGATGGCAGTCACACTAGTGGGGGCTGGGCAATCTACAAGCACATCCTTATACAGGTCCCTAGTCGTAGGATTATCGAGACAGGGCATCGATACTCCTGAGTAGACTAGCGTATGCGCTTCTCATCCCAACAGGGGAGACGATCTGTCCCACAGCCGTCAGTACGTCGTACTTGAGATAGTATGCTGGTGCTCGTTAGGTTACGAGTACACTGGACATGACTCGTCGGGAACTGTTGGTTGGTACTGTACCTATCGTCAGTTATCAGTTCCCAGGTGACATGAGTACAGCTTAGTCCGCTGACTTGACACTGTCACTTCGCTTCGACTGTGTTCCCACTGTTCTTAGATTGCTACCCTACCATGCCTCAAATGAGTCGTGCAAACAGGTAGCAGTTGGGTGCAGTCCCGAAGCACTTGGAGGCAGTGACGGTTAGACAGGATTCGTCTCTCCCGGTATTGGAGGTTGATATCGCGCTGTGTCTAGGAGAGCCATTACACAAAGTCCCTGGCCAGGGCAAGCGAGATATACTGGTAGGTTATCCAGTGTTGTCTCAGGGTGTTCTGGGCTACACTCCGACACGACTTGTACCGCTATTAGGGGACTGACGTTTATTGCCCCTAGGCCCGTCATGCGATATTCTCAGACGAATAGACCGGACTGTACGTAGACTGTCACATTCAGGCTCAGTAGGAGTTCGGATAGGTTTCACCTCATTAGTCTTCTTATCGGCATCTACCTGGGGGCCGTTACGCACAGCTAGTGCCGCTTGCGGTCTGTGGTTAAACCCACTGCCAGCGTAGTGTCGAGTCTTTAGAGTCCTACACAGAGAGCTATTCGCCTTTGGGCAAAACAGAGTAGAGGTCGCATGGTTTTGCGACAATGTTCGTTCACATCCGCGCACTTGTGCACGTTTTGTGTCCGGGCAGTTATTACTAGCGGGCTTTGGTTTAAGCCAGATCCTAATATGCGTTTTGGGATTGGTTTTATCTCGTTTGTATTCGTGTTCCTCGGAACGCTGATGCGGGTGTGTATGCACGGTTGACCGAGACAGAGGCAGAGGATTCTCATTAGGGTTGTTGACTGTTGAATTTTTCTAAACCCTAATGAGAATAAGAAATATGATTAATAATAATATTAATTAAGTATTATTGTACCATGGTTGGGTTGAAAGTTTGACTTTGTTGACTTGTTGACTTTGTTGACCGGTTGACTAGTTTGGACTTGTTAACCATCATCATTTCAATGGCTATCATTTCATGACTATGACTTTTGCTTGCTTGTTTGTTTACAAAATGCATTAAATGCATGAAATGATAATGCCATTGACATGAAACATCACAAATACTTAATTATTGTTATTATCATGATTATTTTGGTTTTTGAGAGCATGGTTGTAAAAAGTCTTTCTCATTCTATCATTCTCACTCTCTCTCATCCAAGCTCTCCTTCTTCCTCTTGCTCATGGTTCTCTTGTCTCATGAGTTGAGAAACAAGAGCCATTGAGATAAAACCCTAAAACACTTCTCTACTCATCCTAGAGTACAAGGTCTAGCAAGCCAAGTATTTTAGTTTCCTCTTGATTGAGGTTGGAGCCAAAGGTAGAACCTTTCGGGTGGATCCATCTTCAGCACAAGGAGACGACGAGGTGAGGCCGATCCGACCACTACAAGGAGTCGAAGGGAAGGAGTTCAAGTTTAGGTATAACCCCTAACATAGTAGCTAAACTCTTAGTTAGGTTGTTAGATAGTTTGTTTACCAAAGATCCGGTTTCTAGTCCATGTTACCTTCACCGAAAAAATTGTTTTTCACCATTTCCACATCCCCGAAAGAACCGGGACGGGTAACGTGGAGTTATAGTAGTATCAGAGCCTAGCTAAACACTATCTAGCATGTTAGCAATGTATCTAGAATTTCGATCGGAGGAAAAATCACAAAACACTCCCGAGATTCGAACTTTCTGCCGATTTTTAAACTGCTCTAAAAATAATTTGACATATCTAAAAAATCTTCTCAGGGTTTTCTGTAAACACACAGCAAAAACGATCCAGCGAGTCGACCAACTCACCGCGGAACCATGGCAAGAACATGCTTCTTGCCGCGGATCCGCGGCCGAGTTGACTCGGCCGTGGGTCGGTTTTGCTGCAGTGTGTTTTGTGTGGTGTTTTGGGATTTTTGGAATATGTTGTTTCTGCCCAGATTTTCCAGAAAACAAATTTGTGTTTGGGGTGGTTACAAATCCGTATTTTGATCGAACTTCTGTAGACTTTAGCTAATGGGTTATATCTGTGATGTGATATATGTATTGAACGTCTGCTAATCGCTATACGTCGATTAGTGGGGGTTATACATATCTGTGATCTGTAATGTTGCTGGTATGTGTATATGAATTCGTTGGATTGTCGCGGATGAATAGCCGGGGGTTGTGAGATGAGAGTTTTCTTTAACTTTTCATTTGATGTAATATGTAATTGATGTAATATTATTTTTTGGCCGCACATCGGGGATGAGGTTGTAGCCGCCATTGTATATTATTTCTTTTACTGTTTTTGCTCCTAGGATAGACCCAAGGTGGGGTGCACAAACTACCGGGTACCTCGAAGTGCCGAGTGGCATACTCACGTTGTTGAGGGAGGTTGCTTCACTTCGGGTATTTGGCGGGTAGTTTGCCGCACCCGTAGGGGTCTAGGATGGGGGTCTTGGCTAATCATCACGACCGTGTAATCCGCTTTTCGTTGCAGGCTCGAACGAAATGCGGATTCCTAGTATATCCAATGTGTTCATCTGTGATCTGGAATGGCTATCATTGCATCTGACGAATGTAAATATCTATATATGATATCTATTTAGGCGTTGCTTATGTTTTGCATCCGCGCTAGTCCAGCCCCCGCTCTATCTTTAGTTAAGTAACCTAACGGGTAATGACGGGGCCCCGTGGAGAATGCGGATGGCATAAGCGTACGTCATATTTTCGTTGTTTTCTGCAATGGTAAGATTAAATGATGGGACGCATTAAATTAATGCAAGAAAATAAACCAAAGTTAAAGTCGTTGGAATAATTTCAAAACCACTCGGTTTCTTTTCAAAAACAACTTTTAAACGCGGAGCTTAAGCGACTCCTTTTAAAAGATATCACGTTCCATAGATTATATCAAGTTCATTATGTTCACGGTTTCGCCAAAACCATTCGTAGCCCTCCGTCATTTCATATGGATAGTCAATAGTATTCAAGCTGTGTTTGTTGGTCAAAGTCAAGGCATAGTGATTGGTAGCTATTGGATATTCATATGCAGCATAGATAGATGCGTTGGTTTGGGACAGTCGTACTGCCTTGTTGGCCAAAGTCAAGGGTAGGTACGGGTGGGTTCAAATTAACCTGGAGAATGACGGGTAGAACTTGACATGCGACTTGTGATTTGTTGGCCAAAGTCAAGGTCATAAGAGCATGGGGTAAAAATCCACATTGGGAGTTTCTAAAGAAACTGAAACTTGCTAGCGTTGCATACCATTTGGAGTGTGATGATTCTGGTAGGATTCCTTCAGTTTAGTCACACGATGATATTTGGATCCCGATCCTACTGTGAGTATATGCTACTCCTCAGGAACTTTCTCACTTAACGATCAATGCTATAAACCAAGTAGGTGTCTAGAAAGGTGTTAGCGGGGCTACGCCCACAGGGAAAAGAGGTTATTTAATTAAGGAACTTCGCGAAAGCGTTGGAAAACCTCCCTCGAAGTACCAACACTGGCCTGGCTGAACGGTTAAGCAAGTATTGTACGGTGAGATTGATCCCGACTAATTTTTCCTTTTTGGTTTGAGGAGGGATTCGAGAAACAGTGGGAGCCATCCTATTTAGACAAACTAAAAACCACTCTAAACTTGCAAGAGCATCATGCTAAAGTGTTTCTTCTCTCTCTCCTAATTGCAGCGACCAAACATCATGACCGGACTTAAGTTATTACTAGATAAAAACATACTGACAGGGCCAAACTACAAAGATTGGCTCAGGAATGTCAAAATGGCAATCACTTACAACAAGCTGGGGTATCTTCTTACCACCAAAGCTCCCCCTGTCCCAGGTCCCACCTCCAGCGTCGCGGATAAGGAAATCCGTAAGACCTGGGAGATCGACTGGGTGAAGGCCACGTGCCTCGTGCTTGCCTCTATGGACAATGAACATCAGAGGAGGCACGAGAATATGGACCTTGAATCCATATTTCTCCATACAAAAGAACTGTATGGAGAGCAATCCCGTATCGCCAGATATGAAGTCTCGAAAAAGCTATTTTCGGCGAGATTGGTCGTCGGATCATCGGTAGCAGAACACGTGCTTAAGATGATTGGCTATATTGAAGAGCTCACGGACATTGGGACCACGTTAGAGAGCGAGCTCTATACTGACTTGATTCTCCAGTCCCTTCCTTCCACTTACGCCCAGTTTATCCTGAACTTCAACTTGCAAGAAAAAGAAGTTGAACTTTCAGAACTCCTCAACATGCTGAGGAGTGTAGAGGGCACCCTACAGAAAGGTAGGAAAACATCCACTTTGTTTGTTGGAGGACCTTCCTCTTCTAGGTCCAAAGCGAAAGCCAAGGGAAAGAAGAAGAAAGCCCCCACCAAACCAAGGGGCGGTGTTAGTAAAGTGGAAACGAAGGGAAAAGCAAAGGCAACAAAGATAGAGGGGCAGCTTGTGGGAAAGGAAGAATGCTTCTATTGTCATAAGAAAGGACACTGGAAAAAGGATTGCAGGGCTTGGAAGGCCAGAAACCAGGACCCGAAGCAAGTTGTGGCTTCGGCTTCAGGTGTGTATGTTATTGAAAACTATCTATCAATAAACTCTACTTCCTGGGTATTGGATACCGGATCAGGATCTTATATCTGTAATTCTTTACAGGCATTGAGAAAGCGTAGGGTTTTGAAGGCAGGTGATATGACCCTCAGAGTTGCAAACGGAGTTGGCATGGATGCTGAGTCCGTGGGGGACTATCACTTGGGAATGTCAGATGGACATGTTTTGGTTTTACGGGATTGTTATTTTGTACCCAATGCAACTTGTAATATCATATCTGTATCTTTAATGTCTAAAGAAGGTTATGAATTTGCATTTGTAAGCAATGTTGTAAACATTCACCTTAATCAAGTTCTGATTGGGTCGGGTACATTAAGCAATGATATATTCGTATTAAACCAACCACAGATTTTCAATGTCCAGAATACACACAAAAGAAAGTCTCCAGAAATAAATCATGCTTTCTTATGGCATTGTAGACTGGGTCACATCAATGAGAGAAGGTTGACGAAGTTACATATAGATGGATATTTGGATCCGTTCGAATATCAATCATATGCAACTTGTCAATCCTGTCTCAAAGGAAAGATGACAAAGACTCCATTCACTGGACATGGAGTAAGAGCGAGCGAGCTCTTGGGGCTCGTACACAGCGATGTGTGCGGTCCAATGTCTACGCATGCGCGAAGCGGTTATTCTTACTTCATTACTTTTACGGATGATTTTTCAAGGTACGGATATGTCTTCTTGATGAAACATAAATCTGAAGCCTTTGGAAAATTCCAGGAATACAAGAATGGAGTATAAAAAAAAACAGGCAAAAGTATCAAGACACTAAGATCTGATCAAGGTGGTGAATACTTGAGTGCCGAGTTCCTGGATTACCTAAAAGAGAATGGAATTCTCTCTCAGCTTACTCCTCCATACACTCCACAACATAACGGTGTATCGGAGAAACGGAACCGAACCCTATTGGATATGGTACGTTCCATGATGAGTAATGCTGAGTTGCCGCGATCATTCTGGGGATATGCACTAGAATCAGTTGCATACCTTTTGAACCGAGTTCCAACTAAGACAGTGCCTACCACACCATATCAGATGTGGAGTGGGAAGAAACCCTATCTTAAGCACATTAAGACATGGGGATGTCCATCTTTTGTCAAAAAGCAGTATGCGGACAAACTCGAGACACGCTCAGTAAAGTGCAAGTTTGTGGGATATCCAAAGAACTCCAAGGGATATTTCTTCTATTGCGAAGAGGAACAAAAGGTTTTTGTTTCTCGTCATGCCTGCTTCTTGGAAACTGAATTTTTGGAAAATCAGATAAGTGGGAGCGCAATAGAACTGGAAGAAATTCCAGAACCATGAGCTATTACTGAAAGCTTAATAGAACCAGAGGGTTCGAAAGAACAGGACATTCCTGCGCCGCTCCACAGAAGTAGCAGGCAGTCTCATCCGCTCGAGAGATACTACGGTTTTCTCATAGACGGGGATAGAGAGGATTGCATCATTGATAATGATGAGCCGACTAGCTTCCAGCAGGCCATTCAGAACATTGACTCGGTAAAATGGCTGGATGCAATGCAGACCGAAATGGAGTCCATGTACACCAACAAAGTATGGACTTTGATAGTTACTCCAGAAGGGGTAAAACCCGTAGGATGCAAATGGATCTTCAAGAGGAAGATTGGTGTAGATGGACTGGTTGAGACCTATAAGGCTAGACTTGTTGCAAAGGGTTTTCGTCAAAGACCTGGTTTGGACTATGACGAAACCTTTTCTCCAGTGGCTATGCTCAAATCCATTCGGATCCTTCTTGCCATTGCTGCCTTCCACGATTATGAGATTTGGCAGATGGACGTAAAGACCGCTTTTCTAAATGGAAATTTAGAGGAGTGTGTCTATATGGACCAGCCAGAGGGTTTCATTCAGAGTGGGAGCAGCGAAAAGGTGTGCAAGTTGCTTAAGTCCATTTATGGACTAAAGCAGGCATCGCGGAGTTGGAACATCTGTTTTGATGAGACGGCCAAAGATTTTGGCTTTATCAAAAATCCAGATAAACCATGCATCTATAGTAAAATTGTAGCACGAACTGTCGTGTTCCTCGTTTTATACGTGGATGACATTCTCTTGATAGGAAATGACATTCCTATGCTACAATCTGTCAAAGGGTTCTTGTGACACGGGTTCTCCATGAAAGACCTGGGTGATGCCTCTTACATTCTGGGAATCCGGATCCATCGTGATAGATCCAAGAGGATATTAGGACTCTCACAGTCCAGGTACATCGACACCATACTGAAAAGATTCAGTATGGAAGATTCCAAGCGCGGTAATCTACCGGCTTGTCACGGGATCACCCTCTCCAAATAGATGTCTCCCAAGACTGATTTGGAAAGGATCACATATCAATTATACCCTACGCTTCTGCGGTAGGCTCTATAATGTATGCGATGTTGTGTACCAGACTAGATGTAGCTTATGCACTGAGTGTGGTAAGCCAGTATCAGTCAAACCCTAGGGAGAAGCACTGGATAGCGGTAAAGAACATTCTGAAGTACCTGAGAAGGACTAAGAACATGTTTTTGGTTTACGGCGGAAAAGACCTCCAAATGGAGGCCTTTGCTGACTCCAGCTTCCAGAGTGACAAGGATGACTCCAAGTCTATGTCGGGTTATGTCTTCACCCTCAATGGAGGGGCGGTGTGTTGGAAGAGTTCCAAACAGGAAACCGTTGCTGACTCGACGATGGAAGCGGAGTATATCGCTGCATCTGATGCTGCAAAAGAAGCCGTCTGGATGAGGAAGTTCTTGACAGAACTTCAGGTGGTTCCGTCCATTGTTGATCCAATACCTCTGTATTGTGACAACAACGTGTAGGGTTCCTAGGCACACTCAAGAGGTTCCACAAGGCATCAACCATGCCAATTTCAAAAAATTCCGGTGCCGAGAAACCCTAATATAGATCGTTAACTAGAGAATAGGCGAAACTACAAGTAGTAAACAACTTTACTGCTAAAAGGGAAGTGACTACAACCTTTGTAGATCCGGTCCTCCACTTCCATAGCCCCGTGATGAAGTCCCTCCGCTGCGATCATCGGATCCCGGACTCTAGCGATGGTTTCGTCGAAGAAATGATCGGGCTAGGTCGTCGACTTCGATGCCGAAGATGATCTACGTCGAAGCAACTCAAGATCAAGCTCCAACTTCACCAAGTCATGAAACTTGTGAAGAAAACACCCTATACTACATGGCAAGTGGTACAGGATGAAGAAATAGGAAGTGGGTTCACTTTGGATTTGGATTTCTCACTTGGAATCATCACTTAGAATTTTCTAGCCATGGTTTCTTCTCTTCATGAAGAAGATGAAGAAGGAGAAAGAAAAAGAATTATCAATAATAGAAAAACAAGTGATGGTTATCATAATGCAACCATGGTTAAGTGTAGAAAATAAACTAGGGTTAGGTGAATGGTTAGGGTTAATGAAAGAAACAAAATGGTCAAGCTTTCAAAGCTTCATGAAGCTTCAACAAAAAACAAAAGTAGCAACCATTTCATTTCTTGTCCAAATATAAATGAAAAGAAATAAATAGATAAGTAAATCAAACCCTAACCATTAACTTAATCATGGTTTAATCATACACACCGAAGTTTGCATGTATCATCAAACATGATACAAACTAGTGCACAAAACTATATCATATATACAATATGCACATTAAAGTGAGAAAGTAATCTTAAGTGTGTTAGTTATATGTATGCCCTAGAGGCCATTACTGTACATTGGATGTATATTGTAGTGGATGCTGGGACATATATAGGTAGGACTTTCTTGCTCGACATGATAGTACGCTATCTGGTTGCTCTTTATCTTAACGTGTATACTTTCCGTCTCTCTGTTACATGTTGATAAAGCCCTTAGGATGTGTACTCGACTTCCAGGACTGTGATGCAGATCATACTAGTGGGGGCCTGGATAGTCCAAGAGTACATCCTTGAAATGTTCCTAGTCGAGGGAATATCGAGACGGGGCATCGATATTCCAGAGTAGACTAGCGTATATCTTCTCGACCCATGCGATGGGTGATGGATGATCCCATATCCATTGGTGTTTGACATCAGAGATGGTATGTGGGTGCTCAGTGGAGACTGGGTACACTGAACGGACTCGCCGAGAACTCCCAGATGGTATTATACCTCACGTCAGATGGCAGTTCTCTGGTGACACTGGTACAGATTAGTCTGTTGACCCGAGATCGTCATAGAGTCTTGTGTGTCTCCCACTGTGCTTTGATTTCCACCCTACCACGGCTCTACTGAGTTGTGCAAACAGGTGGTTATTGGGTACAGTCCCGATTCACATGGAGGCAATGAGCGATAGGAGGGGATTCGTCTCTCCCGGTATTGGGGGTTGATGTTGTGCTATGCTCGACTGGCCATAACAGGAAATCTCTGGCCAGGTTTGCAGTGATATACTGGTAAGAGTTATCAGTAGTTTCACGAATGTTATGGACCTTACGTCGGCATGACTTATCGAGCTATTGGGGTCTGACGTTTACCACCCCTAGGCGAGATATGCGACATATCAGACGAACAGACCGGACTGTACGGTAAGTGTTACTGGTTGGATTCACAGGAGTGTGAGCGGGCTTGCTCGTCGATCTTCTGATCGCTCAATACCCGGGTGGCCGTTACGTTTAGCAGATCGCTTGCGGCTTGTGGGTGTTTGATATGATCATCATCTGCTGCCGGCGTATTGACGAGTCTTTAGAGTCCTACAGAGAGGTTTCCTGGCTCAAGCGAAACGAAATAGGAGCGCATATGAGATATGTGCGGGACCGAGAATAATGCGTGTATGTGATACCGTATTTCATTCTCGCGATAAATGTGTCGAATGGTTGTATGCGATATAACCTAGTTATCGAATCAAGGATTGATTCGATAAGCCGATACATTGGATACTAGCCGGTTATATGCGATATGACCGGATCATTGAATCAAGTGTTGATTTAATGTATAATTATATATTTGATATATTACTTTGCATTAACTAGTATTGGTTCACTTTAAATGGATTTACTCACTTGGTTTGTGCACATTGTATATGTGATATATTTTGTGCACATGATTGTATCATGTTTGATGATACATTCAAGCTTGGGTTTGTGTAAAGAATTGACCATGGTTATATGAATGGTTAGGGTTTCATTTTATTTACTTATTCATTTATTTATTCTTTTTGTTTATTTTGGAAAACGGAAATGATAAAGAAAATGGAATGGTGGGTTGATTTGTTTGTAGTTGAAGTTTCTTGAAACTTTGACTAAGTCACCATTCTTATCTCATCCTTAACCCTAACCATTCAAGTTAACCATGGTCCATTCTCTACAACTAACCAAGGGTTAATATATGATAAGTATTGATTTATTTATCTCATTATTAATCATATCATGATATCATCTTCTTCTTCTTCATCTTCTTCTTCCATGAAGAAAAGCTAGTGACCATCAATGGCAACTAGTGAAATCAAGTGAGAAATCCAATTCTAAAGTCTACCCACTTCCTATTTCTTCATCCTCTACCTCTTGCCAAGTTGTATAGGGTGTTTCCTTCACAAGTTTTCATGGCTTGGTGAAGTTGGAGCTTGTTCTTGTGATGCCTCGACGTAGATCATCTTCGGCATCGAACCGACGATCAAGCCCGCCCATTCTTCGATGATGCCGATGCTAGAGTCATGGGTTCGATTTGGACAGCGGAGGGAGATCATCGCGGAGCTTAGGAAGTGGTGGACCGGATCTACAAAGGTTGTAGCCACTTCCCTTTAGCTATATTTCCGTTTACTTGCTTGCTTCGCCTAAATATCTAGTTAACGATCCGTAGTCTAGGGTTTCTCGGCACCGTAAAATTAGAAATTGGCATGTTTGATGCCTTGTGAGACCTCTTGGGAGTGCCTAGGAACCCTACAGTGGTATCAGAGCCTAGCTAGAGCCTTAGGCGAAGTCCTGACGGAGTTAGAAGTCCGATCGACCCAAAACCCCGACATTAAAATGCTCTCTGGACAATTCTGTAAAATGTTGATTTTTGTAGATTAAAAATATTCAGAAAAATAAGCAGGAAGATCTAAGGGTTACTGTAAAATTCGAGGGCCTGATTCCTTAAGAGCGCCGCGGATCCGCGGCATGAGCATGCTCATGCGGCGGTTCCGCGGTCAGTTTGGCTTGTTGTGCATCAAATTTTGCACCTTAATTCCTAGTTTTTAGTGCTGGTTTTCCTGGGAATATTTTAATATTTATTCCAGAGTTTTATTTTCTGGGTTGTATTGGGAACTCAGTGTATCGATCGGATTGTCTAATTTTGTCAGTGTGTTTTTCCGGATAAATTTTAGAATATGTTAAAAAGTTCGACCGGATATAAATACCCAATTTTTCCCCTGTCGGGAAATTTCCAAGTGTTGGATTTTTCCGTAGTTTAAATACGTTCTAAGTAGTGCAAGTAACGCGATGGACCCTTTAGAAGACAACAAACCTTAACTCGATTATGTGACCGTCTTGAACTGCCCTTTGAACCTTCGAGTTTGGGGCAGTACGGCGTGCCACATGTGAGGCGTTGGCTTGACCCTTCTACGGCTGGACCGTTGGTACTGAGGCACGAACTGAATGTTGTTAGACTTATTTCATGTATTAAGCTGTTTCGGGAAAACTTGGGTGTTCGAATGTTCAATCGGAAAGTTTATCATTTTCTGTTTATCCGGAATGTGATACAATAATTGGAATTCACAAATTGTTATGAGATAACGGAATGAATATTATAAACGTTGCAGTTTAGTCTCACTTGATCGGTTGCCACGGAATTTTGATGTGATCAAAAGTCCGTCGCAATCACCTAGCGTACGCGGATACTCGCCGGGTAAACTTAATAGACAGCCTCACCCCGTAGCCCCGACCAAGTGACTGTAGGAGAACCCCGTCGCCGAAAGCATCCGTTTGGGTGCTCGCGGTAGTGATGTTCCGCCTTGGTGCACTTCGTCGACGGTATCAGGGGTGCGACCGTCTACTAAAGTTTGCGACGAGCATTCGATCAAAGTGTCGGGAATCTTGTTGAATTGCCCGACTTGGTATTGAAAAGTGTTTTCGATAATGAGACTAAAATGCGGGGTTTATAATTGTTAGGCATGCTGTGTCTAAGTAATTCATTTGATTAGGCATGTGATGTCTAAAGAGGTTGCGGATTCCAACTGTTGTAGTTTTACACTTTCTTTTATGTGACCGTAAGTGTAATATGTGATATCGCCGGTTTCGTTGCTATATGTCAACGACAATTGGGATACGCATGTTTACTTACGTTGATGGCATGTGTTGTTATGTATTGCTGGATATGTTATATTGGATCGTCGTGTTTGAATAGCCGGGGGTTTTTATGTGAGATGGGTGTTTTTCATTTTCATTCATGTAAAAACTTGTATGTAATATTCTTTTATTGGGGCACTTCCAGGTTGCGGAAGTAGTCACCGTTTGTATATTATTTACTTTTCCGCATTAGGACAGACCCAAGGAGGGGAGCACAAGTAACCGGGTTCTGGGGTCCAGAGGGAGACCAACTCGAGGAGTCGAGTCCGGGTCTCCTAACCCTAGAATTGGTAGGGTTGCTTGCCGCTCTCGTAGGGGTCTAGGGGTGTGGGATTGGCTATTCATCACGACCGTGGAATCCGTGTTTTATACTGGCTCGTATTGAAAACACGGACGTCCTGGTATATCCAATATTTCATATGATACTTTCTGCTGCGTTATCTGTGATGTGATCATGTGATGTTCTGTGATAGATATAGTATATAGTATATATGATATATTATATAGACGTTACTTATGTTTTACACCCGCGCTAGCCCTGCCCTGCTCTGCCGTTAGTTACCTAACCTAACGGTGCACGAGGGGACATCGAGGCGAATGCGGATGGCATAAGTGTACGTCATATTTATCTGTGATGTTTAGGTAATTTAAATGATGGGATATTCATTAATGAGATTAATGAAAGAAAATAAACCTAATTGATGTTGTGGAATCGAATTTCAAAATAAAAACAGGTAGCTACAGTTCTTGCTTTGCATCGCGGTGTTCCTTGTAGAACATCCTGCACCTTATTCGATAGGGAAAGGACCGAGATCCCTTCACCGGGAGAGACTCCTTTAGCAATAACTGGCAGATGCTACATCACTCGGTTTGTCTTTTGATCGCTTCTATAGTTTCTGCTTTGCACAGTGATATATATGATATATCCCGCACCTCATTCGACGAGGAAAGGGCCGACGATCCCTTCACCGGGAGTGACCCCTTTAGCAAAACTAGAAAAGCCTCAAAAACATTCCATTTAAAAACCATTTGATTCCGCAACGAGATCAAGTTCAAAGCGTTAATGGTTTTCACAAAAACCATTCGCAACCCTCCGTCATTTTCGGAAGTAGAGTACTTAGTATTCGTGCTGTGTTTGTTGACTTTAGTTAAGGCACAGTGTACGGTAGCTAAGTGATGTCTTCCTACACCGCATATGATGCGATTAGTTAGGACAGTCGCGTGATTTTGTTGACCTTAGTTAAGGGTCATGTGGGTGGGTCTAATTAATCACGAAATGACGGGTAGAACTTGACTAGTACTTATGATTTGTTGACCATAGTTAAGGTCATAGGTGCTTGGGGTAAAAACGTTTATCGGGAGTTTCAAGTGTTGAAACTTGCAATGAGATTGCATACCTTCTATATGATAGTTGGATCCCGATACCCACTGCGAGTATTTGTTACTCCTGGGAGAGTTTTGCACTTTGCAATTAGCCGATCAAGTAGGTGTCTAGAAAGGTGTCAACGGGGTTACGCCTCTGGGAAAGCGAGGTTTACAGTAATTAGGTCCGTGCGAAAGCACGGGGAACCTCCCTCAAAGTACCGACACTGGCCTGGCTGAAAGATTGGCGAACTTGTAGAGTGTAATTAATCCCGGCTAGTCTTTCCTTTTAGGGTTTGAAGGAAGATTTGATAAAAACAGTGGGAGCCATCCTGATTAGATAAAATATATAACCAATCTGATCTTGCAAGAGCGCACGCTGAGAGTTTTCTTCTCTCTCTCTCCAGGTAGCGACCATATCACGTCTTAATCAAGATAATAATATGGATGTATTGACCGAACCCGCTTGTTATACTGAGCTGGGGAACGTTGGTCCCGCTCCAACTTATAATTGTTATAAGACCAAGCATGAAATAGGGGAATACCAGGATTCCCATGCCGCCAAAACGAAGAAAGTGCATGAGATGCATCTCCTTCAGGTGTGTTCATTATAAAGAACTGTTTCTCAGTATCCTCTGCATCCTGGGTATATGATACCGGATCAGGATCCCAGATATGTAATCTGTTACATAGAGCTACAAAACGGTAGAAAAACTGAGAACGGGTGATAAGTTTCATGAGACAGAAAACGGGGCAAGTGTTGCAGCCAGGTCTGTTGGTCACTGTCACCCTGTATTACCAATACATTGATTCTGAAGAAATGCTATTAGATACCGAACCTGATATACAAAATCATATCAATCTCTTTATTAGTAAAGAAAGGATATAATTTTGTATTGATTGGATAATGTTTTGAACATTTCCTATATCAAAAGTTTATTGGTTCAGGCACGTTATCTAAAAGCATTGACGTTCTAAATCAAACTACAGTTCCTTGTATACTGAACACACACAAGAGGAAGAGTTCAGAAATGAACAAATTCTTCTTGAGGTATTGTAGACTAGGTCACATCAATGCGACCCGACTGGCTGAAGTTACATTTTAGATGCATATTTAAATCAGTTTTGAATTTACATCTTATGAAACTTGCCAGTCATGTCACAAAGATTAGATGACCATAGCTCCGTTTACTGGAAACAGAGAAAGAGTTAATAAACTCTTGGGACTGATACATTATGATGTATGTAAGGTCTCCTGTCTACACATGCCAAGACTGGTTCTTTATACTTCATTATATTCTCTGATAATCTCTCAAGATTCAGTCATATGTTCCTGTTGAAATATAAGTCCGAACCTTTTGAGGTATTCACAGAATATAAGTTAGAAGTAAAGAACCAATAACCGGGTATAAGTATTATGTCCTATGATGAGATCAGGGAGGAGAATACTTTTGCATGGCATTCCTGGACTATTCTAAAGGAGAATGAGATTTTCTCTCAGTGTTATTCCTCTGAATACACCACAGCACAACGGTGTATCAGGGCGGAGCAATTGCACAATATTAGATATGGTGTGCTCTATGATGAGTATTACTGAGTTACCTATTTCCTTTTGGGGTTATGCACTTGAGAAGCTGCATACCTATTGAATTAGGTTTGAATCAAATCAGTGCCTACCACTCCAAATGAGATATGGTATGGGAAGAACCCATCTCTTAAGCGAGTTAAGATTTGGGGTTGTCCGGCCTATGTTTAAAGCAAAATCCGGACAAGATCGAGGCAGGATCAGTTCTGTAGAACTGGAAAGGTTACAGCTATACAAAACTGCAGTTGATGATTTGACAGAACCAAAGGATTCTATAGTTCCCGACGAACCTCAGCCTCTCCGCCGATCTAGTAGGGTTCCTCATCCGCCTGAGAGATACCTCGGTTTCTCGATGACAGTGGGAGCGAGGAATGCATCATGAGATGATGACCCAACTAGTTTCGAGCAGGCCATCGAGAGTAGGGACTCTGTAAGAATGGCTGGATGCTTAGCGATCTGAGATGGAATCCATATACACCAACAAAGTATGGACTTTGGTTGCTATATCTGAAGGGTTAAATCCCCATCAGGAGCAAGTATATCTTGAGAAGATTACTTGGTGTAGATGGAAAAGTTGAGACTTTCAAAGCTAGACTTGTTAAAGGTTTTTCGTTATCGACCAAGAGTGGAAAATGATGAAACCTTTTCCAGGGACTATACTTAAGTCCATCCAGATCCTACTTACCATTGCTACATACCATGACTGCGATATCTGGTGGTTGGGGGTCATGAATGCTTTTCTAAATACTGATTTAGAATAGAAAGTCTATAAGTACACAGCCAGAGGACTTCGTAAACAGTGGGAGCAGCGGAAACATGTGCAAGTTGCTTTACAAGATAAAGCAGGCATCGCGGAGTTGGAACATCTGTTTTGATGTGGTAGTCAAAGAGTTTGACTTCATCAAAATGGTAGATGAACCTTGTATATACAAAAGGGTAGTATGGAGTATGATGATGATCCTCGTAGAGTACGTGGATGACATACTCTTGATAGGAAAGGAGTTT
This sequence comes from Agapanthus africanus, assembly GCA_030015575.1. NCBI lineage: Eukaryota > Viridiplantae > Streptophyta > Magnoliopsida > Asparagales > Amaryllidaceae > Agapanthus > Agapanthus africanus. The sequence goes on from CM057339.1 coordinate 269,097,042, forward strand.
CCTATGCTACGATCGGTCAATCTCCTATTATCACAAGGATTCTCCAAAAAGGATCAAAGTGATACCTCCTAAATCCTGAGTTTTCATCTATGAGATAGATGTATTTGGATGCTAGGATTCTCACTAGATGTAGTGAGATGGTATCTATCGATCCTGGGGAGAATCACTGGAAGAGTTCCAAGGTGATAAAGACGACTGAATGTCAGTCACAGGCATTGTCTTTACCCTCAGTAGAGGGACGGTATGTTGGAAGAGTTCCAAGCTAGATACCGTGGCAAACTAGACGATAAAGGATAATAACATCGCTATTGAAGATACTACCAAAGAGGCAGTTTGGGTGTATATTGGTTCATAAGATGAACTAGGTTCCTGCCATTGTATGACAATGGAAGTGTGGCTTAGGCCCTGGAACCCTGGTCCCATCAGTGACCCAGACATATTCGGAGGAAGCATCACCTGATCATGGAGATTGATCTCCAGGTTGATCGAGGTTAGGAGAGTAGACTCAGAGGACAACACGGCGGATCCACTCACGAAGGCCTTTTCCCAAAGAGAGACTTTTAGGGGATGATTGAGTATGTGATACTGCAACCACTGCTATAGATGGCCCTAGTGCAAGTGGGAGATTGTTAGTTATATGTATGCCCTAGAGGCCATTACTGTACATTGGATGTATATTGTAGTGGATGCTGGGACATATATAGGTAGGACTTTCTTGCTCAACATGATAGTACGCTATCTGGTTGCTCTTTATCTTAACGTGTATACGTTCCGTCTCTCTGTTACATGTTGATAATGCCCTTAAGATGTGTACTCGACTTCCAGGACTGTGATGCAGATCATACTAGTGGGGGCCTGGATAGTCCATGAGTACATCCTTGAAATGTTCCTAGTTGAAGGAATATCGAGACGGGGCATCGATATTCCAGAGTAAACTAGCGTATATCTTCTCGACCCATGCGATGGGCGATGGATGATCCCATATCCATTGGTGTTTGACATCAAAGATGGTATGCGGGTGCTCAGTGGAGACTGGGTACACTGAACGGACTCGCCAAGAACTCCCAGATGGTATTATACCTCACATCAGATGGCAGTTCTCTGGTGACACTGGTACAGATTAGTCTGTTGACCCGAGATCGTCATAGAGTCTTGTGTGTCTCCCACTGTGCTTTGATTTCCACCCTACCACGGCTCTACTGAGTTGTGCAAACAGGTGGTTATTGGGTACAGTCCCGATTCACATGGAGGCAATGAGCGATAGGAGGGGATTCGTCTCTCCCGGTATTGGGGGTTGATGTTGTGCTATGCATGACTTATCGAGCTATTGGGGTCTGACGTTTACCACCCCTAGGCGAGATATGCGACATATCAGACGAACAGACCGGACTGTACGGTAAGTGTTACTGGTTGGATTCACAGGAGTGTGAGCGGGCTTGCTCGTCGATCTTCTGATCGCTCAATACCCGGGTGGCCGTTACGTTTAGCAGACCGCTTGCGGCTTGTGGGTGTTTGATATGATCATCATCTGCTGCCGGCGTATTGACGAGTCTTTAGAGTCCTACAGAGAGGTTTCCTGGCTCAAGCGAAACGAAATAGGAGCGCATATGAGATATGTGCGGGACCGAGAATAATGCGTGTATGTGATACCGTATTTCATTCTCGCGATAAATGTGTCGAATGGTTGTATGCAATATAACCTAGTTATCGAATCAAGGATTGATTCGATAAGCCGATACATTGGATACTAGCCAGTTATATGCGATATGACCGGATCATTGAATCAAGTGTTGATTTAATGTATAATTATATATTTGATATATTACTTTGCATTAACTAGTATTGGTTCACTTTAAATGGATTTACTCACTTGGTTTGTGCACATTGTATATGTGATATATTTTGTGCACATGATTGTATCATGTTTGATGATACATTCAAGCTTGGGTTTGTGTAAAGAATTGACCATGGTTATATGAATGGTTAGGATTTCATTTTATTTACTTATTCATTTATTTATTCTTTTTGTTTATTTTGGAAAATGGAAATGATAAAGAAAATGGAATGGTGGGTTGATTTGTTTGTAGTTGAAGTTTCTTGAAACTTTGACTAAGTCACCATTCTTATCCCATCCTTAACCCTAACCATTCAAGTTAACCATGGTCCATTCTCTACAACTAACCAAGGGTTAATATATGATAATTATTGATTTATTTATCTCATTATTAATCATATCATGATATCATCTTCTTCTTCTTCATCTTCTTCTTCCATGAAGAAAAGCTAGTGACCATCAATGGCAACTAGTGAAATCAAGTGAGAAATCCAATTCTAAAGTCTACCCACTTCCTATTTCTTCATCCTCTACCTCTTGCCAAGTTGTATAGGGTGTTTCCTTCACAAGTTTTCATGGCTTGGTGAAGTTGGAGCTTGTTCTTGTGATGCCTCGACGTACATCATCTTCGGCATCGAACCAACGATCAAGCCCGCCCATTCTTCGATGATGCCGATGCTAGAGTCATGGGTTCGATTTGGACAGCGGAGGGAGATCATCGCGGAGCTTAGGAAGTGGTGGACCGGATCTACAAAGGTTGTAGCCACTTCCCTTTAGCTATATTTCCGTTTACTTGCTTGCTTCGCCTAAATACCTAGTTAACGATCCGTAGTCTAGGGTTTCTCGGCACCGTAAAATTAGAAATTGGCATGTTTGATGCCTTGTGAGACCTCTTGGGAGTGCCTAGGAACCCTACAAAGTGAACCAATATTAGTTAATGTAAAGTAATATATTAAATATATAATTATACATTAAATCATTAAATCAACACTTGATTTAACGATCCGGTCACATCGCATATGACCGACTAATATCCAATGTATCGACTTATCGAATCAATCCTCGATTCGATAACCAGGTTATATCGCATACAACCAATCGATACATTCATCGCGAGAATAGAATACGGTATCATATACACGCATTATTCTCGGTCCCGCATATATCTCATATGCGCTCCTATTTCGTTTGGCTTGACCCAGGAAACCTCTGTGTAGGACTCTAAAGACTCGTCAATACGCCGGCAGCAGGTGATGATCATATCAAACACCCACAAGCCGCAAGCGGTCTGCTAAACGTAACGGCCACCCGGGTATTGAGCGATCAGAAGATCGACGAGCAAGCCCGCTCACACTCTTGTGAATCCAACCGGTAACACTTACCGTACAGTCCGGTCTCATCGTCTGATATGTCGCATATCTTGCCTAGGGGTGGTAAACGTTAGACCCCAGTAGCTCGATAAGTCGTGTCGATGTGAGGTCTATAACAGTTCGAGAAACTACTGATAACTCTTACCAGTACATCTCAGCAACCTTGGCCAGGGATTTCCGGTTATAGCCAATCGAACACTGCGCAACATCAACTCCCTATACCGGGAGAGACGAATCCCCTCCTATCGCTCATTGCCTCCATGTGATTCGGGACTGTACCCAAAAAACACCGTTTTGCACGCCCTCTTGGACGTGGTAAGGTGGAAATCAAAGCACAGTGTGAATCACACAAGACTCTATGACGATCTCGGGTCTACAGACTAACCTGTACGAGTGTCACCAGAGAACTGCCATCTGACGTAAGGTATAATACCATCTGGGAGTTCTCGGCGAGTCCGTCCAGTGTACCTAGTCTCCACTGAGCACCCGCATATCATCTCTGATGTCAAACACCAATGGATATGTGATCATCCATCGCCCATCTGTATGGGTCGAGAAGACATACGCTAGTCTACTCTGGTATATCGATGCCCCATCTCGATACACCCACGACTAGGGACCTTGAAGGATGTACTTATGAACTACCATGTCCCCACTAGTATGATCCGCATCATAGTCCAGGTAGTCAAGTACACATCCTAAGGGCTTTACCAACATGTAACAGAGAGACAATCAGTGTACACGTTAAGATAAAGAGCAACCAGATAGCATACTACCATGTCGAGCAAGAAAGTCCTCCCTGTATATGTCCCAGCATCCACTACAATATACATCCCATGTACAGTAATGACCTCTAGGGCATACATATAACTAACAATCTCCCACTTGCACTAGGGCCATCTGTAGCAGTAGTTGTAGTATCTCATACTCAACCATCCCATAAAAGTCCCTCTCTGGGAAAAGGCCTTTGTGAGTGGATCCGCCGTGTTGTCCTCTGAGTCTACTGTCCTAACCTCGATCACCCGGGAGATCAACTATCTCCATGATCAAGTGATACTGCCTTAGAATATGTCTGGATCACTGATGGGACGGACATTCCTTTGCATAAGCCACAACTCCATTGTCACACAATGGGAGGAACTAAGTTCATCTCATGAACAAATATACATCCAGACTGCCTCTTTGGTAGCATCTTAAGTAGCGATGTATCCAGCGTTTATCGTCTAGTATGCCACGGTATCTAGCTTGGAACTCTTCCAACATACCGTCCCTTTACTGAGGGTAAAGACAATGCCTGTGACTGACTTTCAGTCGTCCTTATCACTCTGGAACCTTTCCAGTGATTCTCCCCAGGATCAACTGATACCTTCTCACTATAACTAGTGAGTATCCTAACATCCAAATAGATCTATCTCATAGATCCAAAACCAATGATTTAGGAGGTATCAATTTGATCTTATATGGAGAATCATTATGATAAGCGGAGATTGACCGAGCGTAGCATAGGAAACTCCTTCCCTATCAAGAGTATGGCATCCACGTACTTTACGAGGATCACTACCATACTCCCTTTTACCTTTTTGTATATACAAGGTTCATCTACCATTTTGATGATGTCAAACTGTTTGACTAACTCATCAAAACAGATGTTCCAACTCCGCGATGCCTGCTTCATCACATAAAACATCTTGCACACGTTTCCGCTGCTCCCACTACTTACGAAGCCCTCTGGCTGTGTACTTATAGACGTTCTCTTCTAAAACATCATTTAGAAAAGCAGTCATAGCACCCAACCGCCAGATATCGTAGTCATGGTATGTAGCCGTGGCAAGTAGGATCTGGATGGACTTAAGCATAGCCACTGGAAAAAGGTTTCATCATTATCCACGCCTGGTCGATGACGAAAACCTTTAACAAGTCTAGCTTTGAAAGTCTCAACTTTTCCATCTACATCAAGTAATATTCTCAAGATATACTTGCTCCTGATAGGGATTTAACCCTTCAGATAAAGCAACCAAAGTCCATACTTTGTTGGTGTATAAGGATTCCATCTCAGATCGATAAGCATCCAGCCATTCTTACAAAGTCCCACTCCTAATGGCCAGCTCGAAACTAGTTGGGTCATCATCTCATGATGCAATCCTCGCTCCCACTGTCATAGAGAAACCAAAGTATCTCTCAGGTGGGTGAGGAACCCTACTAGATCGGCGGAGAGGCTGAGGTTCGTTGGTTACTATTGAATACTTCGGTTCTACCAAATCATCTGCTGTAGTTTGCATAGCTGGAACTGCTTCCAGTTCTACATAACAGACCTTGCCTCGAGCTTGTCCGGAGTTTGCTTTTAGACATAGTCCGGACAACCCCCAAATCTTAACCAACTTAAGATATGGGCTCTTCCCTTTCCATATCACATATGAAGTGGTAGGCAACTGATTTGATTTGAACCCTATTCAATAGGTATGCAGCTTCTCAAGTGCATAACTCCAAAAAAGGAAAATAGGAAACTCAGTAGTACTCATCATAGAGCGCACCATATCGAATAGGGTGCAATTGCTCCGCTCCGATATACCATCGTGCTATGGTGTATACGGAGGAGTAATGCTAAGAGAGAATCTCATTCTCCTTTAGAAAAGTCCAAGAATTCCGTGCTCAAGTATTCTCCTCCTTGATCACATCAAAGGACATAATACTTATACCCATATTTTGGTTCTCTACTTCTAACTTATATTCTGTGAATATCTCAAAAGGTTCGGACTTATGTTTCAACAGGAACATATGTCTGAATCTTGAGAGATTATCAGAGAATGTAATGAAATACAAAGAACCGGTCTTGGCATGTGTAGACAGGGGATCTTGCATACATCACTATGTATCAGTCCCAAGAGTTCACTAACTCTTTCTCTGTTTCCAATAAACAGAGCTATGGTCATCTTATCTCTGTGACATGACTGGAAAGTTTCCCAAGATGTAAATTCAAACTGATTTAAATATACATCTAAAATGTAACTTAAGCTAGTCGGGTCACATTGATATGACCTAGTCTACAATACCTCAAGAAGGAATCGTTCATTTCTGAACTCTTCCTCTTGTGTGTGTTCTGTATACTAAGAACTGTAGTTTGATTTAGAACGTCAATGCTTTTAGATAACGTGCCTGAACCGATCAACTTTTGATATAGGAAATGTTCAAAACATTATCCAACAATACAAAATTTTATCGTTTCTTTACTAATAAAGTGACTGATATGATTTTGTATATCAGGTTCGGTATCTAATAGTATTTGTTCAGAATCAATGTATTGGTTATACAGGGTGACAGTGACCAACAGACTTGGCTGCAGCACTTTTCCCGTTTTCTGTCTCATGAAACTTATCAACCGTTCTCAGTTCTTTACCTATCTGTAGCCCATGTAACATATTACATATGCAGGATCCTTATCTGGTATTACATATCCAGGACGTAAAGAATACTGAGAAACAGTTCTCTGTAATGAACACACACGAAGATGATGCATCAACATGCACTTTCTTCGTTTGGGCGGTACGGGAAATCTGGCATTCCCTAATTTCCTGCTCTGTCTTATAACAATTATAAGTTGGAGCGGGACCAACGTTCCCCAGCACAGTATAACAAGCGGGTTCGGTCAATATATCTGTTTTATTATCTTGATTAAGGCGTGACATGATCGCTACCTGGAGAGAGAGAGAAGAAAACACTCAGCGTATGCTCTTACAAGATCAGATTGGTTATTATTTTATCTAATCAGGATGGCTCCCACTGTTTTTATCAAATCTTCCTTCAAACCCTAAAAGGAAAGACTAGCCGGGATTAATTACACACTACAAGTTCGCCAATCTTTCAGCCAGGCCAGTGTCGGTACTTTGAGGGAGGTTCCCCGTGCTTTCGCACGGACCTAATTACAGTAAACCTCGTTTTCCCAGAGGCGTAACCCCGTTGACACCTTTCTAGACACCTACTTGATCGGCTAATTGTAAAGTGTAAAACTCTCACAGGAGTAACTCTTACTCGCAGCGGGTATCGTGATCCAACTATCTCATAGAAGGTATGCAATCTCATTGCAAATTTCAACATTTGAAATTCCCGATAATGTTTTGCCCCTAGCAGCTATATGACCTTAACATAGTCAACAAATCATTAGTGCTAGTCAAGTTCAACCCGTCATTTCCCGATTGAATTAAACCCACCCGCACGACCCTTAACATAGTCAATAAAGTCGCACGACTACCCTAATCCAATCGCATCATATGCTTATACAGATAAGTACTAATCAGCTACCGCACACTACGCCTTAACATAGTCAACAAACGTAGCACGAATACTAACTAGTACTTATCTGAAATGACGGAGGGCTATGACAGGTTTTTCTGAAAACCTATTGCGTAATGAACTTGATATCGTTGTAGAATCAAATGATTTTAAAATGGAGTGTTTTTTAGGCTTTTCTAGTTTTTCTAAAGGGGTCACTCCCGGTGAAGGGATCGTCGGCCCTTTCCTCGTCGAATGAGGTGCGGGATATATCATATATATCACTGTGCAAAGCAAAAACTATAGAAGCAACCAAAAGACAAACCGAGGGTTGTAGCATCTGCCAGTTATTGCTAAAGGAGTCACTCCCGGTGAAGGGATCTCGGTCCTTTCCCTATCGAATAAGGTGCAAGATGTTCTACAATGAACACCGCGATGCAAAGCAAGAACTGCAGCTACCTGTTTTTGAAAATTCGATTCCACAACATCTTTTAGGTTTCTTTTCTTTCATTAATCACATTAATGAAGTCCCATCATTTAAGTACCTAAACATCACAGATAAATACGACGTACACTTATGCCATCCGTGTTTGCCTCGATGTCCCCTCATGCACCGTTAGGTTAGATGACTAACGACAGAGCACGGCAGGGCTAGCGCGGGTGTAAAACATAAGTAACGCCTATATAATATATCATATATACTATATACAGTATTTATCACAGAACATCAAATGATCATATCACAGATATCGCAGCAGAAGAAACATATGAAATATTGGATATACTAGGACGTCCGTGTTTTCAATACGAGCCAGTATAAAACACGGATTCCACGGTCGCGATGAATAGCCAAACCCACACCCCTAGACCCCTACGAGAGCGGCAAGCAACCCTACCAATTCTAGAGTTAGGAGACCCGGACTCGACTCCTCGAGTTGGTCTCCCACTGGACTCCAGAACCCGGTTACTTGTGCCCTCCTCCTTGGGTCTATCCTAGTGCGGAAAAGTAAATAATATACAAATGGTGACAACTTCCACAACCTGAAAGTGCCCCAATAAAAGAATATTACATACAAGTTTTTACATGAATGAAAATGAAAAACACTCATCTCACATAAAACCCCCGACTATTCAAACACGACGATCCAATATAACATATCCAGCAACACATAACATCACATGTCATCAACGTAAGTAAACATATGTATCCCAATTGTCGTTGACATATAGCAACGAAACCGGCGATGTCACATATTACACTTACGGTCACAGAAAAGAAAGTGTAAAACCACAACAGTTGGAATCCACAACCTCTTTAGACATCGCATGCCTAACCAAATGAATTCCTTAGACATCACATGCCTAACAATTATAAACCCCGCATTTCAGTCTCATTATCGAAAACACTTTTCAATATCAAGTCGGACAATTCAACAAGATTCCCGACATCCTGATCGAATGCTCGTCGCAAACTTTAGTAGACGGCCGCACCCCCGATACCGTCGACGAAGTGCACCAAGGCGGAACACCGCTACCGCGTGCACCAGAACGGATGCTTTCGACGACGGGGTTCTCCTACAGTCACTTGGTCGGGGCTAAGGGATGTAGCTGTCTATTAAGTTTATCCGGCGAGTATCTGCGTAGGCTACGTGATTGCGACGGACTTTTGATCGCATCAAAATTCCGTGGCAACCGATCAAGTGAGACTAAAGTGCTATGTTTATAACATTCATATTAGTTATCTCATAACTACATGTGAATTCCAAATATTGTATCACATTCCAGATAAACAGAAAATGTTAAACTTCCCGATCGAACATCCAAACACCCAAGTTTTCCCGAAACAACTCAACACATGAAATATGTTTAAAAACATCCACTTCATGCCTCAGTACCAACGGTCCAACCGTAGAAGGGACAAGCCAACGCCTCACATGTGGCACGCCGTACTGCCCCAAATCCTAAGGTTCAAAGGGCAGTTCAAGACGGTCACATAATCGAGTTAAGATTTGTTGTCTTCTAAAGGGTCCATTGCATTACTTGCACTACTTAGAACATTCTTAAACTACGGAAAAATCCAACACTTGGAAATTTCCCGGCAGGGGAAAAAGTGGGTATTTATATCCGGTCGAACTTTTTAACAGTTTCTAAAATATCCGGAAAAACATAAACGAAGTTAAATTATCCGATCAAATTAACGAGTCCCTAATAAAACCCTAGAAAACTCAACACTTGAGTGGAATTAAAAAATTCCCATAAACAATTGCCAAGAAAGGACCTAAGAATAAATATATGAAATTTCAGGGACTAAGTCCAAATTTTGGCCGCGGAACCGCCGCCAAACCCATGGTTTAGCCGCGGTTCCGCGGTCAAATTATTGACTTAGTGGACCGTACTTCACAGTAATTCTTAGTTTTTCCTGCTTGTTTTTCTGAGAATTTTTAATTCACAAAAATCCACTGTTTTGAAAAATGTACAGAGAAGGGTTTTGTCGGGGTTTACGGGTTCGATCGGACTTCTAACTACGTCTACACTTCGCCTAAAGCTCTAGCTAGGCTCTGATACCACTGTAGGGATCCTAGGCACACTCAAGAGGTTCCACAAGGCATCAACCATGCCAATTTCAAAAAATTCCGGTGCCAAGAAACCCTAATATAGATCGTTAACTAGAGAATAGGCGAAACTACAAGTTGTAAACAATTTTACTGCTAAAAGGAAAGTGACTACAACCTTTGTAGATCCGGTCCTCCACCTCCATAGCTCCGTGATGAAGTCCCTCCGCTAAGATCATCGGATCCCGAACTCTAGCGATGGTTTTGTCGAAGAAATGATCGGGCTAGGTCGTCGACTTCGATGCCGAAGATGATCTACGTCAAGGCAACTCAAGATCAAGCTCCAACTTCACCAAGTCATGAAACTTGTGAAAAAAACACCCTATACTACATGGCAAGTGGTAGAGGATGAAGAAATAGGAAGTGGGTTCACTTTGGATTTGGATTTCTCACTTGGAATCATCACTTAGAATTTTCTAGCCATGGTTTCTTCTCTTCATGAAGAAGATGAAGAAGAAGAAAGAAAAAGAATTATCAATAATAGAAAAACAAGTGATGGTTATCATAATGTAACCATGGTTAAGTGTAGAGAATAAACTAGGGTTAGGTGAATGGTTAGGGTTAAGGAAAGAAACAAAATGGTCAAGCTTTCAAAGCTTCATGAAGCTTCAACAAAAAACAAAAGTAGCAACCATTTCATTTCTTGTCCAAATATAAATGAAAAGAAATAAATAAGTAAGTAAATCAAACCCTAACCATTAACTTAATAATGGTTTAATCATACACACCCAAGTTTGCATGTATCATCAAACATGATACAAACTAGTGCACCAAAATATATCATATATACAATATGCACATTAAAGTGAGAAAGTAATCTTAAATGAACCAATATTAGTTAATGTAAAGTAATATATCAAATATATGATTATACATTAAATCATTAAATCAACACTTGATTTAACGATCCGGTCACATCGCATATGACCGACTAATATCCAATGTATCGACTTATCGAATCAATCCTCGATTCAATAACCAGGTTATATCGCATACAACCAATCGATACATTCATCGCGAGAATAGAATACGGTATCACATACACGCATTATTCTCGGTCCCGCACATATCTCATATGCGCTCCTATTTCATTTCGCTTGAGCCAGGAAACCTTTGTGTAGGACTCTAAAGACTCTTCAATACGCCGGCAGCAGATGATGATCATATCAAACACCCACAAGCTGCAAGCGGTCTTCTAAACGTAATGGCCACCCGGGTATTGAGAGATCAGAAGATCGACGAGCAAGCCCGCTCACACTCCTGTGAATCCAACCGGTAACACTTACCGTACAGTCCGGTCTGATCGTCTGATATGTCGCATATCTTGCCTAGGGGAGGTAAACGTTAGACCCCAGTAGCTCGATAAGTCGTGTCGATGTGAGGTCTATAACAGTTCGAGAAATTACTGATAACTCTTACCAGTACATCTCAATAACCCTGGCCAGGGATTTCCGGTTATAGCCAATCGAACACTGCGCAACATCAACTCCCTATACCGGGAGAGACGAATCCCCTCCTATCGCTCATTGCCTCCATGTGATTCGGGACTGTACCCAAAAACCACCGTTTTGCACGCCCTCTTGGACGTGGTAAGGTGGAAATCAAAGCACAGTGGGAATCACACAAGACTCTATGACGATCTCGGGTCTACAAACTAACCTGTACCAGTGTCACCAGAGAACTGCCATCTGAAGTAAGGTATAATACCATCTGGGAGTTCTCGGCGAGTCCGTCCAGTGTACCCAGTCTCCACTGAGCACCCGTATATCATCTCTGATGTCAAACACCAATGGATATATGATCATCCATCGCCCATCTGTATGGGTCGAGAAGACATACGCTAGTCTACTCTGGTATATCGATGCCCCGTCTCGATACACCCACGACTAGGGACCTTAAAGGATGTACTTATGAACTACCATGTCCCCACTAGTATGATCCGCATCATAGTCCAGGTAGTCAAGTACACATCCTAAGGGCTTTACGAACATGTAACAGAGAGACAATCATTGTACACGTTAAGATAAAGAGCAACCAGATAGCATACTATCATGTCGAGCAAGAAAGTCCTCCCTATATATGTCCCAGCATCCACTACAATATACATCCCATGTACAGTAATGGCCTTTAGGGCATACATATAACTAACACAATGGGGCTATAGCTTTAGCGAAGGAACCCAGGTCCCATCAGAAGTCCTGACACATCTTGAAGCGGTATCACCAAATCAGGGAGATCGTGGATCGCCAGGAGATCGAGGTTCGGAGGGTTGCTACAGAAGATAACACTGCAGATCCATTCACGAAGGCCTTACCCCAGACTCAGTTTGAACGGCTGATCGAGATGATAGGTCTTCGATACGCCAGTACATGGCCTTAGTGTAAGTGGGAGATTGTTAGTGTATATGCCCTAGAGGCCATTACTGTATCATACTAGTTTGTATATTACTTGATGGAAGCTTGGGATATTCACAGTTGTATAGACAATCTTGCTCGAAATGGTAGTATGCTATTTGGTTTGTTTCTACTTTAATGTGTGCATGTGTTTCTTTTAGCATATCGCCTATACACATTAGTGGAGCCCTTAGGATCTTTTCCTGATTACCAGCGTTGTGATGGCAGTCACACTAGTGGGGGCTGGGTAATCTACAAGCACATCCTTATACAGGTCCCTAGTCGTAGGATTATCGAAACAGGGCATCGATACTCCGGAGTAGACTAGCGTATGCGCTTCTCATCCCAACAGGGGAGACGGTCTGTCCCACAGCCGTCAGTACGTCGTACTTGAGATAGTATGCGGGTGCTCGTTAGGTTACGAGTACACCGGACAGGACTCGTCGGGAACTGTTGGTTGGTACTGTACCTATCATCAGTTATCAGTTCCCAGATGACATGAGTACAACTTAGTCCGTTGACTTGACACTGTCACTTCGCCTCGAGTGTGTTCCCACTGTTCTTAGATTGCTACCCTACCACGGCTCAAATGAGTCGTGCAAACAGGTAGCAGTTGGGTGCAGTCCCGAAGCACTTGGAGGCAGTGACGGTTAGACATGATTCGTCTCTCTCGGTATTGGGGGTTGATATCGTGCTGTGTCTAGGAGAGTCATTACACAAAGTCCCTGGCCAGGGCAAGCGAGATATACTGGCAGGTTATCCAGTGTTGTCTCAGGGTGTTCTGGGCTACACTCCGACACGACTTGTACCGCTATTAGGGGACTGACGTTTACTGCCCCTAGGCCCATCATGCGATATTCTCAGACGAACAGACCGGACTGTATGTAGACTGTCACATTCAGGCTCAGTAGGAGTTCGGATGGGTTTCACCTCATCGGTCTTCTTATCGGCATCTTTCTGGGGGCCGTTACGCACAGCTAGTGCCGCTTGCGGTCTGTGGTTAAACCCACTGCCAGCATAGTGTCGAGTCTTTAGAGTCCCATACAGAGAGCTATTCGCCTTTGGGAAAAACAGAGTAGAGGTCGCATGGTTTTGCGACAGGATTCATTCACATCCGTGCACTTGTGCACGTTTGGTGTCCGGGCAGTTATTACTAGCGGGCTTTGGTTTAAGCCAGATCCTATATGCGTTTTGGGATTGGTTTTATCTCGTTTGTATTCGTGTTCCTCGGAACGCGGATGCGGGTGTGTATGCACGGTTGACCGAGACAGAGGTAGAGGATTCTCATTAGGGTTGTTGACTGTTGACGTTTTCTAAACCCTAATGAGAATAAGAAATATGATTAATAATATTATTAATTAAGTATTATTGTACCATGGTTGGGTTGAAAGTTTGACTTTGTTGACTTGTTGACTTTGTTGACCGGTTGACTAGTTTGGACTTGTTGACCATCATCATTTCAATGGCTATCATTTCATGGCTATGACTTTTGCTTGCTTGTTTGTTTACAAAATGCATTAAATGAATGAAATGATAATTCCATTGACATGAACCATCACAAATACTTAATTATTGTTATTATCATGATTATTTTGGTTTTTGAGAGCATGGTTGTAAAAAGTCTTTCTCATTCTATCATTCTCACTCTCTCTCATCCAAGCTCTCCCTCTTCCTCTTGCTCTTCCTCTTGCTCATGGTTCTCTTGTCTCATGAGTTGAGAAACAAGAACCATTGAGATAAAACCTTAAAACACTTCTCTACTCATCCTAGAGTACAAGGTCTAGCAAGCCAAGTATTTCAGTTTCCTCTTGATTGAGGTTGGAGCCAAAGGTAGAAGCTTTCGGGTGGATCCATCTTCGGCATAAGGAGACGACGAGGTGAGGCCGATCCGACCACTACAAGGAGTCGAAGAGAAGGAGTTCAAGTTTAGGTATAACCCCTAACATAGTAGCTAAACTCTTAGTTAGGTTATTAGATAGTTTTTTTAGCAAAGATCCGGTTTCTAGTCCATGTTACCTTCACCGAAATTTTTTTTTTCACCATTTCCGCATGCCCGAAAGAACCGGGACGGGTAACGTGGACTTACAGATACTAGCTGTGCGTAATGGCTACCCAGGTATCTGTCGATAAGAAGGCTGATGAGTTAAACCCATCCGAACTCCTACTGAGCCTATCTGTGACAATCTCCGTACAGTCCGGTCTGTTCGTCTAAGAGTATCGCATGTCGGGCCTAGGGGCCGGTAAACGTCAGACCCCTAATAGCCGTACAGGTCATGTCGGAGTGTAGCCCAGAACACCCTGAGAAACTACTGGAAACACTACCAGTAAATCTCGCTTGCCTTGGCCAGGGACTTTGTGTAATGGCTCTCCTAGACACAGCGTGATATCAACCCCAAATACCAGGAGAAACGAATCTTGTCTAACTGCTACTGTCTCCAAGTGCTTCGGAACTGCACCCAACTACTACCTGTTTGCACGACTCAATTGAGCCGTAGAAGGTAGCAATCAAAGAACAGTGGGAACACACTCGAGGCGAAGTAGCAGTGTCAAGTCAATGGACTAAGCTGTACTCATGTCACCTGGGAACTGCTACCCGACGATAGGTATAATACCAACCAACAGTTCCCGACGAGTCCTATCCAGTGTACTCGCAACCTAACGAGCACCTGCATACTATCTCCAGTACTACGTACTGACGGCTGTGGGACAGAACATCTCCCCTGCTGGGATGAGAAGCGTATGCATTAATCTACTCTGGAGTATCGATGCCCTGTCTCAATAATCCTACGACTGGGGACTTGTATAAGGATGAGCTTATAGACTACTCAGCCCCCACTAGTGTGATCGCCATCACAACGCTGGTAGTCAAGAAAGATCCTAAGGGCTCCATCAATATGTATTAGCGATATGTTAAAATAAACATATACACATATTAAGATAGATACAAACCAAGTAGCATACTACAATATCGAGCAAGACAATCTTCAATCCATGTATATATCCCAAGCTTCCAAAATGTAATATACAAACTAATATTATATACAATAATGGACTCTAGGGCATACATATCCAACAATCTCCCACTTGCACTAAAGGCCAATAATTGGTGTACCGCATACCCAACGTCTGCACTAAGGCCAGCTGCTAGCGTACCGCATACCCAATAGCTCAAAAAGTCGCTCGAACTGTGTTTGAGGGAGGGCCTTTGTGAATGGATCCTTCATGTTGTCTTTAGTGTCCACTCACCATACCTCGATCTCCTGGCGATCAATGATCTCCCTGATCAGGTGATACCGCCTTAAGATGTGTCTGGATTTCTGATGGGACCGTGGTTCCTTCGCTAAAGCTATAGCCCCATTTTTATCCCAATACAAAGGTATTGGGTCAACAATGGATGGAACCACCTGAAGTTCACTAATGAACTTCTTCATCCAGATCGCTTCTTTTGCGGCATCGCTTGCAGCAATGTATTCAGCCTCCATCGTCGAGTCTGAGATGGTATCCTATTTGGAACTCCTCCAACACACCGCCCCTCCGTTGAGGGTAAACACAAAACCGGAGACAGACTTGCTGTCATCCTTGTCACTTTAGAAGCTTGAATCGGTAAAGGACTCGACCTTGTGGTCTCCATTACCGTAAACCAGGAACATCTCCTTAGTCCTTTTCAGGTACTTGAGAATGTTCTTCACCTCCGTCCAGTGGTTCTCACCTGGGTCTGACTGATACTGGCTCACCACGCTCAGCGTGTAAGCTACATCTGGTCTTGTACATAGCATCACATACATTATAGATCCTACCGCCGAAGTGTAAGGTATAATGCTCATGTGAACCCTCTCCTCGTCAGTCTTGGAAGACATCTTCTAGGAGAGGGTGATTCCGTGCAATACTGGTGCATTACCGCGTTTGGAATCTTCCATACTAAATCTCTTTAGAACGGTCTCTATGTACCTGGACTGCGAAAGTCCCAGTAATCTCTTGGATCTATCTCTGTAGATCTTGATCCCCAGAATGTATGAGACATCACCCAGGTCTTTCATGGAGAACCTTTATGATAAGAATAGCTTGACCGATTGTAGCATAGGAATATCATTTCCTATCAAAAGAATGTCGTCAACGTACAAGACTAGGAACATGACAGTTCGTCCTACAATCTTCTTATAGATACAAGGTTTATCTTCGTTCTTGATGAAATCAAATTCCTTGATTGCCTCATCAAAACAGATGTTCCAGCTCCGCGATGCCTTCTTTAATCCATAAATGGATTTAAGCAACTTGCACACCTTTCCGCTGCTCCCACTGTCTACAAAACCTTCCGGCTGATCCATGTAAATGCACTCTTCTAAACTGCCGTTTAGAAAAGCCGTTTTTACGTCCATATGCCAGATTTCATAGTCATGGAAGGCAACAATGGCAAGTAGGATCCGAATGGATTTGAGCATAGCCACTGTAGAAAAATTTTCGTCATAGTCCACACCAGGTCGTTAACGAAAACCTTTTGCAACGAGTCTAGCCTTATAGGTTTCCACCTGCCCATCTACACCAAGTTTCCTTTTGTAGATCCATTTGCATCCAACGGGTTTTACCCCAGGTGGAGCAATATCCAAGGTCCACACTTTATTGGTGTACATGGACTCCATTTCGAATTGCATAGCATCCAGCCACTTTTCAGAGTCCCTACTGATAATGGCCTGCCTGAAACTGGTAGCGTCATCTTCTTCCAAGATGCAATCCTCTCGATCCCCGTCTATGAGAAAACCATAGTATCTCTCGGGCGGATGAGAAATCTACCAGATCTGCGGAGTGGCTGAGGTTCGTCTGGGACTATTGAATTTTCTGGTTATACTAAATCTTCAGTTTGAGTTTGTGGATATGATATTTCATCCAGTTCTACAGTGCTCCCACTTATTTCTTTTGCAAGAAATTGCCACTCTAAAAAGGTGGCGCGACGAGCAACGAACACCTTCTGTTCCTCAGTGTAGTAGAATAGATATCCCAGAGAATTTCTAGGATATCCCTCAAACATGCACAAAACTGATCGTGCCTTAAGCTTGTCCGGATTTTGTACCTTTACATAGGCCGAACAACCCCATATCTTAATACGTTCAAAATATGGTCGTTTACCACTCCATATTTCATATGGAGTCTTAGGCACAGATTTAGACAGAACCTGATTCAGCAAGTATGCTGCTGTTTCTAGTGCAAGTCTCCAGAATGAAAGAGGTAACTCAGCATTACTCATCATGGAGCGAACCATGTCCAATAGGGTACAGTTCCTCCGCTCCGATACGTCGTTGTGTTGTGGTGTGTACGGAGGAGTAAGCTGAGAGAGAATTCCATTCTCTTTTAAGTAATCTAGGAATTCCGTGCTTAAGTACTCCCCTCCTCTATCAGACCGGAGGATCTTGATACTTTTGCCAGTCTGGTTCTCTACTTCATTTCTGAATTCTTTGAATTTCTCAAAAGTTTCAGATTTGTATTTCATGAGATATACATATCCGAACCTAGAGAGATCGTCAGTGAATGTGATGAAGTACGAGAACCCTCCCCATCCATGTATAGACATTGGACAACACACATCACTGTGTATGAGTCCCAAGAGCTCTGCTGCCCTTTCTCCATGTCCGATGAACGGAGATTTGGTCATCTTTCTTTTGAGACAAGACTGACAAGTTTCATAAGATGAAAATTCGAACGTATTCAAGAGTCCATCTTTATGCAACTTACTTAGTCTTTTGTCTCCGATATGACCAAGTCTACAATGCCACAAGTAGGATTCGTTTGTATCTGAACTCTTCCTCTTGCATGTGTTTTGTACATTGAGAAATGTATTCTGATTTAGAACATAGATACCATTACACAGTGTACCTTCTGCAACCAGTACCTTATCAAGGTAAACGTTCATGATATTTCTATCAAGATCAAAGTTATATCCATCTTTATCAAGTAAAGAAACTGATATGATGTTGCAAACTATGGAAGGTACATAGCAGCAATTGTTCAAAATTATAGTATTGCCATTTGGCAACACTAGGTAATATTCACCGACAGCTGCAGCATTATCTAGTGCTCCATTCCCTACCCTGAGGGACATATCACCAGGTCCAACTATCCTACTTTTTCTCAGTCCCTGTAATAAATTACAGATATGAGATCCTGATCCGGTATCTAGTACCCAGGAGGTAGGACTGACCGAAAAGCAGTTCTCAATTACAAGAACACCTGAAGTAGATGCATTAGTATGCTTCTTCTTCAATGGGGTCTCCTTGGAATCCATACAATCCTCTTTCCTTTGCTCACACTTATGACGGTTGTCGTAAGTTAGAGCCGAACCGACGTTCCCCAGCCCAAAATAAGAATTCGGATCGGTCAAGCGATACATTTTATTATCTTGATTAGGGCGTGAAATGGTTGCTACCTGGAGAGAGAGAAAAGAAACACTAAGCGTGCGCTCTTGCAAGATTAGATTAGTTATTAATTTATCTAATCAGGATGGCTCCCACTGTTTCCTCAAATTCTTCTTCAAACCCTAAAAGAAGAACTAGTCAGGATTTAATCACACGTCATAATACTTGCTTAACCTTTCAGTCAGGCTAGTATTGGTACTTCGAGGGAGGTTTTCCAACGCTTTCGTGAAGTTCCTTAGTTATATAACCTCTTTTCCCTGGAGGCGTAGCCCCGCTAACACCGTTCTAGACACCTACTTGGTTTATAGCATTGATTGTTAAGTGAAATAATCTCCCGAGAGTAATCCAACTCATCAGTGGGATCGGGATCAAACTATCATTGTGTAATGACCTAGATGGAATCCACTCTAGTCACTACACTCCAGAAGGTATGCTAAATCTGCAAGTTTCCTGTATATTTAAAACTCCTGATGTGGTTTTTTCCCCTAACGGTTTATGACCTTGACAATGCCAACATATCATAAACCGCTAGTCAAGTTCGTCCCGTCATTATCTTGATTAACTTAGACCCACCCGCATATCCCTTGACAATGCCTACATAACTATGCGACTGTCCTAAATAATCTGAAAATAAAGCTGCAAACAAGCAATACTCAGCTACCGATCACTACGCCTTGATAATGCCAAAATACGTAGCTCAAATACTAAGTAGTACTTGTAGGAAATGACGGAGGGCTAGGCTGGGTTTTTGGCGAAAAACCCGTTAACGTAATGAACTTGATATCGTTGAAGGAACCTGAGTAGTTTTACAAATATATAGTGGCGAAAACTTTTGCTAAAGAGGTCACTCCCTGTGAAGGGATCTCGGCTCTTTCCTCATCGAATGAGGTGCAGGATATTCCAACTGAATAACGCGATGCAAAGCAAAAAGTAATCGACTATAGTGAAGTTATTACCCTGACGCAAAGCTCTATCCAAGGGATCACTCCCGATGAAGGGATCTCGGCCCTTGCCTCGTCGAATGAAGTGCTGGGTATTCATAACCGAATACCTCTGTGCAAAACAAAAGAACGGCTTTTTGAAAATTGTTCCAACAACATCTTTTAGGTTTATTTTCTTGCATTAATCAAAATTAATGCGGTCCCATCAATATAACCTATCACACCAGAAAAGAACGAAAATATGATGTGCGTATATGCCATCCGCATTCGCCACGGGGCCCCGTCATCACCCGTTAGGTTACTTAACTAACAACAGAGCGGGGCCTGGACTAGCGTGGGTGAAAAACATATACAACATCTACTAGTGTGTGTGTGTGTATAAGTATATACAACATTCGTCCCAGGCATAATAGTAATCAACATCACAAAATCTCGGTCAACAATACAGAATGGTGGATAAGCTTGTAGCCCCGGGTTTCATTTGAGCCGCAAATAAAACCCGGTGTTCCCTGTCGTGTGGATAGCCTGTGCAATGGAAACCTGGCCCCCTACGAGCGTGGCAAGTTACCCGTCAATCCCAGAAGTGAGGCAGCCCCCTTCAACAAAGTGAATGGGCCATCCAGCACTTCAAAGAATCCGGTAACTTGGCCGCCCCTCCGTGGGTCATCCTATACCCCCTACGAGTGCGGCGAATAGCCCGCCAATTCTAGAATGAAGCCCCCTCCATCTCAACGACATGAGATGCTGGCTTGTTGCCTTCTAGAACCCGGTTATCCGTGCACTCCACCGTGAGGTAATCCTAGTACAAAAAAAGAAAATAATATGTACAAACGGTGACATCGACCTCAACCTGGTCGTGCCCCAAAATAATATACAACCCGAAAAAGACGGCAGTCCACATGTCGGAGGCTCGCCCCGCAATAAAAAATGTACAAATGAATATAAAATGTACTACTAACATTGCACCCCATGCTATCCATCACGACTATCCAACCACAATCACAGCACAAGAACAAGACATCAACGCGAATGTCACGTTCGCAAAACCCGTCTGAAAGAACATATAGCAATCAGACGAGTTTTACCGATCAAGTGACATTCCCGATCGCAGATAAAAGTGAATGTACTGTAAAATACACATTTAAAATTTCGATCGACTAAACTTTTCCAAATAGGCCCCAAATGCAAATCCAGCACTCAAATAAACCTGGGACAAAACTATATATCACAAATATCATATTTTCATAAACTAGAGCCCTAGAAAAATTTTGGGGTACTGTAACCCAAAAAGCGCCGTGAAGGGCCGCAAAATGCTACATTTTGCTCACTTTCCGCAGCGGAATTTTGGAGTTAGGCCCTTAAAATTTTTCTGTAGCTATAGTTTCGCCTGCATGTAATTTTAAGATACCCAGAAAATTTTAGGACAACTTTGAAAATCGAAAGCAAGCTCATGAACATAACTTCGTGATTCAGAAAAATTTGTCAATCGAGATTTTAACCTTGTGCAAATAAGCTAGTAGAGTTTATGTGTAGGCTCTGATACCATGAAGGGTTACACTAGCGCCCCGGCTAACTACCGTGGCCAAATGCGGAACAAAAATTTTACAAAGATAACAAACTTGGCGCTAGGATAACACTAAACCGGATCTTTACCATAAACCTAGTTAGCACAAAAGAGTCCTATCTACTATGATAGAATGTTTTACCTAAGTCTTGAACTCCTTCTTCTCCTTGTTGTGAGCTCCTTGGAATTGTGTGGATGGCTCCTCCTCACCGGCTTCTCTATATCATAGAAGATCCACCCGAAGGCCTCTACCTTGAGCTCCAACTTCAACAATGAAGTAACTAGAGTGCTTGGTTTGCTAGACTAAGAACCCTAGAGTAAGTAGAGAAGTGTTTTGGTGGTTTTATCTCAAAGGCTCTTGATTTTCAACTCATGAAACAAGAGAGCCTTGAGAAAGGAAGAGGAGAGATCTAACCATGAGAGAGAAAGATAATGAGATAATGAGAGGATGAAGCTCTCATATGAGGAATAAAAGAATTATTAAGATAATTGTGATGGTTCACTTGATTTAACCATTATCATATCACATTAAATCTAAGCATGCTCAAGAAAATATCTAAGTCAACATTGGTCAACTTGGTCAAATGGTCAAACCAATTAACCATGACAATTATTCATAATAATAATTATTAAAAAAATTCCTCCTTCTCATTAGGGTTATAATCAAGTCAATGGTCAAAACCCTAATGCGGAGTCACCCTTTCTGCCTCCGTCAACTGTACATACATACCCGCATCCGTGTTCCGAAGAAACACGAAAACAATGAGACTAAACCAATCTAAAACCAAATACTAGGATCTGGCTTAAACCAAAGCCCACTAGTATCAACTGCCCGAACACCAAACACGCACAAGTGCGCGTATGTGAACGGACCCTGTCGTAAAACCATACGACCTCTACTACGTTTCGCCCAGAGGTGAACAAACCTCTGTATAAGACTCTAAAGACTCGACAGTACTCTGGAAGTGGGTTTAGCTACAAGCACGTCAGCGGCACTAGCTGTGCATAACGGCTACCCAGGTGTTCATATCAGATTTTTGCATTTTTATACCGCCCAATTTTTATCATATTACATATTGGTAGGTACTCTTGAGTCGTGTTTGCTAGTCAATTGCAGAATACAGGTTCTCGGCTCTGAACGGTGAAGTTCATGGAAAAACACGACAAAATCCGGGTTTCTGCCAACCACAGATAAAACACGGGTCTCCGCTCATTATCCGTCTGTTGCCACACACCAGTTTAAGAGACAAAATGGCAAATCAATGTCGTTTTCATGCACAAGGCTCAATGGCAACACAAGATCCAAGAAATCTACGCGGAGCTCAAGAAAATCATGGCAAAAAGATCCACATCCAATCACCTTTTGGTCCACTAAAATTCTGGAAGAAATGTGGAAATATTATCAGAAAAATCATATACCAGACTGAAGTACATAAAACACCAGGGAACCCCACAAAGCCCGAGAAGCCAACTCCACCAGAGTGCCGCGGTTCCGCGGCATAAGCATGCTTAGGCCGCGGAACCGCGGCCGTACTGCCTCCTTGTCTGACCAATTTTTGTGGGTATTTTGGTATTTTCATTTTAGTTCTGAATGTTGCCCTAGGTTTTCATTTTCCCGCCTATAAATACCCCAGAACCTTGTGAAGCCAAGTGTGCATAATCTTGTATTTTTTCTAGGCTTTAGAATACTTGTTCTTCTTCCTCTTCTCATCTCTTCTCCATTGAAAAACTTGTAGTGAGCTTTTGTGAGTGAAGAATGATGAATAAAGAAGTTCCTTTTGCTATTATATCTTGTCTTGTTCTTTAATTGCTTGTAATTTTTATTTGTTAACTTAGTTGTTGTTATTTCTTGTTCTTTATTTTCTCTTTTCCTTTATCCTTAAACAACCATGATGCTTACGCTTGATCCTTGCCAAGTTGTGGTCGCAAATAGCTAGTTGTTATCTTCTAATCTTCTTCTTTCTATCTTCCTCTTTTGTTTTGTTTTCTTTTCATTATGATGTGTGAGTAGTTTCATACTTGTTAGGGTAGGATAAGGGAAGTTTGAGAGAAGAAAATCTCTCTCACTCTTTCCTTGCCCAGCATCTTGAATCGACTCCCGTTAATTGAACCACAATCCGCTCCTTACGGCACCCTATTCTACATGATAGCGGTGATTCCGTAGTGAGACCGGTTGTGGTTGAATTAGCCGGAGGTTATGGCTAAGAGCCAAGAACGGACGGACAAGCACCAGAAGGAAGAACTTATGCGTTGGAAAGCCTAGCTTATACTCGCAAGTTCCTTCCTAGTCGTGCTAATCCCCGTTGTTGCCGATTACCATAACACCGATATTAAGAAGGGCAACGAAAGAGGTGAGCGACTCCTAACTCAAACTAACCTAATCCTAACCCTAACAAGCTCTCTTTACATATCATTTTAACACTTAATTAATCACAACAAAATCTGGAAAACTGGACTTAACTCGTTAAAGCACATAGAAAAAGATTCCCATCTCCCTGCGGACGACCCGTACTCAACCGGCTAGCTACAAGCGAAACCGTCTTGATTGCGGTAATTAACTAAACTTGAACACACAGAATCTCTACCAATCAAATGGCGCCGTTGCCGGGGAGACGGTAGTTTATTTCTTTGTGTAATTTCGGGTTAACTTGTGAATATAAATATAACCGAAAAACAAAAAAATATACTTTGTAAAAAAATCATTTTGTTATTTTTGATTAGTTTTTGTGCAAGTGTACAGGATAATACGGAGTTCAAGTTCAGTGCCAAAGACGTGGGAAGATAGACCCACATTTCGCGGCTACACCGCGACGGATCAAAACGAAGCAAACGGTCTACTGTCAAAATCTGGAGCAGGTACAGTGAGCAAATAAAAATTCAGAAAATCCAAACAAGCAGAGGACACCAACAGAAGCTCACACCAGAAAAACGGAGCCCCAACTCCACCACTACTCCGCGGAACCGCGGCATTGGCATGCTTAGGCCGTGGAACCGCGGCGGTTTGGTGGAATCAGCCGCCCAAATTTTCCTGTAAGTCTCTCTAACTCCTCCCCACTCCTCTGGACTCCAATAAACTGTGTTTTCTGCACATTCTTTGCGCAAACTCTTCTCCCCCTTCCAATAAACTGTTTTTGTGCAGGATTCTTTGCACCGCTATAAAATAAAAATTGTTTGCAGTTGATTTGTTATCGCTTTGCATTCATTAATACGGACTTAAGGGGCTTGAAACCAATTCAGATTGGGTGGGGATTTCATCACCCTTCCGAGGACCCCAAAAATCACAAAAAGCATATGCATTGACCATTGTTAAAATTAAAAATCACTAGACTCAGCTCTAAGGACTTCGCGCTCAATAGGACAGAGGACTAGTTACAGGCATCGGCCGTTTATCCTATCTGACTTTTGCGGTGCCTAGGCAAGTGTGGCAAAGGCAAGTGGTTATTTAATTAAGGAACTTCGCGAAAGCGTTGGACAACCTCCCACTTACCTGGCACTTATCTGGCCGCATTAGACGGAGAAGAGGCGGTTTGAGGTCCTTTTTCTAGCCCTCTGGAACAGTTAGGAGCTGTCTAGCAGACCTAGGTGACCCTAGATCTAGGTGAGATTGTGCATATCTTATTTGTGATTGCTTAAAGCCGTAAGTCCGTACATATTTTTGTAAAGCTCTTTCTAAAAAAAACAAAAAAGGAAAAAATCAAAAACTTTTATAAAAACTTGCCCTTTGTCGCCAAATCCATTTTTCACCCTCCACCCATCGTTTTTCTCCATTGACGTTTTCTTACCCTCGCCTTCTCCGCTTTGACTATACTAAACTCGTTTAGTGTATGTCCGCTTGGACTCGGGACAATAGCGCCCGTCTAGTCCGCGTTACGTTAGTCGCTACCGACTACGCGATCGACTCAGACGTCGAAACTCCGTCCACTCCTCTTTCACCCCTTCCTTTGCCAGCCAACTCCGACGTTGACCGGAATTCTGTTCATACATCTTCACCTTCACCTTCACCAACCTCTTCTTCCGCGATGTCGGGATTTAATCCGAACATCTCTTTGACTGCCCCTGGATTGGCTCCACCTCCTACGGAGACCAATGACCCACCACCACCGCCTGTTGTAGCGCCGCAGCGAATCGCGCTCCAGGATCGTTTCTATCCCACCCGTTCTGCACTCCCCACCTGCCTTTCTCTTCCACCGGCCAATGGGGATAATTTTGAAATTAAGCCCCACTTCATCAACATGCTTCCACGATTTCATGGGCTTGAATCTGAAGATGCCTATATCTTCATCAATAAATTTCAAAACGTCTGTGCCATGATGAAAACCACCCAACTGTCGGACGATACTATACGTCTATGGGTCATTCCGTTCACTTTATGCGATCTTGCTGAAAAATGGCTGTATAGCACTGCTTCCCATTCCATAACCAGTTGGGACGAGTTTGTTAAAGCTTTTCTAAAAAAATTCTATCCGAATCATAAGACCGCAAGGATACGCAATGAAATCAACCAATTCTCTCAGCTTCCTTCTGAACCCTTCTGGAAGTGCTTTGACCGGTACAAAGACCTTCTCGTTCAGTGTCTTCACCACGGTATAGAGAAATGGCAACTTTGCCAAACCTTATACGAGGGCCTGAACCCAGCAACGAAGCAGTTGTTGGAAACCATCTGTCAGGGCCACTTCCTATCGAAATCTGACGAGGAAGCGTGGCAGTTCTTTGACGACCTTGCGGAGCAAACGCTACAATGGGAGAGCACCAGACCGACTTCTTCTTTTCTACCTCCACTTCTACCGGTCAATCTAGGGTAGGAATTCACCAACTTGATGTCTCTATTGCGATGAAAGCTGAAATGGCTGCAATAACGAGAAAGGTTGAAGCAATAGAGAGCAAATTCTCTTCTCCTGCTCCTGCCCCTGTTCTCCCCCTTCGTACCATCTGCGCTTGTTGTTCCGATCCTTCTCACTTGACCGAAGAGTGTCCTTACAATCCACCCTCGCAAGGACAGGATCGGGTTAATGCTGCATTTCAGCAAAGACCGAGGAATGATCCATACTCTTCCACCTACAATCCCGGTTGGAGGAACCACCCCAATTTCGCCTGGAATCAGAATCAGAATCAATTCCAAGGCAACAATTTCCAAAGGCCCCCTCCGCCGCAACAACAACCGCAACAACAACAGCAGTTTCAGCAGCCCTTCCAACCCCAACCTTTCCAAAATCAGACGAACAACTTTGCACCCAACAATTCTTTTCCACCAAACAATTTTGTTCCGTCAAACAACGATAAGGTTTCCTCGCTCGAACGAAGTCTGGAGGCGTTCGTTAAACAATCGACTCAGTCCACCGCCAACATCCAGTCTTCCATTCAGTACTTAGTGCAACACACTGCCGCTCACGGGCAAAGCATCAAGACCATCGAGGCCCAGATTGCACAGCTGAACGCAGCCTTAAGCGAGCGAGAGAAGGGGAAGCTCCCGTCCCAACCACTCCCAAATCCCGGTCACCCACATAATGTACATGTTGCTCTTGAACAACAGAATCATAATGTGAGTGCCGTGACCAAATTGAGATCGGGAAGGATGCTGCAAAACAAAATTGGCACACGGATCAACGATGACACCCCGGCCGCTTCTTCTTCTACTTCTTCTTCTTCTCCTGCTTCTTCGTCTTCTGAGCCTATTCTCCGTTCTTCACAAGGCTCTCCTTCCTCTTCTTCTGCTCTGAATGGACCCACTTCTCACTCCACGAAAACACCTGTTCTGGGATCCGTTCCAACTCCACAGTCTCCTCCTCCAGCATTAGACTCAACCAATTTTAAAAATGTTCCATTTCCAAACCGGTTGAGGTCTAATAAACAAAATCCTCAGATGGAAAAGATTCTGGAGTTATTTAAGCAGGTTAACATTAACATTCCTCTTTTAGATGTTGTCCAACAAGTCCCGTCCTACGTGAAAATCTTAAAGGACTTGTGCACGAAAAAGAGGAAGTCTCAGGTACCCAAGAAAGTTTTCTTGGCTAGTGCTGTGAGTTATGCCCTTACCCAATCTTTACCACAAAAACGGAAGGACCCTGGCTGTCCTACGATTTCAATTACCATTGGGGATAGTTCGCGCGCTATTAGATCTTGGTGCCAGTGTTAACCTGCTTCCGTACTCAGTATACGAGCAATTAGGCGTAAGAGAGCTGAAACCCACGCACTGCACTCTCCAAATGGCCGACCGATCGATCACCCATCCTAGGGGTGAGCTAGAGGATGTGTTAATAAAAGTCGGGGACTTCATATTCCCCGTTGACTTCATTGTATTAGACACACAGCCTGTAGCTAACCCCCGGAATCAAATTCCGGTGATACTCGGTCGCCCATTCCTTGCAACCTCAAATGCTGTGATCAATTATGGCAATGGTTCGATGAACCTCTCTTTTGGAAACATGACGATTGAACTCAACATTTTTAGGTTGGGGAATCAGCCCGCCGAACCTAATGCTCATATACTGGACGTCTGCTCGATCCAGGAGATCACCCCAGAAGAATGTGAATTCGAGGAGTTTCTGTTTGATCACTATAATCTTAACGCCACTAGTGAGTTCCTTTTCGAACCTGCTGATGTTTCTGCGCCCGACAACGACTACGAGTGTTTCACGTTCTCGAATGATCTTAGCCGCGCACAACCCGAGTTTGAATCTTTCGCATTTCCGGATGAGTTACCTGAACCATCCGACTCGGTCGCTTACACTAGTTTTGAACCTTTGCTGGAATCTTTTGAGTTCGAGACCTCTGCACCAATCTTGCCTTCAATCGTTTCACCTCCAGCGCTCGAACTCAAGCCTTTGCCGTCTCACCTTAAGTACGCTTACTTAGGTGAGAACGAGACCCTCCCTGTCATCATTTCGGCTTCTCTAGCTCCAGAGCAAGAGAAAGCCCTTCTTGCGGTCTTGCACAGCAACAGGAAAGCTTTTGGCTGGTCCATGACGGACATCAAGGGGATTAGTCCCCTGATCGTTGAGCATCACATTCATCTGATGGATGATGCCAAACCAGCCCGGGATCCACAAAGACGTCTCAATCCAGTCATGAAAGAGGCTGTGAAGAAGGAGATCGTAAAATGTCTAGATAGTGGTATCATTTACCCTATCTTTGATAGCCAGTGGGTTAGCCCCATCCACGTTGTCCCTAAGAAATCAGGTATAACGGTCATAACCAACGAGGCGAACGAGTTAATCCCTACTCGCACCCAAACTGGGTAGCGAGTATGCATTGATTACAGAAAACTCAACGCCGCAACGCGGAAGGACCACTTTCCGCTACATTTCATTGACCAAATGCTTGAACGATTGGCCGGACACGAGTACTACTGCTTTCTTGATGGCTACTCCGGCTATAATCAGATTCCCATCGCCAAAAAAGACCAGGACAAGACCACTTTCAGTTGTCCTTTCGGCACGTTTGCATATCGTCGCATGCCCTTTGGGTTATGCAATGCGCCCGCTACCTTCCAGCGGTGTATGATGGGAATCTTCTCAGACATGGTGGAAAAATTTCTGGAGATTTTCATGGATGATTTCTCCATCTTCGGCGATTCCTTCAACGAGTGTTTGCTGCATCTTGACGCTGTCCTTACCCGATGTAAGGACAAGAATCCCACTTTGAATTGGGAGAAATGCCACTTCATGGTGCGCGAAGGTATTGTCTTAGGACATATCATCTCGCAAAATGGCATAGAGGTTGACAAAGCAAAGATTGAGGTCATTTCCAATCTCCCTCCTCCCCGATGCGTCAGAGATATCCGAGCCTTCCTTGGCCATGCCGGTTTCTATAGACGGTTTATCAAGGACTTTAGCAAGATTGCTAGGCCCTTGACTCTTTTGCTGGCCAAGGATACGCCATTCGACTTCAACTCGAACTGTGTGACTGCATTCGAGTCATTGAAACGCTCACTCACTTCTGCTCCCGTTCTTTCTTCACCTGACTGGACGCACCCATTTGAGATTATGTGCGATGCATCCGACTTTGCCATTGGTGCTGTCCTTGGACAACACATCAATAAGATGTCGCACGTAATCTATTATGCGAGCCGCTGAACGACGCACAACTCAATTATACAACAACTGAGAAGGAATTCTTAGCTGTTGTATTTTCTTTAGAAAAGTTTAGGCCCTACCTCATCGGCTCTCCAGTCATTGTCTACACAGACCATTCTGCTCTGCGCCATCTTTTTGCGAAGAAAGATGCAAAATCTCGGTTAATCCGTTGGATCCTCTTGCTTCAGGAGTTTGACCTTGTCATTAAGGACAAACGAGGATGTGAAAACGTAGTTGCCGACCATCTCTCACGACTTCCTTCTTCGCCTTCGCTTCCAATTCCGATCAACGACGTTTTCCCGGATGAACAGCTCTTGACAGTATCTTGCGAACCCTGGTTCGCAGATATTGTGAACTATTTGGCCACGGGATTACTACCGACTGAATGGTCAAGTCAGGACAGACTTCGCTTCTTATCCCAAGTAAAACACTTTTACTGGGACGAACCCTATTTGTTCAAGTACTGTCCCGACCAGATTATTCGTCGGTGTGTCCCTGACGAGGAATTCAAGAGTGTGCTGTCGTTTTGCCACGATCAAGCGTGTGGCGAGCATTTTGGCCCCAGAAAGACAGCTGAGAAGATCTTGCAATTTGGTTTCTACTGGCCACAACTCTTCAAAGACGCTCATGACTATTGCAAGACTTGCTCCCGGTGCCAACACATGGGCCGGATATCCCGGAGGAACGAGATGCCGCTCCAACCGATCTTGGTTGTGGAGATTTTCGATGTTTGGGGGATAGATTTCATGGGGCTGTTTCCCAGTTCTTTTGGGAACCTGTACATCCTTCTCGCTGTTGATTACGTCTCTAAATGGGTCGAGGCTGTGCCCAGACGGACTAACGACAACAAGGTTGTCGTTAGGTTCCTTAAAGAAAACATTTTCTCCCGGTTTGGGCACCCCCGAGCGATCATTAGCGACAATGGAAGTCATTTCTGCAACAAGACTTTCGAGGCCTTGATGCGGAAATACTCCATTAATCATAAGCTATCCACGCCCTACCACCCCCAAACCTGCGGGCAGGCCGAAGTTTCAAATCAGCAAATCAAGCAGATACTAGAGAAGACGGTTTCCAAGAACCATAAGGATTGGTCGCTGAAACTCACTGATGCCCTTTGGGCATTTCGAACCGCTTATAAGACCGACCTTGGCATGTCTCCTATCGGCTTGTGTACGGAAAAGCCTGCCACCTACCTGTTGAAATAGAGTATCGCGCATTTTCGGCGATAAAGGAGCTGAATCTGTCTCTCGAAGATGCGGGCAGCCATCGGAAGCTGCAGTTGAACGAACTGAGCGAGCTTAGGAATGAGGCTTACGATAACGCGGTTGTCATTAAGAATAGAACGAAGGTGTTTCACGATAAACACCTTTTGCGCAAAACCTTCGTACCTGGTCAGCAGGTACTGCTTTACGACACCAGACTTCACTTCCATCCAGGAAAGCTCAGATCTCGCTGGAAAGGGCCGTATTTTGTGCGTAATGTATATCCGCAGGGCGCTGTGGATTTGGAAAATCCGAAGGACGGTTCATTTTTCAAAGTGAATGGACACCGACTCAAACCGTACCTTAGCGCCGAACCAACAGAGGAGCTCCTGGTCTTACAGGAGCCGGTTTACCCTGCATAATCTTCCTCTGCCTACCTCCAAACTTCGGTTATCCAGCCAAGAACAGTGGACACTGTTCCAAATAAGTTTAGGGGTATGTATAAACCATTTTGTATATATTTGTGTATATTCTTTTTCTTTTTATTTTCTTTAAAAACAAAAACGAAAAAATTGTGTATCGCTAACCGACAATTTTGACCCTTCAAATGATCTCTTCATGCAATGACAGTGAGGACACTGTCCAGTTTAAGTTTGGGGGTACGCTCGGTACGCATTTCTTACCTTCGCATTCATATGTATATTTTGCATCTGCATATTAAAATCCATAAAAATCTGAAAATTTTCTAAAAACATAAAAACTTTTCTGTCAAGTTAGCTAGTGGGAGGACTCTGATTCAACATTTCGACGGTTTTGTTTGATAAAATAAGAATAACTAAATCTTATGTTTAGATTTTGAAAACCTGAAAGATAACTCTCCTTTGAAGTTAACTATAGCTGATATACGTCTTTACATCACACTCCACGTGTCGTGAGTTTTTGGAAATTAGATGACAAGTCTTTTATGTCGAAAAACTTTTAAACAGATAAATGATTTTCTGAGGATCAAATAGGTTTGTTCTGAAATAAGTAATATCAAGAATAGTTTATGAAGTAAGTGAATATGAAGGAATGTTATTGATGCCTTAATTGGAACTAAGTCTGAAAAATAACCCATCTGAAACTTGATTGGAATGATTACACACCGAACCCACTAAACACGTCTTTTATCCAAAAAAATAATTGAACTGCCGGTTATATCTCCGTTCGTATTGAATCATCTTGATTTTCACGCCAAACTGTCTTTTGTTTTTGGACCTGGGTAACTTGAGTAATTAAGTCCGCTGGGGTGTTTCTACACCTAATGCCCTAAAACCAACTGGTTTGGGTGCATTGGCCCAAAGCTCGCTAAGAAGCCTAGAAAGTTCAGATTAAAACAAAATCAAGCAAGTGTTCTCTCCGAGTTAAAATTCCTAACGGTTCTTTGTGTGAGAATAATCTTGATAAAAGACAGGCTTTTATAAAAAAAAATTAGCGGAGATATGAAGGTTTTACTCTATGATAAAGACTATTGCACGTTTACAGAGGTGTGTATGAAATGAAAACAAGAAAAAGGTGGAGTGAAGAATAAGTCCTAGTTTCCTGTTAGGGAAGATAGAAATTCTAAACTTGAAACTTTACTGGAAAACGAAACTTGAAAAATGCTTAACTCTTTATAAAACTTATGTGATCCTTTCAAAATTTTTATCTAGGCTTTATTGTGTGACATGATGACGTAAATCGATCCTTCTGGAAACTTAACGATACTATTTGCACTGCACGTAAAGACATATAAAATCTGTAGTTAAATAAAAAGCGAGGTGTGAAAAATAAAGGTTCGATAGTCTAGACTTAGGATAATAGAATTGTTATTTTCTGAAACAAAACTTTAGGGTTTGAATCTTAGTTATTTTACAAAACTAGCTTGACCGGATTTTGTGGGTAGTATCCGCTGAAAACCCTCAGGAGACAACACTCCTCCTACTAGGGACACCTAGAGGTTTAACGGCTTGTTGCACATGCTCAGTGCAATCGCGTTCCCTGCGAAAGTGAGGTTAGGAAATTTTTTGTTAATAAATTGGCTTTGCTCGGGACGAGCAAATGATAAGTTTGGGGGTATTTGTTCATATCAGATTTTTGCATTTTTATACCGCCCAATTTTTATCATATTGCATATCGGTAGGTACTCTTGAGCCGTGTTTGCTAGTCAATTGCAGGATACAAGTTCTCGGCTCTGAACGGTGAAGTTCATGGAAAAACACGACAAAATCCGGGTTTCTGCCAACCATAGATAAAACACGGGTCTCCGCTCTTTATCCGTCTGTTGCCACACATCAGTTTAAGAGACAAAATGGCAAATCAATGTCGTTTTCATGCACAAGGCTCAATGGCAACACAAGATCCAAGAAATCTATGCGGAGCTCAAGAAAATCATGGCAAAAAGATCCACATCCAATCACCTTTTGGTCCACTAAAATTCTGGAAGAAATGTAGAAATATTATCAGAAAAATCATATACCAGACTGAAGAACATAAAAGACCAGGGAACCCCACAAAGCCCGAGAAGCCAACTCCACCAGAGTGTCGCGGTTCCGCGACATAAGCATGCTTAGGCCGCGGAACCGCGGCCGTACTGCCTCCTTGTCTGACCAATTTTTGTGGGTATTTTGGTCTTTTCATTTTAGTTCTGAATGTTGCCCTAGGTTTTCATTTTCCAGCCTATAAATACCCCAGAACCTTGTGAAGCCAAGTGTGCATAATCTTGTATTTTTTCTAGGCTTTAGAATACTTGTTCTTCTTCCTCTTCTCATCTATTCTCCATTGAAAAACTTGTAGTGAGCTTTTGTGAGTGAAGAATGATGAATAAAGAAGTTCCTTTTGCTATTATATCTTGTCTTGTTCTTTAATTGCTTTTAATTTTATTTGTTAACTTAGTTGTTGTTATTTCTTTTTCTTTATTTTCTCTTTTCCTTTATCCTTAAACAACCATGATGCTTACGCTTGATCCTTGCCAAGTTGAGGTCGCAAATAGCTAGTTGTTATCTTCTAATCTTCTTCTTTCTATCTTCCTCTTTTGTTTTGTTTTCTTTTCATTATGATGTGTGAGTAGTTTCATACTTGTTAGGGTAGGATAAGGGAAGTTTGAGAGAAGGAAATCTCTCTCACTCTTTCCTTGCCCAACATCTTGAATCGACTCCCGTTAATTGAACCACAATCCGCTCCTTACGGCACCCTATCCTACATGATAGCGGTGATTCCGTAGTGAGACCGGTTGTGGTTGAATTAGCCGGAGGTTATGGCTAAGAGCCAAGAACGGACGGACAAGCACCAGAAGGAAGAACTTATGCGTTGGAAAGCCTAGCTTATACTCGCAAGTTCCTTCCTAGTCGTGCTAATCCCCGTTGTTGCCGATTACCGTAACACCGATATTAAGAAGGGCAAAGAAAGAGGTGAGCGACTCCTAACTCAAACTAACCTAATCCTAACCCTAACAAGCTCTCTTTACATATCATTTTAACACTTAATTAATCACAACAAAATCTGGAAAACTGGACTTAACTCGTTAAAGCACATAGAAAAAGATTCCTATCTCCCTGCGGACGACCCGTACTCAACCGGCTAGCTACAAGCGAAACCGTCTTGATTGCGGTAATTAACTAAACTTGAACACGCAGAATCTCTACCAATCACCAGGTATCTTTCGATAAGAAGGCCGATGAGTAAAACCCATCCGAACTCCTACTGAGCCTATCTGTGACAATCTCCATACAGTCCGGTCTGTTCGTCTAAGAGTATCGCATGTCGGGCCTAGGGAGGCGGTAAACGTCAGACCCCTTATAGCGGTACAAGTCATGTCGGAGTGTAGCTCAGAACACCCTGAGAAACTACTGGAAACACTACCAGTAAATCTCACTTGCCCTGGCCAGGGACTTTGTGTAATGGCTCTCCTAGACGCAGCGCGATATCAACCCGCAATACCGGGAGAAACGAATCCTTTCTAACCGCCACTGCCTCCAAGTGCTTCGGGACTGCACCCAACTAATACCTGTTTGCATGACTCAATAGAGCCGTGGTAGGGTAGCAATTAAAGAACAGTGGGAACACACTCAAGGAGAAGTAGCAGTGTCAAGTCAACGGACTAAGCTGTACTCATGTCACCCGGGAACTACTACCTGACGATAGGTATAATACCAACCAACAGTTCCCGACGAGTCCTTTCCAATGTACTCGCAACCTAACGAGCACATGCATACTATCTCCAGTACGACGTACTGACGGCTGTGGGATAGATCATCTCCCCTGCTGGGATGAGAAGCGTATGCACTAATCTACTCTGGAGTATCGATACCCGGTCTTGATAATCCTATGACTAGGGACCTGTATAAGGATGTGCTTATAGACTACTCAGCCCCCACTAGTGTGATCGCCATCACAACGCTGGTAGTCAAGCAAAGATCCTAAGGGCTCCATCAATATGTATTAGCGATATGTTAAAAGAAACATATACACATAATAAGATAGATACAAACCAAGTAGCATACTACAATATCGAGCAAGACCGTCGTCAATCCATGTATATATCTCAAGCATCCAAAATGTAATATACAAACTAGTACTATACAATAATGGCCTCTAGGGCATACATATCCAACAATATATATATATATATATATATATATATATATATTTCTTTTAACATATCGCTAATATATGTTGAT
This sequence comes from Agapanthus africanus, assembly GCA_030015575.1. Classification (NCBI taxonomy): domain Eukaryota; kingdom Viridiplantae; phylum Streptophyta; class Magnoliopsida; order Asparagales; family Amaryllidaceae; genus Agapanthus; species Agapanthus africanus. Next base: position 269,132,397 of record CM057339.1, read on the forward strand.
AGAGCCCTTAGGATCTTTGCTTGACTACCAGCGTTGTGATGGCAGTCACATTAGTGGGAGTTGGGTAGTCTTTAAGCACATCCTTAAACTTGTCCATAGTCATAGAAGTATTGAGACTGGGCATCGATACTCCAGAGTAGACTATTGTATATGCTTCTTATCCCTATCAGGGAAGGTGGCCTGTCCCGCAGCCATTGGTATAGGGTACTAAAGATAGTATACATTTGCTCATTGGGTTATGAGTTACACTGGATGGACTCGCTGGGAACTGCTGGTTAGTATTATACTTATCGTCGGTTAGCAGTTCCCCGGTGACATGAGTACAGGTTAGTCCATTGACTTGACATCACTATTCTTCTCGAGTGTGTTCCGACTGTACTTAGATTACTACCCTACCATGGCTCAAATGAGTTATGCAAACAGGTAGTAGTTGGGTGCAGTCCCGAACCACTTGAAGGCAGTAGTGGTAAGAAGGGATTCGTCTCTCCCGATATGGGGAGTTGATATCGCGCTGTGTACGGCTGGCCAATACACAAAGTACCTGGCCAGGGCAAGTGAGATTTACTGGTAGATACACCAGCAGTTTCTCAGGATGTATTGGGTTCCACACCGACATGACTTATTGCACTATTAGGGGTCTAACATTTACCACCCCATAGGCCCGATATGCGATACTCTTAGACGAACAGACCAGACCGTACGGAGAATGTCATCTATAAGCTCAGTAGGGTTTTCGGACGAGTTATCGTGTCGATCTTCCCTTCGACAGATACCTGGGAAGCCGTTACGTACAGTTAGTGCCACTGACGTACTTGTGGTTAAACTCACTACCAGCATATTGTCGGGTTTTTAGAGTCCCATATAGAGGGTTTCCCAGTTCAGACGAAACACGGTAGTTTGTGTATGGTTTTACGCATGGGTGTTCGATTGAACACGTGTACTTATACACGTGCTTTAATTGGACAGTTTAATAGTACTAGCAGGTTTGAAAGACAGCCATTTTTATGCTAGTATTATATTGCTCTCTTTTGGGTATTTGTATTTTAACACGAATACAGTATTTATATGAATACATGTATTTGTATAAATACTGGTATTTGTGCTTTGATACAAATACATGTATTTCTTTCTAAATATGAATACGCGTATTTTGTATTTTCGGTACAAATACGGTATACGTATTTATACGGATTTGAGTATACTTGTTTATATACATGCATTTATATTTATATATTTGTATGTATATGTATACTTGATGAGATGGCTACACACTCTCCTTTTTCCTTCAAGATAAACAAGGAAGTGTGGAGGCTTGTGACTCACCCTGGTGAGTCACCAAGCCCATCCACTCTTTTGTTTTGGGTGAGAAGGGATAAGATGAGAAAGTGAGAGATATTTTCAAGTGAGGGTTATCTTCTCACAAGTGAGGAAAATTCTTGAGTTGCTACCTCTTCATTTTCTTCCTCGTTTTTTCTTCACTTGATTTGTGAGGATTAAAAGAGAGCATCTAGTTTATAAATTACACCACTCTAAGTATCTTATCTTAGCAAGACTTGATCTTTAGTAGTTTCGGACAAAGTTATCGCTTAAATCGGCATTCTCGGGTGGATCGTCTTTGACACGGAAGATCAGATTCGAGAGCTCGTTCTATCAAGCTAAGGAGCTTGTGGAGTCCACCTTTCAAGACCCGAAGGACCGTCTAGAAAGGCTGTATTCTCAACTGAGTAGTTAAAACTCTAGTTAGGGTTTGTTTAATGTGGTGTTTGGGCTTGTATCCTTGGATTTAGTGTTTTGTGCTCAAGATTTTAAAGTTTTTGATTCCGCATAGCTTTAGTTGACACGGCAAGGAGCACATATAATCTTACACTAGCTGCACATAACAGCTACCCAGGAATTGATCGAAAAAAGGTCAACAAGGAAGCTCATCTGAATCCTGCAAAGACTATCAGTGAAAATCACCGTACAGTACGATCTCTTCGTCTAAGAGTGTTGCATACAGGGTCTGGGAGGTGGAAACTGTCAGACTCCCAAAAACTCGATAAGTCGTGTCAATCATAAACTCATAACCACCTGAGAAACTACTGATAACACTTATCAGTAAATCTCAATTGCCTTGGCCAAGGACTTATGATTATAGTTGATCTGGCACAACATGACCTCGACTCCCAATACCGGGAGAGACGAAATCCCTTCGATCGCTCATTGCCTCCATGTGCTTCGGGACTGTATCCAATTAAAACCTGTTTGCACGACTCATTAAAGCCGTGGTAGGATAGTAATCAAAGTATAGTGGGAACACACACAAGACACTATGATGACTTTAGATCTACAGAATACCATGTACTCATGTCACATAAGAACTGCTATCTGACGATAGGTACAATACCATCTAGGAGTTCTCAGGTGAGTCCATCCAGTATAATTCATTCATCTTATGAGCACATGTGTACAATCTTTGGTGTCAAACACCAATGACTATAGGATCAACCATCGTCCCGGTCGGGGTCAAGAAACGTATACACTAGTCTAATCTGGAGTATTGATGCCCAATCTCGATACTCTCTCGACTAGCGAGTTTTAAGGATGTGCTTATAGACTACCCAGGCTCCACTAGTATGATCCCTATCAAGATCCTGGTAGTCAAGCAAAGATCTTACGGGTTTTATCATTATATATTAGTGATACGTGATAACGAATAAAACGTATACATATGAATGATAAAGACAAACCAGATAGCATACTATCATATCGAGTAAGATTTTTCTCTCGTATTAGTCCTCCTACAATTAAAATAATTGCCTTGAAAGCATCTATATCCAATAGATGGTTTAAAACATAATCTTCTAAGTATTAGTCAATTTTGTGATAAAGGCTTTGAAGTTGTTTTTGATGAAAAGTTTAGAAAAGTTTTTTATTCTAAAGATGAGATGATGCTTTGTGATAAAAGAAGTGGTAATATTTATTCTATTGACACTTGTGATATCTCTAATGAAAATTTTAGAGTGTTTAAGTGTTGTAGAGGATGATAGTTGGTTATGGTACCTAAGGCTTGGACATACTTCCATGGATCTACTTTCAAACATCACAAACAAGAACTTAGTCATTAGCATGCCAAATCTCAAATTTGAAAGAGACAAGCAATGTGATACGTGCCAAATGGGTAAGCAAGTTAAGAGCTCTTTCAGCCAAAGATTATGGTATTAATTTCTAACCCTCTCGAGTTAATTCATATGGATTTATTTGGTCCTTTAAGGAATTTGAGTTTTGGTGGTAAATCTTATGCATTTGTGATTGTTGATAAATTTTCAAGATTTACTTAGGTTTTTTTTCTTGCAAACAAAAGTGATTCCTTTGTTGCTTTCAAAACTTTCTTTAACAAAGTGAAAAACGAAAAACAACTTTCTATTGTTAAAATCTGTAGTGATCACGGAAGTGAATTTCAAAATACTTTCTTTGAAGATTTTTGTAATGATCACGGGGTTAAACATGAATTTTCTTGTCCTAGAACTCCACAACAAAATAAAGTCGTTGAACGGAAGAATCGATCTCTTCAAGAAATGGTTAGGACAATATTAAATGAACATAGTTTAACTCACTATTTTTGAGCCGAAGCGGTTAATACTGCATTGTATATTATAAATAAGGTTGGAATTCATAAAGGACCTGAGAAAACTCCTTACGAATTATATTATGGTAGAAAACCCAACATTGGTTATTTTAAAGTTTTCGGGAGCAAGTGTTATATTTTAAATATTAAAGATCATCTTGGAAAATTTGATGCAAAAAATGATTTGGGTATTTTTCTTGGATACTCTTCCATTGGTAAATCTTACCATATATATTTTCAATAAAATCTCTAACACTATAGAAGAGAGTATGCATGTTAAGTTTGATGAAACTAATTCTTTTGCCAAGAATGTTGTAGTACTCAAGAAAGAAGATAATGAAGTGGTTCGAGCTCACTTGGAGGAATTTGACATCTCAAAGGAAGATTCTAAACAAGAGCCTCCTTCAAACATAGTAGTCGATATGGATAATGAATCGATACCAACACTATCAAAAGATTGGAGATACAATAAGAATCATCCATCAACTCAAATCATCGGTGATGTGACAAAGGGGGTAACCACTCGTTTTCATAATCCAACTTTCTTTACTAACATAGCTTTCTTGTCTCATATTGAACCTAAGAATGCTAAAGAAGCTATGTCACACGCTGCTTCCCAAAATACGTAAATACGGTACGTGACAAATCCAACCATGCAACCTATGGTGAAGAAATATGCTTCTATAGTCACATTACGGCTGTCAATCAGATATCAAGAATAGTAAACAAATATCTAACTATCATATGTCCAACTGCCACAATAAAATAATAACAAGAAAGGTAGCGGAAACGAAAAAGGATCCAACAAGAAATAATATCCTAGCATCGTCCCTTATGGGATCACAATGTTAAAACCATAACTAGAAAATAAAACAAAATATCACTAAACTAATCAGCAAAGCTCCTCACTGCTCAGCTTGTCTGTCAAAATATTCTTGATCTTCCTGCGATAAGGTTAAAAGAACCGGGCCATGTAAAACCCAGACGTCGGTGCGTCATAAATATCATAATAATAATAAACTAAATAGTGTACTATATAAGGTGTCACGTGCAAAATAATGTATAATTATAAACAAAACAATTACAGGTGATATAACAGCAGGCTATAGGTATGTCGCGTGTATCCTAAAGTCTGTGCTTTTAGGTTTACTATCCTACAGGCATTTGAAAAGGTTTTGTATGTATTTCCATTAAGACCCGAAGCTAGGAATATGGCGTCACTTCATTTCGACTCTTGGGACTTTCACGATGCCGCAATTGCACTACACCGGAGTTAGTCGAGCTTCCATGTAGTCTTTGTGCTATACCATCAAGACTTAGTTATCTATTTGACAGAGCGTAGGGGGACACATCGCTCCTCTTCATTCATGAACTGTCTACAGGAGTCGAGATTCGAATCACCTGCAGGGCAGAAATATTTTACTTTTATCATTTTTCTTTTTATTTTTCACGATGCTCTATCCTTTCAGCTTTTCATATCACTAAAGTCGCGATTGCCCAATTATTTCGGCTATTTACTCGCGGTGCGCAATCATTTCCGGCTATATTTTTTTATTTTCACTCATTGCTTTTTATTGCGAGTTGCCCTATTATTTTGGCTATTTATTTCTTTTTCATACTCATCGATTTTGATATGAGTCGGAGACTTAGGGTTTGATACCAGTTTCGGCATCAGTATCGCTACAACTGAGATATTTGCTAGAGCGACTCATCATATGCCATCATCAATTTTCAGTAAATGGTGGCTTAGATAACATGTTTAGATCCCTGCTAACTAAGGCTTCTTTGACTTTACGAGCAGTAAGGGTCTCATAAAGGTAGCGCTCTAAGTGTATCTTACTCTCATAAGTCATAAGGATTTTACAGGAGTAATTTCTCCTTGCCAGTCGAAAGGACTTGCAAGTGTCGTTCACCTTGTCGAACAATATTTCCCATTTTTTGTGGGACTTAGTTGGGAATATATTTATTTGCGCACTTTGTTTACATTTTTTTTTGCCATGTATGCACTCTGTTTACAAAATATATATATATTAATATAATTTTCTGTAAAAAAAATGCTCGAGACTTTATGAACTAGAATCGGAGCGGCATTCATGCCTGCAGGTGCAGGTACACGCTACTCACTCGCTCGGCACTGCACGACGGCGGCGGCGCACAAGTGTGGTTTCACCATATTCTTTTTCGATGGACTTAATGAAATAAAAGATAAATGTGTTATATAAACACTTCTCAATTATTTGGTGTGGCCGATGTGGGACTAAAATACATTCCCTCTTGTGGACGAGCTTTGCTTAAAATTATACTTGCATCGCACGTTTGCTTATAACTTTTAATTCCGGAAGAGTTAAAAAACCTATTATATATTAAATTGAAGCACTTTTCGAGAAGTTTTCGATGCCATCATAATCTACCTGATTCTCATTTAGAAGTACGGCAAAATATAGTCCTGAAAAACTATTTTGCATCCCCTTGAACATATTGAGGCCACTCGATACTTCGGGGCTGTTTTGTGCTCTTTTGCTTGTATATTGTGCTTGCTCTTGACAGGAATGCCCAAATTTTAGGTAAGCACAGGACCGCTATGTCCTTAAACTGGTATTATACCATACGGACTGTCACCATATTGACTACTGTCACGCCCCGCTTCCCAGAGTACACTGAGGTAGGCACGTGTCATAGCCAACCATGCTACCTGTGGATAGGAATTATCTTTCCACAGTCACATTACGGCTGTAGAGATAGCAAGAACAAAAATAAAACTATCTAGTACATGTCCATAAGCCAAAATAAAATGAGTCAAGAATAAATAATGCGGAAGCAAAGATCCAATACAAGAATAACTAGAATGTATGTCCTATAATGGGGGCTCACATCAGGAATAAAATGCTGAAAAGTAAAAGAACTAACTACTAATGAGTCCTCACTGCTCAGCCTGCTGGCTGAAGTACTCCTGCTCGGACTGCAGCAAAGGTACGGAATCTGGGCCATGGACAACCCAGACGTCAGCGTGTCATAACATCAAGCAATAATATATAAACAAGGTAGCAAGACATGCGAATATAAACATAAATGGTAAAGTAGGTGTAACAGCAATGTAAATCAGGGCAGCGAAAGGTAGTGTACAGTGAGTAATCTAAACTGGTCTATTGGGTTGAATAGTCTCAAGTCTTTGAAATCAATTTGATGAATCATCGATGTAACTCAATAGTATCCCGTGCATGCCCGGGACCACGGTCTAAGACTCTCGGGCTGAAACCGAGACATGCCACTAGGCACTAAAATATGAAATATGTAAAGACGAATGATGTCAGCAGCAGCATCCAGAGGCTGGCCTAGACTCTAAAACTGATCAGTATAAGCAAGCAACTGTCGACTTACAAGTCAGGTTTCATCATTGATTTCCCCATACCCCCAAGTTATAAGTGTTCAAGTCATATATTAAATATCTAGAGCTAATGCCAACACAAGATCAAGCAGGTACAGGTTTGTCTGGATAGACAACATGAACAATCTGTAAGGACAACAGGTCAGGTTTGTTGGTATTAGACACAAGATCAGGTAACAGGTAAGACCATGGTACATCAGGTCAAGCCAGGTACTATATAAAGGTGTCATGTTATGTCAAGAGTTGTACGGTACCATGTCGGGTCAAGTAATATCTGTAGCAAGTCATGTCAGGGTGTACAAGATATCATGTGGGTGTTCATAATCAACTAGCATAATCATGGTTATAAATAAACAAGCATGGGTACTATCAGAACAATAAACTGGCACATGTAATATGATATGCAAATAGGTACAGATTAAATTATATCGATGTACGGTTATCATGTTGCGTTTAAGGGATAGTTTCAACATTACTTAATTACAGTATAACAAATATGGATGTTAAAATCATGTTAATATGTACTAAATAATCTAGAGATGTAATTGAATATAAATCAGGTTAGATGTATGCAAACAGTCGTCCGACAGGGTATAAAATATAAAAGGGGTACTGTAGGCTATGCAAATAATTGTTATCAGGTTTAAATATGGATGTGAGTACTACGTATAGTAAAAATAAATGCATCATGGTAAGTTTCGAGCTTTGAATCTAAAATCATATAACGGGACGTCGAAATGTTAAAATGGAAATTATTGTATTAAATGTAAACTACAGGTTTAATGTGCACTCAAATAGGTATATGGTAATTTAAATAGCATGTAGCAAGTTTCACTTTCCTCGACGAATCGCGAAGTGGTAAACGGAACGTCACGCGTCGGCGGGAAAAGCCACGACGCGCGCACGGTACACGGAAAGAGTCCAAACAACGCACGATGGGATCACACGGGTCAGATGTCCTCGCTGGGTCGTCGGGATCGTCGACGTCGCGGTCGGGTTCTGGCGATCTACACAACAGTGAACATGAATTCAAAAGTAAAAACAAATAAAGAGAAGTGAAGAGAAAGGAAGAGGAAAGAGAAGAGGAAGGAGAAGGGATTGCTCACTGAGTTGTGTGCAGGGGTCAAGGAGACGAGGTGGTGGTGTCGGGGTCACCGACGGTGAGGTGCCGGCGAGGGTGCAGGGTTCAGGATTGCGCTAGGGTTTGGTTTCTGGGGTTTTAATGCAGGGTACGTGCAGGGTTTTGTTGAGGTGCTGATGTAGAGGAGAGGAAGGAAACGAGATGGTGATGATGGTGGGTGCGATGCTGGGGTCGTCAGCGACGATCGGGGAGTTGTTGGGTGTTCTGTGGGTGTGTTCAGGGGAGAGAGGCTCGAGAAGAAGGAAGAGAAGAAGAAGATGGAGAGGCGGAGAGGAGATGACGAGGCTCGATTGGAGTTGAGGAGATGAGGAGTTAGGGTTTGAGGAAGCGATGAGGGTTATGGGTTGAAGGAGGCGATGAACTGCGGTTTAAAAAAAAAGAAGAAGAAGAAATATATAATGGCGAAGAAGGGAGGTGGGTGTAGCGGGGAGGCGGTGACGCGATCCGAGAAGCGCACAGTAATCGCGAGAGGTGAGAGAGAGAGCGCAAGAGGAGAGAGAAAGAGAAGAGAGAGAGAGAAAGAGAAAGGGAAAGGAGAGAGAGAGAGAGATCTGCGGGCCCGGTACAAGGGAAAGAGAGGGCTGCGATTGGCTCGCGGGGATTAAAGAGATGTGAAGAGAAGAAAAAGAAAAGATTTAGTGGGAGAGGAAACGTGTGGGGCCCAGTGCAACAGAGGGATGTTTTGATTGGTTGGGGAATGAGAATTAGATTAGGAAAAAATATAAAAAGATTTTAAATAGTTTTAGGAATATATTTTGCCGGCTGTCAAATATTTTTGAACGGATTAAAGAGATTAAAAAAAATTAGAATTTAAATTTAAAATTCAAATAGTTGAATTTTAGCAGAATATTAAATATTTCATAAATGCGCCCAGGTTGGGTCCAAAATTTTGAATTTGAAATATAGAAATTATTAGCAAGTTCCAAAAATTTAAATGAAGGATTATTTAACAGAAATGCATACCCCCAAGAACGGACGCACGTACGTGCGCGTAGCCATCCAAACACGTCCGTTTCACTGAATGGGACGAGAACACGATGCAAGGACGCTACCACAGGGTTAGGGGTACCATGCAGGCCATGTCATGTATTTTTAAATTATATTCAAGGGACTTAAATTGTTATATGCAAAATATATAATGTTAGGGTATTCTACAATTATGAAATAACAAGCTCAAGCAAGCAGGTCGAATATAAAGTAACTACCATTTGCAACTAAACACGATAAATGAAATAAACACCACAAACAACACATACGGCAACAGAAATTGATATAACAGAACTCGGTTGTTACATTATACCCAACTACAAAAAGAATTTCGTCCTCGAAATTCCAAAACAAGAAAGGATAAACAATCAATCAACTATAAGAAAAGATGGGGAACTTCTGCCGGATCTCATCTTCTCGTTCCCAAGTTGACTCTCCATGTGAGCGATTACCCCAAGAAACAAGTACAAGAGGGATAACCTTGTTCTTAAGAACCTTTTCCCTTCGATCAACAATCGCAATCGGACGCTCCTCAAACGTCAAGTCTTCTTGTACAGTCAGTTCCGAATAATCCAACACATGTGTTTCATCTCGAACATACTTACGGAGTTGAGATACGTGAAACACGTCATGAACATTCGCCAAGGATTGCGGTAACGCCAATCGATACGCTACCTCACCAACACGCTCCAAGATCTCGAAAGGTCCGACGAATCGAGGACTGAGCTTTCCTCGACTTCCGAAACGAATCACCCCTCTAGTCGGTGATATCTTCAAGAATACCAAATCACCCACGGCGAACTCTAGAGGTCTTCTCGATGTATCTGCCCAACTCTTTTGTCTGTCTTGTGCTGCTTTCATATGATTCCTGATAGCGTTAACTTTCTCAACTGTCTGCACCTCCAAATCTGGTCCCAACAATCTTCGTTCACCGACATCATCCCAACAAACAGGTGAACGACACTTGCGACCATATAACGCTTCGAATGGAGCCATCTGAATGGTTTCCTGGAAACTGTTGTTATAAGAAAACTCTACCAAATGTAGATGATCCTCTCATGAACCCTTGAAGTCCAACATGCAAGCTCTCAACATATCTTCAAGAGTTTGGATCGTCCTCTCCGACTGACCATCTGTTTAAGATGATAAGCTGTGCTAAACTTCAATCGAGTCCCCAAACTTTCCTGTAAGCTCCTCCAGAAGTGTGATAAGAATCGAGTGTCACGATCGGACACGTTGCTCACCGGTACTCCATGCAATCTTTCAATCTCCTGCATGTACCGTTCTGCCAAAGTTTCTGTTGATTGACCAACCCGAAAAGGAATGAAATGAGCTGCCTTGGTCAAACGATCAACAATCACCCAAACTGCATTGTTGCCCTTTGGACTCCGCGGTAGAGCTGTCACGAAATCCATGGTTATATGTTCCCACTTCCACTGAGGAATCGGAAGTGGCTGTAATAAACCAGGAACCCTTTGATGTTTAGCCTTAACTTGCTGACACACCAAGCACTTGGCTACAAAGCGGGAAATCTCTCATTTCATGCCTTCCCACCAGAAATGTTGTCGTATATCTCGGTACATCTTCGTGCCTCCTGGATGTACGGAATATGCTGAACTGTGCGCCTCCTTCATAAGTTCTTCGCGAATATCTCCCTTCGGCACACACAAACGGCTACCATATCTCAACGGACCATCTTCATGGATCAGTAAGTCAGTTCGAAGTCCAGCTTCAACCTGTTCTCGAAACTTCTGCAATCTAGGGTCCTACGATTGCGCTTTTTTAATATTTTCGATTAACGACGAATGTACCTACAGCTGCATCAATTGTCCCGAGAAATGCGGTAGCACAACCTCCAAATCAAATCTTCGAAAGTCTTCAATGAGTTCCTTCTGTGCAGTCAACGTCTGAATTGCTGGTAACCGACTGAGCGCATCCGGCACAACATTAACCCTCCCCGGATGGTACTTAAGATCAAGATCGTAGTCAGCCATCAGCTCCAACCATCTACGTTGCCTCATATTAAGCTCCTTCTGCATGAACACATACTTCAAGCTCTTATGATCAGTGAAAACCTCGACCCTTTCGCCCAAAAGGTAGTGTCTCCAAATCTTCAAAGCGAAGATCACAGCCGCAAGCTCCAAGTCGTGAGTTGGGTAATTCTTCTCATGGGTCTTCAACTGTCTCGATGCGTACGCTACAACCTTCCTATGCTGCATCAAAACACATCCCAATCCCTTCCCAGATGCGTCGCTATGAATCACCAATCCTCCAGAACTGTCAGGCACGGTCAGAATAGGAGCGATTATCAATCTCTGCTTCAACGCCTCAAAAGCTGACGCACAATTATCCGTCCACACAAATGGAACCTTCTTGCGCGTAAGCTTGGTCAACGGTTCCACCAGACGAGCAAAGTTCTCTACGAATCTTCTGTAATACCCGGCTAGTCCAAGGAAGCTTCTTATCTCCGCAACATTCTTCGGAATCGGCCAATCACGAACTGCTGCAATTTTTCGGGATCAACGGCGATTCCATCACAAGCCACGACATGCCCCAAAAGCTTTACTTCTTCCAGCCAAAACTCGCACTTGTTCATCTTTGCATATAATTTTTCTTGCCTCGGCGTCTGCAGTGCGATCTTCAAATTTTCTGCATGCTCTTCAATACTCTTAGAATAGACCAGAATATCATCAATGAATACCACAATAAACTGGTCTAAGAATGGTGAAAAGATTCGGTTCATCAAGTCCATAAATATCGCCGGTGCATTCGTTACTCCGAAGGGCATCACTAAGTACTCGTAATGTCCATACCGAGTTCGAAACGCCGTCTTGCAAATATCCTCTGTTTTCACTCGGACCTGATGATATTCGGATCGCAAATCCAGCTTCGAGAATACCCTCGCACCACTAAGCTGGTCAAATAGTTCGCCAATGCGAGGGATCGGGTACTTGTTCTTAATAGTCACCCGGTTTAATTCTCGATAATCGATGCACATCCTCCTCGTGCCATATTTCTTTTTAACTAGAAGAACAGGAGCTCCCCAAGGCGAGTTACTGCTTCGAATCCAACCCTTCTCAAGTAATTCAGTAACCTGCTTCTTAACTTCTTCCAACTCCACTGGTGCCATTGGGTAATACGCTTTAGATACTGGCGCTGCACCAGGAACAAGATAAATCGCGAACTCCACATCTCGCTTCGGCGGTAAACCTGATATGTCTTCAAACACGTCCATGAAATCTCGGACAACAGCTGGCATTTCATCTAGAGCAACCTCCATTGATGCAAGAATATTAGTTGTCGGCCTAGACCTAAATTCGACTGGCCCGACAGAACTGTTTCCTCCAGTGAAGATAAACTCGGGATATCCGGGAATCTGGAAAATTACTTTCTTTGCCCTACAGTCAATGTGAGCATGGAAAGTGCCGAGAAAATCCATTCCCAAGACGACTTCATAGCTGCCCGTATCAATCACCAAGAAATCTGCAAAAAGCTCCCGTCCGCAAACAACAACTGCACAATCCTTACACTCTCTACTAGATATGATTTTCCCATTCCCAGTGTGTATGTCCCAGAAACTAGACAGAGTAGTGCAAGAAATCGAGTGTGTAGCTATAAACTTGGACGACATAAAACAATGGGATGCACCAGAATCAAATAATGCTAATGCGGGAAAACCATGAACAAGTAGAATACCTTAAACAACTTCTCCTGAAGCCTTGGCTTCCTCAGCCGTCAGGGTAAATTCTCGAGCTTGATTGGGTCCCTGAGTCAGCTGCTTCTGTCCCTGAAATGGTCTCTGCGGTGGCTTCTGAACATCATCCTTTGTGCGAAGCTTCGACGGACAAGAGTTAATAGTATGATCCGCCGATCCACAAACCAAACAGAGTCCCCGCATCCTTCGACATTCCCTTTGCAAATGTCTGGGTAAATGGCAGTAGTTACAAATCACGCTCTTTCTCTGATCAACGACAGCAGGCTTCTTCATAGGTGTTACACCACGATGGTTCACTGGAATACCTCTGTGTCCATGTGCTCGGTTCGGTGCAAACGCCGGATTCCGTACTGTGATTGCTGTCTGCTGTGGACTCCCAGTCTTCCCAGATAAGCTCTGCTGTTCACGGGCCGCCGTAAGTACCTGTGAGAAAGTGGTCAAACCCATGGAGACAATCTGCCTCTAGATGTCCACATCCAAACTGCGCATGAACCTCCTTGCCCTATCCGCATCGTTGGCAACTAAAGGTCCAGCGAATCTACTGAGTCGCGTCCACTGAGCTGCATGTATATCTACAGGTGCACCGTTCTGCTTTAGACTGATAAACTTCTCCTCCATTTCCTCCCGTGCAGTCCGCGGGAAGAACTTCTCTAGGAAACTCTTTGAAAAATCCACCCACTTGATCGGCTTGGGCAAGCGGGTCTCCTCCACAAGCCACCATTCACGGGCGTAATCTACCAACTGGATGCGTACTACATCCACCCTCTTATCATCTGGGATCTGTACCGCAATGAGTAAGTTCTCCGTGTCAACTAGCGACTGCTCCGCTGGCAACGGATCCTTTAAGCCAGTAAAGACAGACGGACCCAGTCTCCTGAAATCTGCTACGGTTCCCACACGATCCACTGGTCTTGCCACAACATTATTCACGGACTGCTGAACGGTGCACAAACCTTCCTGAAAAGATTCAGCTTGCTGCTGGATCAGCTCGGTCTGTCGCTTTTGATTCTCCAACATCCCACGTATTACTCCAAGCATGGCGGCTTTGTCAACACGCCTTTGGTACGTCTTCAGATTCTTGTCTGCCATGTTCCTGAAATCAAAGCACCCAAGAATTAGCATGATAACAGATTCAAGATGTAGAACAAGGCTAGAACTCCAAGTTACTTAAATAGAGTACCACATTGTAACCATGCCGCGGTATCATAGCTACAATTACATAACTCCACCCAAGCCGTCTAAGTTCTAGAGATAAACAAGGAACCAAGTTTCAAGTCGATATGCAAAGGAGGTTTGCATATCGTAAAAGTATAATCAGAAGGAGGTTAAGATTCAAGAACGGTAAACGACAAGGTGGCAGGACATGTTTCCTAATCACGAGTATTCTGATTCGTGTATTGGGTCCAATACCCAACTACAAAAGAATCAAACCCGATTAACCTATAACCTATGGCTATGATACCAAAAGAACCATGTCACGCCCTGCTTCCCAGAGTACGCTAAGGTATGCACGTGACATAGACAACCATGCTACCTGTGAATAGGAATTATCCTTCCACAGTCACATTACGGCTGTAGAGATATCAAGAACAAAAATAAAACTATCTAGCATATGTCCATAAGCCAAAATAAAATGAGTCAAGAATAAATAATGCAGAAGCAAAGATCCAATACAAGAATAACTGGAATGTATGTCCCATAATGCGGGCTAACATCAGGAATAAAATGCTGAAAAGTAAAGGAACTAAGTACTAATGAGTCCTCACTGCTCAGCCTGCTGGCTGAAGTACTCCTGCTGGGACTGCAGCAAAGGTACGGAATCTGGGCCATGCAAAACCCAGACGTCGGCGCGTTATAACATCAAGCAATAATATATAAACAAGGTAGCAAGACATGCGAATATAAACATAAATGGTAAAGTAGGTGTAACAGCAATATAAATCAGGGCAGTAAAAGGTAGTGTACAGTGAGTAATCTAAACTGGTCTATTGGGTTGAATAGTCTCAACTCTTTGAAATCAATTTGATGAATCATCGATGTAACTCAATAGTATCCCGTGCATGCCCGGGACCACGGTCTAAGACTCTCGGGCTGAAACCGAGACATGCCGCTAGGCACTAAAACAGGAAATATGTAAAGACGAACGATGTCAGCAGCATCATCCCGAGGCTGGCCTAGCCTCTAAAACTGATCAGTATAAGCAAGAAACTCTCGAGTTACAAGTCAGGTTTCATCATTGATTTCCCCATACCCCCAAGTTATATGTGTTCAAGTCATGTATTAAATATCTAGAGCTAATGCCCACACAAGATTAGGCAGGTACAAATTTGTCTGGATAGACAACAGGAACGATCCGTAAGGACAACAGGTCAGGTTTGTTGGCATTAGACACAAGATCATGTAACAGGTAAGACCATGGTACATCAGGTCAAGCCAGGTACTATATAAAGGTGTCATGTTATGTCAAGAGTTGTACGATATCATGTCGGGTCAAGTAATATGTGTAGCAAGTCATGTCAGGGTGTACAAGATATCATGTGGGTGTTCATAATCAACTAGCATAATCATGGTTATAAATAAACAAGCATGGGTACTATCAGAACAATAAAGTGGCACATGTAATATGATATGCAAATAGGTACAGATTAAATTATATCGATGCACGGTTATCATGTTGTGTTTAAGGGATAGTTTCAACATTACTTAATTACAGTATAACAAATATGGATGTTAAAATCATGTTAATATGTACTAAATAATCTAGAGATGTAATTGAATATAAATCAGGTTAGATGTATGCAAAAGGTCGTCCGACCGGGTATAAAATATAAAAGGGGTACTGTGGGCTATGCAAATAATTGTTATCAGGTTTAAATATGGATGTGGGTACTACGTATAGTAAAACTAAATGCATCATGGTAAGTTTCGAGCTATGAATCTAAAATGATATAACAAGACGTCGAATTGTTAAAATGGAAATTATGGTATTAAATGTAAACTACAGGTTTAATGTGCACTCAAATAGGTATATGGTAATTTAAATAGCATATAGCAAGTTTCACTTGCCTCGACGGATCGCGAAGCGGTAAACGGAACGTCACGCGTCGGCGGGAAAAGTCGCGATGCACGCACGGTACTCGAAAAGAGTCCAAACAACGCACGATAGGATCACACGGGTCAGATGTCCTCGCTGGGTCGTCGGGATCGTCGACGTCGTGGTCGGATTCCGGCGATCTACACAACAGTGAACATGAATTCAAAAGGAAAAACAATTAAAGAGGAGAGAAGAGAAAGGAAGAGGAAAGAGAAGAAGAAGGAGAAGGGATTGCTCACTGAGTTGTGTGCAGGGGTCAGTGAGACGAGGTGGTGGTGTCGGGGTCACCGACGGTGAGGTGTCGGCGAGGGTGCAGGGTTCAGGATTGCGCTAGGGTTTGGTTTCTGGGGTTTTAATGCAGGGTACGTGCAGGGTTTTGTTGAGGTGCTGATGTAGAGGAGAAGAAGGAAACGAGATGGTGATGATGGTGGGTGCGATGCTGGGGTCGTCGGCGACGATCGGAGACGTTGGGTTGTTAGGTGTTCTGTGGGTGTGTTCAGGGGAGAGAGGCTCGAGAAGAAGGAAGAGAAGAAGAAGATGGAGAGGAGGAGAGGAGATGACGAGGCTCGATTGGAGTTGAGGAGATGGGGAGTTAGGGTTTGAGGAAGCGATGAGGGTTATGGGTTGAAGGAGGCGATGAACTGCGGTTTAAAAAAAAGAAGAAGACGAAATATATAATGGCGAAGAAGGGAGGTGAGTGTAGCGGGGAGGCGGTGACGCGATCCGAGAAGCGCACAGTAATCGCGAGAGGTGTGAGAGAGAGCGCGGGAGGAGAGAGAAAGAGAAGAGAGAGAGAGAGAAAGGGAAAGGAGAGAGAGAGGGAGAGATCTGTGGGCCCGGTACAAGGGAAAGAGAGGGCTGCGATTGGCTCGCGGGGATTAAAGAGATGTGAGGAGAAGAAAAAGAAAAGATTTAGTGGGAGAGGAAACGTGTGGGGCCTAGTGCAACAGAGGGATGTTTTGATTGGTTGGGAATGAGAATTAGATTATGAAAAAATATAAAAAGATTTTAAATAGTTTTAGGAATATATTTTGCCGGCTGTCAAATATTTTTGAACGGATTAAAGAGATTAAAAAAAATTAGAATTTAAATTTAAAATTCAAATAGTTGAATTTTAGCGGAATATAAAATATTTCAGAAATCCGTCCAGGTTGGATCCAAAATTTTGAATTTGAAATATAGAAATTATTAGCAAGTTCCAAAAATTTAAATAAAGGATTATTTAACAGAAATGTATACCCCCAAGAACGGACGCACGTACGTACACGTATCTATCCAAACACGTCCGTTTCACTGAACGGGACGAGAACACGATGCAAGGACGCTACCACGGGGTTATGGGTACCATGCAGGCCATGTCATGTATTTTTAAATTATATTCAAGGGACTTAAATTGTTATATGCAAAATATGTAATGTTAGGGTATTCTATAATTATGAAACAACAAGCTCAAGCAAGCGGGTAGAATATAAAGTAACTACCATTCACAAATAAACATGGTAAATGAAATAAACACTACAAACAACACAAACGGCAACAGAAATTGGTATAACAGAACTCGGTTGTTACAACTACCGTATAATATCCATGGCTATCCATATATGATCAGATGATCCATTGAGCCTATATGCTCACTGCTTCTAAGTTGATCATAGTCTCATATATGAATAATGATCCATATTATCTAAGTTGATTTTAGTCTCATATACGACTAATGATCCTTAATCCATATCACCTAAGTTGATCTTAGTCGCATATACGACTAACGATCCTTAGCCCATATCATCTAAGTTGATCTTAGTCTCATATACGACTAACGATCCTTAAATCAAATCTAAGTATCCCGTGAACTGATGGACCTCATTTATATAAGATATGCAACCTAAGTTCACCCCAAATCTAAAATGTATGGATTTGGACTAATCCACGCTCTACGGGCAACGATATATATTAGTCTCCGTATATAATCAAAGGGCGAACCAAAATAAATAAACTATAACATGACACAAAATGATATATTTAGAGTATAGAAAGTTGTTATCGCTTTGCAATAACGTAATTAACTGTAGGGGCTTACGCCTACAGGAAAAATCACCCCTGTAATCAAAAACCTATCATCATTGAGGGAGAATATAAAAAGTCAGCTACAACGGTCGCATCCATCCAAACCTCTGATATACGGTGACATAAATCAACTTGGTATATTCGGAAAGGAGGATGGATATGTTCCATATAGCATTTGCCCACAAATTCAGGCTAGACGTGCTCCTCGCGCCTCGTTCCAACTTTTGGCCGTAAACAGATTATGGCATGCCTGGTGGGACCTTTTTCTCTTTCCACTCCACATTTCGTGTGTCGTGTTTTTCGCGAACAATATCATGGTATATATGTTTATAGGTGCCCTTGGGTGGTGGGATACTGAAGTCAGCGTCTCGTTTTTATGCAGAGATCAATGGCTTCCATCTGCACTCACTGCAACTCAAGCACTGCCCTATCTGAGGGAATCAAGTACGGGCCACTCGCAGCCCCGATATTTTGCATCCCTGCGATGCATATGACTGAAGACATGAATGAGCTCTTCTTTGGCTCGATGCTACCTTTTCCTGCCTTTGGTGCTTCAATGCTAAAGAAGGAAACTCAAAGGAAGTCTATCTTCCATAGGCTGGCTCCTCAAGCTTCAGTTCTGTCGAAGGTGTCGGTCTTCCACCAACTGAATCCTACCGAAGGTACTAAGATATGCATGGGCATGATTAAGAAACCCTGCAAGAAAAAGATGTGCCTGCCTTAAGAAATGCCCGACGTCGCCACTGGCGTCGAATAAGACAAGTTGGGGGCAGTTCCCCATCAGGGTTAACTCCCCCTGCTCCAACTCCAATAGTGAATGTTTCCATTCCAACCGGGAATAGCTTCGAACTGCTGTGAAGGGTAAGAAAAAATTCCCCCATCGCAGCACTAAAAAAGTCTTCGCAACCTGCAGAGATCCAAGGAGAACATAAGCCAGTTCGCTCTCCAAAAAGACTTTCCTCATCTATATATAAGGCGTGGAAGGAGATGAAGAACTTTGTCGTTGTCCGCAGCTCTTCTCCTAAGTTAAAACAAATGAATCGTCAACTAAACACTAATAACTCTTCTTCCGAATACAAGGGGGCTTATCCAAAAGGGGTTCCTAATATAATGGTTCCTCCTAAAACAGTTTCTCACTAAAGAGAGAGGCCAAATAAGTCTAAGCGCCCGAGGCAAACTCCAAGGACAATGATTCTAAACACCCCAAGCATAGGGGCATAGTAGTTCACACAGTCCATATGGCATGCTCCAAAGATGGAAGTTATGCTTTTGTTAGTCACAGGACACATACTCGGTCTCTAACAAAGGCTTAGCAGCAACAAGAAAAGCTGCAAGAGATACTTGGTCAAGCGGCGGAACTCGTTAGTCCGCCGCCTTATGCAAACCCGGAGGACGAATCCGAAGAAAGAACAGGGCACGGGTCTGATGTTGACTACCTGAAGCGCGTTCTCAAGGAAAAGGATAAGGAAGCGGCAGAGATGGCCGCTAATATGAACAAAATGGCTCTCCTGATCCAGAATATGGCTGGAATGATGGCTCAATCAGAACCCCAGGCAGATGAACTATTAGTGGTCGTTCTTGATAACAAAGGTAATACTTCAAATACTCTATAAACCACATCAATGGCTAAAGAGGAAATGATCTCCAAATCAAAGCTGGACGAATATATCGCCCAGTAGATCAAATCTCACTATGTCGGCGAAGCGGCAAATAAGCTGGTCAAGACTGGTCGACTGTATCTGGCATGCTACGACTAGAGGCGGTACCCTTTGGGATATATATTTTCGATGTTCCACATATACAAAGGGACCGGTAATCCTCGCCAGCATATCATGCAGTTTAAATCCGTATACGCCAACACTGGAGGAGATGATATGCTACTTCTCCGTCAGTTCGTTAGTAGTCTGTCGGGTACTGCTTTCGAATGGTATTCGGAGCTTCCTAATGACTCTGTGAAGAATTTTGCTGAGATGGAACTGCTCTTCTGCCAAAGATTCACCAGTGCGAGTGAACATATCACCATGACAGCGTTGATCAATGAAAGGGTCAGACCGAATGAGACATGGGTTCAATAAACTATCCGATAGCTGAACCTTTGGTCTAAATGCGAGCAGCACATCGATGAAGCTCCAGCCGTCGGAATGTTTGTTGCTACTATTGACCGACATTCAAAGGTGTACCCATTCATGGCCATTTTCAAGCCTACTACCTTCCAAGAGCTTATAGATAAATTGATTCAATTGGATCAGATGGGTCAAGACCCTTCTTCTTCTGGTGAGGATTTATAAAATAACAAAAGTAAAGGCAAGGCGGCATCTGTCGCCAACGCTAAACAACAAACGAACGATCTTAAAGCACATGTTCGCCAAAATAACGACCGTGTGGGTCCAACCCTTGAAAGGATTAGGACGCGGATGCTCATTCTCCTGAAACATAAGCAGGGGGCATCTTTATTGCTGGCGGAGGAATCTCAATATGAGATGGTCATTTCATCAAAAACAGAAAGGATGTTAAAGGACCTACAAGCGTGTCCTGCAATCAAATGGAATAGTCGGTTTGAACCAGAAATTATGGAAGGGAAGTTGAAGCCATGCCCCACTCCAAAAACGAATGATAAGGGGAAAAGCCCCCAAGTCCATTCTTTTAAACAAAAGAAGACAAAAACCAAGAAACCCATGCAGCCATCCGAATATGTGGACAGCCGTACGGATTTGCAGAAGCATATCGACGCATTGGAAGGATATAACCAAAAGGTGTGCTCGGCAATCATTTGAAGAATCTTTTCAGCATCCCTTTAAAAATAAGGATTCTAAAGAAGAAGAAGACTCAACGGAATGAGTGAAAAAGATGGTGGAATGATGCCACATAATCTCCCGTTCCCTCACATATGAAGAAGATGCTCCGTCAGCGTCAGAAAGCGATGCTGATGAGTAAGGGGCAGATACCGTGCAAAGTGCTATGTATTTCCTGCAAGACAACCCGATTGACGTGATGGTAAAAGAAGCAGTTCAAGAAGGTGAAGATAGCCTAAGGCATGAAATGGCCATTTATGAAAAGCCAGACAGCAATGCCTGAGAAAGCAAGCAGTGGAAGGGACGAGTTATGTAACTCCCTGACCAAAACAAAAAGGATGGACCACTATGTTCCTAAACTGGTACCTTGCCCTACGGTTTGTCTCTATATTGACTACCATATACAATCCATGGGCACGAGCGATATGTATTGTCACCATGTTCTTCCAAATATATGTTGCTCTATGGGCTTCTTGAGATCCACGTTGCAACTCAAGTCCCACCTGCGAGGCTGCACCTGAAGTCCCATCGACTATGTGGCTATATCACCTATGTAGTTCTCCCCAAGTCCAACCGAGAAGCGATGTTTGGGTCACCTGCAGCGAAGCTAAATCCGAAAGTCCCACCTTAAAAAAACCAAAAAAAAACGGTATGTACACAAGCAAAAAGGGCACGGATGAAAATCCAAAAGGGCTCCATGAGTAAAAATGGCAGGACTATCGTCAAGCTTGTGAAAACCTGAAAAGGCGTAAATTCGTAAAAAAATGCACTTGCAAGGTCCTCTCGACCTACAAGGAAAAAACACCTACGTGAGATCCTTACGACTCACAAAGGAGAAACACACTTAGAAATCCATACGATTCCTAAGGAAAAAATCCACTTAGGAGATCCTCTCGACTCGTAAAGAGAAAATACCCCCTATGAGATCTATACGGCTCATAGAATTCAAAAGCCTTAGGTTAAAGGATTTGAACCTGTTTCCTAAACCATCATATCTTCAAAACTGCCTTACAAGTAGTTCAATACCAACTCATGTACACAATCCACGAGCACAAACAAATATGTTTCAAGCAAGTCCCACCAAAGGCGAACGATACTTCCTGTATGGTGAACGACGCTTATGATTCCTCTTGACTTGCAGGGAAAAAACACCCTTGTGAGATCCTTACGACTTGCAAGTGAAACACACTTAGGAATCCTCACAATTCCTACGGAGAAAATGCACCTGTGAGATTCTTTCGACTCATGGGGAGAAATACCTTCATGAAACTCTTACGGCTTATGAAAATGAAAAAAGTCTTAATTGGCAAGGGTCTAAACCTATCTTCTAAGCCACCTTTGTCATGCAGGCAATGGCAAATGATGAGTCACTCCTAGCAAAATTCCAGTTGTAGCGATACCGATGCTTAATCAGGTATCAAACTCCAAGTCCTCTCATGGCAGATGATGAGTCGCTCCTTGCGATTTCCAGTTGTAGCGATATTGATGCCAAAGCTGGTAGCAGACTCCAAGTCCCCAACTCGCAATAAAACTCAGCGAGCAGGAAAAAATAGTCAAAATGATGAGGCAGCTCGCAATAAAAATCTGCGAGTAAATAAAATGAAATAGCCGAAATGATTGGGCAATCACAACTTTCGCGATAAGAAAAGCTGAAATGATAGAGTGTTGCAGATATATAAAAAAAAGAAAAAAGAAAATTTTTCTGCCCTGCAAGTAGGTCAATACTGACTCTTGTATACAATCCACAGGCACAAATGAAAGAAAGGGAACCATATTTTCTACCATGCTTCGCCAAACAAAGAACCAAGTCTTGATGGCATATATACAGCAAAGACTATCTCGATGTGCCTTCTTATTCCAACAGGATATGGACGCGACGTCAACATGGACCAAAGGGTCAAAATAAAGTGGAGTGATGGCATTTCCTAGCTCCAAGTCTTGATGGCATACATTCACCCTGGAGACTATTTGGGCGTCCCTCTTACTCCAGCAGAATATAGACGTGTTGTCAACAAAGCTCTAACGAGCTAAAGCAAAAGTGGAGTGATGGTAAATTCCTAGCTTCAGATCTCAATGGAAATATATACAACCTAGAGACCATATGGATGTTTACCCTACTTCGGTGAAAAATCGGTGCGACATCATCAAAACAAAAGTGAAGTGATGGCATATTCCTAGCTTCAGGTCTTGATGGCAAGATATACAATGCCTAAAGACACCAGATGTCATCCTACCTCAGAATGGTGCGGTCATGACTCCCCCGGGGCTCCAAATAGAATCTAACCTTAAGGTAAAGCGTCATGGCAATGCTTAACGCTGAATCTTCTGATGGTAATGTGGATACTCCAACCTAAGAAGATTACTTAAAGATGTCGTGTCCAGCCTCAGAAGGGATCAAAGACATGAAAAACGCATGGCTACTCAAGCCGTAACCTAGGGTACTGCAAGTCGAGAAGATATCAGCCAACGCGACGGTACGATGGACTTAACCCAGTACCACAAACCTGAAGGCCCTTTATATTAAAAAGGGTATGCTAAAGTAAGTTTAAGTTTATCCATAAGTCTGAGGGATGGGTAAACTGAACGCTCCAGGATGAGTAAATAAACTAAACCAGGTCACTTCAGCATAAACGATGGAGTGAAGAAGCCACTTATGGGTCCTCTCGACTCATAAGAGGAAAATGCTCTTGTGGGATCCTTACGACTCTCAAGAGAAAAGACACTTAGGAGTCCTAACGAGTTCTAAGGAAAAAATGCACCTACATGATCCTCTCAACTCGTAGGGAGAAATGCTTTTATGAGACCTTCACGGCTGATAAAATTGAAAATTCTCAGGTGACAGAGATCTAAATCTGTCTCCTAAACCATTGCTGCCCTGCTGCCGGTCTCCAAATTGACTACCGTATACTATCCATAAGCCACCTGTGAAAAAATAGGTAGATGTCATAAATAGGAGAAAGATGTAGATTTTCTGGACCTCGAGATTTAGAACTACATTTCTTAAAAATCATGATTTGAGTCAATGGTAGATGACGATGCCTATGTCCTCTAACTATCTTCTCAGATTAAGATTCTGAAAGTTATGAAAGTAGTAATGTACTCTACACTACTTCACCTACACATATACCTCTATGGGAAAAGTAGTGGGGGCATTTGTTCCCGCCTAAAAATTAGGCGTAAAAGGGCCCAAAGTATCAAATAGAAGAAATATATTTAAGAAAATGCAAACCAGTTTTTTATCGGCTGTATTTTTCCAAAATCCTAAATGAGAATTAGATAAATTTTGATGGTGTTGAAAGCGTATCTAAAAGACCTTCGATTTGATATATTACGGACCTCAGAACTCCTTCGAAATCAAAAGTTATGAGCAAACGTGCTATGCACGTATGGTCCGAACAAAGATCTAACACATGAGAGATGTAAATTTAGTCCCACATCGAGTAAGTCAAAAACCACTCTATACCCCCTATAAATAAAAGGGGATACCTCTCAGAAAAAAGGAAAGAATTCGTCCTCACAGAAGCCATTGCTTCTTTTGAAAGCCATTGCTTTCCTCAGGCATATGTGCCCCTAGTGCGCATATGCGCAAGTGCAGGTACCATGCACACATGTGCAGCGCACGTGCATCAGTGACACGCGCACACGTGTAGTGCACGTACGACGACATCAAACGCAACACATGCAGCGCACGTGCTTGTTCACACCATAATATTGCATTATTATATTCCCCATTCTTATTCTTTTTATAAATAAACGGGTGCTTTTAATGCATGTCTGCTATATGTTACAGGTTACAGGTTCTTGGACAGAAAAACAGTGAAAGCGATGTAAGACGATGAAAAAAATGGATTTTGACCAACGAATAAAAGGACCTTGATCAAGCCTACATAAAGATAGAGTTCACAACGTACAAGGCAATGCAAAGTCCAAGATCGCGAAGCCACGGTTAAAGTCCACCATAAATTTTCACTGAAGATCTGGAATCAATGTAGAAGCCCAAATGGAAAAATAACTAAAGAAATGAAAAGCCCAGAAGAACCTAAAGTAGCCCAGAAAATATTGTTAGCTGACCACTCTAAAGGGCCGCGGAACCGCGGCCCAAGCGCGCCATTGCCGCGGTTCCGCGGCCATAAGAAGACAAAAGAGGGATTTATTTTTACCATAATTTCGTGGCGGCTCTGAAAAGATTTCCTAAGGGCTATTTTTGTAATTTTGGACATGCGAAACAAATGTAACCCTAGGGTTTCCTATTCTTTATAAATAGGAACTCTAATCATTGTAATTCTTTATGCCTCCTTTTAATAAAATACAAATTCTTTTGGAGAGTATCGGTGTTTCTTTTCCATTCAGAAATTCAGATCTGACAAACCTGCATGGATGATTGGAGGGATGCATCTGTAAGTAATTTAATTTCTTGCCCTAGTGTAGATTTCTATTCCTTGCCCTAGGTAGATTTAATTTCATGCCCTAGGAATTTGTTTAGGGTTTAGCTTTGAGGAAGGATTTTGAGAGATGAGATCTCGCATCCCTTTCTTACCCACCAAATATTTACAATAGGACTCCATGCATACACGCACATACCGCGCCCTACGGCATCCTACCCCTCGAGGTAACGATGACACCGTAGTGTAAAGGAGCGGTTGCGCGTGTTTTCCATGGAGGTTAGGATAAGGATCTCTAAAGGAAGGATAAGAACCTAGAGGAAGGAATACCTTCCCGAACGGATCTAATTCACTTTATTGATAATTACCATAACTCCTCATAGATCTTCATTCGGGTATTCAAAGCGGTGAGATTTAATTACATTTCCAAACCATCCCTAAACCTAGCCCTAGCAAGAGTAGATCTAGATAATTTCCCTAGGTTAATTAGGTTTTTAGATTTAATAATTAATCCGAACACCCTTCGGAATTAACTCGTAAGCGTGAATCGAAAATTCACGAAATCCCTGTGGACCGACCCATACTCACCGGCTAGCTTTATGCGACGCCGTTCTTGATTGCGGTTTAGAAATATTTTTTGAGATACGAATCAAATGGCGCCGTTGCCGGGGATGGCGTAGATGTTTCCTTTTCGCAATTTCGGGTTAATCATAAAATTTAAAAAATCATAAAAATCTAAAAAATCCAAAAAATATAAAAAAAATATATAATCTGTTATTTTTGGAAGGGATACTTTGTTGTTTGAATTTTGCAGGATATACGAAAATCGGATCTGGAAATCTACAGAGATCAAAACAGGAAAAAACAGATCGGAACAACAGAAGATCATAACAACCGAGGAACAGAAGAAATTTGGAGGACCGAGTCTACAAGTTAACCGCGGTGATCTGGTCCACACAAAAAAAAAGCCGAACCGAGCAAAGCGCGGCGGAACCGCCGCGCCAGCCCCATTTTGGCCGCGGAACCGCCGCGGCCTGGTCGATTCAGAGCTTGAAAAAAAAGACAGAAGCGCGATAAAAAAAAAACATTTCTGCCACTGCAAATTTCTGTGAGTTTTCTCTCTCCTCCTCTGCAAATCTTGATATATCTTCTGTAAATTTGCCTGCAGGATTTCTTTGCGCTCAAAAATCTTTTCCCTTCCAAATAACAATCTTGTGCAGGATTCTTTGCGCCGCGCAATAAAATAAAATTTGATTGCAAGTGATTTTTTTTTCTGTTTTGCATATTTTTAACCGGACTTTAAGGGGCTTTTTGACCAATTCAGATTGGGTGGGGATTTCATCACCCTTCCCAGGACCCCAGAAATCACATAAGGCATTTGCATTGACCAATCTTTAATTAAAAAATACTAGACTCAGCCCTAAGGACTTCGAGCTCAATAGGACAGAGGACTAGTATAGGCATCGGCCGTTTATCCTATCCTGACTTTGCGGTACCTAGGCAAGTGTGTCAAAGGCTCGTGGTTTTTAATTAGGCCCACAGTGTGGTTCCTTCCCATTTACCTGGCACTTACCTGGCCGCAATTGGCGGTGAAGAGGCGGTTTGAGGTCCTATTTCTAACCCTTTGGAACAGTTAGGAGCTGTCTAACTGACCTAGGTGACCCTAGATCTAGGTCTGATTGTGCATTTCTGGCTGATTACATTTGTGTTTAAGCCCTTTATCGAAATTTTTTTTCCTGCAAATAGTCTCAAATAAAGAGAAAAAGGAAAAAAGGAAAATTTTTATAAAAACTTGCAAAAATTTTGTCGCTAAGAAATCCTTGCACCCCACTTGCACCACCTACCTTCTTTCTTTTCTCATTCTTCTAACATGGGTACCCCTTATAATAAATCATTAGCCGAACTTTGGTATCCCGAACCTAATTTTGCGTCGTACGTTAATTTGTTCGGTCAATTTAAAGACGATCCCTCCTTGCCAAAAAAATCTTTGAAAGATAAAATAGAGGCGTCTAGGAGAAACAGTTTGACTTTTCAACCCACTTTGTGTCGACCAAGTCAACCTTTACCATCTACATATGTTGATACCAGTTCTTCAAGTCCTTCTATCACTCCTAGGCCGATGTCTATTGCTGAGCATATTGTTCAATCTCGCAGCCGATCTTTCACCCCTCTCCACTCATCTAGTTCTAGGGATCCGCACGATTATTCACCTTTTTATCCATATGTTGACCCTATCCCTGCCCAACAACCAACTTCCTACAAGTCGTACCCGATCTTCCCACCTTCACTAGACACCGTTTCTATACAGCCTGTTGAGAGTTTTGCATATCCACACCAATTTGAATTTTTTACTGAAACCCCCTCACCACCTAAGTCTAGTTTGGAAGAGTCGTTGGAAGCTTATATTGCAGCAACAAATAAAATGACTAGGAATGTGGAAGCATCCGTGGCCGCCCTTATGCAACCTACTGAACCGGTAGCTAGTTTCCCGCTAGCTCAAAATTTTTTAATGTATAAGGAGGCGGTTGGACAGAATGAGAATGAGAGAGGATTTTCAAATCAAACCTACCCGTACCCAATTGAAGCCCACAACTCCTGTTTTCCATCGATTGCCCTAAATAGTTCACCTGTTGAAAATAAAAATGAGTTGTGTGATTTTGTAGTGCTTGATTTGCCAAATTGTGAAGAACCCCTTTCGAGTGAAACCGCACCTAATCCGTTTGACCTTTACACTTCCACTCTAGAACCTAAATCGATAGATATCCATGCTTTTGATGAGGTGTCTAAAGAAATTGATTTTCACTTGATTGAGGATATAGACGCCGGGAATATTTCGGATGATGAACCTGTCGATTTGCTTGAAATTTTATGTTCAAATCATCATCCTGAGTTATTAAATGTTTCTCCCGAATCTCATATGCGTCTAGATTTTGATGATAATGGCATGGATGAGTTAAATATTGAGGATAGTATTGAGGAGAGTCTTGAGGATAATATTGAGGTTGAATCATTTTTGTTTGATGTGTCTGATTTTCCAATTCATCCTCCTGAACCTTTGACTGTTATATCACCCTCCCTCCTTCCCATCGTTCCGACCCCGCTTGAAGACTGTGAGCTTGAAACCTTTTCCTTTGAATCTGACACAATTCTCACAGATGATAACACTTACGAGTGTTTCACTTTTTCGGACGATGTTGATGACTCACCGCCCGAGTTTGAGTCCTTTCCATTTTCAGATGAGCCATCAGACTCGGTTGATTATAGTAGTTTCGAACCATTAATGGAATCTTTCAAGTTCGAAACAGTTTACTACGGTGAGAAAGATATTATCCCTAATTCACTCCCTTTCGTCTCTCCTATTGTCCCGACCGTACAAATGACCGTTACGCTTTCATCTCCGATACCAAGTTCGGCGTACCCATGTTTTCTTGCGAATCTTGAGGGATTTGATCCCATTTCTCGACGAGTAGATAGGTTAGCGCAATCGCTTATAACATATCGGTGATCACATATTGCGCTAATTTATTCACTCAATTTACACCCTCAAGATCGTACTCCACTTCCTTTTTCTTTTCGCCATTCTTCTCCCCCACCGAGACCATATTCTACCATTCTTCTTTCCACACGGTCTCGCGTGCTTCTCATTTTCTTGCACCAACTATACCATTACCACGATAAGATCTTTGAATGGTTGGTGCTAACCTTTGGCTTGTGTAAGGCCAAGCTTATGTTTGGGGGGAACCTTGTTGTATATATGTATATATCTTTTTGTTTTCTTTTTTTCTATAAAAAAATAAAAAAAATTCAAAACATTAAAAATATAAAAAAAAAATTATAAATAAATAAACAGGGGAGTATCGGCATTTTTACGCTCTTGGTTTAGCATGACAGTGAGGACACTGTCAAGTTCAAGTTTGGGGGTATGCTCCGTACGTCTTCTTCCTTCGCATTCATTTGTACATATTTTTGCATTTGCATACTTATTTGAAAACCCATAAAAATTGAAAAATTTCAAAAATTAGAAAAATTATTGTATTCAATTTTGGTTTATTTGACTCGAGTTTGACAGATAGATTAACTAGCTAGGAACAACTAGATCTTAGATTTAGTGAATTAAAAACCGTAAAAATAACAATCCTTAAAGTTTAACTGTAGAAAGTATATGCCTTGTAGTTTATTTAGAAATAGGCAAATTTTGAGTTAACTTTTTGGGCTAAGTCGAAACAAAGGAAAAGTGTTGATATTCTTATTAGAGTACAAGTTTGAAAAATAATTCCTAGCTTAAGTCTACATTCTGAAAATGTATACCCTACAAATTGCACTAACACGCACCTTGAAACTTGGAATAGTAGAGGAGACCTTGAAATGCTCTTGTCTAAAGTCTTTAGTACGAAGAAAATAAAAGAAAAAAAAAGTGAATAAAGAATAAAAAAAATGGACACTGGTTTTTGTGATTACTTAAGGCTAAAAAAATAGAAAAATATTTAGTGAGGGTGTTTCATCACCTAGTGCCTTAGACCAACTGGTTTGGGAGTCACTGCTAAAAGCCTTGGGTGTTACAAGACTAGGAATTACGCTTTAATGTACAAACACATCTTGTAATCGGTTGTTGGTACCTCAAGAAGTATTAACGGTCGCATGAAGGATGTGTAAGCAAAATTCAATTAAAAATTCACCTATTAATAAGTGCTTTGGACAATGGACGAGAGTACGATTGCTTGATTTGAATTTCCAAGTGTAGGGGTGATATTTACACACACGTGGGGATATGTGATTGGAGTTTAGATAAGAGAGAGGAATGAAGAATAGAACTTGTATCTTTAATAGAGTTGATAAAAATTCCTAAGTGGAGATGAAACCCTAGAAGGAAAACTTAAGAATTGCCGAAAGCTATGTAAGTCTATATAACATGTATAATCTTAAGTTAGATGATAAGGAAGCGTGAAAAATATGGGTGGATAATTTGCAAGTCGAAGATAATAGAATTCCTTGTTGGAAAACCTAATTGGAGAACTAAAGTTAATGGGCCAAATTGATAGGATTTTGTGGGTGTAATCCGCTGAAAACCCTCAGGAGACAACACTCCTCCTACTAGGGACACCTAGAGGTTTAACGGCTTGTTGCACGTGCTTAGTGCAATCGCGTTTCCCTGCGAAAGTGTGGTTAGGATTTTAGTGAATAAAAATAAGTTTGCTCGAGGATGAGCAAAAGATAAGTTTGGGGGTATTTGTTCACACCATAATATTGCATTATTATATTCCCCATTCTTATTCTTTTTATAAATAAACGGGTGCTTTTGACGCATGTCTGCTACATGTTACAGGTTCTTGGACAGAAAAACAGTGAAAGCGATGTAAGACGATGAAAAAAATGGATTTTGACCAACAAATAGAAGTTCCTTGATCAAGCCTACATAAAGATAGAGTTCACAACGTACAAGGCAATGCAAAGTCCAAGATCGCGAAGCCACGGTTAAAGTCCACCATAATTGTTCACTGAAGATCTGGAATCAATGTAGAAGCCCAAATGGAAAAATAACTAAAGAAATGAAAAGCCCAGAAGAACCTAAAGTAGCCCAGAAAATATTGTTAGCTGACCACACTAAAGTGTTGGAGATAGTGGCCTCAAAGTCAATTATTGGATCACAGGCACGTGATTGCAATGATTGAGGGAGGACCTGTCCCAGTAGGACAGTCTTACTCGAGATGATAGTATGCTATCTGGTTTACCTTTATCATCGTGTACTGCTTTAGGTGACCTGACAGGTCGCTATTACACGTTGGTAGAGCCCCTAGGATTCTTGCTTGACTGCCAGCAGTATGAGGGCGATCATATACGTGGGAGCTGGTAGTCTATAAGCACATCCTTAAAAGGTCCCTAGTCATGGGAGTTTCGAGATAGGGCATCGATTCTCCAGAGTAGACTAGCGTATACAGTCGAGACCCCGACGAGGGGCGGTGGCTGGTCTCACAAGCCACTGGTGTCAGTTGGTTCACCTAAGATGTATACAGGTGCTCATTGGGTTATGAGTACACCGGACAGGACTCGCCGGGAACCTGCTAGTTGGGTTTTATACCGGACGTCAGATAGCAGTTCCCTGGTGACATGTGTACAGGTTAGTTCATCGACCTGGGATCGTCAATTGTCTCGTGTGAGTTCCCACTGTGCTTTGATTACTACCCTACCACGGCTCAAAGGAGTCGTGCAAACAGGTTTTAGTTGGGTACAGTCCCGAGCCACATGGAGGCAGTGAGCGAAAGTACAGGGGTTCGTCTCTCCCGGTATTGGGGGTGAGGTCGCGCAGTGTCGAGGAGAGCCAGAACATGAAAAGTCCTTGGCCAAGGCAGGAGATTTGCTGGTAGGTATTCCAGTAGTATCTCAGGGTGTTCTGGGCTGCACTCCGACACGACTTGTACCGCTTTTGGGGGTCTGACTTTTACCAACCCCCTAGGCTCGCCATGCGATGCTCATAGACGAACGAACCGGACTGTACGGATATTGTCACCGACAGGCTCAGTAGGGTGTCAGGATGAGTTCGCTCATCGACGTCCCTTTTGGTCAATAGCTGGTGGCCCGTCACGTATTGGCTTATACCTCTGACGTGCTAGTGGTTAAATCCACAGCCATAGTATTGACGAGTCTTTAGAGTCCACCACACTTTCAGTTACTCAAGTTTCGGGCGAAACGCTGTAGAGGCCGTATGGAGATATGGCAGGGTCCGATCAGATACGTGCGGTATTGCACGGATCAGGATCGGACGGTTTGTACTAGTGGCCGTATGGATATATGGCAGGGTTCGATCAGATATGTGCGGTATTGCACGGATCAGGATCGGACGAATATTACTAGCCGGCTTTGGTTTAAGCCGGATCCTAGTATAGTACAGTATAGATTTTGTCTCATTGCATTTGTATCCGGTCGGAATACAGATGCGGGTGTGTATGCACGGTATCGGGTTTTTCCTGTAATTTATTACGGGACCAGTTTTCTGGAGTTGCCAGTTTCCATTCCGTTCCGGCCGGTTTTCCTTTGTTCTTTCCCGGCCGGACTTTTCCGATGGAGGGGGTTATTTGCAAGTTTGCAAATAACATTTGTGGAAGGGGTATCTTGCATATTGGTGGCATCATGATAGTTTTTCATGATGAGATTCTTTTTCCTTCTTATCACTTGCTTTATGGTGATTAGAGTTGATTAGAGTTTGATGTGAGATTGTTATCATTGCTTTGGATGTGGTCACCCTCCACCTTTTACTACACTCACCTCCCTCTTGTATTTTGCTTTTCCCTCCACCATTCTCACCATGAAGAGGTTGGCCACACTAGAGAGAAAAGATGAGAGAGTTTCATTTTGGAGTGGTGGCATGATTCTTCATCTATCCTTCTTGCTAGAAAATTGAAAGCACCAATTTTCTTTAACCTCTTCCTCCATTCTACATGGCAACAAAACCCCATATGAGACATAGCCTCTACACTACATTCTACAGCCAATCTTGGGCACGTCGACTTGCCAGCTTCGTGCCCGAGTTGCCTCGGTATTGAGGTGGGAGCCCGTAAAAGATGCAGGCGATGTGGTGCCCTTCCGGCGAGGAGGCGACGACATGGAGACAGGACTTTCCGCGGGAGATCGGGACGATGACGAGAAGACCGGAGGACTCGGATCACTCGGTATATCTCTAACCCGTCTTGTACTTAGCTAGGACTAGTTTAATGGAACGATCCGGGTGTTTAGTGCGCGGTGGTACCGGTTTGCTAAGTTCGCAAAATTAAAGTTTATCACCGCTTCCGCATTTCGGCGTCGGATTGACGGCCGGGGCGCCGCCGTGCACTTACAGTGGTATCAGAGCCTCGCCATTAACATTGTCTTGCTTTGTTTAATGTGTTTGCATTTCCGATGGACCAAAATTCCAAAAACCCGTGTTTTCTTCACATCAGTTTTCTGTCGAATTTTTTCTGGCTCTAAAAATTTTTCAGGTTGTAGAAAACTGATGCACTGGAAGTCCTAAGAGTTATGGAGAAATTCGACACATTGATCTTTCAGGGAGAGCGCGGAACCGCGGCCAAACCCCACTTGGCGCCACGGTTCCGCCGCAGTATGGAGGGATCGATGCGTCAAATTTTTCCAGTGGGCTTCTGGGGTGAAAATAGGGTTTCTGGAATATTATGTTTAGGCCCAGAATTTCTATGAGTGCTACAGTATTGCTTGGGGGCCCACTTGGTATAATTTGATCGATCGGATATTTTAAACACATTATTTTACAGTATTTACATTATATCTTCGACCGTGAATGTCACTTGATCGGTAAATCCTGTCTAACTGCTATAGCCCGGTTAGACGGATTTGCGAACGTGACATTCACGTTGATGTTCTATGTATTGCTGTGATGTTGCGGATCGGTCGTGGGGGATAGCCTGGATGTAATGCTAGTACAGTTGTTGTTGTATTATGTACATTTGATATTGCGGGGCGAGCGTCCGACATGTGGAATGCCGTCACTGCCTGAATGTATTATTATTTTGGGGCACGACCTGGTTACGGTCGATGTACCCGTTGTATGTATATTTTACTTTCTGTACTAGGATTACCCCGTGGAGGGGTGCACGGATAGCCGGGTTCTGGAAGGCAACAAGCCCGCATCTCATGGCATTGAGACGGAGGGGGATTCACTCTAGGATTGGCGGGCTATTCGCCGCACTCGTAGGGGGTACAGGTTGACCCAGGAGGGGTGCCCAAGTTACCGGATTCCTTGAAGTGCCGGGTGGTCCATTCACGTTGCTGAAGGGGGCTGCCTCGCTTCAGGTTTTGGCGGGTAACTTGCCGCGCCCGTAGGGGTCTAGGATTTCATTGCACAGGCTATCCACACGACCAGGGGAACGTCGGGTTTCAGTAGTGGCTCTGTGAAACCCGGGGATCCCAGATATTTGTATTGTTCTGTGATGCTGTACATTTCTGTGATGTTGCATTTTATCACACCTTGAGCGAAATATAATATATTAGTAGATGTTGTATATGTTTTACATCCGCGCTAGTCCAGTCCCCGCTCTGTCGTTAGTTAGCTAACCTAACGGGTGATGACGGGACCCAGTGGCGAATGCGGATGGCATATACGTACGTCAGTATATTTTCGTTCTTTGTGGTGTGATCAATTGATGGGACTGCGTTGATTCGGATCAATGCAAGTTAAAACAAACCTATTCTGATGTTGTTGGAACACTTTTCAAAAAGCTGTTATTGCAAGGACGTTCACTTTTGTTTTGCACAGTGGTATTCAGTTGGAATATCCTGCTCCTCAGTCGACGGGGCAAGGGCCGAGATCCCTTCACCGGGAGTGACCCCTTGGACAGAAGTTTGCGTCAGGGCAATAACTTCACTATAGCCGATTACTTTTGCTTTGCATCGTGATATTCAGTTGGAATATCCTGCACCTCATTCTATGGGGAAAGAGCCGAGATCCCTTCACCGGGAGTGACCTCTTTAGCAAAGGTTTTCGTCACTATATTTTTCCAAAGCTATCCAGTTCCTTCAACGATATCAAGTTCATTACGTTAAAGGTTTTCGCCAGAAACCATTCGTAGCCCTCCGTCATTTCAGTTAAATATTCGGTAGTATTCAAGCTATGTATTTTGACCTTACGCCAAGGCATGGTGTTTGGTAACTGCCGGGTATTTATCTGTTGCATAGATAGATGCGTTGGTTTGGGACAGTCGTACTACTATTTTGGCCTACGTCAAGGGTATGTACGGGTGGGTTCAAATTAACCTGGATAATGACGGGTAGAACTTGACATGTGACTTATGATATTTTGACCTCACGCCAAGGTCATAAGAGCATGGGGTAAAAATCCACATCAGGAGTTTCAAAAGTACTGAAACTTGCCAGATATGCGCATACCTTCTGGAGTGTGATAGCGTGAGCGGATTCCGTCACGTTATCATACGATGATAGTTGGATCCCGATTCCCACTGATGAGTTGGTTTACTCCTCGGGTGACCCCGACTAATTCTTCTTTTAGGTTTGGAGGAGAATTTGACGGTATAGTGGGAGGTTTCCTGATTAGAAAAAGTGATAACCATTCTGATCTAGGATAGAGTGCACGCTGAGTGTTTCTTTTCTCTCTCTCTTCGGCAGCGACCATTGACCCGACCCTAAGACCATGACTCAGTGACCAAGTTGACCGAACTTTCTTAACACTGGCTTTTGGATTGTCAGAGTTGCAAACCTCATTGCCACTCCTACTTTTACCCTTTTCTCCAGGACACCCCGTATTACTACGAACGTCCACTTCCATTGGACAAAACCATCGTATGGTTATATACGAACTCGAAGGACTTCGAGGATGGTCTCTGGTTCTGGAGAAAACGAATAGGACTATTCAGTTGTCTTTTCTTTTCACCTTCTCTCATGTTGCGAGTACTCCTTGGTTTAGGAGTAGTACACCTATTACGCAAATTGGATAGTCTTCTTCCAAACCATAGGCTGGTGCCGACCGGTAGGGAATGAAGAAAGCCAATTAGCCTAAACGGTGTACAGAAGGTATTAAGTTCAAACAAAGCAAGGGATTAGTAAGAGGGCAAAGTAAATTACGACTGCTATTCACGACCAAACCAAGTATTTCTTCGCCAATCCTAAATCACCTTTGTATTTCTCCAGGACACTCCGTATCACTATGAAGATCCCAGTTTATTGGATAATCCATCGTATGGTTATATACGAACTCGAAAGGAACTTGTTCCAGTTCGGGGATGGATCCTGGTTCTGGAGAAATAGGAATAAAGTACATTCAGGTGTCTTTTATCTTCACCTTCTCTCGCGTTGCGAGTGCTCCTAGGATTAGGACAGTACACCCATTATACTTATTGGATAGTCTTCTTCCAAACCATAGGCTGGTGCCGAACGGTAGGGATGGAAGAAAACCATTTGGCCTAAAGGGGTGTACAGAAGGTAATGACTAAAGATATATAAAGGGATTTGGAGAGGTGGCAAAGAATTATACGGTTACAGTTGTGAATCTGGATAATGGAAGAGGCTTTACTAGAAATACCAGGATACCCCAACGAAACATTTCAATGTTTCAGTTTCACTGTGTACAGTTAATGGAAAACTGATTTCCCGATTGGACACTTACTCCAGGGTATGTATTTACCAGGTATGATTCTCACATCTGTATGGTTTTACAGATGATGAGTGGGAGTAAGTTATTGGGAATTGGGTGATCATCCTCATTATATCGGGATTCATTGTAATCGGTGATATTTGAGGAAGTCACCTGGGTTGTTTGCCGGACGACAATTATTTGGTTTTGAATATCCGTTGTTATGCACCAATTTCAAATTGATATATCTGTACGTCTATTTTTATAGAGTGAGATATACCTTTTTGAAATTATGTCTACGACATTTACCTATATCAGTGGATGGTTAGGTAAGGAACATTAAACAGCGGTGTAATTCTTCTTAACCATAAGTACAGTTTTCAACCTACGACACACAGTGAATGAGTTATCAGACTCAAGAGACTTATACAGAGTATTGTATGTTGTCCAGCGTCCATGAGGACAGAGGGGTTGGTTCTCGTACTATATTCGGTTTACTTATGACTCCTCTAGTTTTTAGACAAGTGTTTCGTGGAAATACAGAGTCTGAATTTTGAGAAGTTATAGGTATTTGAATAAAGTAGAGAACCAGGTATTGCAAGTATCGACATTCTTCAAAGTGATCGAAGATGTAGATACTTGTGTATGGTATTCAGTTGATAGTAATGATTAAGAGTACTTGCTTCTCTTTCGGGTTACTCATAATTGGAAGCATTCCTAAGTTGAGTGACGCTGATCGGCCTCCTTCCATTTAATTGACATGCACTGGAGACAGCTGCATGATTTGAATCTAGTTCAATTAAATCAGTGCCTCTGGTTCTATATTGGATATAGAACAGTTCATATCTTAACGTTGTTAAGGTACGGGGAGTTGTTTGGCTTATGATTAAAACCAGACTCTGGATAACTCAAGGCACGTTTCTGTAATGGCTGTTTGTGGGTTGACTCAGGCTACGACGAGGGTTGATTTTCTACCATCTGGAAGATCAATAGTGATATTGTTCTAGACTCGCCACAGTTTTAATAAAAATGGATTTTTTCAGAAAACAACAGTGGGAGTATGGTAGAACTGGAAGTGATTCCAGAACCACAAACGATTACTAAAGATTTGATAGGAACCTAAAGATTCAATCTGATTTGACATTCCATTGGCCACTCCACAGATTTGGTGGGTAACCTCAGGCACCCGAGAGGTACTCCGGTAGCCTCAAGGACGGTGGCAGGGAGGTTCTTGTTTACCCACACTTGCCATTGCTGTTGTTCCAGACTGTGAGACCCTACAGGAAGATGAGTATAGCGTCGTTCTAAACTTGCTTTAGAAGTGTACGTCTATATGACTCTGCCAGAGGGTTGTCGTAGTCAGTGGGAGCAGCGGAAGCATTGGTGGACATGTGGCTTATGTCTATTTATAGACTAAAGCAGATGTAGCGGAGATAGATCATCTATTTCTGACGTGACAGTCATCGGTTTGACTTCATCAGAATAGGGGATGGATCTGTTGAGAAGGTAGTAGGGTGTGATGTCATGGTATTTGGATGACATACACAGAGTAGGAAAAGAAACTCCTATACTACGATCGGTTATACTTTGGTCGTCACACAGTGTTTTCTCCATATGGGATTTGGACATTATATCAGACATACTGGTTACCAGATCTATGGTTTTAGATCTAGATTTGGGTGGTTTCCCAATCTGGGTACTTTGACAATATTCTAAGAGTATTTAGAATGGACGACTCCTGGCACGGTAGTATACCTGCAGGTGATGGAGTCACCCTCTATAAAGGTGTCTTACAGACTAAAGGAGAGAGGGATGTGCATGATTGACATATCACTTGCTTAGGCAATTGAGTCAATCATGAGATGTCAAGTACCACACCAGATGTTGTTCTTGCACTACATGCAATAAGTTGACATTGATCCAATCCTGGAGAAACAGTCGGAAGCAGTTATAGAACATAAGTGGATGTTCTAGGGATATGATAACTACGGCCTCATTCGAGAGACAGTTATCATTCCAGGCTTCCAAGGTGACCTGGACGACAAGGAGGTTGTCAGAGTTATAGTTTTTCCTTCTACCGAGGGGCAGTATTTTGGACAGGTGATCCAAGGCAATACTGAGGGAGGCATGGCGCCGGATACTGATTAAGTTCAGTTGACGATACAGTCTAAGAAGTTTGGATTTGGAGTTCATTTATGAGCTAGGTCCCATCAGATATCCAGACATACTCTAAGACAGGTATTGCTCATTTCGGGAGATGGCTTTCTCCGCGAACTTGAGATATAGAGAGACATAGAAAGAAACATCAAGGCGGATCCACTCACTGAGGCTATTCCTCGAACGCAATAGTTTCCCAAACGAGTTTTGTGAGACTGACAAGTAGAGGAGTTGGGTGTTCGGTATCACACGGGCTGTGAGTATGCGACATCGCAATAATTAGCCTTGAGTGCAAGTGGGAGATTGTTGGAGATAGTGCCCTCAAAGTCAATTATTGGATCACAGGCACGTGATTGCAATGATTGAGGGAGGACCTATCCCAGTAGGACAGTCTTACTCGAGATGATAGTATGCTATCTGGTTTACCTTTATCATCGTGTACTGCTTAAGGTGACCTGAAAGGTCGCTATTACACGTTGGTAGAGCCCCTAGGATTCTTGCTTGACTGCCAGCAGTATGAGGGCGATCATATACGTGGGAGCTGGTAGTCTATAAGCACATCCTTAAAAGGTCCCTAGTCATGGGAGTTTCGAGACAGGGCATCGATTCTCCAGAGTAGACTAGTGTATACAATCGAGACCCCGACGAGGGGCGGTGGCCGGTCTCACAAGCCACTGGTGTCAGTTGGTTCACCTAAGATGTATACAGGTGCTCATTGGGTTATGAGCACACCGGACAGGACTCGCCGGGAACCTGCTAGTTGGGTTTTATACCGGACGTCAGATAGCAGTTCCCTGGTGACATGTATACAGGTTAGTTCATCGACCTGGGATCGTCATTTGTCTCGTGTGAGTTCCCACTGTGCTTTGATTACTACCCTACCACGGCTCAAAGGAGTCGTGCAAACAGGTTTTAGTTGGGTACAGTCCCGAGCCACATGGAGGGATCTGCAGGGGTTCGTCTCTCCCGGTATTGGGGGTGAGGTCGCACAGTGTCGAGGAGAGCCAGAACATGAAAAGTCCTTGGCCAAGGCTGGAGATTTGCTGGTAGGTATTCCAGTAGTATCTCAGGGTGTTCTGGGCTGCACTCCGACACGACTTGTACCGCTTTTGGGGGTCTGACATTTACCAACCCCTAGGCCCGCCATGCGATGCTCATAGACGAACGGACCGGACTGTACGGATATTGTCACCGACAGGCTCAGTAGGGTGTCGGGATGAGTTCGCTCATCGACGTCCCTTTTGGTCAATAGCTGGTGGCCCGTCACGTATTGGCTTATACCTCTGACGTGCTAGTGGTTAAATCCACAGCCATAGTATTGACGAGTCTTTAGAGTCCACCACACTTTCAGTTACTCAAGTTTCGAGCGAAACGCTGTAGAGGCCGTATGGAGATATGGCAGGGTCCGATCAGATACGTGCGGTATTGCACGGATCAGGATCGGACGGTTTGTACTAGTGGCCGTATGGATATATGGCAGGGTTCGATCAGATATGTGCAGTATTGCACGGATCAGGATCGGACGGATATTACTAGCCGGCTTTGGTTTAAGCCGGATCCTAGTATAGTACAGTGTAGATTTTGTCTCATTGCATTTGTATCCGGTCGGAATACAGATGCAGGTGTGTATGCACAGTATCGGGTTTTTCCTGTAATTTATTACGGGACCAGTTTTCTGGAGTTGCCAGTTTGTATTCCGTTCCGGCCAGTTTTCCTTTGTTCTTTCCCGGCCGGACTTTTCCGATGGAGGGGGTTATTTGCAAGTTTGCAAATAACATTTGTGGAAGGGGTATCTTGCATATTGGTGGCATCATGATAGTTTTTCATGATGAGATTCTTTTTCCTTCTTATCACTTGCTTTATGGTGATTAGAGTTGATTAGAGTTTGATGTGAGATTGTTATCATTGCTTTGGATGTGGTCACCCTCCACCTTTTACTACACCCACCTCCCTCTTGTATTTTTCTTTTCCCTCCACCATTCTCACCATGAAGAGGTTGGCCACACTAGAGAGAAAAGATGAGAGAGTTTCATTTTGGAGTGGTGGCATGATTCTTCATCTATCCTGCTTGGTAGAAAATTGAAAGCACCAATTTTCTTTAACCTCCTCCTCCATCCTCCATGGCAACAAAACCCCATATGAGACATAGCCTCTACACTACATTCTACAGCCAATCTTGGGCACGTCGACTTGCCAGCTTCGTGCCCGAGTTGCCTCGGTATTGAGGTGGGAGCCCGTAAAAGATGCAGGCGATGTGGTGCCCTTCCGGCGAGGAGGCGGCGACATGGAGACAGGACTTTCCGCGGGAGATCGGGACGATGACGAGAAGACCGGAGGACTCGGA
This sequence comes from Agapanthus africanus, assembly GCA_030015575.1. Lineage (NCBI taxonomy): Eukaryota > Viridiplantae > Streptophyta > Magnoliopsida > Asparagales > Amaryllidaceae > Agapanthus > Agapanthus africanus. The sequence goes on from CM057339.1 coordinate 269,173,154, forward strand.
TCACTCGGTATATCTCTAACCCGTCTTGTACTTAGCTAGGACTAGTTTAATGGCACGATCCGGGTGTTTAGTGCGCGGTGGTGCCGGTTTGCTAAGTTCGTAAAATTAAAGTTTATCACCGCTTCCGCATTCCGGCGTCGGATTGACGTCCGGGGCGTCGCCGTGCACTTACATAAAGGGCCGCGGAACTGCGGCCCAAGCGCGCCATTGCCGCGGTTCCGCGGCCATAAGAAGACAAAAGAGGGATTTATTTTTACCATAATTTCGTGGCGGCTCTGAAAAGATTTCCTAAGGGCTATTTTTGTAATTTCGGACATGCGAAACAAATGTAACCCTAGGGTTTCCTATTCTTTATAAATAGGAACTCTAATCATTGTAATTCTTTATGCCTTCTTTTAATAAAATACAAATTCTTTTGGAGAGCATCGGTGTTTCTTTTCCATTCAGAAATTCAGATCTGACAAACCTGCATGGATGATTGGAGGGATGCATCTGTAAGTAATTTAATTTCTTGCCCTAGTGTAGATTTCTATTCCTTGCCCTAGGTAGATTTAATTTCATGCCCTAGGAACTTGTTTAGAGTTTAGCTTTGAGGAAGGATTTTGAGAGATGAGATCTCCCATCCCTTTCTTACCCACCAAATATTTACAATAGGACTCTATGCATACACGCACATACCGCGCCCTACGGCATCCTACCCCTCGAGGTAACGATGACACCGTAGTGTAAAGGACCGGTTGCGCGTGTTTTCCATGGAGGTTAGGGTAAGGATCTCTAAAGGAAGGACAAGAACCTAGAGGAAGGAACACCTTCCCGAACGGATCTAATCCACTTTATTGATAATTACCATAACTCCTCATAGATCTTCATTCGGGTATTGAAAGCGGTGAGATTTAATTACATTTCCAAACCATCCCTAAACCTAGCCCTAGCAAGAGTAGATCTAGATAAATGCCCTAGGTTAATTAGGTATTTAGATTTAATAATTAATCTGAACACCCTTCGGAATTTACTCGTAAGCGCAAATCGGAAATTCACAAAATCCCTGTGGACCGACCCGTACTCACCGGCTAGCTTCATGCGACGCCGTTCTTGATTGCGGTTTAGAAATATTTTTTGAGATACGAATCAGTGATCCAAGCTCAAACAAGCTTTTCCGGAATCTCAGAGCATACTGCTCCAACATGTTCTCTACCCTGATGAATGGGACTGGTTTAAGAGTACATCCCTCCAAACCTTCGATGTACGACACTGTAATTTCTCAGCATCTTCGGAGAAGTGGTGGGTCCCAACGACCAACAATCGCACCTTCATCCACCCTTTGAATCCTAGGCTTCATCAAATAGAAGCATACGCTTCACTTGAAAGCTTAACCTTTTCTTAATGGGCGCACCTTATGCAACTGCGCAAGAGCATAAACACCAATGGTGCTCTCTAAATGTGCCCGTTCGATGCTCGTGCATCAAAGCCAAACATTTCTAAGCGCACCCTCTGCAAATGCGCAAGCGCGCTACATTGATGAGCGCTGCCTCAAGTGCATGTGCTTGCATGTGGTGCAAGCGCACCATTACAGCAAAGCAAATGCTTCAGAATAGATTTGAGGCTCTATTTGGGAAGAAAATATTTCCCAATTTGTGTTAGAATCTTTCTAAACAAAAAGATCCTAAGATCAAGGATCCAACGGTACCGATGCACCCCGATTAATTTAAATCCTTTAAATCTCTCAAATGAGAGATTTACCATAATCTTTCATCTTCTATAAATAGGAGAAAGAGGAAATGAGAAAGGTTTGGATCTTTTCCTCTAGAGAGAGGCTGCAGCCTCTAAAGAGAAGAGAAAAATATCTCTACCTCTTCTTCTTAAAGCCTCGGCTTCATAAGAGCTTAATCTCTTAACATGAGATTGAAGATATCTAGACCGACCTCCATCCTCTTCTAAATGGAGCATAGTTTAAGGTACATTCCTCCACAGCTTTGATATATGGCGTTGTAATCTCTCAACGTCTTCAAAGAGTTCGTTGGATCCTCACAACCAATGATCCTTTATCTTCTCCCCCTTTCACTTCTTTTCGAGACATGAGAAACCCTGTGAGCAAGAAGGACCAAAGCACATGCCACATGGAACCTCGGTTCCTATCAAGAACATATGTTCTTATTAGAACAATGACACAAAGATCATAACTTGAAGCATATGCTTGAAGATTTTTCTTCATTGAAAGCCTTTGCTTTCTCGAAAGTCAAAAACTTTCCTATACATATGCGCATCCTATACAGATGCGTACAGATTCGCGCCCTATACAGATGCGTTGTGCTCATGTCCAAAACACAGGCGCCCATCCCAAGGAGCGCTTTCCTCTAAAAGAGGTGTGCTGCACACACGTGCTATACACGTGCACAAGCGCTAGGCACAAGTGCCGAATTCAAGCAAATCCAAGACCATGCTAAGGCATGTGCGTCACGTGCTACGCATGTGGGCTGGGGCATGCGCATCCCAAGTGCGCAAGCTCACATTACCAAGCTATAGCTTGAAGACTTAGTAAATAAACTAAGTATGGAAGCCTATGTAAGTCAATGTCGCGCAACCCACAAATCCGCGGGGAGGCGGAATACACAAAAAATGATTTTTTCTATTTCAAAAGAGTGGCTTCACAATATCGACCAGGATAACTCAGGATCTTAATTAAACCATAACTAGCTACGACTAACTATGAAGAGGTTAGAACTACTCAGTGAGAGTTTATACCTCGTTGATCTAATCCTTCGGGTCTTCTTATTTTCTTCTTAGCTCCTTGGTACGAGCTTGAATCTTCTTCTCCCCTGCTTGGCTCCTAGAAAGCTTGAATGGAACTCGATCGTCGGTATCCTCTTTGTCGAAGATGATTCACCCGAGAGCCTATGGTTCAAGCTTCAACCTCTGTAACATTTCAGAAAATATAAAATATTATTTTTAGAATTTAATATTAAAATAATATATTTCCCGAAAACTGCCCGATTTGCGAAATTGGGGTTTTCGAAAAAGGGTATAAATATATACCAATACTTGTGAAATAAAAGGAAATTAAAATGATTTATTCATTTAAAAATATTTTTAAGGATTTGGCCATTTTAAAATTTATTATATGCAGTTTTGATAAAAATCCGATTAGTGCACTGCTAATCGCGATTAAGCCAAATCCGTGTTTCTATAGTTTTCATGGTTAGTGTACCATGACATGTTTCATTTGGTTACATGTTGTTTCATTTCATTTGGGTTATGTGTGATGGTTTATTGGTGGTGAGAAAAGAAAAAGAAAAGTCAAAAGGGGACATAATGATTAGGGTAGGTATACTTTTGGAGAGAGAGAGTGTGTGTGAATAATAGTGAGAGAGAGGGGGGGCTGCAGCCATACCCCTTGGCCCATCATTTCTCCTCCTTCTTCATTCTCCAACCTCACTTCTCTCCTCAAATAACCCTAGATCCATCTCCAAACAATCCCCAAGACCATACACTCCCTTCACAAAAATTAATCACAATCTCTTCCTCTACACTTTGAACCGAGCAAAGTGGGATTTTGACGACTTTGGGAAGTTAGTGCTGCCTATAGGAGACCAAATGAGGTATAACTTCTTCCTTTTAGTTTAGTTTTGTACGATGTCGTATTTTTGTGTCGTTTTGTGACGTCGCTGACCTGCTGTGACCCCAAGCATTCACTGGGAAAACAAACAGTGTGGTAGTATTGTACTCGAGACCCTGAGTGTTCACCTAGGACCTTAACCTTTTCCCATCGGTTATGGACGGCGACCATTGGGCCAAATCCGGCGACCTTGCACTACTACAAATATGGTTTGCCCCTACGGATTTATCGGTAGGGGCAACCCACTGCCCCTACGGATATATACGTAGGGGCGAAAAAATGCCCCGTAGGTGCAAAGGCCGCAGGTGCAAGTTGAGGTCCCGAACGTGCCCCTACGGATAAATTTATGCCCCTACGGATAACTCAGTAGGTGCTATAGCCCCTACGGAGTACCCCGTAGGGGTAATAAAATCATATATTTAATTTTTTTTTTTGAATATATTGTCTGTACCTACGGATATATCCGTAGGTCCTATAACGTCCCCTACGGCTGTCGCCGTAGGGGATATAAAGTAGCCCCTACAAATATATCCGTAGGGGCTACTCCCAACACACTGCACTGAGTTCGGGGGGAAAATATCAGGGAACCTGATATTTTGCCCCTACGGTTATATACGTAGGGGATAAACAGTAGCCCCTACGTAGATATCCGTAGGGGCACCCCCAACACCCTGCACTGATATCAGGTGGCAAAATATCAGGTTTCCTGATAGTTTGCCCCTACGGCTAAAGCCGTAGGGGCAACATTTATACCTACGGAGTAATCCGTAGGTACATTTTGTCTGTATTTTTTTTTAAAAAAGGGCTGCTAGATTTTTTCCCGCCCTGTGCACAATACTATATACATCAATCAAATCATATATTGCAGTATTCATAATCACATCCCACGCATATATATAATATACAAAAGAAACCCAAAAACTGAATATGATATAAATTCAAACCAATATCAATATCGTTTCAAAATGTAGTACAATGTGATATAAATAAATACATGTTTCAAAAAATAAAAACCAAAAATCTACCCTAGTTCGGTCCAGCTCCACCTCCGAATAACGTTAAAATAACACGCGCCTGCTCCTCGGTAAATACACTCTCCAATTCTACAGATAAGGGAGTCTGAGCGGCATGTGGAGCTGGCGTTGTGGTCTGCGCAGCCGCCGTCGAGGTAGTCGCTTGCGGAGCCGCGGCTGCGGGAGTCTGAGTGGGCGGTGGAGCTACAGGAGCTGTCTGCGGAACCGCAGCCGATGTAGTGGCTTGCGGAGCCGCAGCCGAAGGAGATGCATGTGGAGGCTCGGCCGATCTACCCTGTCGCGTCTGGACATAACGTGTGTAAGAAACGTGTAAGAACTATGTATTATTCGAATTCGTTTCATTATTAAGTTATTTCGAAACCCTGTTTGGATATCTAGTTTGGAAAAGCGTTGTTTATTTTAATTACATATGTATGTATGATTAATCAAACTTAATTGTAAAACCAAATAAGCTCAAGCTACGTACTAATTATGGATATGTTGATATGTATATAATATGAAATGATATTTTACTATAAAGTAGTATACATACCAGCATCTCCTTCAACTCCTGAACGGTGGCCCTCAAGCTATCCAGTTCCTGATGGACATGCCGGCCACTGGAGACGGAGGAAGTAACCGCCGGGGTGGAGTCCAACCTCATATGGGCCCTGCTGGGGCCCAATCCCCGGCCTCTCTCCCAACCTCCGTGGTGCCCTCCGTGTGCGGCGTCCAGAACTGGGGTCAGCAGCCTCGGATCGTTCTGTCCGGTAAAATCGATCCCCGAGGCCTGGGCCTGCTCAACCACCCGCTCCTACACCCACATTAAGCAGTAAAGTATAAGTATAAAATTTAAACTTGAACCTTCCAAAACTAAAATTTCAAATTTGGGTAGAAAAAATATTAACACTTACGCAGTACTCCTGGGTAGCGACGTCGGGACATCGAAGCTCGCCCGTGGCGGGATCTGTCGAGGTGCCGTGGACGGCAAGATATGCGGACAGCACGCTCGGTGTACCACCTGACGCCACGGTCCGAGCTGTCTGCAATATTAGAAAGTAACTCTTAATATTAGAAATGTTAGAGAATAACTCTTAATATTGCAGAATATTAGAGAATAACTCTTAATTTACCGATAACTCCATGGCTCGAGTAATGTTCCTCGAGCCACCTGTGTAAGTGGGGCGACCCCTCTTCGCCGACTTCCTGTTCTCCGTATTCTGAGCGGCCTGTTTCTGCACAACGCATTAACATTTAGTTTTCTAATTAAGAAACACAAAGAAATAAATTATATCATAAATAATGAATTAAATTTAAAATACATACTCGTTTGCGTTCGGAGTCGAAATAAGCGCACAATATAGGCCATATCTCTACGTCGACTCTCGCAAACGCCGGAGTAGATAGGAGGGCCGCTCTCTCTGCCTCGGGGGTCGCTATCCACAGGGAGTAGCAGTCGGCCTTCAGCTCATTCCTGTTGTATCGGACCTTGGCCTGCATGTTCTTCATCAGGCCATTGTACAGAGCATGAAGGTCGAGCACCCTCCCCGGGTGATCAGGGTCGGCTACAGGCTGAAAATCGTAATCCAACTGAAAATACAAAAAAACATTGTTATTAGATTGCAAGTGTTAATAATAAATATATTGGATAGATCAAATGAAAATATATATTAATACATACCTGAGCCTGTTCAAAGAAGAGGGCGAATGAGCGCTGGTGCTGCTCGCCCCACTCAACGTGAAGTGAATAGTTCTTCACGATCCGGCTCTCGTCCCCCAAATACCGGCCGAACCTCTCGGCATGAGGACCGGTATAGCGATAGTCAAGGGTAAAAAATAGGGGGAATGCTGCCTCCCCCCCAGCTCTATCAGGCCTCAGCCTATGGGACTGATTCGGGCCTCGAGTCCCCCTCTGGGGGTGGAGAGGCCCTGCGTCTGCACGAAATATCAAGACAATCAATAATAAGACAAAGTTGTATTAAGAATTCAAGTGTGATATATACCTCCGGTGAATAGCGCACGAGCCTGGGCCCGAGCAGCAGCACGAGCGGGACGATAGTTCCTCCGGTGAGGAACAACCGGGGTCCCGGACGCATCCCCTCCAACTGTAAAATAAACATCGACGCTAAATCTCCATGAAGTTCATATTTATTCTATAGAGCATATGTAAAATAAATAAATATTTTAAATTTATTCATACTAACCTGCAGACGATGCGGAGGGTATGGAAGCGGCAGGAGTGGCCCCTGTGGAAGGTGTGGACGCACCACCTATAATTAGACAATTAAAAATAGATTTTATAAGTAATTGCAAAAAGAATGTGTAGATCAATAATATAACGTTCTAAATCAATATGCATGCACTATAGGACATATAAACATACCCGCAGGTGCGGTGGTGTCACCACCTACAGCTAGACAATAATAAAAATTGCTAAGTAAGAGCAAAAGGAATGTGTATATTTATGATATAGCATTCTAAATCAATATACATACACTATATGATATATAAACATACCTGGAGGAGCGGGGGTGGCCTCTGTCCCAGATGTGGACGCATCACCAACAACTAGACAATCAAACATTGACAATATAAGTAATTTTTACATAAACATGCATGAATATCTGTAATATTACATTCAAAATGGATATGCGTGCAGTATACCTGGAGGTGTGGCCAAATCAACACGGAAGGAGGCATCCGAAGGGGTCTCCGATCTGGGTGCAAGACCGGCCCTCTGAAGCTCCCTACGGAGCTCTCCGGACGGCAGAACCGCTCTGCCTCTGCCTCTGCCTCTGCCGCGGCTGGAGCTCCTGCCGCCCCTCGCTGCTCCCGACATCGTCATCAAATCTAGATAAACGGTTCGTGGACGCATTAGACAATCATTAAAAGTATTGACTATATATGATCTAGAGCGTAAAATGTGAAGTAATAATATAACATTACTGATAACCTTTTTCGTTTCGTGGGCGCATCATACATATCTACTTGGATTTCATCGTCTATGTCATTTCTAACCCACGTAACTTCATGATCGGTCGAAGACAACCCGTCCTTCGAAACAGACGGTCGGAGCACTTTAAGCCTTCTCTCTTCTTCGTCCTCATCGCTGTCCTCGTATTCTGGGACATCGTAGACATCTCTAGGTTTCCATCGACATACAACACTCCACCCCGGATAACTTACATGCTCTGTGACCCAATCACAAAAATTATCCTGATGGTATTTTTCCAAACGCTCTTCGTTCCAATCAGGATGCCCCTCACGTACCTCGTTAAAATGAGTTCTGTTTTCGACAAATAATTGAGACATTAATATTATGTCATTTCATACACAAACACAGATATAACAATTAATCCAAAAGAACTTACTCTCTAATTTGTTCAAGACATACGCAATTAAGCAAGATAAACCGGTATATCTTGTTGATAAACATAGTGTCTACCCTCTTATACTCGGCTTTACCATATGGCCCGTCTTGAATTCTTCGTGGTCGGTTAAGCCTTGTCTCAATGTTCTCGTCCAGATAGCGGGAACAAAATGTGGTTGCTTCATCAAGAAGATAACCTTGCATGATAGAACCCTCTGGTCGATTTTTATTGCGTATATACTTCTTAAGAGTGTAAAGGTACCTAATGAGAATATGTTGAATAAATAAACACGGGCATACATGACAAAAATAAATTTATAAATTGCGTGAAACAAAAAATTTAACGTACCTCTCGACGGGATACATCCATCGATATTGTACCGGTCCGGCTAATTTCGCCTCAGTTGCAAGATGAACCGTCAAGTGTATTATGATATCGAAGAATGACGGTGGGAAAATACGCTCAAACTTGCAAAGTATCAACGCAATAGAATTTTCTAGTTTATCCAGCGTCGCAACCTCCAGCGTTTTAGCACACAACTCCCTGAAAAAACAACATAGGTCGTTGATTACCAGACCAACCGAGTCGGGGAGAGAAGTCCTGAGGGCTAATGGAAGAAGGTGCTCCACGATAACATGGTGGTCATGACTTTTCAGCCCATCGATCTTGCCCTTCACAATTTTTATTTTCTTGCTGAATGATCCTGAGAAGCCTGTGGGGACTTTCAAATCATGCAACACCTGCAGGAATCTTTTCTTCTCCGGTTGTGACATATGATAAGCGGCATTGGGAAGTACAAACTTGCCCGGTTTACCCGCTACCGGTTTAGGGTGTAGTTCACTTCTTATTCCCCACTCTTGTAGATCCATCCGGGCATTCATGTTGTCTTTCGATTTCCCGTCTTTACACAGAAGCAAGTTAAGTATGTGCTCTGATACTCCCTTCTCTATATGCATGACATCCAGACAATGACGCACTGAATTTGTAGACCAGTACGGAAGCTCGAAGAAAATGCTTAACTTGTTCCAATATTGTGGTTTGACCTGTCTCGTCGGATCCATCCCAAAGGTCACGTTATTGTAACCATCCCATTTAGCAGTCACGTCCTCTCCGGACAATGGGGATGGAGGCCCAAGAAGCTCCTGATGACCATCAAAGTGAACCGTGTCTAACCTATAGGGATGGTCTGGAGGCAGAAAACGTCGATGGCCGCAATAACAAACCTTCCTGCTAAAATTCAAAAATTTTGATGTTGTGTGTTCATGGCAATGAGGACATGCTTTGTGACCATGTACGGACCAACCTGAAAGCATTCCATACGCAGGAAAGTCATTAATTGTCCACATTAAAGCCGCACGCAGTATGAAGGTTGTATTTGTGTTTGAATCATATGTCTCTACACCATCAATGAACAAAGTTTTCAGCTCCTCAATCAGAGGTCGGAGATAGACGTCGATATTGTTCCCCGGTGAGTTTGGTCCGTCGATAAGAAGAGGCATCATAAAGTATGATTGGTCCATAGCCAACCAAGGCGACAGATTATAAATTATCATTACAACGGGCCATGTACTGTGACTTCCAGCCATATAGTTGAATGGGCAGAAGCCATCGGCAGCCAGTCCGAGCCGGACATTGCGAGGATCGCTACTGAATATTGCGTGCCTCCTATCGAAATCCTTCCATGCCGGTGAATCTCTTGGATGGCTCATTTTTCCATTTTCGCTTGGAGGAGCACGGTGATGCCAAATCATTGCCTCGGCTGTTTTCTTGCACCTAAATAGCCTCTGTAGCCTCTGTGTTATGGGAAAATATCGCGCTATCTTCACAGGTATATCAGGCTTCTTATCAGAATCTTTCGGCTTATACCTGGCCTCTCCGCATGTTGGACACTCTTTCAAATCTGAATTCTCTTTCCGGTACAACACGCAATTTTTAGGACATGCTTGAATCTTCTCGCACTTTAGACCCAAATCAGACATCATTTTCTGGGCTTCGTACCAGCTTTCGGGCACATTATTTCCCGGAGGCATAGAATCTTTCAAGAACGAAAGAAGCATTGTGAATGACTTGTTGCTCCATCCATTTAGGCACTTAATTTGGAAAAGTTGGACGAACCATGAGAGGGTGGAATACTCCGCATTCTCATAAATTGGTTTCCTAGCATCATTCATGAAATTTTCATATTTATCCGCACGCGGTCCTTGACCGGAAGGAATGTCATCTTCGGTACGAATAGATTCACCTAGGGCAGCCTCTACCATATCCTCCATTTCTTCTGATGGAAATAAATTTCCGTATCCTGCCGTATTACCGAATTCTTCTTCTTCTCCTGCCGCATTATCGTGTTCTCGTTCTTCTACCGCAGTACTGTATTCTTCTCCTTCCCCGTGATATTTCCAAATTGAATAAAGTCTAGTAAACCCATATTTTACAATATGAAGCTCTGCCAATTCTACCTTCCGCCAGTACTTATTGCCACATCTATCACACGGACAAAGAATCTTCTCTATTATGATCTTATTATGTGCTCGTGCAAATTCAAGGAAAGCAGCAACTCCTGCGACAAACTTAGATTGCATACGTTGTTTCCAATCCACATACATCCAGTCCTTAACTCTAACGTACTCATGGGCCATGTTAGACTGAATAACATATAAATTGTAGGTTATGCTGACTATATTGAGAAATATAAGAACGGGATAGTTACTGACAAAGAAGAAAATTCATGTATATGCTTTGTGTGTGCGTTTGTCGTTGAAAAGAATAAATTATCGCACGTTATGTTGACCGATAGACGGGGACTAAGTGGCGCTTTTAGTTTCATATATGGGTATCGATGGGAATATGAAGGTTTCATATTATCATATATTGGTTTTAACCCGAACATCTCGAGTCGCTCTCTGATTATGCGTTTGTATGTATGTGTTCCGGCTGTCGGGGGTAGGCTTCTATCCCATTAAGAATGTATAGAGCGAACGCCCATCACTTGTGCTTTCAACCGTTTCGAGTAAATTTCGGCAGCACCTCCCCGCTGTTCTCCGAGTACACTGTAATAGAATAGATAATCATTTCAAAGCTGAGAAACAACGTTGAAATGAACATCTAATCTATCTTTGTACACGGAGAACCAGCGGAAAGGTACCGACGAAATATCTCGAAACGGATGAAAACACAAGTGAATGAAGGCGTTTGCTTTATACATTCTTAACTTGTCCACACGGGACAAATCTATGGGTTACCATACGATTGAATTTTCTCGTCGCGTAGACTATACGACGGTTGTTAGTATCGAGCTATACTGTCCGATATTTAACAACCTTCGTATAGTTCTAGGTCACGACGAGCATCGCACGTATGTTAACCGATAGACGGGGACTAAGTGGCGCTTTTAGTTTCATATACGGGTATCGATGGGAATATGAAGGTTTCATATCATCATCGAGTATCATATATTGGTTTTAACCCGAACATCTCGAGTCGCTCTCTGATTATGCGTTTGTATGTATGTGTTCCGGCTGTCGGGGGTAGGCTTCTATCCCATTAAGAATGTATAGAGCGAACGCCCATCACTTGTGCTTTCAACCGTTTCGAGTAAATTTCGGCAGCACCTCCCCGCTGTTCTCCGAGTACACTGTAATAGAATATATAATCATTTCAAAGCTGAGAAACAACGTTGAAATGAACATCTAATCTATCTTTGTACACGGAGAACCAGCGGAAAGGTACCGACGAAATATCTCGAAACGGATGAAAACACAAGTGAATGAAGGCGTTTGCTTTATACATTCTTAACTTGTCCACACGGGACAAATCTTTGGGTTACCATACGATTGAATTTTCTCGTCGCGTAGACTATACGACGGTTGTTAGTATCGAGCTATACTGTCCGATATTTAACAACCTTCGTATAGTTCTAGGTCACGACGAGCATCGCACGTATGTTAACCGATAGACGGGGACTAAGTGGCGCTTTTAGTTTCATATACGGGTATCGATGGGAATATGAAGGTTTCATATCATCATCGAGTATCATATATTGGTTTTAACCCGAACATCTCGAGTCGCTCTCTGATTATGCGTTTGTATGTATGTGTTCCGGCTGTCGGGGGTAGGCTTCTATCCCATTAAGAATGTATAGAGCGAACGCCCATCACTTGTGCTTTCAACCGTTTCGAGTAAATTTCGGCAGCACCTCCCCGCTGTTCTCCGAGTACACTGTAATAGAATAGATAATCATTTCAAAGCTGTGAAACAACGTTGAAATGAACATCTAATCTATCTTTGTACACGGAGAACCAGCGGAAAGGTACCGACGAAATATCTCGAAACGGATGAAAACACAAGTGAATGAAGGCGTTTGCTTTATACATTCTTAACTTGTCCACACGGGACAAATCTATGGGTTACCATACGATTGAATTTTCTCGTCGCGTAGACTATACGACGGTTGTTAGTATCGAGCTATACTGTCCGATATTTAACAACCTTCGTATAGTTCTAGGTCACGACGAGCATCGCACGTATGTTAACCGATAGACGGGAACTAAGTGGCGCTTTTAGTTTCATATATGGGTATCGATGGGAATATGAAGGTTTCATATTATCATCGAGTATCATATATTGGTTATAACTTGAAAAACGTGCCGTTGAAACAAATTATTGTTCTCCACCTTGCACTCTCTTAACAATGGTACATGCATTAAACATGTAGAGCTATCTATAATAACTCTAAAGTTTCACCTGTTGGGTTCAACAGAAAGGTTTTTGATATAACAAACACAATCTTCCTCAATTTTTCCCTTGAATCGATGTGAAATTAATAGTGTCCATATGACACAATGGATATATTTTCTACACAAAAGGAAAAAGGCAAACAATAATAAAGCAATTATAATTCTATCAAGTATCCATACTGAAAAAGAATAAATAGCAAACTAAAAATTAATCACTAATGAAAAACAAACAAAAGTGCTTATTATTATACTTCAGAGGTTATAAGTGCTTGATCCCCATAGTACATAGGCTGTATCCGCAATTAACCCTTTTCTATATACTTGAGTGTATAGAATTTCTAAAAGTTACACACGGTTTTTCTAAATCCAATTCTTTCCTTTCACTACAAAACCCTTTATATTTTCTAATAGGTACCAAGAACTTTCAAAGTTTTTGGATATGCACAAAAAGAAAGTATCGCCAATAAGATTGACATAACCCAAATGACTTTGACCCATTACATATAAATGTCATGGTCTTTCAATATTTATCAAACAAATACCATAGACTTTGTTTGTTACAAATAAATACCATGAAGTTTTAACGTTTCACATAATTTTCATAGATTTTGTTGTTTACAAATACATACCATTGACCTCCAACGTTTTCCAGATAAATACCATGAATTTTGTTGTTTACAAATAAATACATGAACTTTCAGCGTTTTTTAGATAAATCCCATAGACTTTCATGGACCATTTTCTCATATAAAAATCATGGACTGTGTTATTCACAAATAAACAGTATCGACTTTCACTATTTTCCAGATCAATCCCCTAAAATTTCACCTTTTTAAGCCTAACCCAGCCCCAGCCGAACCCCAACCCAACACCAAACCCTAACCCGGCCTAACCCTAACCCCAACCCAGCCCCAGCCGAACCCCAACCCAACACCAAACCCTAACCCCAACCCAGCCGCAGCCGAACCCCAACCCAACACCAAACCCTAACCCCAACCCAGCCCCAGCCGAACCCCAACCCCAACACCAAACCCCAACCGAACCCTAACCCTAACCCTAACCCCAACACCAGTCGAACCCCAACCGATCGAACCCGTACCCTAACCCTAATCCTAACCCTAACCCCAACCGATACCTAACCATAACCCTCATCGCTACCCTAACATCATTAAAATAATGTTTAACTAACCTGTAGGCTAGGCGGTGGAGGAGACGACGGAGACACAATCGGCGACGACGAGGGCGGTGGCGACGACGAGATCACTGCAGGCGGTGGCGACGACGATTCGGCCGGCGGTGGCGACGACGAGATCACTGCAGGCGGTTGCGACGACGATTCGGCCGGCGCTGGCGATGACGAGAACGGCGATCGGCGGGAACGTCAAGGTTTGGGGATTTAGGTTCGCGCGTAAAGGAAATAAGAAATAATCAGCGTAGGGAACGATCACTTAAATCGCTATTTAGTTGTCCCTACGGATATACCCGTAGGTGCTTGGTTTGCGCCACCGTAGGGGCAAAAAACACTTTAAGATTTAATAAATTTTAAATAAATATTGAACGACCGTAGGGGCAACCACTTTGCCCTACGTATTAATCCGTAGGGCCAAACTTTTATTGCCCCTACGGATGATATTATCCGTAGGGGCAACCCATTATTTTACTAGTGTTGGGTGGGTAGGTGAGCTAGGGTTTGGGTTTTGTAGGGTAGTTACCTGAAGGTGTTTAAGGGTGTTTGGTCCTACTAGATTTTTCTGTTGTGAAGAGAGGTGAAATCAAGGAACAATTAGGAGTGTTTACATGACCATGGTGTCACGATTCATGACCTGAGCCATAGAATTGAACCTGATGCAAAAACTTTAGAATTGATCCATGTCGGTTTAGTGAGTATTTTGGGTGTGCAGGGAGATCTGGAGCAACACAGGGAATTTCTGAGAGTAGCAAACATTACCAGAGACCAATTTTAGACCAGAGGAGACCACCATGACAAAACGAGACCCAACAGAGCATGGGGGGCCGGGCTCATCAGAATTTCTAGGGATGGGGCCGGACACTTGGTTGTCTGGGGTGTTGGGGTTGGTTCAGTAGCTCAATTACACATTATACATCACCTTATACTTGTTTGCTTGCCTTTATTTGACCTGAGTCAAAATCTGGGAACACTTGTGTGTGATTTAGGATATGTTTTCCGTATTTTGAATGATGAGTTTTGATATTTGGATTCATTTTTGGTTGTCGCATGTTTGTACATCGACAACAAGGGTTGTTTGGTTGATTTTGTACGCGTATGCTGTAGGTTCTAACCTATGAGCAAGGCGCGTGCCGTTTTGGATTTTAGAACTTGATTTTAATAGCGTTGCGATATGTGTTGTTATTGTAGGTACCTTCGCGTGGATTCCGAGTCGACGGAGCATGGCGTCAACGACTTCGGCAAGCGAAGACCACGGTGAGTATATCTATATCTACGGGGGAAGTCGGGTGGATGGCGTATAGTACCCCCGCAAAGTTTTGATGGAAAACTGATTTATAGAATATGGCTAAGGAAACCTAGATTAGGAAACTAGGGTTAGAATGAAGATAGTTAGTGAAACTATATTAGAAACTAAAGGATAGTTAGAAGTGATATGTAACGACTATTATAGGATGACGGAATTTGAGGATGACATGTGACGACATTGCCGTTTAGGGTACTAAAGGACCAGATAGTCGTCATAGATGTGTCATCCGAACCATACCTTTTTCTAAACTGAAGAATCGTATGCATCTTTTAAACAGTTACCTTGAGAAACGTTACGGATTTTAAAATGATATATTTTCCTTAAAAACACCGTAACCCATATTTTCAAAACTACGATTCGCTTCTTTAAAAATCTGCTTGTATGGTTCGGATGTGTATGTTAGATTAGTTACTTATACTTAGTAGAGATAGAATGTTTATGTAAACTCGACTTGATGTGAGATATGAAGCGACAAAAGAATATAAGATGGATATGATGATATGATGATATGTTGGTATACAGATGCGAGTCGATCGGGATGATTTATACTCTGCCGGTCCCCTGATATGCGATTATTGCGGATGTGACCTGGGACATAGGTACATAGATATACGTATATATATAAAATGTTGTGAATCATGGATGATAGGCCGTACGTGATATTAGGCCGTACCCTCATTTGTCTTATAGGATGATAGGATCTCTACTAGCTTAATGCCGCCATACGATGGTTTTCCGTGCGTGATGAGTTTGACTTGATGTTGATCCATACCCTTGACTAGAGGCTGCCGTACGATGTATTATACCGTACGCGATGTTGTTAGGATGGATGCCGATTGATAGATTTACCGACTCGATCATGTTAGATACGTATACCCGTCAGTATTTGCATATGATTACCTTATGCTGCATTCATATTATTCTCATTGCCTTGTTTATACCTGTGATAGTACACCTGCACCATTATCGATGATGCGTATGTTACACGTACACAAATTGTAAGCTCACACACTTCATCATCGATAATTGCCATGTCACTACACAGTAGGATTACTGCATCATGATATGACTCTTCGCATAACCTGCTTGCGCACATACACATTAGTATATTCATATTGGTGCACATATACATTGATACATCCATATTTGCGCACATACACATTGTATATTCATATTGGTGCACATATATATTGATACATCCATATTTGCGCACATACACATTGTATATTCCTATTGGTGCACATATATATTAATACATCCATATTTGCGCATATACATATTATGCCTACATAGATAACTGGTTTTATTGGGATATTGGGAACCGCATGTTATATTTTAAAAACTGGAATCATTTAAAAGAGCGGTTATCCCTTAATATGTCATATCACTGTTCCATGTTGCATGATTTACGGATATGCTTACATCTCTATTATATGTCGCATACGTCATGCTATATGATTTTACGCATTGAGATATGTTGTTTTAATGAGATTTCTGGATTTGAGAACCGTGGACATTTTAAAAGAGATTATGTGTTGTTTTAAAAACCCGGTTTCTCTTGATATGATATTTCAGTGCGTCCACCATGAGTTTTCTCGGTTCTGAGACGTGTGACATGTGAAACTCGATTCGAGGAGGCGGATGAGGCCGATTGCGGGTATATGGTGGACCGGGTATGGTACCCCGGGGCAAGAAAGGGATGCTGTGTATACAGACGGTGAGCCTGGCAGAGGAACTACTACCTACCGGTGATAGTATTTGGGATCGGCGGATATCCGGAGGATACCGACCGGAGTCGAGAGATGATATGGGCCGATCCGGACTGACGGAGCCCGTGGGCCGATCCGGACTGACGGAGCCCGATATATGAGGATTTTCATGCCGATGCTGGGCACGGTTTTCATGATGTTTTCGAGTGTCGACGCTGGGCACTCAGGTTCCATGATTTTGATATGTCGCGAGGGACACCATGGATTTATATCCTCATACTTTCATGCACACTCTTTTATGATGTTTACGTGCATACATACATTGATTATATGGGTGGACGAGATCCACATGCATACATACATTGATTATATGGGTGGACGAGACCACATGCATACATACATTGATTACATGGATGGACGAGATCCACATGCATACATACCTTGATATTACTGTTGGATGTTATCCACATGCTTATAGGCTTTGACTACCTTGTTGGCACACATACCGACCCGGTCACCCTAGATATCATAGTATTACCTTTATGATATAGTTGACCTAGGAGTCATTACTTATTCGATTTCTACTTATCGATATATTTGTATTCACGAGATGGCAACTCACCCCCGTTGTGCCACAGTTCTTGCAGGTTGCCCGCTTGGATCAGTAGTGGCTTCGCTGGCACACAGTCGCATCCGGGTGTTTTGCACTAGTTGGTGGGACATTTGTATCGTACCCACTCTTGTATCTATATTTCATTATTGTATCTAGGAATCCATCGATCAAATTTAGTAAATTGTATAAGTAATGGGACTTAGTGGGATTGTGGTTGCGAGACTTAGAGCGAGGGGTTTTTCGCTACTTGTGTTATTTATGTCTTGCTTTCCTTTATCTTTTATGGTGAACTTCGCCGTTGGGCGTCGTATACTTATTTTTACTGTATTGCGTGGATATGATCCGCCGTTTGGCGAAGAGATAGCTCCCGCTTGGGGATGCCTTTATCATTATTATGTATTTGTGGTTTTGGATCAAAATATACAAATGAGGTGCTGCCAAAATTTTTAAAAGATGAAACACGTTTTCAAATTAGTAAATTTCACTTGCATCATTCATGTTCCTTTTCTATACATTAAGAAAACTTGATTTCATTATACCTTTATTTCAAAACCTTGCCTCCTTTATTTTTCTTAAAAGGTTTAGATTTTTGGGTTTCAGCTTACTTGAATTCCGTTACGCCTTTAAACGTTGCGTGATTCAAGTGCCGGTCCTAATATTTCGGGTCGTGACAAAGTTGGTATCAGAGCGTTAGGTCTAACCTTGGTTCGAGTCTATGTTTGACTATGCGGAGTCTAGGGCGGGTATGTATTTCGGAACCTAGGCTTGACCTTACGGAACTTAGACTTGAACGGGGGGGGGGGGTATTAGACCCGAACTTTCGTTTCATATGTTGACCCTAATTGATGGAGTAAGTAGCTTGAGTAGAGTGACGTACCGTACATATGTTCCGCGGCATATTTACAATACGATACTCCACTTAAGAAACCTTAGGATGTACATATTTTGAGACCAGTGATTCTCTTCGTATCCTTGATTATACATCCATTTGAGATCCTTGATTTTATTTGTTCCATGATCATACTCTCAGTGATATTGTTCCTTCTTATGATCATGTATCCATTCTGGATCTGTCGTTTCCCTTCTTACCGTTGATCTGCTCTCTTCGGTACTCGATTGAGGTTCCTGTCACCATGGGTTGAGCGCAGTTTTAGCTGCAGCTAATGTTACTGTCATGGCAAGCTCTTCTGGTATGAGAACTGACCATTGTAGTTTCTGGTGACACGGGAACGTCTCAAGTTAGTATTTATGTTGTGACCTCTTGGATGAGGCGATTGTTTGGTTTTGCACCGGATGATCGGGCCATTGACAGAGGCTGCCAGTTGCGAGAGGACTGTTGATGTACACTATACCTCAGAGGTTGTGATGTAGCCTACCGTGCAGACAGATGACCCAGCTATCGCTGAGATTGACGGGATGTCGCTTCCAGAGCTTACGAGCTGAGATCACCGGGGCTTCTAGATAGAAATATGACAAATGATAGCTAGCCTACCCCGAGTTGAAGGACGAAGGTGATTCGTCAGATTGATGCACCGACATAGGCCCAGTTGAGTTGAAGATTGCCAGTGTGGAGAGTCTTACTCAGATCTGGAGAAGAACGATCCAGAGATGACCGTCGGTGTACCGTCTTTCCTAGAGAATTGAGGCATTGTTTAGCGTGCGGAAGGAGGGTATTCGCATGTCGCCTAGACGAAGTTAAAAAGTTCGAGGGAGTGTCAGAAACCCATTTTTCCCAAAGTTTAAAGTGTTCGGAGGAACATGCAGGTAATTCTGTGGACCCTCTAGAAGAATGAAACCCTAACTCAGCATGATGACCATGGAACCGCTATGAACCTTAGGGTTTGCAGCAGTTTAGCGGTGCTATCAGTGAGGCTTGAGTTTGCCCTTCTACGGCTGGTCCAGAGGTGCTGTGGTATGTACCAGATATTTTTAGACTGCGCTCAGGTGTTGAGCCTTCGGGAAATTTTGGGGCCTTGATGACTCGATCGAAAAGTTTGGCGTCGTCCAGATACCATGTGATAAGTGATCAGCAAGCTGACCAGCTTCGGATAGAGGACCTCACCCAGATGCGTTGTGAATTGATTGAGAGCAGACGAGTATGGAGTATTCCTCTGATGGTTGGGACGAGTTTCCGAGGACGCGTTCGGCCAGATATCTTCTACAGAGCGATGAAGATAAAGAGTACGCGATTTCGAGTCCGTGTGAGAGACTTCGGATTGACCGTGGCCAAGAACAGTAGCAGTACGCAGATAGCACGATGTGACATCGAAGTGGACGATGATACAGACGAGTGGGGCCAGAGGTTCATGCGAGATGCTGATGAGCTGTTGCTACTCCCCGTCGAGATTAGAGATCTGATATGTATACAGAGGCGTTGGGATACGGCCAATTCCCGTGAAACGTTGTGCTGAAACGCAGATGTCCGGAAAACGAGAAAAGATTATGTAAGAGCACCAGCCTCCGTACAGTTCGGCATAGGCGAGATCGAAAAAGACCTTGAGCAGGATTCCTTCCGGGACACTGCTGCAATGAGATTTGCACCCAGGATCAGAGGTGTCACGTGTATTCGGAGAGCCAGAGGTCGATGCCAGTGACGTGCTGCCTTATGAGTGGTCGTGATGATTGACCGGGAGATGACCAGAGAAGTGCTAGAACGGAATCGTCCCTATTAGCACACCTGACAGGGCCGATGAGCCGATGGATTGCGAGATTGGTAATCCGAGGAGAAGATGAGTACCCAGAGACAGAGGACGCCAGACCGTGAGCAGGAGGCGAGCGGATATTCTTGTTCTACCGGTTTTAGGCGCACCGACTCATTTTTCGACATTGTAGGAGGTGTACCTCAATGTCCATTGTTGCGATTTGCGTTGGTGATCTGAGTATCATGCTTATATCGCTTGGATTTGAGTTTTGATGACGAGTTTCCTGATATTGATTTCGTGCACCATGGCTGCACCTAATGGGTATTTATATTTTGTGCATAGTTATTGCACTTGAGATAGTTTTTATACACCATTGTGTTGGTTTTTGATTTATGCATATTTATTGCACTTGATATCAGTTTTGTGCTTTGGCTGCACATGTTTATGATTTCGTGGATTTCATATAGTTGATTCGATTTTTGTGTGTGTGGTACGCACTCGATTTGATTTTTGCACTCGGTATAACTTATATGTGCTTGTATTGCATTGATATGTGTTTTGTGCATGCAGTTGCACACGTTTATGATCTTATACACCTTGGTACCCTCGGTGTTGCTGTTCACGCGTTTGAGTTATTGATCGATATTTTGTGCACGGGATGCACTGTATTTAGTATTTCGTGCACGGGATGCACTGGATTTGTATTGCGTGCCCTGGATGCACCGGATTTGTATTTCGTGCATTTGTTACACTAGATTTTCATTTCGTGCAATTATTGCATAAGATTTATATTTTGTGCATTTGTTCTGCCAGATTCGTATTTCGCACATTAGTTGCACTAAATTTGCATTTCCTACATTTGTTGCACCAGACGGGTATTTATGCGTTTGTCGCACTGGATTTATACTCCGTACCTTGGTTGCACCCGAATTATGTCCTTGAGTATTCGTTTTACCATATTTGCATTTTCGTGCGCGTTGGCACTTGCCATTCGTTTTCGTGCATGCTACTGCACTATATACTTTTATAGATCCGACGCGCTTTGGTTGCATTTTTGCTCATATTAAGCACTTGATTTGGATTTTCGAGCATGTTGGGAGCATGATATGAGACATGATTTTTTGCACACCGTATGCACTCTAGATGCACTTGATATTATTGTCGTGCATACCCGTTGCAATGGACAGATGCTTTCGTGCACACCCGTTGCACTGAGTTTTGGCTTTTGTGCATATTATAGCACCTGTGCTTGGATTTGATTTCCGTGCGTACCAGACGCACGTGATTGTCAGATACGCCTTTTGAGGCTGATTTTGCTTTTTGAGCACTTTGTTTTCATGATAGGTACTATATATAGTATATAGTAGCCGAACAGGACAGTACCTGAGTACTTTGCATGCATTAAAAGCTTACCAAAGGGTTTTCAAAGGAGCTATATGTAAATCTACGGTAGCGCCCCGACCGTCTAACAGATGCCAAATGCGGAACAAAAACTTTTTAACTGGCGCTATCGTATACTATAACCCGGATCTGCCATTATTGCTAAACTAACAAATTGTAAAGAGGGTAGAAAGGTTATACCGAACAATCCGAGTCCTTTGTTTTTTAACCATCATCCCACGCTCCGTTGCGGCTGCTCCAATCTCGTCGATCTCCGATCTGCTCGTCCAGGTGGCACCACGTCAACAGTTCTTTAAACGGGCTCCCGCCTCTGACTCGAGGCAAATCGGTCATCAAGTTTGCTAAAAGAGATGACCAAGATTGATGTAGAGAATGAGTAGAATACTTTGTCTCACTTCGTCCAAAGTCGTGGACGATTGGTTAATGAAGTTGCCACTCGAAATGAAATGGAATGAGAAATGAACTATGAAATTTCCATACATCCAAAACCTTATTATTTTTCCAAATGAAATCAACCTTTTTTTTCTCACTCACAATGGGGGCCGGCCATAATATAGGAAGAGAGGGTGAGTGTAGGAGGAGGGAGGTGACCACAAAGGAAAGCTTATCACGAAGAAAATATCCTAAGGTTAACAAGAATCATTAATGTTAAAGCATGAGTCATTAAAACCTAGTCATCATATAATAAATGCATACAAAGGTTCATGAACCTAGTCACCATTCTAGAAGCTTCTAGAAGCACGACTCACCCTCACGACTCACCAGAGTGACGGAAAGATAAATCCGCATTTAACCGAATGTTAAAAGACGGGCGATAGAAAACTGGAAACTGGAAACTGGCAACTTCCAAAAGCCATCCTGAAACGAATTTCAGGATAACCCCGTAACTGTATAAATATACCCGCATTTGTATTACGACCGAATACAAATGCAACAGAGACAAAGATATTATATCTACTCAATATAATACTCGGATCCGGCTTAAACCAAAGTCCACCAGTATTATCTGCCCGAAAAATGACACGTGCGTAAACGCACGTGCATTTTCCGAACCCTGCCATAAAACCATACGGCCTCTACAACGTTTCGCCCGAACTTGGGAAACTGTCTGTGGGGGACTCTAATGACTCGTCAGTACCCTGGCAGTGGGTTTAACCACAAGCCGTCAGCGGCACTAGCTGTGCGTAACGGCTGCCCATGGACTGACCTCAAGGGAGGCCGATGAACGAACTCATCCGGAAACCCTACTGAGCCTAACAGTGACAATGTATATACAGTCCGGTCCGTTCGTCTATGAGTATCGCATATCTGCCTAGGGGGCTGGTAACGTCAGACCCCCAACAACAGTATAAGTCGTGTCGGAGTATAGCCTAAAAACACCCTGAGATACTACTGGAGTACCTACCAGTAAATCTTCTGCCACGGCCGTGGGCTTTGTGTAATGGCTCTCCTAGACACAGCGTGATCTCACCCCCAATACCGGGAGAGACGAATCCCCTGCCGATTCGCTCACGTGCCTCCATGTGGCTCGGGACTGTACCCAAAAACTACCTGTTTGCACGACTCCTTTGAGCCGTGGTAGGGTAGAAATCAAAGCACAGTGGGAACTCACACGAGACAAATGATGACCTCAGGTCAATGAACTAACCTGTACACATGTCACCAGGGAACTGCTATCTGACGATATGTATAATACCAACTAGCAGATTCCCGGCGAGTCCTGTCCGGTGTACTCATAACCCAATGAGCACCTGTATACATCTTAGGTGATCCAACTGACACCAGTGGCTTGTGAGACCGGCCACTGCCCCTCGTCGGGGTCTCGACTGTATACACTAGTCTACTCCGGAGTATCGATGCCCTATCTCGAAACTCCCACGACTAAGGACCACAATTAAGGATATGCTTATAAACCACCCAACTCTCACGTATATGATCGCCATCATACTGTTGGTAGTAAAGCAAGATCCTAAGGGCTCTATCAAAGTGTAACAGTGATCAGTCACCTGAACCTGTACACAACTGATAAAGGCAAACCAGATAGCATACTATCATCTCGAGTAAGACTGTCCTACCGGTATAGGTCCTCCGCAATCATAGCAATCACGTACCTGCGATCCAATAATTGACTCTGAGGGCACTATCCCCAACAATCTCCCACTTGCACTTAAGGCTAATTATTGCGATGTCGACTACTCACAGCCCGTGTGAAACCGAACATCCAACTCCTCTACTAATCAGTTTCACAAATCCCGTTTGTAAAACTATTGTGTTTGAGAAATAGCCTCAGTGAGTGGATCCGCCCTGATGTTTCTTTCTATATCTCTCTAAATCTCAAGTTCGGGGAGAAAGCCATCTCCCGAATTGAGTAATACCTGTCTTAGAATATGTCTGGATATCTGATGGGACCTAGTTCATAAATGAACTCCAAATCCAAACTTCCTAGACTGTATCGATCACTGAACCTAATCAGTATCCGGCACCATGCCTCCCACAGTATCCTCTTGGACCACCTGTCCATAATACTGCCCCCTTCGTCAGAGGGATAACTATAACTCTGACAATCTCTCTGTCATCCATGTCACCTTTGAAGCCTGGAATGATAACCATCTACCGAAGGAGGCTGCCGTCATCAAATCCGTAGAACATGCACTTATGTTCTAAAACTGCTTCCTTATGTTTCTCCAGGATTGGATTAATACAAACTTATCGCATCTCTTGCAAAAACAACATTTGGTGTTGTACTTGACATCTCATGATTGACTCAATTGCCTAAGCAAGTGATTTGCCAATCATGCACATCCCTCTCCCCTTTAGTCTGTAAGACACCTTTAGAGAGGGTGACTCCATCACCTGCAGGTACACCACCATGCCAGGAGTCATCTATTCCAAATACCATTAGAATACTGTCAAAGTACCCACATTGGGAAACTACCCAAATCTAGATCTAAAACCATAGATCTAGAAACCAGAATGTCTGATATTATATCCATATCCTGTCTGGAGAAACAACTGTGTGATGACCACAGTACAACCGATCGTAGTATAGGAATTTTACTTCCTACTTTGTGTATGTCATCCAGATACCATGACATCATACCCTACTACCTTCTTAACAGATCCATCCCCTATTCTGATGAAGTCAAACCTATGACTGTCACATCAAAATTAGATGATCTATCTCCGCTATAACTGCTCAAGTCTATAAATAGACATAAGCTTCTTGCCCACTATGCTTCCGCTGCTCCCACTGACCACAACAACCCTCTGGCAGAATAATATATATGCGTGCACTTCTAAAGGTAGTTTAGAACGACACTATACTTAACCTCCTGCCGGGTCTCACAGTCTGGAACAACAGTAGTGTCAAGTCCGGGTAAGCAAGAACCTCCCTGTCACCGTCCTTGAGGCTACCGGAATACCTCTCTGGTGTCTGAGGTTACCCATCATATCTGCGGAGTGGCTAATGGAATGTCAAACCTGATTGAATCTTTAGGTCCTATTAAATTTTCCGTAATCGTTTTCTGTTCTGGAATCACTTCCAGTTCTACCATACTCCCACTACTGTTTTCTGAAAAAATCCATTTTACTAAAACTGTGGCGAGTCAAGAACAATGCCACTATTGATCTTCCAGATGGTAGAATATCAACCCCTCGTCATAACCAGGGTCAACCCATAAACTGCCATTACAGAAACATGCCCTGAGTTATCCAGAGTCTGGTTTTAAGCATAAGCCGGACAACTCCCCGTACCTTAACATCGTTAAGATACGAACCATTCTATATCCAATATAGAAACTTTGACACTTATTTAATTGGAACCAGATTCATATTATGCAGCTGTCTCCAGTGCATATAAACTTAATGGAAAGAGGCTAATCAGCATTACTCAACTTAGGAATCCATCCAATTATGAGTAACCTGAAAGAGAAACAAGTTTCTCAAAACCATTACTATCATCTGAATACCAGTCACAAGAATCTACATCTTCGATCTCTTTGAAGAATCCCAATACTTGTGACACTTGGTTCTCTACTTTATTCTTATACCCACAACTTCTCAAAACTTAGACCTTGTATTTCTACGAAACACTTGTCTAAAAACTAGAGAAGTCATAAGTAAACAGAACATAGTACGAGGACCTACCCCTTTGTCCTGATGGACACTGGACAACATACAATACTCTGTATAAGTCCGCTGAGTTGAACAACTCAAAACCTGTGCGTCGTAAGTGGAAAACTGTACCCAGGCGATTACCTCAAATATCACCAATTACAATTTATTCCGATATAATGAGGATGATCACCTAATTCCCAATAACTTACTCCTACTCATCAACTGTAAAACCATACAGATATGAGAATGAAACCTGGTAAATACATACCCTTGGAGTAAGTATCTAATCCGGAAAACAGTTTTCTTTTAACAATGCACTGAAACATGAAAATGTTTCGTAGGGGTATCTTGGTATTCCTAGCAATGCCTCTTCCATAATCCAATTCATGACTATAACCGTATATTTCTTTGCCATCTCTCCAAATCCCTTTATTTGTCTTTAGTCATTACCTTCTGTACACCATCGTTAGGCTAAATGGTTTTCTTCCTTCCCTACCGTTCGGCACCAGCCTATAGTTTGGAAGAAGACTATCCAGTAAGCATAATAGGTGTACCCTCCTCAACCTAGGAGTACTCACATCTTGAGAGAAGGTGATGATAAAAGACAACTGAATAATACCTTATTCTTTTAAAAGTGAAATAGGAGTGACGATGAAGTACGCGGTTTGGTCGTGAATGATAACAGTCGCAATTTACCTTGCCCTCTTTTTAATCCATTTATTTTGTCTTTACACATTACCTTCTGTACACCCTACTTAGGTTAATTGGTTTTCTTTATTCCCTACCTTTCGGCACCTGCCTATGGTTTGGAAGAAGACTATCCAATAAACGTAATAGGTGTACTCTCCTAAACCAAGGAGCCCTCGCAACCTGAGAGAGGGTGATAATAAAAGACAACTGAATAAACCAATTCTATTTCTCCTGAACCTGGATCCATTCTCGAAGAAGTCTCTTCGAGTTCGTATATAACCATACGATGGATCTATCCAATGGAAATGAATGTCCATAGTAATACAGGGTGTTCTGAGAAATGCAAAGGGTAAAAGAAGGAGCGGCAATAACTTATGCAACTCGGACAATCCAAAAGCCAGTATTTTAAGAAGGTTTGGTCAACTTGGTCACTGAGTCATAGTCTAGGGTCGGTCAAAGGTCGCTGCAAAAGAGAGAGAGAAAAGAAACACTCTGCATGCACTCTAACCTAGATCAGAATGGTTATCACTTTATCTAATCAAGAAACCTCCCACTGTACTGTCAAATTCTCCTCCAAACCTGAAAGAAGAATCAATCGGGATCTCCTGAAGAGTAAACCAACTCATCAGTGGGAATCGGGATCCAAATCTCATCGCATGATAACGTGACGGAATCCACTCACGTTATCACACTCCAGAAGGTATGTGCATACTTGGCAAGTTTTAGTTTCTTTAGAAACTCCCGATATGATTTTTTCCCCATGCTCTTATGACCTTGGCTTTGGTCAAAATGTCATAAGTCACATGCCAAGTTCTACCCGTCACTATCTTGTCAATTTGAACCCACCCGCACATACCCCTGACTTTGGCCAATCGGCAGAACGACTGTCCCAAACCAACTCATCTATCTATGCAACAAATGAATACCCAGCAGCTACCAAACACTATGCCTTAACTTTGGCTAAAATGCATAGCTTGAATACTACTGAATACCCAAAAGAAATGACGGAGGGCTACGGCTGGTTTTTGGCGAAAAACCTTTAACGTAACGAACTTGATATCGCTGAAGGAACCTGATAGCTTTTTATAAAAATATAGTGGCGAAAACCTTTTGCTAAAGAGGTCACTCCCGGTGAAGGGATCTCGGCTCTTTCCTCGTGGAATGAGGTGCAGGATATTCCACAGAATACCGTGATGCAAAGCAACATGTAATCGACTATAGTGAAGTTATTACCCTGACGCAAACTTCTGCCTAAGGGGTTAGTCCCGGTGAAGGGATATCGGCCCTTACCCCGTCGAATGAGGTGCAGGATATTCCAACCGAATATCACTATGCAAAACAAAAGGAAACATCTTTATAATAACACTTTTTAAATTTGTTCCAACAACATCCAAACAGATTTGTTTTCCTTTGCATTGATCAGAATCAATGCAGTCCCATCAATCAATCACACCAGAAAAGAACAAAAATAAAATGTATGTATATGCCATCCGCATTCGTCACTGGGTCCCGTCATCACCCGTTAGGTTACTTAACTAACGACAGAGCGGGGACTGAACTAGCGCGGGTGCAAAACATATACAACATCTACTAGTATATATACCAATATACAATAATCGCTCCAGGCGTGATAATATGCAACATTACAGAAAAGTAATAAGCATCACAGAACAATACAGATAATCTGGGATCCCCGAGTTTCACAGAGCCGCTGCTGAAACCCGACGTTCCCCTGGTCGTGTGGCTATCCTGTGCAATGAAACCTAGACCCCTACGGGTGCGGCAAGTTACCCGCCAAAACCTGAAGCGAGGTAGCCCCCTACAGCAAAGTGAATGGACCACCATGCACTTCACGGAATCCGGTAGCTTGAGCACCCCTTCTTGGGTCAACCTGTACCCCCTACGAGTGCGGCGAATAGTCTGCCAATTCCAGAGTGAGGCCCCTCTGCCTCTCAAAGCCATGAGATGCGGACCCGTTGCCCTCCAGAACCCGGCTATCCATGCACTCCGTCGCGGGGTAAAACCTAGTACAGAAATGAAAAATATGTACAACGGGTACAACGACCTCAACCCGGTCATGCCCCAAAAGAATATTATACAACAGGCAGTGACGGAAGTCCACATGTTGGACGATCGCCCCGCAATATCAAATGTACAAATAAATCCAAACTGCACTACCATTGCACACTGCTATCCACCACGACAAATCCTCAACATCACAGCACAACACAGAGTATCAACGCGAATGTCATGTTCACAAACCCGTCTAAAAGAACTATAGCAATCAGACGCGGTTTACCGATCAAATGACATTCACGGTCGGAGATATAATGTAAGCACTGTAAACTAGCATGTTTAAATTTCTATCGACTAAATATCACGAAGTGGGCCCCACGTACATCTGTTGTACAGTAACAAAATCTGGGCCCAAAAGATACATACCAAAAACCACAATTTCCAGAGAAAAAGCTACTGTGTAAATTTGGAGCAATGATCAAACAGAATGGCCGTGGATGCGCGGTCAAACCCAAGGTTTGACCGCGATTCCGCGGCGATCTTATAGGGTCACGTGCCCAAATTTGTACCACGTGCTTAAAAAAGCCTTCTGAATTTTCTCTGATGTGTAAAACTATTTTTAGAACCATTTTAAAATCGACAGAAACTCAGAATTGAAAATTTATAGTTTTTGATATTCGGTCCGATCAATATTTTAAACGTGTTAGCACAAGTTAGTAAAGCAAAATGGTGAGGCTCTGATACCACTGTAAGTCTACGGTAGCGCCCCGGCCGTCTAACAGACGCCAAATGCGGAACAAAATGTAACGTTTTGAAAATCGTTTCGGTGAAATTTCGAAAAAACGGTAAAATAAGGGGGTTTTCTGTAAAAAGTCAAAATGCAAATATCTTTATTATAAAATTAAATATACATATTCTAGCTATGTAATTGCTAGTATTTGGTGTTTATTGAGCCACTGCTGAAATTTCAAATTTTCTGAAAAATTTTCCGAAATTAATTATTTTAATATTATTTTAAGCCGGTAAGAAAATACATTAAATTAGCGATAAATACAAATTTAAATGGGCTAATTTTAATCTTTAAAATCATGTTAATTAAAATCTAGTTGTAATATAATTTTTTAGTATTTTGTTTCAAGTTTTAATTGATTTATTATATGGAAAACAAAAATATAGTTATTTTGAACTCAAACTTGCAAATATGGTATTGTGGGGGGTCTTTTTGCATAGAATTTTTTTGTAAAGTCTCTCACACTCACCCTCACTGCCCTTGGCCGGCCCCACACTATTGTAGCAGCCCAAGAATTTTATTTCCCTCTTTTTGACCTTAAATCATGTGAGAAATGGGTTAAAATAAGGTTTTTATATATAGTAAAGTAGGTGGGGGTATTATGGTAATTTGGGAGGGGCTTTGACTTGGATTCTTTTCCACAACACCCCCACACCTCTCCCCACTCCCTCCACAGCCGAAATTCTGCTACAACAGCCCCAAAATTTTCCCCCATTTTCCATCTCTTTTGCTTCAAAAATTGCCTCAAAATCCATCAAATAAATCCCAAAATCCAAATCCAACTCCTACCCATTTCTCATTAGCCAAACTTACATGGATATAGGAGCATGGAAGCTACTTTTGGAGTCTAGAATTTGCATGCTAGATCCTTGATCTTGTGAGGTATAAATCAAGACCTTTTGTTAAATTGTTGTTTGAATATCTTAAATCAAGCATTATTACTTATTAATTTGGGTTTAATTGTATGTTTGGAAAAACTTAGTAAGGGTTTATGAAATTCAAGTTAGGTTTTTGTGTATGTAATTGTGGTTGCAATTGTAGTTCTTCATATTGTGAAATGAAAACCTAATCAAATTTCTAGTTGCAAATTGTTAGTTTGGAATTGTAATATTTAAGCTATATTGCTAACTAGGTTTTTGTAAACCATGAATTTGATTATGAGAAAAATATAATTAGGTTTTTTCATGACTTCATTAACATTATTAAGTGTATTTTAATACTTTAGTTCATGAAAATCCAAGCTAGATTGTAGTTTGTGTATTTTGCTATAAAATTGTTAAAATTGGTTAATATTGCAAACTAGGTTTTTGAAATCGAATTAAATTGTGGGTTTAAAATTTGCGTAATGGTTTCTATGGCATAATTAGGATATTAAGTTATCATCTTGGTCACTAGAATTGTTAAAACATCATGTTTTGTACAAAAACGGCGAATTGTGCTTGCTAGATTTTCGGAAAAATGACTTTTTAAGTGAAATTGGGGTTTTTGTGAATTTTAACCTATTTTATATTAAAATTAGTGTTCGTGAATGTTCAAATGAGTGTGTTGGGAGTTTTCTCGATGGTTTGGCGTTTGTACGCCGACGTCGAGGGTTTTTGGGTCGATTTGCGAAAGCAACCATAGGTTTTGACCTATGTGGGATTCGTGCGTCGTTTTGGTCATGAGTCGGATTTTAATGCGGTATGGTGCGTTATGATATGTAGGTACCCCATGTGGACTTCGAGACGACAAGCAAGCGCATGGCGACGTCGGCACCGGCGAGCGAGGACCAGGTGAGTAGATTATATCTACAGGGGGAAGTCGGGTGGATGGCGTATAGCACCCCCGCAGTCCGTAATTAGTACTATGTGGTATATTTATTTGTGTGATAGCTATAGTGTGTTATGGTTAGTTAGGGGTAGAAATAACTAGCGTAGTTCCTAGTTGCGAACCATAGGATAGATTTGCACCCACACGCATACACTTGTGTGTTTCTTATACTTGCACTGTACTTGATGATATGGGATGACTTTGGAGATGAGTCGATGATGTGGGCTTTATGCCGCGAGATCTGTGATTTGATATGATTCGTATTTGAGATACGAAATGTGATTCTTACGGGCTTGGGATATGTGTTTACCCCCGCATGCATACTTCATTGGTGGTATCGTTTTGTGCTAGACATAGAGTAGTACCCCAGATTATATGATCTGATGATAGTGATACCTGTTATGTGACGAGATAATGAGATGTTGACCCGTACCCAGCTATTGGGATGCCGTATGACGATTTACCGTACGAGCCTATATTGATGATAGATCCGCGCTCATGACTCGAGGATGTCAGATGATATACTGTATCGTATGCGATGCTATTGAGGCGGGATCACCGACTTATATATATTTATATATATCGACTCAGGTGTTAGGCGGTTTCCTTACCTGTAGTTCAGCCGTATAGTTAGTGTAGTTGTTAGAGTAGATTAGACTTCTTACCTATTTCAAAAAAACTAACGAATCGTGGGCATTTTTAAAGACAGCTCAAGGGAATCTACGGATATTTCAAAAACGACGTACCCTTTCATAAAAACACCGTAGCCCCTATTCTCAAAACCCCATGATTCGTGTTATTTCAAAAGGCACCAATTGTAGGACTTATGCTAGATTAATGCAGATTAGTTTTAGTTACGTCTAGTTTCAGCTCCCACTCCCTTTTTGTGGTTTTCTTTGCATCGCATTCCTATATTATGCTTCATACTCCATTATTAATATCATGCTGATAGGACACCAGCACCATTACCGATGATGCGTATGTACCACGTACACTTACTTGCCGGCTCACACACATCTTCATCGGTAATTGCCATGTCACGTACACCTTAGAAAATATATTATTGCTCGACATAGCCTATTAGCTAATAGTTTAGACATTGTAGTTGTTACCTGCTACTTCATGCATACTATTATTCATGGTTATGCCGCATTCATGGATTCTCATGCATATATTCACTATTTTGCATGTTATTGAAGTTTGGATTTGGATTTCTATGAGATTTTCTGGATTTAGAGGAAAACCGCAAAAACACAAATAAACATATTCTCTCTTTTAAAAATAAAAAGTGCGGTTTTCCATGATGTATGAGTCGTCCACCATGAGTTTGCTGATGGATTTGGAAACCCGATTCGAGGAGACGGATGAACCGTTTCGGGTACATGGTGGACCCGGTACGGTACCCCGGGGCAAGAGGAATGTGGTGATGACGTTGAGCCTGGCAGGGGAGTACTACCTACCGGTGATTTTACCCGACGCGTCGGATATCCGGAGGATACCGTCGTAGTCTGAGATTTATGGTAGGGGCCGGTCTGGACTGACGGCGCCCTAGATATTGTGGTTGAGACTTGAGATATCGAGATATTGGGATTTCGTTTGTGCCGATGCTAGGCACAGTTTTATGCTGATTTCATTATGGTACCTCATCTTTTAAATTACAAGGGACATCTCACTAAAGTTTGAAAACAGTTGCTTCATTTAAATGTATTCTGTTTTCACGCATTCATATCTCATTCATTTGCTATATTTTTATCTGAGGCACTGACACAGACACATGAGATTGCACTCGGGTTAGATATTTACCCTAGCCTTGTTATAGGCTGCATGTTATATATTGAGGATTTTATATACTGATCGTATTGACCTAGGTTGATGTCTTGCATTCGGTTTCTGCTTGTAGATGTTTCTATTCACGAGTTGGCAACTCACCCCCGTTGTGCCACAGTTCTTGCAGGTCCTGCCGTACAGGTTTCTTTGCGGCATTTCTGCCACACTACCTTCTTGCAGGTGATTTGCTTTGGTAGGTGGATTCTTTCGCATCAAGAACCACCATTGTATTTATTTTATTCATTGTATCTAGTATTTCCATCAACCAAAACTTGTATATTGTTTCAGACCTAGACCTTAGTGATGTATTATTCGACCTTAGAGTCGCGCTTAGTAGTATTGCGGTTTTCTTGTTGTTTTTGAGCTTTCTTTTGGATTTGATCCTCGCCACTTGGCGTTGTATATTATTGTTGCATGTGTGGTGGTGGCCGTCGATTGACGAAGAGCTAGCTCCCGCTTGGGGATGCCTTTATCATTGCATATGTTGATATCCTTGTTGTACCCCATTCGGGGCCAGTTTTACAGAAGAAACTCTGCCGAAATTTTTAGAAAAGACGGTACTGTTTCAAAATGTATATTCGGCTTAGTTATTTAAAAACCTTGATTTCAAACATGTATTTCTTCACTTCTTTAAACCAGTTTCTTTACTTATTCCTAAAAATGGTTTTAGATTTCTGGGCTTTTGGCTTACTTGGATCAGATGGAGTCCTATAGACTTCATATAGTTCAAGGGCCAGTCACGTGCTTTTTTTTTCGGGTCGTGACAAAGTTGGTATCAAAGCGCTAGGTTGACCTTGGTTCGAGTCTAAGTTTGACTATGTGGAGCCTAGGGAGTTATTTATATACGGAACTTAGGCTTGACCTTACGGAACTTAGACTTGGTCGAGGGGTTATTAGACCCGAACTTTCGTCGTATTAGGATGAACCTTGGTTGATGGAATAGGTGACTAAAGTAGAGTGACGTACCGTGGGTATGTTCCGCGGCATACTTACGACGCGCCACTCCGCTTAAGGAACCTTAGGATGTACATTTTTCGAGATCAGCGATTCTCTTTTTATCCTGGATCATACATCCATTTGAGATTCCCGATTCTATTAGTTTCATGATCATACCCTTATTGATGCTGTTCCTTCCTATGATCATGTATCCACTCTGGATCGGTCGTTTCCCTTTTTGCCATTGATGTGCTCTTTTTGATACTCGATTGAGGTTCCTGTCACCATGTTTGAGCGCAGTTTGGGATGCTGCTAGGGTTACGGTCAGTGCGAGCTCGTCTGGTACGAGGGCTGACCATTGTGTTTTCTGGTGACATGTGAACGTCTCGAGTTAGTATTGGTGATTGTGACCTCTAGTGGAGGTGAGTGCTTAGTCTTGCACCGGATGATCAGGCCATTGTTAGAGCCGCCAGTTGAGAGAGAACTGTTGATGTACAGCATACCTCAGAGATTGTGATGTCGCCTACCGTGCAGATAGATGGACCAGCTGTTGCTGAGATTGACAGGATGTCGCTTCCGAAGCTTACGAGCTGAGATTGCCGGAGCTTTTAGGCAGATATGAGACAGGTGATAGCTAGTCTACCCGATTTGAGAGACGAAGGTGATTCGTCCGATTTATGCGCCGGAGCGGGCCCAGTTGAGTTGGAGATTTCCAGTGTGGAGAGTCTTACTCAGATCTAGAGCAGACCGATTCAGAGATGACCGCCAATGCGTTGCCTTTCCTGGAGGATTGAGGCGTTGTTCGGCGTACAGGCGTATGAGCCAGTTGCTGCTGCAAATGACGAGATATCGCCCAGATGATTGGAGCTACTGCAGCATGAGCATGTTCTTGGAGATATGATAGCGAGTCGCTAGTCACCTGAGGATAAATGACTAAGACATGTGGTTCATTCGTTTACCGATGCGAGGTCAGCAGATAGATTGTTTCCAGCCAGAGACGACTTCACGCAGGTTCGTTGAGAGTCGATAGAGACGATCGAATGTCAGGAGCCCATTTTCCAAGTTTAAAGTATACGGAAGGACATGCAGGTGATTCTATGGACCCTCTAGAAGAATGAAACCCTAACTCGACTTAATGACCGTGTGAAAGCCTTTGAACCTTCGGGTTTGCGGCGGTTCCTCGGCGCCATTAGTGAGGCTTGGGTTTGCCCTTCTATGGCTGGACCACCGACGCTGTGGCATGTACTCGATACTATTAAACTGTACCCGAGATGTGAGCTCTTGGGGATCATGAGGATCTGACGAGTCGATCGGATGGTTCGACATCTTTCGGATATCGTGATGGGACATTGCTTGGGAGACTCCAGATGCGAGCATAGCCGTCGCAGCGCAGTTCGTGCAGCCATGATGAGACGAGTCCGAATCAGTCGACATTGGCGCAGAGTGAAGAAAAGAGTTCGCAAGATATTTCGACGAGATGACGTCCCCCCTCCGCTAACATTAGAGATGTGATATGCACCCCGAGGCGTGGTATATGGATATATCTTCCAAAAAGAAGCGCGATAAGTATGCAGCCGTTCCGGAACAAGCTTTAGCTTCAGCATTGGATGACGACTTCCGGGCATTTCGGCAGGATGAGATTTGAGAAGGAGACCTCGATAGGACCCTTCGGGAAGACGATACGAGAAGACCTAGACCAGGAGTGGTCGTATTGCGCGCACCCAGCAAGACAGAGTTCAGCATTGTCGACGAGGTAGTTGACCAGGTTCGGATAAAGGAACTTACCCAGATGCGTTGCAAATTGATCAAAGACGGACGAGTGATGAGTATTCCTTCGATGGTTGGGACGTGTTCCCGAGGACCAGTTCGGCCTGACATCTGCTACAGAATGATGAAGCTACAGTATACGCGATTTCGAGTCCGTGCGAGAGACTTCAGATTGACCGTGGCCGAGGACAGTGCAGTGCGTAGTAGCTTGGCGTGACATCATAGTGGACGACGATAGAGACTGGTGGAACAAGAGGTTTGTGCGAGACACTGGCGAGCTGTCATTACCTTCCGTCGAGACTAGAGACCTGATATGCTTACAGAGGCGTTGGGATGCGACCAATTTCCGAGAAATATTGTGCTGAGGACACAGGTGTCTATTGAGCGAAAGGAGATTATGTAAGAGTACCAGCCTTCGTACAGTTCGGCTTAGGCATGATTGGAAGAGACCTTGAGCAGGATTCTTTCAGGACATTGCTGCAATGATGTTGCACCCAGGATCAGATGTGTGACGTGCATTCAGAGAGCCAGAGGCCGACGCCAGTGATATGCTGCCTTACGAGTGGTCGTGAGGTTTGACCGAGAGGTGACCAGAGAAGTGCCAGAACGGAATCGTCCCCGTTAGCACATCTGACAGGGCCGATGAGCCGATTGACTGTGAGATAGGAAATCCGCAAGGAAGATAAGGACCTAGAGTCAGAGGACGCCAGACCGTGAGCATGGGGCAAGTAGATATCCTGCGCTGCTAGCAGTGGTATGCACCGACTCCTTCTCGACCTCGAAGGAGGAACTACCGACGACGGTATTTATGATTTGTGATTTTGTGATTCGATTATCACGTATCCGTCATTATGGATTTCGGTATTTTGGGCGTTCTGTTTGCATGATTTAGTTTTGATGATTGAGTTTCATGATATTCGTTTCATGCACCCACTGGATATTTATATATTTTGCGCCTAGTTATTACATTTGAGATATTGATGGAGATTTCATGCCTACCGTATGCAATGATTTGATTTGCACTTCCAGCATGGTTTTCATGCACCTTTAGTGTTTTGTTATACGATTTTGGTGCACGCCAGATGCACTAAATCGGGATTCTTTGTGCATGTCACATGCACCTGATTTTTTTTTTCTGTCAGGCACACACGTTGCCTACGACAGGTGTTTTGTGCATACCAGTTGCACCTAGATATTGTTTGTACATCTGTTTGACACATATATGGATTTTGATTCCTTGCGCACCAGACACATAGGATATTCTTATATATGTATTTTGGGATTGATTGTTCTTATAGAGCAGTACGTTTTTATGATATTGCTATGTGTTTTCGTACTAAGCAGGACTAGTCAGAGGACAGTACCTGAATATATTTTACATGTATAGTTTCGAGTTATATCATATTGGTTTTGCTTTGGATTTGGTATTGATGTCTTCCCCATGACTCCGATGATTGCGGGATGCTTGACGGAGTTCTGGTTTGAGTTATATGCTCATTTTTCATGCGCATGCGTTGCGCTACGATTTGTTTTATGTATTTATGATTTCGGAGCCCCGGCGATTTGATGGTTTGGGCTGAAATATTTTAGTATTTGGGGGAAGTTTTAATTTAAATTCGGGGACCGAATTTCTTTAAGGGGGGAAGATTGTAACGTTTTGAAAATCGTTTCGGTGAAATTTCGAAAAAACGGTAAAATAAGGGGGTTTTCTGTAAAAAGTCAAAATGCAAATATCTTTATTATAAAATTAAATATACATATTCTAGCTATGTAATTGCTAGTATTTGGTGTTTATTGAGCCACTGCTGAAATTTCAAATTTTCTGAAAAATTTTCCGAAATTAATTATTTTAATATTATTTTAAGCCGGTAAGAAAATACATTAAATTAGCGATAAATACAAATTTAAATGGGCTAATTTTAATCTTTAAAATCATGTTAATTAAAATCTAGTTGTAATATAATTTTTTAGTATTTTGTTTCAAGTTTTAATTGATTTATTATATGGAAAACAAAAATATAGTTATTTTGAACTCAAACTTGCAAATATGGTATTGTGGGGGGTCTTTTTGCATAGAATTTTTTTGTAAAGTCTCTCACACTCACCCTCACTGCCCTTGGCCGGCCCCACACTATTGTAGCAGCCCAAGAATTTTATTTCCCTCTTTTTGACCTTAAATCATGTGAGAAATGGGTTAAAATAAGGTTTTTATATATAGTAAAGTAGGTGGGGGTATTATGGTAATTTGGGAGGGGCTTTGACTTGGATTCTTTTCCACAACACCCCCACACCTCTCCCCACTCCCTCCACAGCCGAAATTCTGCTACAACAGCCCCAAAATTTTCCCCCATTTTCCATCTCTTTTGCTTCAAAAATTGCCTCAAAATCCATCAAATAAATCCCAAAATCCAAATCCAACTCCTACCCATTTCTCATTAGCCAAACTTACATGGATATAGGAGCATGGAAGCTACTTTTGGAGTCTAGAATTTGCATGCTAGATCCTTGATCTTGTGAGGTATAAATCAAGACCTTTTGTTAAATTGTTGTTTGAATATCTTAAATCAAGCATTATTACTTATTAATTTGGGTTTAATTGTATGTTTGGAAAAACTTAGTAAGGGTTTATGAAATTCAAGTTAGGTTTTTGTGTATGTAATTGTGGTTGCAATTGTAGTTCTTCATATTGTGAAATGAAAACCTAATCAAATTTCTAGTTGCAAATTGTTAGTTTGGAATTGTAATATTTAAGCTATATTGCTAACTAGGTTTTTGTAAACCATGAATTTGATTATGAGAAAAATATAATTAGGTTTTTTCATGACTTCATTAACATTATTAAGTGTATTTTAATACTTTAGTTCATGAAAATCCAAGCTAGATTGTAGTTTGTGTATTTTGCTATAAAATTGTTAAAATTGGTTAATATTGCAAACTAGGTTTTTGAAATCGAATTAAATTGTGGGTTTAAAATTTGCGTAATGGTTTCTATGGCATAATTAGGATATTAAGTTATCATCTTGGTCACTAGAATTGTTAAAACATCATGTTTTGTACAAAAACGGCGAATTGTGCTTGCTAGATTTTCGGAAAAATGACTTTTTAAGTGAAATTGGGGTTTTTGTGAATTTTAACCTATTTTATATTAAAATTAGTGTTCGTGAATGTTCAAATGAGTGTGTTGGGAGTTTTCTCGATGGTTTGGCGTTTGTACGCCGACGTCGAGGGTTTTTGGGTCGATTTGCGAAAGCAACCATAGGTTTTGACCTATGTGGGATTCGTGCGTCGTTTTGGTCATGAGTCGGATTTTAATGCGGTATGGTGCGTTATGATATGTAGGTACCCCATGTGGACTTCGAGACGACAAGCAAGCGCATGGCGACGTCGGCACCGGCGAGCGAGGACCAGGTGAGTAGATTATATCTACAGGGGGAAGTCGGGTGGATGGCGTATAGCACCCCCGCAGTCCGTAATTAGTACTATGTGGTATATTTATTTGTGTGATAGCTATAGTGTGTTATGGTTAGTTAGGGGTAGAAATAACTAGCGTAGTTCCTAGTTGCGAACCATAGGATAGATTTGCACCCACACGCATACACTTGTGTGTTTCTTATACTTGCACTGTACTTGATGATATGGGATGACTTTGGAGATGAGTCGATGATGTGGGCTTTATGCCGCGAGATCTGTGATTTGATATGATTCGTATTTGAGATACGAAATGTGATTCTTACGGGCTTGGGATATGTGTTTACCCCCGCATGCATACTTCATTGGTGGTATCGTTTTGTGCTAGACATAGAGTAGTACCCCAGATTATATGATCTGATGATAGTGATACCTGTTATGTGACGAGATAATGAGATGTTGACCCGTACCCAGCTATTGGGATGCCGTATGACGATTTACCGTACGAGCCTATATTGATGATAGATCCGCGCTCATGACTCGAGGATGTCAGATGATATACTGTATCGTATGCGATGCTATTGAGGCGGGATCACCGACTTATATATATTTATATATATCGACTCAGGTGTTAGGCGGTTTCCTTACCTGTAGTTCAGCCGTATAGTTAGTGTAGTTGTTAGAGTAGATTAGACTTCTTACCTATTTCAAAAAAACTAACGAATCGTGGGCATTTTTAAAGACAGCTCAAGGGAATCTACGGATATTTCAAAAACGACGTACCCTTTCATAAAAACACCGTAGCCCCTATTCTCAAAACCCCATGATTCGTGTTATTTCAAAAGGCACCAATTGTAGGACTTATGCTAGATTAATGCAGATTAGTTTTAGTTACGTCTAGTTTCAGCTCCCACTCCCTTTTTGTGGTTTTCTTTGCATCGCATTCCTATATTATGCTTCATACTCCATTATTAATATCATGCTGATAGGACACCAGCACCATTACCGATGATGCGTATGTACCACGTACACTTACTTGCCGGCTCACACACATCTTCATCGGTAATTGCCATGTCACGTACACCTTAGAAAATATATTATTGCTCGACATAGCCTATTAGCTAATAGTTTAGACATTGTAGTTGTTACCTGCTACTTCATGCATACTATTATTCATGGTTATGCCGCATTCATGGATTCTCATGCATATATTCACTATTTTGCATGTTATTGAAGTTTGGATTTGGATTTCTATGAGATTTTCTGGATTTAGAGGAAAACCGCAAAAACACAAATAAACATATTCTCTCTTTTAAAAATAAAAAGTGCGGTTTTCCATGATGTATGAGTCGTCCACCATGAGTTTGCTGATGGATTTGGAAACCCGATTCGAGGAGACGGATGAACCGTTTCGGGTACATGGTGGACCCGGTACGGTACCCCGGGGCAAGAGGAATGTGGTGATGACGTTGAGCCTGGCAGGGGAGTACTACCTACCGGTGATTTTACCCGACGCGTCGGATATCCGGAGGATACCGTCGTAGTCTGAGATTTATGGTAGGGGCCGGTCTGGACTGACGGCGCCCTAGATATTGTGGTTGAGACTTGAGATATCGAGATATTGGGATTTCGTTTGTGCCGATGCTAGGCACAGTTTTATGCTGATTTCATTATGGTACCTCATCTTTTAAATTACAAGGGACATCTCACTAAAGTTTGAAAACAGTTGCTTCATTTAAATGTATTCTGTTTTCACGCATTCATATCTCATTCATTTGCTATATTTTTATCTGAGGCACTGACACAGACACATGAGATTGCACTCGGGTTAGATATTTACCCTAGCCTTGTTATAGGCTGCATGTTATATATTGAGGATTTTATATACTGATCGTATTGACCTAGGTTGATGTCTTGCATTCGGTTTCTGCTTGTAGATGTTTCTATTCACGAGTTGGCAACTCACCCCCGTTGTGCCACAGTTCTTGCAGGTCCTGCCGTACAGGTTTCTTTGCGGCATTTCTGCCACACTACCTTCTTGCAGGTGATTTGCTTTGGTAGGTGGATTCTTTCGCATCAAGAACCACCATTGTATTTATTTTATTCATTGTATCTAGTATTTCCATCAACCAAAACTTGTATATTGTTTCAGACCTAGACCTTAGTGATGTATTATTCGACCTTAGAGTCGCGCTTAGTAGTATTGCGGTTTTCTTGTTGTTTTTGAGCTTTCTTTTGGATTTGATCCTCGCCACTTGGCGTTGTATATTATTGTTGCATGTGTGGTGGTGGCCGTCGATTGACGAAGAGCTAGCTCCCGCTTGGGGATGCCTTTATCATTGCATATGTTGATATCCTTGTTGTACCCCATTCGGGGCCAGTTTTACAGAAGAAACTCTGCCGAAATTTTTAGAAAAGACGGTACTGTTTCAAAATGTATATTCGGCTTAGTTATTTAAAAACCTTGATTTCAAACATGTATTTCTTCACTTCTTTAAACCAGTTTCTTTACTTATTCCTAAAAATGGTTTTAGATTTCTGGGCTTTTGGCTTACTTGGATCAGATGGAGTCCTATAGACTTCATATAGTTCAAGGGCCAGTCACGTGCTTTTTTTTTCGGGTCGTGACACAAAAACTTTTTAACTGGCGCTATCGTATAATATAACCCGGATCTGCCGTTATTGCTAAACTAACAAACTGTAAAGAGGGTAGAAAGGTTATACCGAACGATTCGAGTCCTTCATTCTTTAACCATCATCCCACGCTCCATTGCGGCTGCTCCGATCTCGTCGATCTCCGATCTGCTCGTCCAGGTGGCACCACATCAACGGTTCTTTAAACGGGCTCCCACCTCTGACTCGAGGCAACTCGGTCATCAAGTTTGCTAAAAGAGATGACCAAGATTGATGTAAAGAATGAGTAGAATATTTTGTCTCACTTCGTCCAAAGTCGTGGACGATCGGTTAATGAAGTTGCCACTCGAAATGAAATGGAATGAGAAATGAACTATGAAATTTCCATACATCCAAAACCTTATTCTTTTTCCAAATGAAATCAACCTTTTTTTTCTCACTCACAATGGGGGCCGGCCATAATATAGAAAGAGAGGGTGAGTGTAGGAGGAGGGAGGTGACCACAAAGGAAAGCTTATCACGAAGAAAATATCCTAAGGTTAACAAGAATCATTAATGTTAAAGCATGAGTCATTAAAACCTAGTCATCATATAATAAATGCATACAAATGTTCATGAACCTAGTCACCATTCTATAAGCTTTTAGAAGCACGACACACCCTCACGACTTACCAGAGTGACGGAAAGATAAATCCGCATTTAACCGAATGTTAAAAGACGGGCGATAAAAAACTGGAAACTGGAAACTGGCAACTTCCAAAAGCGATCCTGAAACGAATTTCAGGATAACCCCGTAACTGTATAAATATACCCGCATTTGTATTACGACCGAATACAAATGCAACAGAGACAAAGATATTATATCTACGCAATATAATACTCGGATCCGGCTTAAACCAAAACCCACCAGTAT
The DNA here is from genome assembly GCA_030015575.1 of Agapanthus africanus. NCBI lineage: Eukaryota > Viridiplantae > Streptophyta > Magnoliopsida > Asparagales > Amaryllidaceae > Agapanthus > Agapanthus africanus. Next base: position 269,215,650 of record CM057339.1, read on the forward strand.
TATCTGCCCGAAAAATGACACGTGCGTAAACGCACGTGCATTTTCCGAACCTTGCCATAAAACCATACGGCCTCTACAATGTTTCGTCCGAACTTGGGAAACTTTCTGTGGGGGACTCTAATGACTCGTCAGTACCCTGGCAGTGGGTTTAACCACAAGCCGTCAGCGGCACTAGGTGTGCGTAACGGCTGCCCATGGACTGACCTCAAGGGAGGCCGATGAGCGAACTCATCCGGAAATCCTACTGAGCCTAACAGTGACAATGTATATACAGTCCGGTCCGTTCGTCTATGAGTATCGCATATCTGCCTAGGGGGAAGGTAACGTCAGACCCCCAACAGCAGTATAAGTCGTGTCGGAGTATAGCCTAAAAACACCTTGAGATACTACTGGAGCACCTACCAGTAAATCTCCTGCCATGGCCGTGGGCTTTGTGTAATGGCTCTCCTAGACACAATGCGATCTCACCCCCAATACCGGGAGAGACGAATCCCCTGCCGATCCGCTCACGTGCCTCCATGTGGCTCGGGACTGTACCCAAAAACTACCTGTTTGCATGACTCCTTTGAGCCGTGGTAGGGTAGAAATCAAAGCACAGGGGGAACTCACACGAGACAAATGATGATCTCAGGTCGATGAACTAACCTGTACACATGTCACCAGGGAACTGCTATCTGACGATATGTATAATACCAACTAGCAGGTTCCCGGCAAGTCCTGTCCGGTGAACTCATAACCCAATGAGCACCTGTATACATCTTAGGTGATCCAACTGACACCAGTGGCTTGTGAGACCGGCCACTGCCCCTCGTCGGGGTCTCGACTGTATACACTAGTCTACTCCGGAGTATCGATGCCCTGTCTCGAAACTCTCACGACTAGGGACCACAATTAAGGATATGCTTATAAACCGCCCAACTCTCACGTATATGATCGCCATCATACTGTTGGTAGTTAAGAAAGATCCTAAGGGCTCTATCAAAGTGTAACAGTGATCAGTCACCTGAACCTGTACACGACTGATAAAGGCAAACCAGATAGCATACTATCATCTCGAGTAAGACTGTCCTACCGGTATAGGTCCTCCGCAATCATTGCAATCACGTACCTGCGATCCAATAATTGACTCTGAGGACACTATCCCCAACACTATAGTTTCGCTATTTCCTACGTGTCCGTGAGCGACGCGAACAATTTATAAAGGAAAAGCTTTTGGGGTATTTTGAAAACGACGGAACGTATATTTAGCAAAATATATACAGACATATAGTATTTCCTTACAAATGGACGTCCGTCACTTAGGCCGTAAGTTACGCATCACACGGCGATTTAGAAAGGATTTTTTCATGAGTTTTATTTAGTTCTTGAAAGTTTTCCAAAGATGCGTACTATACCCGTTTTATAGCATTGGACTAGTGTATATTGGATTTCAGTAGTAGATTTTGAGACTTGTATCTCTATTGTAACTTCGAGGATATGCGTGCAAATCCGATGATTTGCTTGACGCTTGACGGAGTTCGATTTGAGTTTTGTACTCGTTTTCATGCGCACTTGACGCGCTGAGTTATTTCTGCGTTTTCCATGATTTCGGAGCCCTGTTGATTTGAGCTGATTATTGAAATGTTTTAGATTTTGGGGGTTTAAATTTAAATTCGGGGACCGAATTTATTTAAAGGGGGAAGATTGTAAAATTTCAGAAAATATAAAATATTATTTTTGGAATTTAATATTAAAATAATATATTTCCCGAAAACTGCCCGATTTGCGAAATTGGGGTTTTCGAAAAAGGGTATAAATATATACCAATAATTGTGAAATAAAAGGAAATTAAAATGATTTATTCATTTAAAAATATATTTAAAGGATTTGGCCATTTTAAAATTTATTATATGCAGTTTTGATAAAAATCCGATTAGTGCACTGCTAATCGCGATTAAGCCAAATCCGTGTTTCTACAGTTTTCATGTTTAGTGCACCATGACATGTTTCATTTGGTTACATGTTGTTTCATTTCATTTGAGTTATGTGTGATGGTTTATTGGTGGTGAGAAAAGAAAAAGAAAAGTCAAAAGGGGACATAATGATTAGGGCAGGTATACTTTTGGAGAGAGAGAGAGTGTGTGAATAATAGTGAGAGAGGGGGGGCTGCTGCCATACCCCTTGGCCCATCATTTCTCCTCCTTCTTCTTCATTCTCCAACCTCACTTCCCTCCTCAAATAACCCTAGATCCATCTCCAAACAATCCCCAAGACCCTACACTCCCTTCACAAAAATTAATCCCCATCTCTTCCTCTACACTTTGAACCGAGCAAAGTGGGATTTTGACGACTTTGGGAAGTTAGTGCTGCCTATAGGAGACCAAATGAGGTATAACTTCTTCCTTTTAGTTTAGTTTTGTACGATGTCATATTTTTGTCTCGTTTTGTGACGTCTCTGACCTGCTGTGACCCCGAGCATTCACTGGGGAAAAAAACAGTGTGGTAGTATTGTACTCGAGACCCTGAGTGTTCACCTAGGACCCTAACCTTTTCCCATCAGTTATGGACAGCGACCATTGGGCCAAATCCGGCGACCTCGGGTGGGTAGGTGAGCTAGGGTTTGGGTTTTGTAGGGTAGTTACCTGAAGGTGTTTAAGGGTGTTTGGTCCTACTAGATTTTTCTGTTGTGAAGACAGGTGAAATCTAGGAACAGTTAGGAGTATTTACATGACCATGGTGACACGATTCATGACCTGAGCCATAGAATTGAACCTGATGCATAAACTTTAGAATTGATCCATGTCGGTATAGTGAGTATTTTGGGTGTGCAGGGAGATCTGGAGCAACCCAGGGAATTTCTGAGAGTAGCAAACAATACCAGAGACCAATTTTAGACCAGAGGAGACCACCATGAAAAAACGAGACCCAACAGAGCATGGGGGCCGGGCTCACCGGAATTTCTAGGGATAGGGCCGGACACTTGGTTGTCTGTGGTGTTGAGGTTGGTTCAGTAGCTCAATTACACATTATACATCACCCTATACTTGTTTGCTTGCCTTTATTTGACCTGAGTCAAAATCTGGGAACACTTGTGTGTGATTTAGGATATGTTTTCCGTATTTTGAATGATGAGTTTTGATATTTGGATTCGTTTTTGGTTGTCGCATGTTTGTACATCGACAACAAGGGTTGTTTGGTTGATTTTGTACGCGTATGCTATAGGTTCTAACCTACGAGCAAGGCGAGTGCCGTTTTAGATTTTAGAACTTGATTTTAATAGCGTTGCGATATGTGTTGTTATTGTAGGTACATTCGCGTGGATTCCGAGTCGACGGAGCGTGGCGTCAACGACTTCGGCAAGCGAAGACCACGGTGAGTAGATCTATATCTACGGGGGAAGTCGGGTGGATGGCGTATAGTACCCCCGCAAAGTTTTGATGGAAAACTGATTTATAGAATATGGTTAAGGAAATCTAGATTAGGAAACTAGGGTTAGAATGAAGATAGTTAGTGAAACCATATTAGAAACTAGAGGATAGTTAGAAGTGATATGTAACGACTATTATAGGATGACGGAATTTGAGGATGACATGTGACGACATTGCCGTTTAGGGTACTATAGGACCAGATAGTCGCCGTAGATGTGTCATCCGAACCATACCTTTTTCTAAACTGAAGAATCTTATGCCTCTTTTAAACGGTTACCTTGAAAAACGTTACGGATTTTCAAATGATATATTTTCCATAAAAACACCGTAACCCCTATTTTCAAAACTACGATTCGCTTCTTTAAAAATCTGCTTGTATGGTTCGGGTGTGTATGTTAGATTAAATACTTATACTTAGTAGAGATAGAATGGTTATGTAAACTCGACTTGATGTGAGATATGAAAGCGACGAAAAAATATAAGATGGATATGATGATATGATGATATGTTAGTATATGGATGCGAGTCGATCGGGATGATTTATACCCTGTCGGTCCCCTGATATGAGATTATTACAGATGTGACCTGGGACATAGGTACATAGATATACGTATATATATAATGTTGTGAGGCATGGATGATAGGCCGTACGTGATATTAGGCCGTACCCTCATTTGTCTTATAGGATGATAGGATCCCTATTAGCTTAATGCCGCCATACGATGGTTTTCCGTGCGTGATGAGTTTGACTTGATGTTGATCCATACCCTTGACTAGAGGCTGCCGTATAATGTATTATACCGTACGCGATGTTGTTAGGCTGGATGCCGATTGATAGATTTACCGACTCGATCATGTTAGATATGTATACCCATCAGTATTTACATATGATTACCTTATGCTGCATTCATATTATTCTCATTGCCTTGTTTATACCTGTGATAGTACACCTGCACCATTATCGATGATGCGTATGTTACACATACACAGATTGTAAGCTCACACACTTCATCATCGATAATTGCCATGTCACTACACAGTAAGATTACTGCATCATGATATGATTCTTCACATAACCTGCTTGCGCACGTACACATTAGTATATTCATATTGGTGCACATATACATTGATACATCCATACTTGTGCACACACATTGTATATTCATATTGGTGCACATATAAATTGATACATCCATATTTGCGCACACACACATTGTATATTCCTATCGGTGCATATATACATTGATACATCCATATTTGCGCATATACATATTGTGCCTACATAGATAACTGGTTTTATTGGGAAATTGGGAACTGCATGCTATATTTTAAAAACTGGAATCATTTAAAAGAGTCGTTTCCCTTAATATGTCATATCATTGTTCCATATTGCATGATTTACGGATATGTTTACATCTCTATTATATGTCGCATACGTCATGCTATATGATTTTACGCATTGAGATATGTTGTTTTCATGAGATTTCTAGATTTGAGAACCGTGGACATTTTAAAAGAGATTATGTGTTGTTTTAAAAACCCGGTTTCTCTTGATTTGATATTTCAGTGCGTCCACCATGCGTTTTCTCGGTTCTGAGACGTGTGACATGTGAAACCCGATTCGAGGTGGCGGATGAGGCCGATTGCGTATACATGGTGGACCCGGTATGGTATCCCGGGGCAAGAAAGGGATGCTGTGTTTACAAACGGTGAGCCTGGCAGAGGGACTACTACCTACCGGTGATAGTATTTGGGCTCGGCGGATATCCGGAGGATACCGACCGGAGTCGAGAGATGATATGGGCCGATCCGGACTAACGGAGCCCGTGGGCCGATCCGGACTGACGGAGTCCGATATATGAGGATTTTCGTGCCGATGCTGGGCACGGTTTTCATGATGTTTTCGAGTGTCGACGCTAGGCACTCAGGTTCCATGATTTTGATGTGTCACGAGGGACACCGTGGATTTATATCCTCATACTTTCATGCACACTCTTTTGTGATGTTTACGTGCATACATACATTGATTATATGGGTGGACGAGATCCACATGCATACATACATTGATTATATGGGTGGACGAGATCCACATACATACATACATTGATTACATGGATGGACGAGATCCACATGCATACATACCTTGATATTACTGTTGGATGTTATCCACATGCTTATAGGCTTTGACTACCTTGTAGGCATACATACCGACCCGGTCATCCTAGATATCATAGTATTACCTTTATGATATAGTTGACCTAGGAGTCGTTACTTATTCGATTTCTACTCGTCGATATATTTCTATTCACGAGTTGGCAACTCACCCCCGTTGTGTCACAGTTCTTGCAGGTTGCCCGCTTGGATTAGTAGCGGCTTCGCTGGCACACAGTCGATCCGGGTGTTTTACTCTAGTTGGTGGGGGCATTTGTATCGTACCCACTCTTGTATTTATATTTCATTATTGTATCAAATTTAGTAAACTGTATAAGTAATGAGATTTAGTGGGATTGTGGTTGCGAGACTTAGAGCGAGGGGTTTTTCGCTACTTGTGGTATTTATGTCTTGCTTTCCTTTATCTTTTGTGGTGAACTTCGCCGTTGGGCGTCGTATACTTATTTTTACTGTATTGCGTGGTTGTGATCCGCCGTTTGGCGAAGTGCTAGCTCCCGCTTGGGGATGCCTATATCATTATTATGTATTTGTGGTTTTGGATCAAAATATACAAAGGAGGTGCTGCCAAAATTTTTAAAAGACGAAACACGTTTTCAAATTAGTAAATTTCACTTGCATCATTCATGTTCCTTTTCTATTCATTAAGAAAACTTGATTTCATTATACCTTTATTTCAAAACCTCACCACCTTTATTTTTCTTAAAAGGTTTAGATTTCTGGGTTTCAGCTTACTTGAATTCTGTTACGCCTTTAGACATTATGTGATTCAAGTGCTGGTCACGAGCTAATATTTCGGGTCGTGACAACCTCAAGTGTGAGGTAACTAAGATGTCTAGTTTGCTAGACTAGACAACTTAAAAGATGTAGAGAAAGATGAATGGATTATTTTATCTCAAGAGCCCTAGGATTCACAGCATATGTGAGGGTTAGGGCTTGAGGAAGAAGGAGGAGAAGAAAAATGGAGAGAGAATGAACGAACACAAATGAGCTCAAGTCTTGTGTTGTGGCAAGTCAGTAATGGCTTAGTCATCCACAATAATTAAGCATGCAATATTTTCAATAGAAAATAATGACCCATGCTTGAATAGTAAAGTCAAAGGCAATAAACAAATCAACTAGCCATGCTTCACCCATACTACAAATATCTCCATTTTCCACCTCATTAATCTATTTCCACAAATAGATAAATCTAATAATGAGGTGTCTCCTTCTAGAAGCGTGTCTTGTGAAATTACAAGAATGCCCTCACCATATATACATACACGTATTCGTATTCCGAAAAAATACGAATACAATGAGATAATAATAATCCAAAAAATATAATACTAGGATACGGCTTAAATCAAAGCTCACTAGTATTATCCGTCCGAACAACATCCGTGTATCCAGTACACATATATAATCGGAACCCTACCGAAAAACCATAAGGCCTCTATATTGTTTCGCCTGAACCAGGGAAACCTTCTGTGTGGGACTCTAAAGAATTGACAGTATGCTGGAAGTGTCTTTAACCATAAGTCCGTCAGCGGCACTAGCTGTACATAACAGCTACCCATGTATCTGTCGAAAAAGAAGACCGAAGAACGAACTCATCCGAACCCCTACTAAGCCTGTCCGTGACAATCTCCATACAGTCCGGTCTGTTCGTCTGAGAGTATCGCATGCCAGGTCTAGGGGGTGGAAAACATCAGACCCCTAATAACTAGACAAGTCATGTAGGTGTGGCTCAAGACCATCCGAGAATCTACTGGTCCAACTACCAGTAATTCTCAATCCGCCCTGGCCAGGGACTTATGGTGTTGACCAACCGATCACAGCGCAACATCGACTCCGTATACCGGGAGAGATGAATCCCTAAAAGTCGCTCACTGCCTCCATGTGGCTCAGGACTGTACCCAACTAAAACATGTTTGCATGACTTAGTAAAGCCGTGGTAGGGTAGTAATCAAAGCATAGTAGGAACTCACACGAGACAAATGACGACCTCAGTTCGACAGACTATCTGCACTCATGTCACAAGAGAACTGCTATCTGACGCTAAGTATAATACCATCTAGCCAGTCCTCAGCGAGTCCGTCCAGTGTACTCACCCCGAGTGAGCACATGTATACAATCATAGGTGCACCTCACCAATGGATGTGGGACCAATCCATCGCCCCTCGTCAGGGTCTAGATATGTATACATAAGTCTAGTCCGGAGTATCAATGCCCAGTCTCGATACTCCTACGACTAGGGACACTTTAAGGATGTGCCTATCGACTACCCAGCTCCCATAAGTATGATTGCTATCACAACGCTGGTAGTCAGGCAAATATCCTACGGGCTTTATCAACATGTATACAAGATATGAAATACTAAGTAAAACACATCACATGTTAAGATAAAAAAAACCAAATAGCGTACTATCATATCGAGCAAGATTGTCCTGTACATACATATCCCTAGCATCTTATACAATGAAGGCCTCTAGGACATACATATCCAACAATCTCCCACTTGCACCAAGGCCTGTAATTAGCGCAATAAGTACCCACTGCCTGCACTAGAGCCAGTTGCTGGCGTACCGCATGCCCAACATCTTGAACAGTCTCTCAAACTGGACTTGAGGGATGACCTTAGTGAATGGATCTGTCGTGTTATCCTTTGTATCTACTCTCCACACCTCGATCTCCTGGCGATTCATGATCTCCCAGATCACGTGATACCGCCTCAAGATATGTCTAGATTTCTGATGGGACCGTGGTTCCTTTTCCAAAGCCATGGTTCCATTGTTATCGCAATACAAAGGTATTGGATTAGTAATGGATGGAACCACCTGAAGTTCAGAAACGAACATCCTCATCCAGACTGTCTCTTTTGCGGCATCATTTGCAGCGATGTACTCAGTCTCCATCGTCGAGTCTGCTACGGTGTCCTGTTTGGAACACTTCCAACAGACCGCCCCTCCGTTGAGGGTAAACACATAACTCGAGACAAATTTAGAGTCATCCTTGTCACTTTGGAAGACAGAGTCGGTAAATTCCTCGATCTAGAGGTCCCCATTACCGTACACCAGGAACATCTCCTTAGTCCTTCTCAGGTACTTAAGAATGTTCTTTACTGCTGTCTAATATTTCTCACCTGGGTTAGACTGATACCTGCTTACCACGCTAAGTGCGTAAGCTATATCTGGTCCAGTACATAACATCGCATACATTATCGACCCCGCCGTCGAAGCGTAGGGTACTATTCTCATGTGAGACCTCTCCTCATCAGTCTTGGGAGACATCTCTTTGGAGAGGGTGATTCCATAACAAGCGGGCAAATTGCCGCGCTTAGAATCTTCCATACTAAAGCTCTTTAGTACGGTGTCAATGTATCTCAACTGTGAAAGTCCCAACATTCTTTTACATCTGTCACAATAGATCTTAATCCCAAGAATGTACGAGGCATCACCTAGGTCTTTCATAGAGAACTTCTGTGACAAGAACAGCTTGGCCAATTGTAGCATAGGAATATCATTTCCTATCAGGAGAATGTCATCAACGTATAAAACGAAGAATACCACAGTTCTCCCTACAATCTTTTTATAAATACAAGGTTCATCTATATTTTTGATAAAGTCAAATACCCTGACCGTCTCATCAAAGCAGATGTTCCAACTCCGTTATGCCTGCTTTAATCCATAAATGGATTTAGGCAACTTGCACACATTTCCGCTGCTCCCACTGTCTACGAAACCCTCTGGTTGATCCATGAAAACACACTCTTCTAAACTTTCATTTAGAAAAGCGGTTATAACATCCATCTGCCAGATGTCATAGTCATGAAAGGCAACAATGGCAAGTAGAATCCGAATGGATTTAAGCATAGCCACTGGTGAAAAGGTTTCGTCATAGGCCAATCCTGGTCTTTGATGAAAACCATTAGCAACAAGTCTAGCTTTGTAGGTTTCTACCTGACCATCTACACCAATCTTCTTTTTGAAGATCCATTTGCATCCTACGGGTTTTACCCCAGTAGGAGCAAAATCCAAAGTCCAAACTTGGTTTGTGTACATGGATTCCATCTCGGATCTCATAGCATCAAGCCACATCACCGAGTCTTTACTCGTGATGGCTTGCTGAAAACTAGTCATCTCATCATCGTCGATGATACAATCCTCTCGATCCCCAACTACGAGAAAACCGTAGTATCTCTCGAGCTGATGAGACTACCTACTAGATCTGTGGAGTGGCGTGGGTATGTCATGTTCCATTGAAATCTCAGGTTCTACTAAGTTTTCAATAATAGTTTGTGGTTCTGGAATTTCTTCCAGCTCTATTGCGCTCCCACTTATCTCTTTTTCGATAAATTGAGTTTCCATGAAGCGGGCATGATGAGAAACAAAGACCTTTTGTTCCTCAGCGTGATAGAAATAATACCCCCTAGAATTCCTGGGGTATCCCACAAACTTACATAATACTAAACGTGCCTCGAGTTTGGCCTGATAAACCTTTTTGACAAAGGCAGGACAGCCCCATATCTTCAGATACTTAAGACAGGGTTTCTTCCCACTCCACATTTCATATGGAGTGGTAAGTACAGACGTAGTTGGAACCTTGTTCAATAGGTATGCAGCAGCTTCCAGTGCATAACCCCAGAATGAGGGCGGCAACTCAGCATTACTCATCATGGAACACACCATATCTAGTAAGGTACGATTCCGTCTTTCTGATACACCGTTGTGTTGTGGTGTGTATGGAGTGGTAAGCTAAGAGATAATTCCATTCTCTTTTAAATATTCCAGGAACTCGGCACTTAAGTATTCACCGCCCCGATCAGATCGGAGCATCTTGATACTTTTGCCGATTTGCTTTTTCGCTTCATTCTTATACTCTTTGAATTTCTTAAAGGTCTCGGATTTATGTTTCATTAAGAATATATGTCCATACCTTGAGAAATCATCTGTGAAAGTAATGAAGTAAGAATAGCCACTTCTTACATGTGTAGACATTAGCCCACACACGTCGCTGTGTATGAGGCCCGGGAGCTCAGTGGCTCTTTCTCAGTTTCCAGTGAACGGAGTTTTTTCATCTTTCCTTTGATACATGATTGACAAGTTGCATATTATTGATACTCAAACGGATCTAAGTATCCTTCTTTATGTAACTTAGTCAGTCGTGTTTCATTGATATGACCGAGTCTACAATGCCATAAGAAAGCTTGGTTTGATTCTGAAGCCTTTCTTTTAAGTATGTTTTGGATGTTTAAAACTTGATGTTGATTAAGAATGTATATTCCGTTACTAAGTGTACCCAACCCGACCATTTCATGATTTAGGTGAATGTTGATAACATTACTTACAAGTGCAAAATTGTATCATTAATTTGATAATAAAGATACTGATATAATATTACACACCATACTGGGTACACAAAAGCATTTACGTAATAACAAAATATGTCCACTCGCCAATTCTAGGTGATATTCTCCTACTACAACAACGTCCAAACTGGCTCTGTTGCCAACCGTGAGGGTCATATCACCTTTACTCAAAACTCTACGACTTTTCAGCGCATGCAAAGAATTACAGATGTGAGATCTTGATCTGGTATCCAATACCTATGAAGTAGAGTTTATAGAGAAGCAATTTTCAATCAGGAACACACCTGAAGCCGAAGCCACAACTTGCTTCGTGTCCTGATTTCTGGCCTTTAGGGCCCTGCGGTCCTTCTTCCGATGTCCTTTTTTCCGACAATAGAAGCATTCTTCCTTTGTGGCCACCACTTATATTTTCCTTTCCCTTTCCCTGCACCTTCCGCACACCTCCCCTCGGTTTGGTGGGGGCCTTCTTCTTCTTCCCCTTAGCCTTAGCCTTGGATTTAGCAGAAGAAGATTCCCCAAAAACAGAGATGGTATTTCCTTGGTTTTCTTCAAGGTGCCCTCTGCAATCCTCAACATGTTGAGGAGATCAGGAAGTGAAAATTCCATACTATTCATATTGAAATTCAATATGAACTGGGCATTGGTGGAGGGAAGGGACTGTAGGATCAAGTCGATGTACAACTCCTTCTCCAACGTAGTTCCTAAGTCTGGGAGCTCTTCTATGAGAGAAATCTTCTTTAGGACATGGTCCCCAACAGATGATCCGATAGCCAACCTTGCTTGAAACAATTTCTTCGAGCTCTCATATCTTGCGATACGAGATTGCTCTCCATATAAATCTTTGGTATGGAGCAAAATGGAAGCAAGGTCCATCTTCTCGTGCTGCCTCTGATGTTCATTATCCATGGAGGCCAGCATGAGGCACTTGGCTTTCACACAATCAAGATCCCAGGTCTTACGGACTTCAATGTCCGTGACCGAGGATTCTGGACTGGGAATAGGGGCCGTGAGGACGTATGCAACCATATCATATGTAAGGGCCATATGGACATTCCTCAGCCAGTCTTTATAGTTTGGCTCAGCGAGTTTATTTTTATCTAGTATTAGCTTCAGTCCCGTCATGGTCGTAACAATTAGGAGAGAGAGAAAAGAAACACTCAGCATATGCTCTTGCAAGTTTAGATTGGTTATTAGTTTATCTAAACAAGATGGCTCCTACTGTTTTCTCGAATTCTTCTTCGAACCCTAAAAGAAGAATTAGTCAGGATTAATCGCACATCACAATACTTGCTTAACTTTTCGGCCAGGCTAGTGTCGATACTTCGAGGGAGGTTTTCCAATGCTTTCGCGAAGTTGCTTAATTACATAACCTCTTTTTCCTGGATGCGTAGCCCCGCTAACACTGTTCTAGGCACCTACTTGGTTTATAGCATTGATTTAACTGAAAAAATTTCCCGAAGAGTAGCAGATACTCACAGTAAAATCAGGACCCAACTATCATTGTGTGATGAATTTGAAGGAAGCCTACCAAAAACACCACACTTAAGAAGGTATGCAGCACTAGCAAATTTCCTTTATGTTTGAAACTCCCGATATGATTTTTGCCCCGAGCGCTTATAACCTTGACGACGGTCAAAACATCATAAGTCACAAGTCAATTTCAACTTGTTATTATCCAGATTAATCTAGACCCATTCGTACAAGCCATTGACGAAGGCCAAAACAACTGTACGTCTGTCCTAGACTAATGCATCTATCTATGCTACAGATAAGCATCCACTAGCTACCAAACACTATGCATTGGCGAAGGTCAAAACACATAGCATGAATAATGGTAGATACCTATCTAAAATGACGGAGGGCTACGGCTGGTTTTGGCGAAAACCTTTAACATAATGAACTTGATATAGTCGAAGGAACCAAATAGCTTTTGAAAATGAGTGGTTTAAGCTCCGCTTTTAAAAGTTGCTTTTTGAAGAAAACCATGTGGTTTTGTAATTGTTCCAACGACATCAGATTTTAGGTTTATATCCTTTGCATTAATCAAAATTAATGCGGTCCCATCAACTAACCTTATCATTGCAGAAAATAGAACGTACGCTTATGCCATCCGCATTCGCCACGGGACCCCGTCATGCAACGTTAGGTTACTTAACTAACGGCAGAGCGGGGGCTGGACTAGCGCGGGTGCAAAACATAAACAACGTTTACTATATATAATATATATAGCCATTCGTCTCACACAATAATAAGCATTCCAGATCACAGATGAATATATTGGATATACTAGGATTTCCATGTTTCGTTTTAGACTATAACGAAACACGGATTCCACGGTCGTGATGAATAACCAAAACCCCACCCTAGACCCCTACGGGTGCGGCAAACTACCCGCCAAATTCCCGAAGTGAAGCAACCTCTCTCAATAAAATGAGTAGGCCACTCGGCACTGCAAGAACCCGGTAGTTTGTGCACCCCACCTTGGGTCTATCCTAGGTGCAAGAAAAGTAAATGAAATAATACAACGGTGGGTACAAGCTCAACCCGGATGTGCCCCGAAAAAATTATATTTCATCGATTTATAAATTTACATGAATGAAAGAAAAGAAAACACTCTTCTCACATCCCCCGGCTATTCATTCACGACAATCCAATACTCCATATACACAAACCATCACCAAATCACAGATATGTGCAACCCCCACTAATCAACGTATAACAATTAGCAGACGTTTAGCAACATATGTATACAAACACAGAAAATCCATATTAGCCAAGTAACTAGGAATTTCGATCGAAAATATTTTCCGTGTATACCCCATGTACAAACCAGTACACAAACAATACTGGGTAGAAACTAAATATGCAAGAAATCACATTTCCAATATAAAGACCTACAGGAAAAAATCGGAGCGAATCGGCCTTGACTCGGCCGCGGATCCACGGTTAAACAGTGAGTTTGGCAACGGTTCCACGGTGGTCTTGGGCGATTACAAGATCTAATTTTTTCTATGTTCTTACAAAAGCCTGCATGTTTTAAGCCCACTGAAATAATTTTTTGAGCAGTTTTGAAAATCGACAGTAAGAATGATGTGGAAAAGCGATTTCGGGTAATTTTTCCAACGATCGAAGTTCTAACAATTTGCTAACTGGCTATTTAAGGTTTAAGTTACTCTGGTACCAGTGTAAGTCAATATCGCACACCCCGCGAGTCCGCGGGGAGGCGGAATACTGATTAGTCTGAAATATTGCATATTTGAATGATTATTTTCCCCACTATTGTTATGTTCTAAAACGTGTTTATTGTAATTATAGAATATATGTGAAAAGTTTATTATCATATGTTTCTACATTATAATTAACATAATGAGGGAAAATGCATGCATATAATATTTAAATGAAATATTGTAATTAAAATATGCATATCATATCAAATATTTATAATCAATATTCTTAATATTTAAATCATATAAAATGGTTAGGATAATATCTCAAAATAATAACAAATACTACTAACACTATGACTTGAGATACTGTGCAGAAATTAACTCAAGTCTGGAGATCAAGAGATCCAAGATGTCAGAATCAAATCTGCCAAAATATTGAAGCAAATCATAAGATCTAGCAACGGCATAGACTCATAGTTATATTCTTAAAATCCAGATATCTATAGGATCTCCACATGTCAACACCAAACAGAAAAAGAAATCCCAAGTTTTGATCCTACCAAAGTGCTGTGGTTGGGCGGCCAAACTACCATATTCACGGCGGATCCGCGGCATCTTGATGGCTGTAGGATTTAAGATTTTGTAGGTAGGATTTTAACAGCATATATTATTATATGGAATATAGGGTTTCTATCTATGGTGACTATATAAGAGACCGAGAGCTTCACATGAAAGATCATCGAACCGAAGAGATCAAGAGGTCCAAAGCGATCCATGCATCCAGGTGATCATCAGCTAGTCATCTATCTCCAACAAGAGAGTGAGCGAGAGCAAAAACTAGGGTTCTTTGTAATCTACTTTGTACGGAGAGTTGTATGCAAAAGTTGATTATTAAAGGTAGTCTTTTAATTAATCTTTTCTCACTTACTTTCTGCATTTAGTTTCTGTATTTTATTTCTATATCTTAATCATGTCTTCTTCTTCATCCTTTCTTCTATCTCAAATCATGAGCGAGCAATTCCTAACTTGCTACGGTTCGTAGGCTAGGGTAGATCAATAGATGATAAAATCATTTAACTCCTTTTATACATTTTAAAGTCTATAAACTTTAGCAAAATAAATGTTAACATCCTAATCAGGCACGCTACCAATTTATTGCTAGTCATGACCACGATTCTAGATCTGTTTAACACTTGTTTTGGTAAAGACTAGACATGAATAGAGATCAATGCAAGAACAAAGGTTAAGAGTGGGGAAACCCTAGTTTCTTCCAAAAGAACCCTAATCCACATTCATCACTATCGATCTAGTTTTAAACTATTAAAAGATAAATTGAGGCATTTTTAATTAGTCATCCATTACTACTAAGTTATATGAACCCTTCAAGCATGTTCATTATAAAATCTACATCCATATTAAAATAGATCTACAACCAATCAACCCATCTTTCAATCAACTCATCTAAAGCAAGAAAAAGGATCACGTTTCTCTGCGGACGGTCTGTACTCATCGCGGCTAGCTACTAGCGACACCGTCTTGATTGTTGTTACTTTACTTCACACTCTTTTAAACACAAAATCAATCAAATACACAAAAAACGATTTTTTCTATTTCAAAAGAGTGGTTTCGCAATATCGACCAAGACAACTCAGGATCTTAATTAAACCATAACTAGCTACGACCAACTACGAAGAGGTTCTAACTACTCAGTGAGAGTTTATACCTCGTTGATCTAGTACTTCGGGTCTTCTTGTTTTCTTCTTAGCTCCTTGGTTCGAGCTTGAATCTTCATCTACTCTTCTTGGCTCCTAGAAAGCTTGAATGGAACTCGATCGTCAATCTCCTCTTTGTCGAAGATGACCCATCCGAGAGCCTATGGTTCAAGGTTCAACCTCAAGTGTGAGGTAACTAAGATATCTAGTTTGCTAGACTAGACAATTTAGAAAATGTAGAGAAAGATGAATGGAGTATTTTATCTCAAGAGCCCTAGGATTCACAACACATGTGAGGGTTAGGGCTTGAGGAAGAAGGAGGAGAAGGAAAATGGAGAGAGAATGAACAAACACAAATGAGCTCAAGTCTTGTGTTGTGGCAAGTGAAGAATGGCTTAGTCATCCACAATAATCAAGAATGCAATATTTTCAATAGAAAATAATGACCCATGCTTGAATAGTAAAGTCAAAGGAAATAAACAAATCAACTAGCCATGCTTCAACCATACCACAAATATCTCCATTTTCTACCTCATTAATCTATTTCCATAAATAGATAAATCTAATAATGAGGTGTCTCCTTCTAGAAGCATATCTTGTGAAATTACAAGAATGCCCTCACCATATATACATATCCATATTCGTATTCCGAAAAAATACGAATACAATGAGATAATAATAATCCAAAATATATAATATTAGGATCCGGTTTAAACCAAAGCCACTAGTATTATCCGTCCGGACATCCGTGTAGCCAATACACGTATATGATCGGAACCCTGTCGAAAAACCATACGGCATCTACATCGTTTCGCCTGAACCAGGAAAACCCTCTGTGTAGGACTCTAAAGACTCGACATTACGCTGGCAGTGGCTTTAACTATAAGTCCGTCAGCGGCACTAGCTGTACGTAACGGCTACCTAGGTATCTGTCAAAAAAGAAGTACGACGGGCGAACTCATCCGAACACCTACTGAGCCTGTCTGTGACAATCTCCGTGCAGTCCGGTTTTTTCGTATGAGAGTATGGCATGCCAGGTCTAGAGGGTGGAAAACATCAGACCCCTAATAACCAGACAAGTCATGTCGGTGCGACTCAAGCCCATTCGAGAATCTACTGGTATAACTACCAGTAATTCTCAATTCGCCCTGGCTAGAAACTATTGGTGTTGACCAACCGATCACAGCGTGACATCGACTCCCTATACCAGAAGAGACGAATCCCCAAAAGTCGCTTACTGCTTCCATGTGGCTCAGGGCTGTACCCAACTAAAACCTGTTTGCACGACTCAGTAAAGCCGTGGTAGGGCAGTAATCAAAGCACAGTGGGAACTCACACGAGACAAATGACGACCTCGGGTCGACAGACTATTTGCACTCATGTCACCAGAGAACTACTATTTGACGCTAGATATAATACCATTTAGCCAGCCCTCAGCGAGTCCGTCCAGTGTACTCACCCTCAGTGAGCACCTGTATACAATCTCAGGTGCACCTCACCAATGGCTGCGGGACCAATCCATCGCCCCTCGTCAGGGTCTAGATATGTATACATAAGTCTACTCTGGAGTATCGATGCCCAGTCTCGATACTCCTACGACTAGGGACACTTTAAGGATGTGCCTATCGACTACCCAGCTCCCACAAGTATGATTGCCATCACAACGCTGATAGTCAGGCAAAGATCCTATGGGCTTTATCAACATATATACAAGATATGGAAATACTAAGTAAAACACATCACATGTTAAGATAAAAACAAACCAAATAGCGTACTATCATATCGAGCAAGATTGTCATGTACATACATATCCCTAATATCCTATACAATGAAGGCCTCTAGGGTATACCTATCCAACAGCCTATGCTTCATATGCGATCCAAGGATCAAAAGAGAATTTGTTCTCAAAATATGTCCATGATATTTAAGTTGATCTTAGTGTCATATAAGACTAACGATTCTTAGATAAAATATAAGTTCGCCAAGAAACCATTCTCCAACATATTATCTTCACTCATATACAGGATTTGGTTCAAGGGTACATCTTTCCACACCTCTGATATACGGCGTTATAATTTTCTCAGCGTCTTCATAGAGGTGGTGGGTCCCAACAACCAACGAGCCCTTCTTCTTTGTCCCAACTTTTTGAAAGATATGAAATTTCATCAAGACAGGGAATACCTTAACCCTTTATGCGCATCTGATTGGTAAAGATTTTGCTATGCCGTACTAAAATTTAAGATACTGCAATCAAGAAGGTGTCGTATCTTGCTAGCCGAGATGAGTACGAGTTGTCTACAGGGAGAAGGTACGTTTTTAATTCTTGTTCTCGCGAGTTAATTTGAAAGGTCCAAGTTTGTTCAATTCTAACAAGCGTCTTGTATATACAAAAGACGCTTGTTAGGGATAGAATTTGGTTAGTTCAAGTTAGGAAAATCCGTACACTTTTCTTTGTTCCTCACATGACTATTGATGCTAGGGTAATCGGCAACAACGTGGATTAGGGTGCTTAAGTACGGTATTTTGCGATTGTGCGCGAAATCCGACTTATTGACCCGTGTCCTTCCGTTCTTGTCTCTTAACTTTCGCCACTGGCCAAACCAAATGAAAACGGTAATGATTAGGAATCACCGCTATCGTGGTGGATAGGGTGCCTAACGGAGCGATTGCATGAAGTTTGGATGGAGTTCAACTTGCACGGTGTCGGACAAAGCAAGATGTAAAGAAAATCTAACTCAAAACATAACCCTTCTCGTTCCCTAACAAGAAGGTAAACTACTCACAAAACATCACAAAAATGAAAAGAAAACACAAGAGAGAAGTGTAGGGTTCCGGGGCACATCAAGGGGTTGTCACAAGGCATCAACCATGCCAAACAAAAATTTTACATGTGCCGAAGAACCCTTCTACGGATCGTTGGCTAGAGTTTAGGCGAAAAAGAAGCAACTAGTTATCAACATAACTAATGAGAGAAGAAAATACAACCTTTGTAGTTTCTTTGCTCCACCTCCATAGCTCCAAGACGATGTCCCTCCGCTTCGGTCGTCGGATCCCGGACTCCGGTGATGGTTTCGTCGGAGAAATAATCGGGCTAAGTCGAAGACTACAATGCCGAAGAAGATCTACGTCGAAGCTTCTCAAACTCGAGCTCCGCCTTCACCAAGTTAAGAACTTATGAAGACAACACACTCTTCAACAAGGGCATGTTGTAGAGAATGAAGAAAGAGGAGATGGGTTGACTTTAGATTTTGTTTTCTCACTCATTTGATCATTTCACCATTGGAGGCTTCAAGCTTTCTTCTTCTTGATGAAGAAGAAGAAGAAGCATGAAGGAACATGAATGGACAAGAGGAATAATGTGTGAATGGTGTGAGCCTCTTCCAATGTGAGAAATAATATGATAATGTATCATGATGCAAACTTGGGTTAATTTAACTCTTGTAGAGAGCCAACCTTAGTTTAGGTAGTGGTTAGGTTTAGTATATAAAATAGAATGGTTGTTAAATGAAAACTTCATGAAGTTTCCACAAAAGACAAAACTAGCAACCATTTCATTTTACACAAAAAGATTTAAACAATTTAAATCAAATGAATAAATGAATAATATAAAACCATAACCATTAACCTAAAAATGGTTCAAATCAAAATACACCCAATTTTGCATGTATCATCAAACATGATACAATCAAGTGCACATGAAAATATATCACATATACAATGTGCACAACAAGTGAGAAAAACCATCTTAAGTGAACCAATATTAGTTAATGTAAAGTAATATATCAAATATATAATTATACATTAAATCATTAAATCAACACTTGATTTAACGATCCGGTCATATCTCATATAACCGACTAATATGAATAGTAACAGATTGTCGAATCAACACTTGATCCGATAACCCGACTATATCACATATAACCGATCAATATTAGTTAATGTAAAATAATATATCAAATATATAATTATACATTAAATCATTAAATCAACACTTGATTTAACGATTCGGTCATATCTCATATAACCGACTAATATGAATAGTAACAAATCATCGAATCAACACTTGATCCGATAACTCGGCTATATCACATATAACCGATCAATGTTACATATCGCGAGAATAGAATACAGCATCACATACACGTATTATTCTCGGTCCCGCACATATCTCATATGTGCTCCTCTTTCGTTTTGCTCGAGCCAGGAAAACCTCTGTGTAGGACTCTAAACACTCGTCAATACGCCGGTAGTAGGTGATGATCATATCAAACACCCACAAGCCGCAAGCGGTCTGCCAAACGTAACGGCCACCCGGGTATTGAGCGATCAGAAGATCGACGAGCTAGCCCGCTCACACTCCTGTGAATCCAACCAGTAACACTACCGTACAGTCCGGTCTGATCGTCTGATATGTCGCATATCTCGCCTAGGGGTGGTAAACGTCAGACCCCAATAGCTTGATAAGTCGTGTCGATATGAGGTCTATAACAACTCGAGAAACTACTGGTAACACTTACCAGTAAATCTCAGCAACCCTGGCCAGGGATTTCCTGTTATAGCCAATCGAACACAGCGCAACATCAACTCCCTATACCGGGAGAGACGAATCCCCTCCTATCGCTCATTGCCTCCATGTGACTCGGGACTGTACCCAAAAACCACCGTTTTGCACGCCCTCATGGACGTGGTAAGATGGAAATCAAAGCACAGTGGGAACCACACAAGACTCTATGACGATCTCGGGTCAACAGACTACTCTGTACCAGTGTCACCAGAGAACTGCCATCTGACGTAAGGTATAATACCATCTGGGAGTTCTCGGCGAGTCCGTCCAGTGTACCCAGTCTCTACTGAGCACCCGTATATCATCTCTGATGTCAAACACCAATGGATATGGGATCATCCATCGCCCATCTGTATGGGTCGAGAAGGTACACGCTAGTCTACTCTGGTATATCGATGCCCCGTCTCGATACACCCACGACTAGGGACTTTGAAGGATGTACTTATGGACTACCATGTCCCCACTAGTATGATCCGCATCATAATCCAGGTAGTCAAGTACACATCCTAAGGGCTTTACCAACATGTAATAGAGAGACAATCAATGTACACGTTAAGGTAAAGAGTAACCAGATAGCATACTATCATGTCGAGCAAGAAAGTCCTCCCTATATATGTCCCAGCATCCACTACAATATACATCATATGTACAGTAATGGCCTCTAGGGCATACATATAACTAACAATCTCCCACTTGCACTAGGGCCATCTGTAGCTGTGGTTGCAGTATCTCATACTCAACCATCCCATAAAAGTCTCTCTTTGGGAACAGGCCTTCGTGAGTGGATCCGCCGTGTTATCCTCTAAGTCTGCTCTCCTTGCCTCGATCATCTTGGAGATCAACCATCTCCATGATCAGGTGATACTGCCTTAGAATAAGTCTGGATCACTGATGGGACCAGCGTTCCTTGGCATAAGCCACAACTCCATTGTCTCACAATGGTAGGAACATAGTTCATCTCATGAACCAGTATACATCCAAACTGCCTCTTTGGTGGCATCTTAAGTAGCGCTGTATCCTGCCTTTATCGTCTAGTATGTCACGGTATCTAGCTTGGAACTCTTCCAACATACCGTCCCTTTACTGAGGGTAAAGACAATGCCTGCGACTGACATTCAGTCGTCTTCATCACTCTGGAACACTTCCAGTGATTCTCCCCAGGATCGATTGATACCATCTCACTACGACTAGTGAGTATCCTAATATCCATTTAGATCTATCTCATAGATCCAAAATCCAGGATTTAGTAGGTATCATTTTGATCCTATATGGAGAATCATTGTGATAAACGGAGATTGACCGAGCGTAGCATAGGAAACTCCTTTCCTATCAAGAGTATCTCATCCACGTACTCTACGAGGATCGTCACAATACTCCCTACTACCCTTTTGTTTATACAAGGTTCATCTACCATTTTGATGATGTCAAACTCTTTGACTAATTCATCAAAACAGATGTTCCAACTCCGCGATGCCTGCTTTATCACATAAAACATCTTGCACACGTTTCCGCTGCTCCCACTGTTTACGAAGCCCTCTGGCTGTGTACTTATAGACGCTCTCTTCCAAAACATCATTTAGAAAAGCAGTCATGACACCCAACCACCAGATATCGTAGTCATGGTATGTAGCCGTGGCAAGTAGGATCTGGATGGACTTAAGCATAGCTCCTTAGAAAAGGCTTTATCATGATCCACTCCTGGTCAATGATGCAAACCTTTAACAAGTCTAGCTTTGAAAGTCTTAACTTTTCCATCTACACCAAGTAATCTTCTCAAGATATACTTGCTCCTGATGGGGATTTAACCCTTCAGATATCGCAACAAAAGTCCATACTTTGTCGGTGTATAAGGATTCCATCTCAGATCGCTAAACATCCAGCCATTCTTACAGAGTCCCACTCCTGATGGCCAGCTCGAAACTAGTTGGGTCATCATCTTATGATGCAATCCTGGCTCCCACTGTCATAGAGAAACCGAAGTAACTCTCAGGTGGGTGAGGAATCCTACTAGATCGGCGGAGAGGCTGAGGTTCGTTGGTATCTACTGAATCCTTTGGTTGTTCCAAATCATCTGCCGTCATTTGTATAGCTGGAACCTTTCCAGTTGTACATAACAGACCTTGCCTCGAGCTTGTCCGGATTTTGCTTTTAGACATAGGCCGGACAACCCCCAAATCTTAAGAAGTTTAAGACATGGGCTCTTCCCTTTCCATATCACATATGAAATGGTAGGCAACTGATTTGATTAGAACCCTATTCAATAGGCATGCAACTTCTCAAGTGCATAACTCCCATAAGGAAATAGGTGACTCAGTAGTACTCATCATAGAGCGCACCTTATCATATAGGGTGTGTCTGCTCCACCCCGATTTACCATCGTGCTATGGTATATTCGGAGGAGTAATGCCGAGAGAGAATCTCATTCTCCTTTAGAATAGTCCAGGAATTCCATGCTCAAGTATTCTCCTCCTTGATCTCATCAAAGGACATAATACTTATACCCATATTATGGTTCTCTACTTCTTTCTTATATTCCGTGAATATCTCAAAAGGTTCGGACTTGTGTTTCAACAGGAACATATGTCTGAATCTAAAGAGATCATCAGAGAACGTAATGAAGTATAAAGAACCAGTTCTGGTATGTGTAGACAGGGGACCTACATACATCAACATGTATCATCCCAAGAGTTCACTAACTCTTTCTCTGTTTCCAATAAACAGAGCTGTGGTCATCTTATCTCCGTGACATGACTGGCGAGTTTCACAATATGTAAATTCAAACAAATTTAAATATGCATCTTTATGTAACTCCAGCCAGTCGGGTCGCATTGATATGACCTAGTCTACAATACCTCAAGAAGGATCCGTTCATTTCTGAACTGTTCTTCTTGTGTGTGTTCCATATACTAAGAACTGTAGTTTGATTTAGAACTTCAATGCTTTTAGATAGCGTGCCTGAACCGATCAACTTTTGATATAGGAAATGTTCAAAACATTATCCAACAATACAAAATTTTATCATTTCTTTACCAATAAAGAGACTGACATGATTTTGTATATCAGGTTCGGTATCTAATAACATTCGTTCAGAATCAATGTATTCAGGTAATACAGGGTGACAGTGACCGACAGACTTGGCTGCAACACTTGCCCCGTTTTCTGCCTCATGAAACTTATCACCCGTTCTCAGTTTTTCTACCTTTTTGTAGCCCTATGTAACAGATTACATATCTGGGATCCTGATCCGGTATCACATACTCAGGATCGGGAGGATACTGAGAAACAATTCTTTGTAATGAACACACCCGAAGATGATGCATTAACATGCACTCTCTTCGTTTGGGTGGCACGGGAAATCTGGTATTCCCCAATTTCCTGCTCTGTCTTATAACAATTATAAGTTGGAGCGGGATCAACGTTCCCCAGCTCAGTATAACAAGCGGGTTCAGTCAATAATCCGTATTATTATCTTGATTAAGGCGTGATATGGTCGCTACCCGGAGAGAGAGAGAAGAAAACACTCAGCGTGCGCTCTTGCAAGATCAGATTGGTTATGTTTTATCTAATCAGGATGGCTCCCACTGCTTTTTATCAAATCTTCCTTAAAACCCTAAAAGGAAAGACTAGCCGGGATTAATTACACACTACAAGTTCGCCAATCTTTCAGCCAGGCCAGTGTCGGTACTTTGAGGGAGGTCCCCCGTGCTTTCGCACGAACCTAATTAATGTAAACCTCGTTTTCCCAAAGGCATAACCTCATTAACACCTTTCTAGACACCTACTTGATCGGCTAATTGTAATGTATAAAACTCTCCCAGGAGTAACTCTTACTCGCAGCGGGTATCGGGATCCAACTATCTCATAGAAGGTATGCAATCTCATTGCAAATTTCAACACTTGAAATTCCCGATAATCTTTTTGCCCCTAGCTCGCTATGACCTTGACGGAGGCCAAACAACCCATAGTCCGCTAGTCAAGTTCAACCCGTCATTTCCTGATTGAATTAAACCCACCCGCACGACCCTTGACGGAGGCCAAACAACGCCGTACGAATACCCTAATCCAATCGCATCATATGCTAGCAGATAAGCACTAGTTAGCTACCGTACACTACGCCTTGACGGAGGCCAAACAACCGCAGCACGAATACTAACTAGTACGTATCTGAAATGACGGAGGGCTACGACAGGTTTTTCTGAAAACCTATTGCGTAATGAACTTGATATCGTTGTAGAATCAAATGAAGTTTAGAAATGGAGTGATTTTGAGGCCTTTCCAGTTTTGCTAAAGGGGTCACTCCCGGTGAAGGGATCGTCGGCCCTTTCCTCATCGAATGAGGTGCAGGATATATCACATATATCTCTGTGCAAAGCAAAAACTCTTAAATGCAATCAAAAACAAACCGAGGGTGTAGCATCTGCCAGTTGTTGCTAAAGGAGTCACTCCCGGTGAAGGGATCTCGGTCCTTTCCTTATCGAATAAGGTGCAGGATATATCACATATACCGCTGTGCAAAGCAAGAACTGTAGCTACCTGTTTTAATTTTGAAATTCGATTCCACAACATCTTAAGGTTTCTTTTCTTTCATTAATCACATTAATGAAGTCCCATCATTTAAATACCTAAACATCACAGATAGATATGACGTACACTTATGCCATCCGCATTCGCCTCGATGTCCCCTCGTGCACCGTTAGGTTAGGTAACTAACGACAGAGCAGGGCAGGGCTAGCGCAGGTGTAAAACATAAGTAACGTCTATATAATATATCATATATACTATATACTGTATCTATCACAGAACATCACATGATCACATCACAGATATCGCAGCAGAAGAATCAAATGAAATATTGGATATACTAGGACGTCCGTGTTTTCAATACGAGCCAGTACAAAACACGGATTCCACGGTCGTGATGAATAGCCAATCCCACACCCCTAGACCCCTACGAGAGCGGCAAGCAACCCTACCAATTCTAGAGTTAGGAGACCCGGACTCGACTCCTCGAGTTGGTCTCCCTCTGGACTCCAGAACCCGGTTACTTGTGCCCTCCTCCTTGGGTCTATCCTAGTGCGGAAAAGTAAATAATATACAACCGGTGACATCTTCCGCAACATGGAAGTGCCCCAAATAAAAGAATATTACATACAAGTTTTTACATGAATGAAAATGAAAAACTCTCATCTCACATAAAAACCCCCGGCTATTCAAACACGACGATCCAATATAACATATCCAGCAACACATAACATCATATGTCATCAACGTAAGTAAGTATGCATACCCCAATTGTCGTTGACGTATAGCAACGAAACCGGCGATATCGCCATACTACACTTACGGTCACAGAAAAGAAAGTGTAAAACTACAACAGTTGGAATCCGCAACATGCATAGACATCACATGCCTAATCAAATGAATTACTTAGACATCACATGCCTAACAATTATAAACTCCGCATTTTAGTCTCAAAAATCGAAAACACTTTCCAATATCAAGTCGGGCAATTCAACAAGATTCCCGACATCTTGATCGAATGCTCGTCGCAAACTTCAATAGGCGGCCGCACCCCCGATACCGTCGACAAAGTGCACCAAGGCGGAACACCGCTACCGGGAGCACCCGAACGGATGCTTTCGGCGGCGGGGTTCTCCTACAGTCACTTGGTCGGGGCTATGGGGTGAGGCTGTCTATTAAGTTTACCCGGCGAGTATCCGCGTACACTACGTGATTGCGACGGACTTTTGATCACATCAAAATTCCGTGGCAACCGATCAAGTGAGACTAAAGTGCTATGTTTATAACATTCATTCAGTTATCTCATAACTTTTTGTGAATTCCAATTATTGTATCCCATTCCAGATAAATATACAATATTAAAGTTTTTGAGCGAATGGTCAAATACCCAAAATTCACTAAAGCTCAACACTTGAGCGGAGTTCAAAAATTCCGGTGTATGGCACAGTAGCAGCGGTCCAGCCGTAGAAGGGTCAAGCCAACGCCTCACATATGGCACGCCGTACTGCCCCAAACCCGAAGGTTCAAAGGGCAGTTCAAGACGGTCACATAATCGAGTTAAGGTTTGTGTCTTCTAGAGGGCCCACTACAAAACTTGCACATATATCCGAAAGACGTAAACACCGTGAAGAGTGAGTAAATGATACTCGTCCAAATACTTCAATACATTCTAATTATCCGGAAAACACATAGACAGAATTAGACTTTCCGATCGAAACATTGATTCCCAAAACAACTCAGAACAACTCAACTCATGAGTTCAGTTTAAATATTCCAGGAAAATGAGAACTGCATTTTACAGGTTACAGTGAAATTTGACACGTGTCGGCTTCTTATTGGCGGCGCTTCCGCCGCACAAACCCCCTTTGTGCGGCCCTTCCGCCGCGCTTTTGATGAGTCAGGGTCTCAAATTTCACAGTAATTCGTAAAAAAGCCTGCTTGTTTTTCTGGATATTTTTAATTCACAAAATTCAACAATTTTGAAAAAAGTATAGAGAGCGATTTTGCTATGGGATTTCGGTTCGATCGGGTTTCTAATTCCGTCCGGGGATCGCCTAAGACTCTAGCTAGGCTCTGATACCACTGTAGGGTTCCGGGGCACATCAAGGGGTTGTCACAAGGCATCAACCATGCCAAACAAAAATTTTACATGTGCCGAAGAACCCTTCTACGGATCGTTGGCTAGAGTTTAGGCGAAAAAGAAGCAACTAGTTATCAACATAACTAATGAGAGAAGAAAATACAACCTTTGTAGTTTCTTTGCTCCACCTCCATAGCTCCAAGACGATGTCCCTCCGCTTCGGTCGTCGGATCCCGGACTCCGGTGATGGTTTCGTCGGAGAAATAATCGGGCTAAGTCGAAGACTACAATGCCGAAGAAGATCTACGTCGAAGCTTCTCAAACTCGAGCTCCGCCTTCACCAAGTTAAGAACTTATGAAGACAACACACTCTTCAACAAGGGCATGTTGTAGAGAATGAAGAAAGAGGAGATGGGTTGACTTTAGATTTTGTTTTCTCACTCATTTGATCATTTCACCATTGGAGGCTTCAAGCTTTCTTCTTCTTGATGAAGAAGAAGAAGAAGCATGAAGGAACATGAATGGACAAGAGGAATAATGTGTGAATGGTGTGAGCCTCTTCCAATGTGAGAAATAATATGATAATGTATCATGATGCAAACTTGGGTTAATTTAACTCTTGTAGAGAGCCAACCTTAGTTTAGGTAGTGGTTAGGTTTAGTATATAAAATAGAATGGTTGTTAAATGAAAACTTCATGAAGTTTCCACAAAAGACAAAACTAGCAACCATTTCATTTTACACAAAAAGATTTAAACAATTTAAATCAAATGAATAAATGAATAATATAAAACCATAACCATTAACCTAAAAATGGTTCAAATCAAAATACACCCAATTTTGCATGTATCATCAAACATGATACAATCAAGTGCACATGAAAATATATCACATATACAATGTGCACAACAAGTGAGAAAAACCATCTTAAGTGAACCAATATTAGTTAATGTAAAGTAATATATCAAATATATAATTATACATTAAATCATTAAATCAACACTTGATTTAACGATCCGGTCATATCTCATATAACCGACTAATATGAATAGTAACAGATTGTCGAATCAACACTTGATCCGATAACCCGACTATATCACATATAACCGATCAATATTAGTTAATGTAAAATAATATATCAAATATATAATTATACAATAAATCATTAAATCAACACTTGATTTAACGATTCGGTCATATCTCATATAACCGACTAATATGAATAGTAACAAATCATCGAATCAACACTTGATCCGATAACTCGGCTATATCACATATAACCGATCAATGTTACATATCGCGAGAATAGAATACAGCATCACATACACGTATTATTCTCGGTCCCGCACATATCTCATATGTGCTCCTCTTTCGTTTTGCTCGAGCCAGGAAAACCTCTGTGTAGGACTCTAAAGACTCGTCAATACGCCGGTAGTAGGTGATGATCATATCAAACACCCACAAGCCGCAAGCGGTCTGCCAAACGTAACGGCCACCCGGGTATTGAGCGATCAGAAGATCGACGAGCTAGCCTGCTCACACTCCTGTGAATCCAACCAGTAACACTACCGTACAGTCCGGTCTGATCGTCTGATATGTCGCATATCTCGCCTAGGGGTGGTAAACGTCAGACCCCAATAGCTTGATAAGTCGTGTCGATATGAGGTCTATAACAACTCGAGAAACTACTGGTAACACTTACCAGTAAATCTCAGCAACCCTGGCCAGGGATTTCCTGTTATAGCCAATCGAACACAGCGCAACATCAACTCCCTATACCGGGAGAGACGAATCCCCTCCTATCGCTCATTGCCTCCATGTGACTCGGGACTGTACCCAAAAACCACCGTTTTGCACGCCCTCATGGACGTGGTAAGATGGAAATCAAAGCACAGTGGGAACCACACAAGACTCTATGACGATCTCGGGTCAACAGACTACTCTGTACCAGTGTCACCAGAGAACTGCCATCTGACGTAAGGTATAATACCATCTGGGAGTTCTCGGCGAGTCCGTCCAGTGTACCCAGTCTCTACTGAGCACCCGTATATCATCTCTGATGTCAAACACCAATGGATATGGGATCATCCATCGCCCATCTGTATGGGTCGAGAAGTTACACGCTAGTCTACTCTGGTATATCGATGCCCCGTCTCGATACACCCACGACTAGGGACTTTGAAGGATGTACTTATGGACTACCATGTCCCCACTAGTATGATCCGCATCATAATCCAGGTAGTCAAGTACACATCCTAAGGGCTTTACCAACATGTAATAGAGAGACAATCAATGTACACGTTAAGGTAAAGAGTAACCAGATAGCATACTATCATGTCGAGCAAGAAAGTCCTCCCTATATATGTCCCAGCATCCACTACAATATACATCATATGTACAGTAATGGCCTCTAGGGCATACATATAACTAACAAGAAGACATCAAAGAAAACATTGCAAGTGCGAGAAAACTAAGTGCAAGAAAGATACCAAGAACCAAATGAACCAAGCTTTATTAATCTTCAAATCTAAGTTACAAGCTATGAGTTCAATAACCAAAACCTAAACTTGCAAGCTCAATGAAAAGGTTGCAAGACCAGGAGAAGGCAAGGAACTCAAAATTTACTAACTACTATGTACAAAGCTTGAAGCAAAATTACAAAATGTAGAATGAACTTGGCTTCAAAAAGTAGACCCTTTGCTTGTTCTTTGATCTGGTATATATAGGCACTTCATCAACAAAAACAGAATATAAAAATGAAGTGATGTGACAAGGAGGAATGACCAGAAGAAAAATGAAGCCAACTGGAGACTTTGGGGCCGCAAATTGCGGCAAATTGGAATATATTTGAGGCCAGAAGAAGAATGGTGGGGCCCGTCTTTGTTGTGTGAACTCATGACCTCTCCATCATCTCTCCGGTCTGGTCTGTTTCTTTTGTAGCCTTATGGATTTTTCCCAGAAGTTTTATAGGGAAAATGTTAGCTTTAAATCCATCACATCAACACTTTACAAAGTCATTATACCCATGCCCACTTGTACCACTTGCCTACTTGCATCAAAAGTGTTCACACCATATCATTTGCTGGTCCGTGCACCCAAAATGTGTGTTCACACTTGTACAACTTGTATCATGTTGGACCATTTTGGATAAAATAAGTTGTACCTTGAATTGTTTGCAAAAACATCTTGAATAAAGATCAGTTTTCCGTTCCGATTGCAGCATCGGCTCACAAATGTCGTATCCGTGCATTTTGAGTTTGTTTCCAGTGCTTTATCACGAATACATGTATCTTGTACTTATTGAGAAGACACAGATTAATAACACCGATATTCACAAAAATGATAATGAATGAGTGGTATTAAAATGCAGTTTTTCGTGATGAACAAATACCCCCAAACTTATCTTTTGCTCATTCCGAACAAAACAAAATTCTAACCTCACTTTCACAGGGAATGCGATTGCACCGAGCCCATGCAACAAGCCGTTAAAACTCTAGGTGTCTCTAGTAAGATTTTTGTCTTCTAAGGGTTTTCAGTGGATTACACCTACAAAATCCAGTCAAGCTAGTTTCATGAAATCACGAACGATTCTAATCCTAAGATATAATATCTAAGCTAGAAATTCTTTCATCCTACGTTAGAAATATCGAATACTTATTTTTCACATCTTACTTCTTGTTTAACTTAAGATCCTATACGTCTTTACGTGCGTATGAAAATAGTGTCGTTACGTTTCAAAAACTTCGATTAGATTCATCATGTCACAAAATACGCATCGAATAAAACTTCAAAAAGGATCACGCGAGTTTGTAAAGAGTTAAGTTTTTCTCAAGTTTTGTTCTTTAGCTACGTTTCAAATTCAGAATCTCTCTTCAATAGAAAACTGAGCTTTATTCTTCACTCCACTTTTTACTTGTTTTCGTTCATACACACCTTCGTGAACATGTAATAGTCTTTATCATCAAGTAAAACCTTCATATCTCCGTTAAAAATATTTTTATAAAAGCCCGTCTTAAGCCAAGATTATTCTCACACAAAAACCATGAGGAATTTTAACTTGGAGAGAACACTTGCTTGATTTTGTTTTAAATTGGACTTTCTAGGTTTCTTGGCGAGTTTTGGGCTAATGCACCCAAACTAGTTGGTTTTAGGGCATTAGGTGTATAAACACCTCGGCGGACTTAATTGCCCAAGTCATCTAGGCCTTAAAACAAAAGGACTCATTTTGCCATGAAAATCGTAACAATTCAATTCGAACGGAGATATAGCCGGTTGTTCATTTTATTATTAAGATCAAAGACATGTCAGATCAGGTATGTGATCACTCCAATCAAGATCCAGATGGGTTATTTTTCAAACTCGGTTTCCATTAAAACTTCAATAATATCCCTTCATATCCATTTCACTTTATAAACTATTCTTGATATTATTTATTTCAGAACAAAGCAGCTTGATCCTAAAAAAAGGTTTATAAATTAAAAGTTCTAAGACATATCAAACTTTTCATCTAATTTTCAAAACTCATGACATGTGTAGTGTGATGCAAAGACGTATATTAGCTACGGCTAAACTTAAAGAAGGGTTATCTTTCGGGTTTTCAATATCTAAAAATATAATTTAGTTGTTCTTATTTTATCAAACTAAACCGTCCGAATTTCGAATCTAAATTCTCCCACTAGCTAACTTGACGACAAAGTTTTTCTGTTTTTTGGAGAGAAAAAATTGATTTTTATGGGTTTTCAAATATGTATGCAAATGCAGAATTTACAAGTGAAATACAAAGATAGAAATGCTTACTGAGCACATCCCCAAACTTAAACTTGATAGTGCCCTCACTGGCATGCTATACAAAGAGGGTCAAAATTGCTGAGGGGTCAAAATTTTCCGGTTTTTTTACAAGAAAAAGAAAACAAAATATATATACACAAAAAAGTCCTCTCCAAATTTAAGTGAAACAGTGTTTCCACTGTTAAGCATTGAAGTTCAAAATTAGGGGGAGGGAACATCACCAGTTGTTACGATCCAAAGGTGGAACGTAACTGGTACTTAAATCACACAACGTCTAAAAGCGTAACGTAATTCAAGTAAGCCAAAATCCCAGAATCTAAACCGTGAAATAAAATAAAGTGGTATAATACTTGTTTAGAAAGCAAGATTTATATCAAAATCTTTAATGATTCAAGTTTTATAAAAATTTCGGCAGCATCTCCTTTGTAAAACCTATCCCAAACCGATACATAACAAGAATATACTGCATAGCAAATATAATAGGCATCCCCAAGCAGGAGATAGCTCTTCGCCGAATTAGCGAAACACAATCACAAGCAAGAATATATCATCTTAGTGCGTAGCAATAACAAAGTAAGAAAATAAAACATCGCCCACAAAGAAAATATAAAATTCGGCTCACATGAGCTCGACACCAGATGTCAATATAATACAAGTCTCACAGTCTCGTTTCTAAGTCAAATGTACAAGTGGTAGATGGAGTATACTACATACAAAGAGAGAATATACAAGATGGAAAACAAAAAGAATAACCGTAACCCACCTACAAAATATCACGTCCAAAAGTTGAAGCAAAAGAAGTGGTAGAAGTGGTAGCAGTATGCCCGCCGCGACTATGCTAACGGATCGGTCCTGCAAGACACTGTGGCACAACGGTGGTGAGTTGCCAGCTCGTAAGTAGTGAGTAATATCATATGAGACATTCGCAAGCATGCACGTAAAGACGTCAGGTCCTAATATAAACTATGATGCGATGTACTAGTATAAATGCAACATGAATAAGTGATCAAGTATGAAATATGGATATATCTACTATGAGAAAACTGAGTATGTCTTAATAAATTATGGTATGGTAAAACCAAAGTATCATCAATAAAAACCACATAATCGCGTGTCATGCATCGAAACTCAAATCTCAATATCTCGGGTGCCATCTCTCAGATCGGCCCTCAAATCCATCCGAATCATATGACTCCGATCGGTATCCTCCGGATATTCGCCGGGACAAACAATCACTGGTAGGTATTGTTACCCTTCCAGGCTCAACGTCTCTCTATACGATCTTCTTGCCCCGGGGTACCTCACCGGGTCCACCATGTACCTGCAGACGGTGACTCCTCACTTTTCGAATCGGGTATACACATAACTCAAGAACCGAGAAAACTCATGGTGGACGCCACACATCAAATCACGAGAAACCGTATTTTTATTTTAAATGAGTATAAGTTTTCAAAACTCATACGTGGTTTCCCAAATCAAGAAATCTCATGAAAATGGAAATCTCCAAGAATATCATAATATATGAATATGACGATGATGGTAAATGTACATGATATAAATATCATGCAAGCTAGATGAATAACTTGAAGATTGCATGTCAATAATGATGCAAATGCAACAATGCAGGTTATCGAGAAAGTTCTATAGTGTACGTGTGATTAGTCTAAAATATTGCACATTTGAATGAATATTTTTCCTACTATTGTTAAGTAATAAAATGTGTTTATTGTAATTATAGAACATATGAGGGTTTATGTGTGAAAATTTTATTATCATATGTTTCTACATTATATTTAACATAATGAGGGAAAATATATGCATAAAATATTTATATGAAATCTCAGTAATTAAAATATGCATATCATATAAAATATTTCTAATCAATATTCTTAAAACTTAATATCATATAAAACGGTTAAGATAATATCTCAAAAATACCAAATACTACTAACATTTTGATTTGAGATATTATGCGGATATTAGCTCAGGTCTGGAATCCAAGAGATCCGGGGTAAATCGGGATGTCGGAATCAAATCTGCCAAAATATAGAGGCAAATCGTAAGATTTAGCAACGGCAGAAACTCGTAGCATTATTCTCATAATATAGACATCAAGAGGATCTCCACATGGAAAAACAAGAGACCAGAAAAAATCCCAAGTTCTGATGCGACTAGGGCGACTAAAGGGTAGGATATGCGGCGGAATCGCGGCATGATGATAGCTGTACGATGTGAAATTTTGTGTGGTGGATCTCAACAGAATATATTCACAGATGGTATCTAGGGTTTCTAGTTTCTGGGACTATATATAAGACCGAGAGCTTCATATTAAAAATCATCATCGAGGAGATCAAGAGATCCGAGAGGTCCATGCATCCATGTGATCATCACCTATTCATCTACCTCCTAAAAGAGAGATCTAGAGCAAACTAGGCTTCTTGAATTCTACTTTCTAAGGAGAAAAGTTGTATGCAATAGTTGATTAATAAAGGTAGTGTTTTTATTGTTCTTTTTGCAATTAATTTCCGCACTTACTTTCTGCATCTTAATAATGTTTTCACTCTTCTTCGTCCTTTCTTCTACTTTAAACATGAGCAAGTAATTCCTAGCTTGCTAGGGTTCGTAGGATAGGGTAAAACAATGGATGATAAAATCTTCTATTATTCTACCCTATCCTACGAACCCTAACAAGCTAGGAATTACTTGCTCATGTTTAAAGTAGAAGAAAGGACGAAGAAGAGAGAAAACATGATTAAGATGCAGAAAGTAACTGCGGAAATTAATTGCAAAAAGAAAAATAAAAACACTACCTTTATTAATCAACTATTGCATACAACTTTTCTCCATAGAAAGTAGAATACAAGAACCCTAGTTTGCTCTAGATCTCTCTCTTTTAGGAGGTAGATGTCACGACCCGAAATAGCTCGTGACTGGCCCTTGAATCATATAAAGTCTATAGGACCCCATCTAATTCAAGTAAGCCAAAAGCCCAAAAATCTAAAACCATTTTAAATAATAAATGAAGGAAAACTAGTTTTAAAGAAGTGAAGAAAACATGTTTTAAAAACAAGGTTTTTAAATAAGTGTTTTTAAGTAACATAAGCCGAATATGCATTTTAAAATCAAAAGTCTAATCTAAAAATTTCGGCAGAGTTTCCTTTGTAAATACTGGCCCCGAATGGGGTACAACATGAATAAATATATGCACAATGATAAAAGGTATCCCCAAGCGGGAGCTAGCTCTTCGTCAATCGACGGTCACAACCACGCAAGCAATATAATATACAACGTCGAAGGGCGGGGATCAAAACTCAAAAGGAAACTCAAAATCATCATGAAACCATAATACTACAACGCGCGACTCTAAGGTCGAAATCATACACAACTGGTTTTCTAAGTCTGAATAAATATACAAGTTTGGTTGATGGAATTACTAGATACAACTGATTAAAATAAATATAAGGATGGTCACGATGCGAGTGAACCCATCTACCAAAGTAATCACCTATAAAGGAAGCAGTGTGCCAGAAAAGCCGCAATGAAACCTGTACGGCAAAACCTGCAAGAATTATGGCACAACGGGGGTGAGTTTCTAACTCGTGAGTAGAAAACATCTACGAGTAGAAATCGCCGAGCCCAAATACTATCACCGGTAGGTAGTGGTCCCTCTGCCAGGCTCACCGTCTACTGCACAGCAAATCCGTTCTCATCCCGGGGTACCATACCGGGTCCATCATGTACCCGCAATCGGCCTCATCCGCCTCCTCGAATCGGATTTCACATGTCACACTCAGAACCGAGAAAACACATGGTGGACACACTGAAATATCATATCAAGAGAAACCGGGTTTTTAAAACAGTACTTACTTTCTTTTGAAATAGCCACGGTTCCCAAATCCAGAAATCCCATGAAAACAGCATGTCTCAATGCGTATAATCATAAATCATGATGTAGGCTACATATAACGGAATGTAAGCATATCCGTATTTCATATAACATGGAACAATACTATGCACATATCAAGGGAAATCCACTCTTTTAAATGAATCCTGTTTTTAAATATATCCTGCGGTTTCCAATTGACTCCAGGTCAAAAGCAATATCATATAAGGGTGCATGCAATTATAGCAGACAATTCATGCTATGTATCATATCAAAATTCAGCAATTCTACAGTGTAGTGATATGACAATTATTGATGATGAAGTGTGTGAGCCGGCAAGTAAGTGTACGTGGAGCATACGCATCATCGATAATGGTGCTGGTGTCCTGACAACATGGTTTTAATCTAATAATAAACACATTTAAACATGCAATACGATGTGAACAGTAAGAATATGCGGAAAAAGAATGATAAACACAACAGTGAAGAATCTACATCAATATATATATCATATAGTTTTGCCATTTGAAATAACACGAATCGTGGGGTTTAGAAAAATAAGGGCTATGGTGTTTTTAGGAAAAGATGCGTCTTTTGAAAATATCCGTAGAATCCCTTGACCTATCTTTTAAAATACTCACGATTCGTTAATTTTGAAATAGGTATGACTCGGAACTAGTCTAACATCTACTAAGTAAACTACAGATCTAACTAACAAGCTAATCGAAAGGGTACGGAAACCACCTAAATCTGAGTCGATATATATATAAATATAATAGTCGGTGATCCCGCCTCAATAGTATCACATACGATACGGTATACAATATGACATCCTCGAGTTAAGAGTGTGGATCAATCATCAATATAAAGCTCGTACGGTAAATCCATCGTACGACATCCCAAATCTGGGTACGGGTCAATATCACATTCATCTCATCATTTATCTGGTATCCTTATCATCATATCTCATGAACAAGGGTACTGATCTAAGTCTAGTACAAACCAATACCACCTATATAGATATATATATATATATATACGTGTGTGAAACACACGCCCAAATACCCGCTAAAATCTCATGTCGTATCTCATCATACGAACCGCATCATATCACCGATCTCATGGCACCATGCCCAATCTCATCGACTCATCTCCAAATATCATCCATTATCCTCATCATCCAAGGGTAGGTATACGAGTATATATATACACACAGTCCCATACCTATGTGTGTGTGTATCTCTATATACGCACAAGTATAACAGTAAGCATGTGTGTGCGTGTGAGTGTAAACCTATTCTAGGGTTCGCAACTAAGAAGCTATACTAGTTCACTTCTAATAACCCTAAACTAACCATGGATACATAATCATATATATATATAGCATATATGCAGCACACTATACATCGAACTGCGGGGGTGCTATACGCCATCCACCCGACTTCCCCCGTAAATATAATCTACTCACCTTGCGTCTTCGCTTTCCGTTGCCGACGTCACCACATGCTTGCTTGTCGTCTCGAAATCTTCGCAAGGGTACCTACACATCATAACGTATCCTGCCGCATTAAAATCCAAATCAAAGCCAAAACGACGCACGAAATTCACATAGGTCAAAACCTATGGTTAGCTCTCGCAAATCAACCCGATATCACTCGATATAGACTTACAAACGTCAAGTGATTGAATACAAAACCAAATATCAAAACTTAAATCCATAAACATCATGAAACACATGGCAGCAACCCAGAAAAGTGATCCCAGATTTTTTTTCAGGTCAAAACTAGGTAAGCAAACAAGTCTAGGGTGTAGTACAGGGAGTGTGTGACCTACTGAAGCAACATGGGAACCTAACACCTCAAGGTGGCTGGCCCCTTAAAATGAAATTCCGGTCAGGCCAGTTTTTCAGTGGAGTGGGGATCTCGTTTTGGTAGGGTAGTCTTCTGGTGGTCTAACTAAGTCCCTAGTATTGTTTGTTTGTCTCAGAATTTTCCCGGGTCATCCCAGATTTCCCTGCACACTCAATTTCCTCACAAACCGACATTTGCAGTTTTCTGTTTTCAGTTCCAGGTTTTGTATTGTGTTTGGTCTGGGTTCTACTCAATTGGGAGGGGTTTAAGGTCACCACAAGTGTTCAATTTCACCAACACGACTCAAAAATCCTACAACCCTCTCTAGAAATCTCCAAATCACACCAAATCACAACTAAACACAAATATTGTTTAAAGTGAATGAAAAACTACATTAAGTGTGAAGGGATTACCTCATTTAGCACCCATAAATTCTCTACAGCGCCAAAATGCAAACTTTCTTGGTCCAATGTGTAGCTAGAAGGCTTCTGCACAATTTTTGTGAAGAGGAGATAGGGTTTTGGTGAATTTTTAATGGTGTTAGTGGAGGTTGTAGAGGGGATGAAGGAGGTGCTGCAATTGAGAGGAAGATGAAGAAGAAAAGATGAAAATAATGAAGTGAGAAGATGAGCCATGACTAAGGTTTGACCCTCACCTTTCTCTCTCTTGCGCATGCTCTATATTTTATTCTTTTCTTTTGTTTTCTTTTCTTTTATTTCCTTCTCTCCTCAATAGTAAACCCAAAACAAATAGCCATGCATGAATCATGAAGAAATGTCATGAAGAAAAATGTAACAAGTGTTAAAATGAAATGGTGCATGTTTTGCACAAAACCCGCTTAAAGCCCGATTAGCAATTTTTAATCGCGATTAGCACTAAAATAGTATCAAATAGATCATAAACTTTCATAATTTGCATAATTCACATAAAACACCCTCATTTTAGTAATTTCCACAATTTTCAAAAAAAATTCCCCAATTTATCGGTATTTAATTATACCGCCATATTAAAATATTCAATATAATATTATTTAATTATAAAAATTCCCAAAAATAATATTTTTTTTTTTTGAAATGTTACAGTAGATGAATAGGTGATGATCACACGGATCCATGGACCTCTTGGATCTCTTGATCTCTTCGGTGATGATTTTTAATGTGAAGCTCTCGGTCCTATATATAGTCCCAGAAACTAGAAACTATAGATACCATCTGTGAATATATTCTGTTGAGATCCACCACACAAAATTTCACATCGTACGGCTATCATCATGCCGCGGTTTCGCCGCATATCCTACCCTTTAGCCGCAGGTCCGCCGCACCCTAATGGCATCAGAACTTGGGATTTCTTCTGGTCTCTTGTTTTACCATGTGAAGATCCTCTTGATATCTATATTCTAAGAATAATGCTCTGAGTCTCTGCCGTTGATAAATCTTAAGATTTGCCTCCATATTTTGGCAGATTTGATTCCGACATCCCGATTTACCCCGGATCTCTTGGATTCCAGACCTGAGCTAATATCTCCACAATATCTCAAATCAAAGTGTTAGTAGTATTTGGTATTTTTGAGATATTATCCTAACCATTTTATATGATATTAAGTTTTAAGAATATTGATTAGAAATATTTGATATGATATGCATAATTTAATTACTAAGATTTCATATAAATATTATATGCATATATGTTCCCTCATTATGTTAAATATAATGTAGAAACATAATAATAAACTTTTCACACATAAATCCTCATATGTTTTATAATTACAATAAACAACTTTTAGTACTTAACAATAGTGGGGAAAATATTCATTCAAATGTGCAATATTTTAGACTAATCAAATACCCCCAAACTTAGCTTTGATTGTCCCGAGCAAACTAGTTATTTAAAGAGAAGAAGAAAAAGAAAAAACTAACTAGCACACTTTCGTAGGAAACACGATTGCACTTAGCACGTGGAAAAAGCTTTTAAACTTCTAGGTGTCCCTAGTAGGAGAAGTGTTGTCTCTTGAGGGTTTTCAACGGATTACACCCATAAAATCCCATAATAAAGGAAAGATGGTGAAAGTTACATACAAAAATAAAAAGCATATATAAAAGAAAGAACTTGAAAATAAGAGTTTCAAACTACACTAACTTTTTAGTAGCCATGAGCCCTATCTTAATAGTCATGAAAAGATGTCAGAAATCACATCATTACTCAATAAAACATCGCCTTTAGTCTTCCTCCCTACATTTCTTCCAAACATAGATCATATACCCCTGCGTGTGTGTAAAAAACATCTCTACACTTAGAGAATTCAATTCAAGCTTTCATACTCTTGTCCATCGTCCTTAGTGCTTTTTATTCGATGAATATTTCATATGGAAATGCTCACACATTCTTCATGCGACCGTTAATACTTCTTGAGGTACTAACCAACCGATTACCAAATGTGCTCACTCTTTTAGGCGTAATTAGCAATATCCTAGTCTTCCAACACTTAAGACTTAGCAGTTGTTCCCAAAGTAGTTAGTCTAAGGCACTAGGTGATAAGGCACCCTCGCTATATTTTTTTATGCTGCCTTAAATAATTACAAAACCAGTGTTCATTTTTCTTCACCATTTTTTATGTCATTTATATTTTTGTTTGTATATTTTTTTATTCATACTAAGACTTTTAGACAAGAGCATTTCAATGTATTCTCTAATATCCCAAGTTTCAAGATGTGTGCAAGTGCGTATAGTAAGGTATCAACATTCAGATGTTCAGACTCAAGAATATGGACTATTTTTCAGACTTATTTCTTTCCCCGAATTACCCTTAGGACAACAGCTCATGACTACCTATTACTAGTTTCGTTTTAAAATATCTAATTTTCTTGCTTTTCTTAAAGCTCTTCCTATCTTTCATATGTATTTTTCACTTCCTAACTTTTATTATCAAAAATTTTTTTGTGCTTTTATTTAGTATAATGCGAAAAAATGATGCGTGAATAACCACAAACCTCCCCCAAACCTATTTGCATCAGTGTCCTCACTGATGTCATCTGTTAAGCTAAACCTGTAGACTTGAGTGGAAAAGTTAATAAAGGAGACAAGAATTAATGACAGTGAAATCCTCCCCTAAACTTAATTTTGGCTCAAAATTTTAAAAAATTTGTTTTTCTTTCAAGAGCTAAAATATTTTTCTCCCCCCCAAACTTGAGTGAAACGGTATTAAGCATTTAAAATTTTAGGGGGGGGGGGTAAGATTATTGGTCTATGCAAAGTTTTATAAAGACCAAAAGTCATCACCAACTATTCGAATGTTTTAACGATGTAACAACATAGTTGGTGGAAGAACATAGATGTGAAGAAGTGAGGAGATAAGAGGCGTAATCGATCGGATTTACGTCTCGGTTGGTAGAGACAAAACAGTGATGGTGCACTACTCGCATTCTCGTTCTTGATAAAAAGAAGGGGTGGCGGTTCAACTTCTTGTAAGTCTATGTCACGCACCCCACATGTTCGCAGGGAGGCGGAATATATGAAAAACAAATATCAAAGCTTCGTAACACGGACTTGAGCACACGGATAGTGTCTAAACCATTACTAACAAACTACGAGAGGTTTAACTACTCGGATTCGAAGTTATACCTCACGTTACTTGTCCTTCGGGTCTTCATCGCCGTCCTCCACACCTCGTAGGCTCTATGGAGCATGGGCACCTCAACGGCCTCCTTGAGTCAAAGACGATCCACCCGAGAGTCTATAGTCCGAGCTCCTATCTCGAATCTAAGATAACTACGGCTTCTAGTTTGATAATCTAGAAGTCCTAGAGGGTGTAGAGTATTTAGATAGATTACTTAGTCACTTAAACCCTAGGCTTCTCAACTCATGAGAGCTATTAGGGTTTGAGGAAGAAGATGAAAACTTGAGGAGAGAGAAGTGTTTTGTGATAATGAAATGAATAATACTCATGCTAGAATAATATGAAGCATAATAATATGTCTCTTGATAATATCAAGATAATATCTAACATGCTTCATTTAATTCTAAGGGTGAATCACCTCATGAGTCATTAAGCATTTAATGTAAACTACACCTCATCCTGCACCTCATTTAGTTTAAATCCTAAAAGGAAATAAACACAAATGAGTCACCTTCTTCTAGAAGCTTCCCGAGAAATTACGAGACTACCCCTCCCATCCGTATTTCCGAAAAACATGGATAATCTTTGACTGAATAAATCCATCTGTATAATACTAGAATCTGGCTTAAACCAAAGCCCGCTAGTATTATCTGCCCGATCATTGTACGTGCACAAGTGTACGTAAGTGATCGCGGCCCTGCCGTAAAACCATACGGCCTCTACACCTTTTTCCCGGTGCAAGGAAACTCTCTGTGTGGGACTCTAAACACTCGACATTACGCTGGCAGTGGGTTAAACCACAGGCCGCAAGCGGTACTAGCTGTACGTAACGGTCCCCAGGTAGATGTCGATAAGAAGGACGATGAGGAAACCCATCCGAACTCCTACTGAGCCTGTATGTGACAATCTCCGTACAGTCCGGTCTGTTCGTCTAGGACTATCGCATATCAGGCCCAGGGGGCGGTAAACGTCAGACACCTAATAGCGGTATAAGTTGTGTCGGAATAAAGCCCATTACACCTTGAGAAACTACTGGAACCTACCAGTAAATCTCGCTTGCCCTGGCCAGGGACTTTTCGTAATGGCTCTCCATACACAGCGCGATATCAACCGCCAATACCGGGA
Source organism: Agapanthus africanus (assembly GCA_030015575.1). Classification (NCBI taxonomy): domain Eukaryota; kingdom Viridiplantae; phylum Streptophyta; class Magnoliopsida; order Asparagales; family Amaryllidaceae; genus Agapanthus; species Agapanthus africanus. The sequence goes on from CM057339.1 coordinate 269,257,881, forward strand.
GAGACGAATCCTGTCTAACCGCCACTGCCCCCAAGTGCTTCGGGACTGCACCCAACTACTACCTGTTTGCACGACTCCTTTGAGCCGTGGTAGGGTAGTAATCTAAATACAGAGGGAACACACCCAAGGCGAAGTAGCAGTGTCAAGTCGACGGACTAAGCTGTGCTCATATCACCTGGGAACTGCTATCGGACGATGGGTATAGAACCAACCTGCAGTTCCCGGCGAGTTATGTCCGGTGTACCCGTAACCTAACAAGCACCTGCATACTATCTCTAGTACGACGTACTGATGGCTGTGGGACAGACCATCTCCGCAACTGGGATGAGAAGCGTATACACCAGTCTACTCCGGAGTATCAATGCCCCGTCTCGATACTCCTACGACCAGGGACCTGTATAGGATGTTGCTTATAGACTATCTAGCCCCCACTAGTGTGACTGCCATCACAACACTGGTAATCAAGCAAAGATCCTAAGGGCTCTACTAATATGTATAAGCGATATGTTAAAAGAAACATATGCATATTAAAGTAGAAAACAAACCAAGTAGCATACTACCATTTTTAGCAAGACTGTCAATACAACTGCGAATATCCCAAGCTTCCATTAAGTAATATACAAACCAGTATGATACAGTAATGGCCTCTAGGGCATAAACACTAACAATCTCCTACTTGCACTAGGGCCATGTACTGGCATATCACAGACCTATCATCTCGAATAGCCCCTCGAACTGCGTCGGAGGAATGGCCTTTGTGAATGAATTAGCAGTGTTATTCTCCGTATCTACTCTCTTCACCCCGATCTCCCTGATCAGGTGATACCGCCTTAAGTTGTGTCTGGACTTCTGATGGGACCTGGGTTCCTTTGCTAAAGCTATAGCACCGTTGTTGTCGCAATACAGAGGTATTGGATCAACACTGGTAGGAACCACCTGAAGTTCTGTGAGGAACTTCTTCATCCAGACAGCTTCTTTTGCGGCATCGCAAGCAGCTATGTACTCCGCTTCTATCGTCGAGTCAGCAATGGTGTCCTTCTTGGAACTTTTCCAACAGACCGCCCCTCCATTGAGGGTAAAGACATAACCCAACATGGACTTGGAGTCATCCTTGTCACTCTAAAAGCTGGATTCGGCAAAGGCCTCGATCTGGAGGTCCTTTCTGCCATACACCAAGAACATCTCCTTAGTCCTCCTCAGGTACTTGAGAATATTCTTTACTGCTATCCAGTGCTTCTCCCCTGGGTTTGCCTGATACCGGCTTACAATGCTCAATGCGTATGCTACATCTGGTATGGTACATAACATCGCATATATTATAGAGCCTACCACTGAAGTGTAGGGTATAATCGACATGCGAGCCCTTTCCAAATCAGTCTCGGGAGACATCTCTTTAGAGAGGGTGATTCCGTGACAAGCCGGTAGGTTACCGCGCTTAGAATTTTCTATACTGAATCTTTTCAATATGGTGTCTATATACCTGGACTGTGAAAGTCCCAACATCCTCTTTGATCTATCACGATAGATCTGGATCCCCAGAATGTAGGTGGCATCACCTAGGTCCTTCATGGAGAACTTCTGTGACAAGAATCCTTTGACTGATTGTAGCAGAGGAATATCATTTCCTATTAGGAGAATGTCATCCACGTACAAGACGAGGAATACTACAGCTCTCCCTACAATCTTACTGTATATGCATGGTTCATTTGGATTCTTGATAAAGTCGAATTCTTTGACAGTATCATCAAAACAGATGTTCCAACTCTGCGATGCCTGCTTTAATCCATAAATGGACTTAAGCAATTTGCACACTTTACCGCTACTCCCACTCTGAATGAATCCCTCTGGCTGATCCATATAGACACATTCTTCCAAATTACCATTTAGAAAAGTCGTCTTTACGTCTATCTGCCAGATCTCATAATCGTGGATGGCAGCAATGGCAAGAAGGGCCCGAATGGATTTGAGCATAGCCACTGGAGAAAAGGTTTCGTCATAGTCCAAACCAGGTCTTTGACGAAAGCCCTTTGCAACAAGTCTAGCCTTATAGGTTTCAACCTGTCCATCTACACCAATCTTCTTTCTGAAGATCCATTTGCTTCTTACGGGTTTTACCCCATCTGGAGAAATGTCCAAAGTCCATACTTTGTTAATGTACATGGACTCCATTTCGGTCCGCATTGCATCCATCCATCTTACTGAGTCGCCGCTCTGAATGGCTTGCTAGAAGCTAGTAGGGTCATCATCGTCAATGATGCAATCTTCTCTATCCCCGTCTATGAGAAAACCGTAGTATCTCTCGGACGGATGAGACTGCCTACTAGTTCTGCGGATAGGCTCTGGGATGTCCCTTTCTTCTGAAACTTCTGGTTCTACCATACTTTCAGTAACAACTTGTGGTTCTGGAATTTCTTCCAGTTTTATTGCGCTCCCACCCTTCTGATTTTCTAAAAATTCAGCTTCCAAGAAGTGGGCATGAAAAGAAACAAAAACCTTTTGTTTCTCTGCGTAATAGAAATAATATCCCTTGGAGTTCTTTGGATATCCCACAAACTTACACTGTACTGAGCGTGCCTCGAGCTTGTCCGCATACTGCTTTTTACCAAAAGCTGGACATCCCCATGTCCTAAAGGGTTTAAGACAGGATTTCTTCCCACTCCACATCTGATGTGGTGTGGTAGGCACAGTCTTGGTTGGAACCTGGTTCAAAAGATATGCAGTTGATTCTAGTGCATAACCCCAGAAAGATCGCGGTAACTCAGCCTTACTCATCATGGAACGGACCATATCCAATAGGGTTTGATTCCGCCTTTCCGATACACCATTGTGTTGTGGTGTGTATGGAGGAGTAAGCTGAGAGAGAATTCCATTCTCTTTTAAGTATCCTAGGAACTCGGCACTTAAGTATTCACCACCTCGATCAGATCTCAGTGTCTTGATACTTTTGCCTGTCTGTTTTTCCACTTCATTCTTGTATTCCCGGAATTTCTCAAAAGCCTCGGATTTATGCTTCATCAAGAAGATATGTCCATACCTAGAGAAATCATCCGTAAAAGTAATGAAGTAGGAATAACCACCTTTTGCATGTGTAGACATTGGACCGCACACGTCACCGTGTACGAGTCCCAAGAGCTCGCTCGCTCTTACTCTGTGTCCAGTAAACGGAGCCTTTGTCATCTTTCCCATGAGACAAGATTCACAAGTAGCATAAGATTGATATTCGAACGGATTCAAATATCCTTCTCTATGTAACTTAGTCAACCGTGTTTCATTGATGTGACCTAGTCTGCAATGCCATAAGAAAGCCTGATTTACATCCGGAGACATTCTTTTAAGTGTGTTCTGGACATTGAAAACCTGAGCTTGATTTAATACATATATACCGTTATCTAATATACTAGACCAAATCAGAACATGATTTAGGTGGATGTATACTACATCGCTTACGAATGTAAAATCATATCCCTCTCTAGAAAGTGAGGATACTGATATGATATTATAAGTCAAACTAGGTACATACAAACAGTTACGTAGAATCAATATCTGCCCACTTATCAGTCCTAGGCGATATTCCCCCACGGATTCAGCGTCCATGCTCATTCTGTTCGCAACTCTGAGAGACATATCACCTACCCTGATAACTCTACGGTTTCTCAAAGCATGTAACGAAATACAGATATGAGATCCTGATCCGGTATCTAGTACCCAGGAAGTAGAGTTAATTGACAAACAGTTCTCAATTACAAACACACCCGAGGCCGAAGCCACAACATGCTTCGAATCCTGGCTACTGGCTTCCAAAGCCCTGCAATCCTTCTGCCAATGCCCCTTCCCATAACAATAAAAACATCCCTCCTTCTTTACACCAAGTCCCGAAACTTTTGCTCTTCCCTTTCCTTCTACTTCACTGACACCGTATATCGGCTTTGTGAAAGTCTTCTTCTTTTCACCCTTTGCTTTCGCCTTGGATGCAGAAGAAGAAGGTCCCCCATTAAGCAGAGTGGGTGTCTCCCTGGTTTTTTTCAGGGTTTAAGTAGAGGGTAAGGACTGTGGAAATAATTCAGCATATGACCCGTTTCCCAACGTGGTCTCTATGTCCGTGAGCTCATCAATATAGCTAGTCATCGTAAGGATGTCGTCCCCTACAGATGGCCCGACAGCCAACCTCGCTTGAAGCAATTCGTTCGAGGTCTCATATCTTGCGATACGAGATTACTCTCCATATAAATCTTTGTTATGGAGGAAGATGGAAACTAAGTCCATCTTCTCATGCTGCTTCTGGTATACACAATCAACTGAAGCCAACACGAAGCACTTGGCATTCGCATTGTCCTTTTCCTTTGTCTGACGGATATCCATATCCGCGATGGTGGAAACTGGACCTGGGACGGCGGGCGCTTGAGTAGTAATAGGGTGGTCCAGCTTGTCATAGGCAATGGACATCTGGACAGAGTTTTGCCAGTCATAAAAGTCAGATTCGGTCAATTTGTTATCTAGATGTAACCTAGTCATGGTCACATGGTCGCTGCAGTTGAGAGAGAGAAGAAAACACTTTAGCATGATGCTCTTACAAGTTTAGATTGGTTTTTAGTTTATCTAAACTGGATGGCTCCCACTGTTTCTCGAATCCTTCCTCAAACCATAAAAGAAGAATTAGTCAGGACTGATCTCACCTATAATACTTGCTTAACCGTTCAGCCAGGCTAGTGTCGGTACTTCGAGGGAGGTCTTACGACGCTTTCGCGAAGTTCCTTAATTAAATAACCTATTTTCTCTGGAGGCGTAGCCCCGCTGACACTGTTCTAGACACCTACTTGGTTTATAGCATTGATCGTTAAGTGATGAATCTCCTGATGAGTAGAATATACTCACAGTAGGATCGGGATCCAAATATCATCATGTGATAATGCTAAAGGAATCCTACCAACATAATCAAACTCTAAATGGTATGCAATACCAGCAAGTTTCAGTTTCTTTAGAAACTCCCGATGTGGATTTTTGCCCCATACTCTTAAGACCTTGACTAAGGGCCAGCAAATCATAAGTCACATGTCAAGTTCTACCCGTCATTATCTAGGTTGATTTGAACCCACCCGTATTTACTCTTAACCAAGGGCTAACAAAGTAATACGACTGTCCCAAACCAACGCATCTATCTATGCAACATGTGAACACCCCAGCAGCTACCAATCACTATGTCTTGACTAAAGGCCAAACAAACATAGCTTGAATACTACTGACCATTCAAATGAAATGACGGAGGGCTACGACTAGTTTTGGCGAAACCGTGAACGTAGTGAACTTGATATAACCGATGAAACCTGATAGCTTTTTAAAAGGAGTGGTTAAAGCTCCGCAATTAAAAATTCTGCTCTTTTAAAATAACCGAATGGTTTCTTTTAAATTTGTTCCAACGATTCATCTTTGGTTTGTTTTCTTTGCATTAATATAATGCGTCCCATCATTTATCCTATCATTGCAGAAAACAACGAAAATACAACGTCCGCTTATGCCATCCGCATTCGCCACTGGGTCCCGTCATTCACCCGTTAGGTTACTTAACTAACGACAGAGCGGGGGCTGGGCTAGCGCGGATGCAAAACATAAGCAAAGACTACTAGATATCATATATAGATATTGTACATTCGTCAGATGCAATAATAGGCATTCCAGATCACACATGAACATATTGGATATGCTAGGAATCCGCGTTTCGTTTGAGCCTGCAACAAAAGACAGATTACACGGTCGCGATGAATAGCCAAACCCACCCTAGACCCCTACGGGTGCGACAAACTACCCGCCTAGTACCAGAAGTGAAACAGTCTCCCTCAACAACATGAGTAGGCCATTTAACACTTCAAAGTACCGGTAGTTTGTGCACCCCATCTTGGGTCTATCCTAGGAGCAAAAAACAGTAAATGAAATAATAAAGCGGTGGCTACAACCTCATCCCGGATGTGCCCCGCAAAAGAATATTACAACATATTACAATTTACATCGAATGAAAGATAAAAACTCTCATCTCACATCCCCGGCTATTCATCCACGACGATCCAATGAAGTTCATATACACAAACCAATATATCCATTACAGAAATGTGCAACCCCTAACTAACCGACATACTAGCAATTAGCGGAGGTTTACGAACACATTAAACACAACTTGAAACAACAAACAACATAAAACCGCGACTTCAAAACACCCGGTATTTTCCACAGTAAAGAATTTACAGTAAAATCAAAATTGGCAAAAATAAACAACACCTGAAGCCCTAGATTAAAGTCCAAAAGCCACACAAACAAAAATGAAGCAATTCCCTCATCAATGATCCGGCGTCGCCAGAAAATTGGCCTATGTGGCCGGCCAGGGTGAAGAGGAATTATCTCATTTTTGTTCTGTGTTCTTTTTACTGTTCAAATAGCACTCGGTACTTGTTTAAATAATTTTCAGAGCCTGATTGAAAATCGACAGAAACTTGAACCTAGGCATCGATGTTTTCGGGTTGTTTCGGTTTCGTAGTTTTAACTTGTTGTTTAAACTGTTTCCTATGGTTTAGTAGGCTCTGATACCACTGTAAGTCCATGTCACGCACCCTACGTGTTCGCGAGGAGGCGGAATATATGAAAAACAATTATCAAAGCTTCGTAACACGAACTTGAGCACACGGATCGTGTCTAAACCATTACTAACAAACTACGAGAGGTTTAACTACTCGGATTCGAAGTTATACCTCACGTTACTTGTCCTTCGAGTCTTCATCGCTGTCTTCCACACCTCGTAGGCTCTATGGAACATGGGCACCTCAACGGCCTCCTCGAGTCAAAGACGATCCACCCGAGAGTCTATAGTCCGAGCTCCTATCTCGAATCTGAGATAACTACGGCTTCTAGTTTGCTAATCTAGAAGTCCTAGAGGGTGTAGAGTATTTAGATGGATTACTTAGTCACTTAAACCCTAGGATTCTCAACTCATGAGAGCTATTAGGGTTTGAGGAAGAAGATGAAAACTTGAAGAGATAGAAGTGTTTTGTGATAATGAAATGAATAATACTCATGCTAGAATAATATGAAGCATAATAATATCTCTCTTGATAATATCAAGATAATATCTAGCATGCTTCATTTAATTCTAAGGGTGAATCAACTCATGAGTCATTAAGCATTTAATCTAAACATACACCTCATCCTGCACCTCATTTAGTTTAAATCCTAAAAGGAAATAAACACAAATGAGTCACCTTCTTCTAGAAACTTCCCGAGAAATTACGAGACTGCCCCTCCCATCCGTATTTCCGAAAAACAAGAATAATCTTTGACTGAATAAATCCATCTGTATAATACTAGAATCTGGCTTAAACCAAAGCCCGCTAGTATTATCTCCCCGATCATAGTACGTAAGTGATCGCGGCCCTGCCGTAAAACCATACGGCCTCTACACATTTTGCCCGGTGCAAGAAAACTCTCTGTGTGAGACTCTAAACACTCGACATTACGCTGGCAGTGGGTTAAACCACAGGCCGCAAGCGGTACTAGCTGTACGTAACGGTCCCCAGGTAGATGTCGATAAGAAGAACGATGAGGAAACCCATCCGAACTCCTACTGAGCTTGTATGTGACAATCTCCGTACACTCCGGTCTGTTCGTCTAGGACTATCGCATATCAGGCCTAGGGGGCGGTAAACGTCAGACCCCTAATAGCGGTATAAGTCGTGTCGGAGTAAAGCCCATTACACCTTGAGAAACTACTGGAACCTACCAGTAAATCTCGCTTGCCCTGGCCAGGGACTTTTCGTAATGGCTCTCCATACACAGCGCGATATCAACCCCCAATACCGGGAGATACGAATCCTGTCTAACCGCCATTGCCCCCAAGTGCTTCAGGACTGCACCCAACTACTACCTGTTTGCACAACTCCTTTGAGCCGTGGTAGGGTAGTAATCTAAATACAGTGGGAACACACCCGAGGCGAAGTAGCAGTGTCAAGTCGACGGACTAAGCTGTACTCATGTCATCTGGGAACTGCTATCTGACGATGGGTATAGAACCAACCTGCAGTTCCCGGAGAGTCATGTCCGGTGTACCCGTAACCTAACGAGCACCTGCATACTATCTCCAGTACGACGTACTGATGGCTGTGGGACAGACCATCTCCCCAACTGTGATGAGAAGCATATACACCAGTCTACTCCGGAGTATCGATGCCCCGTCTCGATAATCCTACGACCAGGGACCTGTATAGGATGTTGCTTATAGACTACCCAGCCCCCGCTAGTGTGACTACCATCACAACGCTGGTAATCAAGCAAAGATCCTAAGGACTCTACTAATATGTATAAGCGATATGTTAAAAGAAATATATGCACATATTAAAGTAGAAACAAACCAAGTAGCATACCACCATTTTTAGCAAGACTGTCAATACAACTGTGAATATCCCAAGCTTCCATTAAGTAATATACAAACTAGTATGAAAGAGTAATGGCCTCTAGGGCATAAACACTAACACTTCTTTGGGTGGGGGTTGATTCATCACAATTCCCATGTCTTCTAGGAATGCGAGTTCGTCGGCAAAAATATCTTCAAAACTTTCATCGATATTCCGAATGATAATCTCATCGGAAAGGAAGTTATGAAACTCGGATAGCTCGATGATTGATTATAAAATTCAAGACTGTGTCGTGTGTAACTCGAATGAATTTCTTTGTGTCAGTATTTAGAAAATGAATAAAATTCACAACCAAAGAATTATTTGACCGCAATCAACTACGGTGTCGGATGTAGATCGTAAGAGAGTGCGGATCGTCCACAGGGATTGTGCGATTCGTTTGTATTTTGATTTGTTTGAATTGAAAACTTAATAGAAAAGAAAAGAAAACATGATTCAAGATTTTTATCGATGAGTTTCAAGTGTCACTATTCTAATCAAGAATCAAGAAAATGATAAACATCGAGAATCGAGTTTCCATAGAATTCCAATCACTTTAGGGTTTCAAGATTTGAAGTAAAACTCGTAGGAATCAATTAGATTGTAGATGTGACGAAGACTAAAGATTAACGTTTCTTATCCATTAACGAATTGATGCTATCTCGATGTCGATTGATCGAGGTTTAAGGATCTTGCGAAGAATTAGGGTTCTTCGTCCTATCCTTTGTCCTTTCGATGAATCACATTCACTAGATAGCTTCTTGAAAATACAATGATCGATTGTTGATTCTCTAGATCGTGCGAAAAAGAATCAAGAACCCATTTCACATCGATCTAGATCATCGATCATTCTATTTTCAAGAATTTACAATCGCTCTAGGACTTAAGAAAACGTTTAAAGATTTATCAACATCATCATTCTACAATCATCTCGACTCCTCCACGAGCGGAGTTTATTCACACATCATCACAAAGAATGCATTCAAGAATTGAAAAGAAATCATGATGCTAGAATTAAAATGTAAACAAGTTTAAAAAATCTTCACCTTTATTACATCAACAAGAAGTTACAACTCTCAAGAATTACAAAAGGAAGGAACATCGCTCGTCGAATCTTGCATTGCTCGGCTTCTTGAGTCTTGGATCGCTTCGATCTCGTGCTCCGATGAAGTCCGGCTTTGCTTCTAAAGGGTTGTAGAAGACTTTCTTGGCTTGAACTCCATGAATCTTGAAGTGGGTATTTGTGGATTGGATTAGGGTTAGGGTTTGGAGGTGGTTGTTGTTGGGTAGAAGAAGAACTAGGGTTTCTAACAACTAATGAAAGGAGAGGATCAAGGAGTGAATTCTACCAACAATCAATGAATCCTTTTTACAAGTGAGCCTAGGGTCCTATTTATAGATCTCCAAACCCTAGGTCTTTGATTTGAAATAGGACTTCCCTCCAAAAGTTTGTTGAAAGACTTCTAGAAGTAGTTAGTTAGGGGCTTAGCTTAGGGTTTAAGATAGGGTTTAAGGAGAAGTTTCTAGAATGATAGGCTAGTTTAGTGTAGGAACTCAAGGTTTGCTGAACTGGCAGATGCTTCTGGGGTCTTCTGGAAAATGTAGTATCTTTCTGAAGTGTGGAAGCTGAGGGAGGAATTATGGTGCAAAGAAGAGCAGGAGATGTGGCATGTTGACCACGGAACCGCGGCAATAGCTGGCTTAGGCCGCGGTTCCGCGACCAATTTGGCTAGTTAGGGCTTCATCTTCTCAGTGTTGCTTTGTTCTATCTTTTTATGTATTTTCTGATATGTTGAATTCCTGAATTCCTTTTAGATCAATACCAGATTCCAAATCCTTGAGTTGGCGTATCTTTTTAGCAGTCTTCATTTGAGCAATCTTCTGATTTTCCTGCACGGACTTCGAAATACAAGTTGCGATATATCGAAATGATGCCATGCTATGAAATTCAGTCAATTTCCCTAGAAATGCCGGTTTTAAGGTCTAACACATGTAATCTGATATTTAACGACTGATTTGCTAATATGTGCTATATGAATGCCGAACACTTCTATATGAATGCAAATGATAGGGAAATTGCCGGTTAAAAGATGCAGTATTTTCGAATAATCAAATTCCCCCAAACTTAATTTCGATCGTCTCGAGCGAACTTTTTATTAAAAAGAGAAGGAGAAAATAAAGAAAGTGAAAAACTAATTAGCACACTTTCGTAGGCAACACGATTGCACTGAGCACGTGCAACAAACCTTTAAACCTCTAGGTGTCCCTAGTAGGAGGAGTGTTGTCTCCTGAGGGTTTTCAGCGGATTGCACCCACAAAATCCAATAATAAAAGGAAGATCATGAATATTACATGTAAAGACAAGAATTGTAAAGGAAAAACTTTGAAAATTAGGGTTTCCAACTAAGCTAGCTTTTCGGTTGTCATGAGCCCTATCTTAATGGTCATGAAAAGATGTTAGAAATCACGTCCTCCCTCATTAAAACATCATCTTATTCTTCATTCCTATCTTTCTTCCAAACATCGATCATATCACCCCGCGTGTGTGTAAAGACATCCCTACACCCGGAGAATTCAATTCAAGCTATCATACTCTTGCCCATCAGCCTCAGTCTTTTTTAATTAATGAATATTTAGATGAGATTGCTCACACACTTTCATGCGATCGTTAATACTTCTTGAGGTACTAATCGACCGATTACTCCGGTGCTTGCTTACTTGGTGTGTTTTCCTCGTCTTGCACCACCTCAGGCATAGCAGTGACTCCCAGACCAGTAGGCCTTAGGGCACTATGTGATGAAGCACCCTCGCTATATATATTTTTTTATTTCCCTTGGTGATAACAAAACCAGTGTCCATTTTTCTCACCACTTTATATATTCTTCATTTCATTTTTTTTATTTCCTTCATACTTTTGGCTTTAAGACAAGAGCATTTCAAGGTATCCTCTACTATCACAGGCTTTAAGACGTGTGTAAGTGCGAATAGCAGGGTATCAACGTTCAAAATGTTTGTCTTCCAGAATAGAAACTATTTTTCAGACTTATTTTTATCCTCAGATTAGTGACGTCTTTCATCTTACTAACCCTTGGGACAACGGCTCATAACTACTTATTATTAGTTCGTATAAGAAAACATCTAATTTTCTTGGTTTTCTTAAATTTTCTAATCTCATGGATGTAATTTTTCACTATCTAAACTTTCATTATCTTATTTATGTACAAAAAATGTTTAAATATTAAAATATATTTATATTTTGAAAATTTTAAATTTTTATGGATTTTGAAATTTTTTAATTTTTATAAGTTTTTTAAAGAAATGTTTTATGCTTATGCAAATGTTATGCAAATGATGCAAAAATAAGCACAAACCTCCCCCAAACTTGTTTTCAACAGTGTCCTCACTGTTGCCAACAGCTATATCTACAAAACCTGTAAATCTGGGAGGAATTATTAGTGGGGGCAAAATATATAAGTGAAGAACTTTCCCCAAACTTATTCTTTTCACACACCTCCATTCAAAAAGATGATGCAATGATATACTGGACATGAAGATGAGACGGAGGAATTTTAATCCAAATAAACTGGCTCCTGTAAGAACAGGAGCTCCTCCGTGGGGTCAGTAGAAAAATACGGCTTTAGTCTATATCCATTCACTTTGAAAAAAGTGCCGTTTTTAATATTTTCTACTTCTACTGCCCCGTGCGGGTATACAGACCGCACAACAAAAGGTCCCTTCCACCGAGATCGGAGCTTACCCGGGTGAAGGTGTAATCGTGAATCATAAAGAAGGACTTGTTGACCAGGTGAAAATGCTTACCTCACAATGTTTTTATCGTGAAAAATCTTAGTCCTATTCTTTATGATTACGGCGTTATCATAAGCTTCATCGCGAAGTTCGCTTAGCTCATTAAGTTGCAGCTTCCGAAAGTTGCAGGCTTGGTTTAGATCAAAATTTATTTCCTTAATAGCCCACAATGCTTTATGCTCAATCTCAACGGGTAAGTGACATGCCTTCCCAAACACTATCCTATATGGAGACATCCCTAGGTCGGTTTTAAATGCAGTTCGGAATGCCCAAAGAGCATCCGTCAGTTTGGTCGACCAGTCTTTTCTATTCTTAGCAACAGTCTTCTCCAGGATAAGTTTGATTTATCTGTTTGAGATTTCAGCCTGCCCGCTTGTTTGGGGATGATAGGGTGTAGAAAGTCGGTGGTTGATTGAGTATTTCCGCATCAAAGTCTCGAAAGACCTGTTGCAGAAATGTGTCCCATTATCGCTAATGATAGCGCGTGGGTGTCCAAATCGCGAAAAGATATTCTCTTTCAAGAACTTAATGGCAACTTTCTTGTCATTAGTGCGACATGGAATGGCTTCAACCCACTTTGAGACATAATCAACCGCCAGCAGTATGTACAAATTCCCAAAGGAGTTGGGAAAGGGACCTATAAAATCAATGCCCCAAACATCGAATATTTCAACAACCAGAATGGGTTGCTGAGGCATTTCATTCCTCTGGGAGATTCTACCCGTATACTGACATTGTGTACAGGTTTTGCAATAGTCAAATGCGTCCTTGAATAAGGTCGGCCAATAAAATCCACATTGCAAAACCTTTTCCACCGTCTTTTCAGGACCGAAGTGACCCCCACAGGCCTGATCATGACAAAAAGAAAGAACACTCTTGAACTCTTCTTTCGGGACACACCGGCGAATGATCTGATCAGGACAATACTTAAACAAATATGGATCGTCCCAGTAAAAGTGTTTTACCTGGGATAGAAAGCGGTATTTGTCCTGTGTTGACCATTCGCCGGGTATAAGTCCCGTGACAAGATAGTTCACAATATCCCTGAACCATGGTTCATTAGATACGCTCAAGAGTTGTTCGTCAGGAAATGAGTCATTGATCGGCAGGGTCACAAGGGAAGAAGAGATGCTTGAAAGATAGTCAGCTACTATGTTTTCACATCCTTTCTTATCTTTGATAACAAGATCAAATTCTTTTAACAGAAGGATCCAACGTATTAGTCGACCTTTTGCATCTTTCTTCGCCAGAAGATGTTTTAAGGCGGAATGGTCAGTATACACAACTATAGGAGAGCCAATTAAGTAAGGCCTGAATTTTTCTAATGCAAATACAACCGCTAAAAGTTCTTTTTCTGTGGTTGTATAATTGATTTGAGCATCATTCAGGGTCTTACTTGCATAATATATCACGTGTGGCATCTTTTCGATATGTTGTCCTAAGACTGCACCTACTGCAAAATCAGATGCGTCACACATCAGCTCAAAGGGGTAGTCCCAGTTTGGTGATGATAAAACGGGGGCTGAAGTGAGTGAGTGTTTAAGTGAGTCGAAAGCTGTCTCACAGTCTGAGTCAAAATGGAAGGTAGTATCCTTGTCCAGGAGAAGAGTTAAAGGTCTAGCAATTTTGCTAAAATCCTTAATGAATCTCCTATAAAAGCCCGCATGGCCAAGGAAAGATCGAATATCTTTGACGCTTTTGGGATGAGGGAGGTTTTGAATGACATCTATCTTAGCTCTGTCAACCTCAATGCCTTTCTGTGAAATGATATGTCCAAGTACATTTCCTTCTTGGACCATAAAATGGCATTTTTTCCAGTTCAATGTTAAGTTCTTCTCTTTGCAACGAGTAAGAACAGCGTCAAGATTCGCTAGGCAATCGGAAAAAGAGTCTCCAAAAATTGAAAAATCTTCCATAAAGATCTCCAGAAAATTCTCTACCATATCAGAGAATATCCCCATCATACACCGCTGAAATGTTGCGGGAGAATTGCATAACCCAAAGGGCATGCGACTATAAGCAAAGGTACCAAAAGGACAAGTAAAAGTGGTTTTATCTTGATCCTTTTTGGCGATGGGGACCTGATTATAGCCTGAGTATCCGTCCATAAAACAATAATACTCTCGTCCCACTAAGCGTTCCGGCATTTGATCAATGAATGGTAGAAGAAAGTGGTCTTTCCTCGTGGCAGCATTGAGTTTTCTATAATCGATACATACACACCACCCAGTTTGGGCGCGTGTCTGAATCAACTCATTTGCCTCATTGGTCATAACAGTGATGCAGGATTTCTTAGGAACGACATGTATAGGACTCACCCATTGGCTATCGGAGATGGGGTATATAATACCATTATCTAGGCATTTGACGATCTCTTTCATTACCGCTTCCTTCATGACGGGATTCAACCGTCTTTGTGGTTCTCGGGTTGGTCTGGCATCATCCATCACATGTATATGATGTTCAACTATCAAGGGACTAATCCCTTTGATGTCCGCCATACTCCAACTAAACGCCTCTTTGTTAGATCTCAATACCGATAAAAGTGCATTCTCTTGCTCTAATGCTAGAGAAGCGGATATTATAACCAGTAAAGACTCCTTCTCTCCTAAATAAGCATATTTAAGATGAGAAGGTAAAAATTTTGAGATCTAATTCGGGCGGAGAAATGATAGAAGGAGGGATCATAGAGTGATTTTTGGATTTACAAAGAAGCTCAGAGCCTGTGAAAGATACAGACTCGGGTGGAGAAAAGTCAGGAGTGCAGGACTCAAGTGTAGGTAAAGTGTCCTCACTAAGATCTTCTGTACAGTCAAACAAAGATGTGGTAATGTCGTCGAGATCAGTAAAGCAAAGTTCCTCAGCTCCGCAACTATCGGGAGCGATCTCGTGGACAGAGCACACATCTAAAATATGAGCAGAGGGTTCTGATGGCTGACTTCCAACTTTGTAGATATTTAGTTCAATGGTCATATTTCCAAATGATAAGTTCATTGAACCATTTCTACAGTTTATAACAGCGTTGGAAGTGGCAAGGAAAGGACGACCCAGAATCACCAGAATTTGGCCCCGGGGGTTTGCTACAGGCTGTGTGTCGAGCACAATGAAGTCTACAGGAAAAAAAATTCCCCGACCTTTATCAACATATCCTCTAGTTCACCCTTTAGTTTGGTGATTGAACGGTCTGCCATTTGGAGAGTGCAGTGAGCAGGTTTCAGCTCTCCAATCCCTAATTGCTCATATACAGAATATGGAAGTAGGTTAACACTTGCGCCAAGGTCTAAAAGAGCACGATTTATGTTTTTACCCCCAATAGAAATCGATATTGTAGGACATCCTGGGTCCTTTCGTTTCTTTGGTAGCTGGGGGATAAAAGCAGTGCTAATATTATTAGACATGAAGACCTTCTTCGGCACTTGAGTCTTCCTCTTCCTAGTGCACAAGTCTTTAAGAATTTTCGCATAAGCGGGGACTTGTTGAATCGCATCTAGGAGAGGGATGTTGATGTTAACCTGTTTAAACATTTCCATAATTTTCTCCATATGAGAACTCGTTCTGTTACCCCTTAACCGATTCGGGTAAGGAGCTTTCGCAATAAGCGCCGGGTCCATCATAGGAGAAGGAAGAGGGGGTAGACGAGATCCCAAAAGAGGTGTGGGGACTGTCTGTGGAGAACTAGAAGGGCTATACTGAGGTGTCGAGCCTAGTGGGAAATGGAGAATAGGCTCGCTAGAAGGTGGTGTGGTAGAAGAACAAGGATCAGAAGTAGAAGTGTGTGTGTGTGTGGAAAGGTCTCAGCCGGGGTGTTGATTTGATTTCCAATATCATCAATTCCTTCCCCGACATGATTGTTCAGCACTCTTCCCGATCTCAACGTTGTGACGGCATTTACATTGTAATGCCCAGGATTCTGTAGGGGTTGAGAGGGAAGTTTCCCTTTTTCTCTCGCACTCATTTCGGCTTTAAGTCGTGCGATTTCAGCTTCCATCGATCTGATACTCTCAGCTTGGGACGCTGAGTTTTTCTTTATCTCACTGACGGAAGATCTGACCTCAGTCGAAACCTCTATGAAATTTGATAAAATTGATTTCATGGTTTGAGTGAATTGAGAGAATTCGTCAGAACAGGACAACTGCATAGGATTAGACTGTGCAGGAGTGTTGACCTGGTTTTGGAAGTTTTGTGACTGGTAGGGGTGCTGAGTGAGTTGAAGGGGTTGCTGTTGTGGAGGAAGAGCCCTTTGAAAATTATTTTGGCTTGGAACCGTGTTTTGAGATTGGTTTTGGTTCCAAGCAAAATTCGGGTGATTCCTCCAACCCTGATTGTATGTAGAAGAATATGGATCGTTTCGAGGTCTTTGGAATGCGGTATTAGAATGCTCGTGACCTTGAAATGCAGAGTTTAATGGACATTCTTCCGTTAAATAAGACGGATCAGAACAGCACCCACAAACAGTTTTGGGGAGTGACATTGAGTTTACGGAGGCTGATGCAAATTTGTGTTCCATAGCGTCGAGCTTCTTTTGCATTGCTGCCATCTCAGCTCGAACACCTATGGACACATCTATTTGGTGTACGCCACTCCTATTCAATGGTTGGGTTCCACTCTCCCACTGTAGTGATTTTTCAGCGAACTCTTCTAAAAACTTCCAAGCTTCCCCATCATCCTTAGTCATAAAAGTACCTTGACACATGTTTTCAAGGTTCTGTTTAGTGTTTGGGTCAATGCCCTCATATATGATTCGGCAAAGATCCCATCTCGGGATGCCGTGATGAGGACACTGAACCAATAGATCCTTGAAACGTTCAAAGCATTTAGAGAATGGTTCAGTAGGGAGCTGGGCAAATTGATTCAGTTCGCTACGGATTCGAGCTGTCTTTTGTATTGGGTAAAATTTCTTAAGGAATGCCGCTACGAATTCTTCCCAATTTGTAATAGAGTGTGCGGTAGTGTTATATAGCCACTTCTCGGCTATATCGCACAAAGTAAATGGAAGAAGTCATAGACGCATAACATCCACTGAAAGTTGTGACGTACCCATCATTGCGCATACGTTTTCAAATTTGGTAATGAAAACGTAAGCGTCCTCAGTCTCGAGTCCGTGAAATTTGGGTAAAAGGTTGATGTATTGGGGTTTAATTTCAAAATTATCCCCGTTGGCTGGTAGTGTGGATAAGCAGGTCGAAAGAGGACCTCGAATAGGGTAGCACCTCTCCTGGAGAGAGATGCGGGGTGGATTCTGCGCACCAACGGACGGCGGCAGATTAGTGTTAAAGAAGTTCGATGGAGGTGGATCCATCGATGTGGGTGTGGTAGTGGGTAAAGAAGAAGTAAATGGAGAAATACCGACTTCGGAGTCGATAAAGAGTACGCGGACTAAACGGGCACTAGAATCCCGTGTCCAGCCTATCTTGTACTAAAAAGGGTTAGTACAAGTGGCAGCGTTGACTTATAATTAGTGGAAATGAATGAATGCGGTGTTTGCTTTGAAAAAGGGACGGATTTTTGAATAAATGATGCGACACAGCAAATGCAGCAACAAAAACCCTAGAATCTAGTGGCCGCCTAGGTCAGATCTCTAGACCGCTCCTAACTGCAAGAAGACAAGACGCACGATAAATCCTCCACTGCCTCTTTGTCTCTCCTGTGGCCAGGTAAGTGCCAGGTAAGTGGGAGGTTCTCCACTACGTAAGTAGTGGGCCTAATTAAGTAACCACTAGCCTTCGACACACTTGCCTAGACACCACAAGAGAAACGCGGATAAGCAATGAATTACCCACGGCCTTCTTCTGTCCTAAGTGAGCGCGACGGTCCTTAGAGTCATCTCTAGATCTTTTTTTTAGTTAATGTGGGTCAATGCGGATGCAAGTTTTATGATTTTCGGGGCCTAGGAAGGGTAATGAACTCCCCACCTAATTTGGATTTGGTCTTTACCCCTTAATGTCCGTATTAGTTATGCAAACAACCAAGAAACAAAAACACGCACAAATTTAATTTGCTATTTTGCGGCGCTGCGATTTTTCTAAAGAAGCCTGCAGAAATTTGTTAGTTGGAGCTAAAAAGAGGAGAGAGGAGAAGGTAAGAATGTACCTGAAGAAACATTTGCACAAAGAACCCTCAAGCTACGGTTCCGCGGTTGGTTGATGCGATCACTTGACAAAAATTTTACAGAACAATCCTGATCACTTCCCTAGTCCTCTGGAATTCCACCAAATAATTTTCCAATTTCACAGCAAGCTCCAGATCTCCTTGCAATAAACCACAACAAATCGTTTAGGGTTTGTGCGAATTTTGATCTCAAAAATGTAATGGAATAAATCTTTCAATTCAAACTACAATATAAAACGAATTAGCGCGCGATCCCCGGCAACGGCGCCATTTGATTGTTTTGATAATTTCCGATTGTGTAAGTAAATTAAATGATCCCCGGCAACGGCGTCATTTGATTGATTATAAAATTCAAGACTGTGTCATGTGTAACTCGAATGAATTTCTTTGTGTCGGTATTTAGAAAATGAATAAAATTAACAACCAAAGAATTATTTGACCGCAATCAACTACGGTGTCGGATGTAGATCGTAAGAGAGTGCGGATCGTCCACAGGGATTGTGCGATTCGTTTATATTTTGATTTGTTTGAATTGAAAACTTAATAGAAAAGAAAAGAAAACATGATTCAAGATTTTTATCGATGAGTTTCAAGTGTCACTATTCTAATCAAGAATCAAGAAAATGATAAATATCGAGAATCGAGTTTCCATAGAATTCCAATCACTTTAGGGTTTCAAGATTTGAAGTAAAACTCGTAGGAATCGATTAGATTGTAGATGTGACGAAGACTAAAGATTAACATTTCTTATCCATTAACGAATTGATGCTATCTCGATGTCGATTGATCGAGGTTTAAGGATCTTGCGAAGAATTAGGGTTCTTCGTCCTATCCTTTGTCCTTTCGATGAATCACATTCACTAGATAGCTTCTTGAAAATACAATAATCGATCGTTGATTCTCTAGATCGTGCGAAAAAGAATCAAGAACCCATTTCACATCGATCAAGATCATCGATCATTCTATTTTCAAGAATTTACAATCGCTCTAGGACTTAAGAAAACGTTTAAAGATTTATCAACATCATCATTCTACAATCATCTCGACTCCTCCACGAGCGGAGTTTATTCACACATCATCACAAAGAATGCATTCAAGAATTGAAAAGAAATCATGATGCTAGAATTAAAATGTAAACAAGTATAAAGAATCTTCACCTTTATTACATCAACAAGAAGTTACAACTCTCAAGAATTACAAGAGGAAGGAACATCGCTCGTCGAATCTTGCATTGCTCGGCTTCTTGAGTCTTGGATCGCTTCGATCTCGTGCTCCGATGAAGTCCGGCTTTGCTTCTAAAGGGTTGTAGAAGACTTGCTTGGCTTGAACTCCATGAATCTTGAAGTGGGTATTTGTGGATTGGATTAGGGTTAGGGTTTGGAGGTGGTTGTTATTGGGTAGAAGAAGAACTAGGGTTTCTAACAACTAATGAAAGGAGAGGATCAAGGAGTGAATTCTACCAACAATCAATGAATCCTTTTTACAAGTGAGCCTAGGGTCCTATTTATAGATCTCCAAACCCTAGGTCTTTGATTTGAAATAGGACTTCCCTCCAAAAGTTTGTTGAAAGACTTCTAGAAATAGTTAGTTAGGGGCTTAGCTTAGGGTTTAAGCTAGGGTTTAAGGAGAAGTTTCTAGAATGATAGGCTAGTTTAGTGTAGGAACTCAAGGTTTGCTGAACTGGCAGAAACTTCTGGGGTCTTCTGGAAAATGTAGTATCTTTCTGAAGTGTGGAAGCTGAGGGAGGAATTATGGTGCAAAGAAGAGCAGGAGATGTGGCATGTTGACCACGGAACCGCGGCAATAGCTGGCTTAGGCCGCGGTTCCGCGGCCAATTTGGCTAGTTAGGGCTTCATCTTCTCAGTGTTGCTTTGTTCTGTCTTTTTATGTATTTTCTGAAATGTTGAATTCCTGAATTCCTTTTAGATCAATACCAGATTCCAAATCCTTCAATTGGCGTATCTTTTTAGCAGTCTTCATTTGAGCAATCTTCTGATTTTCCTGCACGGACTTCGAAACACAAGTTGCGATATATCGAAATGATGCCATGCTATGAAATGCAGTCAATTTCCCTAGAAATGCCGGTTTTAAGGTCTAACACATGTAATCTGATATTTAACGACTGATTTGCTAATATGTGCTATATGAATGCCGAACACTTCTATATGAATGTAAATGATAGAGAAATTGCCGGTTAAAAGATGCAGTATTTTCGACTAATCACTCGACTAAATCATTCGACAATTCAAAGGGTTCGGACTTAGGTGTGGACTTATCGACAGAAGGGTCTTCACGTGTATAATAAATAGTAGGATCAAACAATAACGTACTAGTAGCGTCGAGATCAGTATCGTGAAGCTCCTCAAATTCGCAATTGTCGGAATTTATCTTTTCGACAGAACATACATCAACTATATAAGCCTAGGGTTTGGAGGGTTGACTTCCTAACTTGTAGATATTATGCTCAATTGTCATCTTCCCAAAGGATAGGTTCATTGAACCGTTACGACAATTGATTATCGCGTTGGAAGTTGCTAGGAAAGGTCGACCTAGAATCACCAGAATTTGGTTCCGTGGATTTACTACAGGCTGTGTATCTATAACAATAAAGTCTATAGGGAATATAAATTCCTCGACTTTGATTAACACATCCTCTAGCTCACCCCGAGATTGGGCGATAGATCGATCGGCCATCTGGAGAGTGCAATGCGTAAGTTTCAACTCTCCTATGCCTAATTGCTCATAAGCAAGTTAACACTAGCACCTAAATCGAGTAGAACACGATTGATATTTTTACCCCCAATAGTTATAGATATTGTGGGACAATCGAGGTCCTTACGTTTTGTGGGCACCAATTGGGTAAGAGAATTGCTCATATTACTCGCTAAGAAAACGTTTTTAGGCACTTGAATTTTTCTTTTCCTAGTGCACAAGTCCTTTAAAATTTTCGCATAGGAAGGAACTTCTTCAATAGAATCTAGGAAAGGAATATTTATGTTAACTTGTTTAAAAATTTCCACAATCTTCTCCATTTGGAGACTTAGTCTATTGGCCCTCAACCTATGTGGAAAAGGAGTTTTATCAATAAGGGTTGGGCCCAACTTTTGAGGAGAAGTTTGTGGGGATAGAATATATCCAAAAATTGGATTTGGAATGGTTATAAATGGTAATTCGTTCAAGGAAATGGGTTGAGGGTTCGAGCCTAGTGGAAAACGGAGAATAGGCTCGGAAGAAGATGTTGGATTAGACAAAGTAGGAGTATAAGTAGTAGCCGGAGTTTCATCAATGTCATCAACTTCAACTTGTTCACCAACATTGTTATTCAGCACTCTTCTCGATCTCAACGTAGTTACGACACTCACATTATGAATTTGAAGGTTAAAGGCGATGTTTGCGCTTTGTGAGTGGCCAGGATTTGGTAGAAGTTGAGATGGAAGTCTCCCTTTCTCTCTCTCTCACTCATTGCGGCATTTAACTGTGAAAATTGTGTTTCTATCGATTTTATGATTTCACCGTAGGAAGCAGTGTGTTGCACTAACGTTTGGATAGAAGACGTTAAATTAGCCGTCGTTTGCATGGATTGTTTAATGAACATTTCTAAGTTTTGTTCGAGTGCAAAGGTTTTATCGGTACTGGCCGTTGAAATATTATTATAAGGAGCAAAGTTGTTGACCGGATTTTGAAGAGATTGCGGTTGAAAGGGGTGCTAAATTTGTTGTGGGTGCTCTTACTGTGGAGGAAGCCTTTGATAGTTATTTTGGCTTGGAACTGATTTTGATTTTGAGATTGGTTTTGGTTCCAAGAAAAATTAGGATGATTTCTCCATACCTGATTATATGTGGATGAATAAGGGTCATTTCTAGGTTGTTGCTGAAAACAGCATTGGTTTGTTCATGACCTTGAGACGGAAGATTCAAAGTACATTCTTCCGTTAAATGTGATGGGTCAAAACAGCAACCACACACGGTTTTGGGGAGCGTAACTTGCATCACGGCCATTTCGTCTTTCACTGTGATGGAAACGTCGAGCTGATGGATACCTGCCCTAGATGAAGACGATGTTGGTCTAGTGCTCTCCCATTGTGAGGTTTGTTCGGCGAGATCCTCCAGAAATTGCCAAGCTTCGCCATCATCTTTTGACATGAAATAGCATTGACAAATGGTTTCAAGCATTTGTTTCGTGGCTGGATTAACACCCTCATATATAATTCGGCAAAGTTGCTATCTATCAATTCCGTGATGGAGGCATTGTACAAGAAGATTTTTAAACCGTTCAAAGCATTTCCAGAATGGTTCGTTGGGAAGTTGGGTAAAATGGTTAATCTAGCATCGAACACAGGCGGTTTTGTGATAAGGATAAAATTTCTTAAGGAATGCTATTACGAATTCATCCTATTTAGCGATAGAATGTGCAGCAGTGCTATAAAGCCATTTTTCTGCTAGATCGCACAAGATAAAAGGGAGAAAACGTAATCGCATAACATCCACAGAAAGTTGGGTTTTGCTCATCATTGCACATACGTTCTCGAATTTGGTTATGAAAATGTATGCTACTGCGGATTCAACCCCGTGGAATTTGGGCAACAAGTTGATGAAGTGGGGTTTAATTTCGAATTATCCCCATTGGCTGGTGGAAGAGACAGACAAGTAGGAAGGGGTCCACGTATGAGGTAGCATCTTCCTTGGAGAGAGATGCGTGGTGGATTCTGCACACCTACGGGTGGTGACAATATGGTATCGTTAAATCCTGATGGAGATCCATCCATTTCGGGAGATGTGGTGGGTGGAGTGGAAATAGAAGATAAAAAATACCGACTTCGGAGTTGATAGAAAAAATGTGGACAAGACGGGCACTAGAATCCTGTGTCCAGCCGATCACGCACTAAGCGGGTTTAGTGCACGTGGCGGCATGTGATATGTGAGAACTCTTTTTAAGAAGGTTTGTTTTTGAAAAAATTCGGACGTGAGACTTGACTCAACAAATCACAAAAATGCAAAATCAAACCCTAGAAGTATGGTCACCTAGGTTAAGTCACTAGATCGCTCCTAGACTTTCAAAGGACAAGTCACGGGATCAATCCTCTACCACCACTTTATCACTCTTGTGGCCAGGTAAGTACCAAGTAAGTGGGAGGTATCCGCTATACGAATCACCGAAATAGTGGGCCTAATTAAATAACCATTTTCCTTAGTCACACTTTCCTAGACACCATAAGAGAAATGCGGATAAGCGAAAGATTACCCACGACCCTCCTCTGACCTAATTGAGCGTGAAAGTCCTTAGAGGCTTAGTTTAGATATTTTTTAATTAATGTAGGGTGATAATATGCTCGTTTTGTGATTTGTGGGACCTGAGAAGGGTGATGAAATCCCCACCTAATCTGGATTTGGGTCATTGCCCCTTAATGTCCGGTTAAGATATGCACAAACAAATCGATATCAAAACACGCAAAAAGATTTTTGAGCAGCGATATTTGCAATGAAACCTGCAAAAAAGATCAGATTATTGGAGCTTAGAGGAGAGAGAAACATATTAGGAAATTACCTGAAGATTTTGGCGCCGTAATTCTTCCAACACGCCGCAGTTCTGCCGCAAAATCCTTGTTCCCACTGCAGTTCCGCCGCAAGATGGTAGGATCGGTTGCCAAATTTTCTTCGGTGCTCCACTCTGCTCCTCTGGGCTACGATGAAAGTCTCTGAATCTCTGTTTCCTTACTCCAGTTACTCCAGATCCCCTTGCAAAACTCGCACAATAATCGTTAAATACACAAGATGCGGTTTTGGTTCTCGTTTATAATATATTTGCTGGATTTTATAAGAAATCAACCCGAATAACAAGAAAAAAAATTGCAGCCGTTTCTCCGGCAACGGCGCCATTTGATTGAGCTGCTAAAAATTGTTTTGTAAAATAACCGCAATCAGGACGGTGTCGCTAGTAGCTAGTCGCGATGAGTACAGGTTGTCCGCAGGGAAACGTGAACTCTTTTCTTACTTTAGACGAGTTTATTAAAGAAGGGTGATTGTTTGTCGTTACGGATATAGAATTTATAAAGAAAATGCTTGTAGGGTTCATAAGACTTAGTAGTAATGGATGAATAATTAAAAATGACTCCTTTTATCTTTTAATAGTTTAAAACTGGATCGATAGTGATGAATGTAGATTAGGGTTCTTGGAAGAAACTAGGGTTTCCCCACTACTAACCCTTGTCCTTGTATTGATCTCTATTCATGTCTAGCCATTAACAAAACAAGTGTTATACCAATTTAAAATCGTGGTCGTATCTATCAATAAATTGGTAGCGCGCCCGATAAGGAGGTTAACATTTATTTTGCTAAAGTTTATAAACTTTAAACTGTATAAAAGAAGTTAAAAGATTTTATCATCCATTGTTCTACCCTATCCTACGAACCCTAACAAGTTAGGAATTACTTGCTCATGTTTAAAGTACAAAAAAGGATAAAGAAGAGTGAAAACATGATTAAGATGCAGAAAGTAAGTGCAGAAAGTAAGTGCGGAAATTTATTGCAAAAAGAACAATAAAAACACAACCTTCTTTGATCAACTCGTCTAAAACAAGAAAAGAGTTCATGTTTCCCAGTGGATGATCCGTACTCATCACGGCTAGCTACTAGCGACACCGTCTTGATTGCGGTTACTTTACGAACACACACTTTTTAACAGACCAATCAACATGACATAGCAATTACCAATGGCGTGTGTGTACATAGGATAGTGCACATGCGGCATGAACTATTGGTAATGATGCAAGTGTCGTAGTGTGAGGATGTCAATATGCATGATGATGCGTATGCAATATGGATATGTGTCTAAGCATATGAATACAAGAATTGTAATTAATACTAAATATCGGGCGCTTTATGTCATCCGAACGATTCCCCCATAGATGTTAAATCTACTCACCGAAACGTCTCGGCTGCTCAAATCCGACCACCTCCTTTCCTTTCCTAGCCGCGTCAGACGTCTCCGCAACCGATCCTAAAATCGCACAAAACTTAGCAATGAGGCTAGAAATCCGATATGATGAAAAATCAAATACTACACGTGTAAACATAGTGCACTAATCGTGTGTAACAACGTCTATGACTACCCCTGAGGGCTGTAGTCCAAAGGAAACGCCAACCAAGAATCGGAATATCGTATCGCATGTTAATCAAAACGCCTAATTTAAGGTAAAACGGTTCCAGATTTTCCTATACGAACAATTAGAGAAAGTTGCACACACCAGAGACCTATCTAGAGTTGCAGAGAGCTCCCTAAAAAAAACCACGACCTAGCTCCCTCACCTAGCTGCAATTTGTGGCTAGAAGCATTAAATCTGCGGCCAGAAGCATTAAATCTGCGGCCTCAAAGTTGAAATGGGGATCGGGTTTTGAGGAAGTATTCCTAGTCCTATATATATCTTCCAGTAATTGCAACTTCTCAAAAAGGTTTCTGGGTTGATAGCAGATTCGAAAGGAAACCCTAAACTTAACTAAATACGGTATTTAACACTAATTTAAAACATTAAGGTGTTTTAGTGAAAATTTGGTAGTTAAATAAGACTATTAGGCACTAAACTACTCTTAACTAATCTAATCTAAGTCATGATTACCCTAAAGGTCATAACAACCCCAAACTCCACTTAACCCTCTCTTAAACTTTAAATTTACCTTAAACACTACGTTAAGTCTAAATTAAGAACAATTAAGGGAAAAGATTAGCATAACAAGTTATAAACTTGACTCATATCTCAATAGTGACTAGAAGGTGATCCTAACTTGAAGAGATTTGGCACAAGTGAAGACTTGCTTGAAGAAACTCTTGAAGAGTTTTAAAATAGGATTTTAGAAAATATTAGTGAAGGATTTGTGGTGATTTGGGTAAGATTTTGGGATTTTAGAGAGGTTTTTAGTGGAAGAGGAAGAAGAAGAAGAAGAACAGAAGAAACGAAGAGAAGTGAGGAAAAATCTAGAGAGTGAGAGAGAATGAATCAACCATGGCTCCCTCTCTCACCTCATTTAATGCAACATGCCTCATTTTCCATTTTTATTTTTATTTTCTCTTTCTCAATAACTCTAGAACCATCCAACATTTAAAATGTGTTAATCATTTATAAATTGGGTGTTTATGTGTCATGATTGCATAAACTTGTTTTAACCTACACTAACATAATGTTAACACTAGATTAGGGTGTATGTGCATATAAAATAATTTAATAATTAAATAAATAATCAAATAAACAAATAACTAAATAATTAATTGATTAATTAAATACATAACTAAATAAATAAATATTTACATGAGTGAATAAGTTTATTTATGTCTATGTGGAAATAATTATTAACTAGTTTTTTTAATTGAAAAACACATGTTAAACCGCTAATTAATCTATGATTATTCTAAACAATTTTTAGAACGTTACAATCTTCCTCCCTTAAAGAAATTCGGTCCCCGAATTTAAAATCTAATTACGCATACCTTCGAAAAGATGGGGATATTTCTACTGCATCTCACCCTCGGCTTCCCAGGTGATCTCTTCGCTGTTCGGGCCACGCCAAAGAACCTTCACGGACGGTAAAACCTTTGACCGTAGTTTCTTCACTTGCCGATCCAGGATAACTACCGGCTACTCGGTGAAAGAAAGATCGCGCTCAAGCTGTATCGTTTGATGTTGAATTGCGTGAGAAGGGTCATGAAGGTACTTGCGAAGTATCGATACATGAAATATGGGGTGTACATCCGGAAAACTGGGCGGAAGTGCTAAGCGATAGGCGACGGTACCGACTCGCTCAAGAATCTCAAAAGGACCTACATATCTAGGACTAAGTTTCCCTTTCTTTCCGAACTCCATCACACCCTTCATCGGAGAGACCCATAAGAAAACGTGATCACCCACAGCGAAATCAAGTCTGCGACGACGACGATCGGTATATGAATTTTGTCTGCTCTGGGCTACTCTCATCCTATCCTGGATCAACTGGATCTTCTCCGTAGTCTCCTGAACTAGCTGCGGTCCCAAAATCCTGCTCTCGCTAAACTCGGTCCAACATACTGGCAATCGACACATTCTCCCGTACAAATCCTCGAAACGTGCCATCTGAATCGTCTCCTGAAAACTGTTATTATAGGAGAACTCTATCAAGGGTAAGTGATGATCCCAACTGCCACCAAAATCTAGTACGCAGGCTCAGAGCATATCCTCGAGAGTCTATATAGTCTGCTCTAACTGACCATCGGTATGCAGATGGAAAGCCATACTGAAACTCAAACGGGTGCCCATAGCTTCCTGAAGTTTCTACCAAAGACGGCTGGTGAACTGGATGCCTCTATCGGAAACAATGCAAGTCAGAACGCCGTGTAGCCGTACGATCTCATCAATATATAACTGGGCATACTGAGTAAATCCG
This sequence comes from Agapanthus africanus, assembly GCA_030015575.1. NCBI lineage: Eukaryota > Viridiplantae > Streptophyta > Magnoliopsida > Asparagales > Amaryllidaceae > Agapanthus > Agapanthus africanus. Next base: position 269,285,632 of record CM057339.1, read on the forward strand.
AAAATGGTCTTCACTGGAAGGAAGTGAGCCGCTTTCGTCAACCGATCTACAATCACCCAAATAGAGTCATACCCTCGACTGGACCTAGGAAGACCCATAATGAAATCCATAGAGATATGCTCCCATTTCTACTCCAGAATGGGTAAAGGCTGTAACTCTCCCGTCAGCTTCTGATGCTCAGCCTTGACTTACTGTCACACCCCGCTTCCTAGTGTACGGAAGTGGTGACGTAGAAAGCCCGCAGCTTATTTACTATAAAATAAATACGTTAAGCGTAATTAAGCAATAAATGTATAAAATACACTGAATTGACAAGAGATAGAAAATGAATAGAAACTTTTATTAACATTCATCTTTACAATACAACTGCTTTGAAAAGGAAAGTACAATGATATAAAGCAATGCCTAAACAGTGGCATACCAAATGAAAAGTAAATACAAGAAGCTAGAAGTATTGCTGGGAAGTGAGTTGTTCCACGTCCTCCTGGCTAGGCTCTATCTCGAGAGAGTCTTGTCCTCCTGCAAACATTCCAAAGAAAGAAATAGACAGGAATATCGTCAGCGAACTAGCGCTCAGTAAGTCCCAAAAGAAAGAAAGGAATATAGCAAGCAATGAGAATTTAACTGGTAAGATGTACAGGTATAAGATTGTTATTTTAGCGTATTTGTTTGTAGCTTGGTACATAAGGTATTTGTGTATATGAGAGAAGTCCATCTTTCCCCGTGGACTATGGTAACATATAGTACAAGGCCCCATCAAAACCCACGGGACAACGGCACGAGAGTTCATGTAGGTGTTTTTTAATGATCATCTCGTGCCACGCTATACATTCCGTACCAATCTACGCCTTTAACCCCGTAATGTATTGTATAGATTATATAGTTTGCCGAGACCATGAATACAAGTTGTTTAAGTAGTCAGGTTCAGGATGTAAGCTTTGTAGTCATGAAGTCATATCAAGTTATAGCCATGGTTCAGTCAAGTCAAGTCTTGTATTCAGGTTTGATATTCAGGTTCATGTTCAAGTATACATGTTAGAGTTTGGATTCATATTTAAATTGGATTCTGGTTTGGATTCAAGTTTGAATTTAGACTCAGACTTGAGTCAGACACTTATAACTGATTTAGATCCTGAATTAGGTTCGGGAGTTATCGGTAACTGCTGCACACGGACTGCAGGATTTGTGTCTTTTTCTAAGACAATTACCATTGATAATCCCGTTAATTTTTCTACCTTAAATAGGTAAGCACTCACTTTTTCCGGCTTCCTGGGGCTCAAGAGAATTGATCCCGCTTAAACCTATATTTACTAAAGTCCTTAAATGTAATTTTATATAACTCAATGGGGTTTTATGAAAAATAATTTTAATATAGTTTCAAAATAAATTTCGAGAAGTTATTTATTTTATTTAGGATTTTCATGGATATGAATTTTAAGGGTTTGAGTTATTTTAATGATAATTATCTTAACTTGAATAGTTCATGGTATTTTACTGTAATCTTATCTTGTAATGATATCTTGATAGTATTTTAGTGAACTTGTGAACTTTCATCTTTAGAAAAATATAAGTTTGTTATATTTTGAAAATATATTAATTTGTAATATTTATATAATTATAAAAAATTGATTTTATTTAAATAGAAAATTGTGTTTTTCTTAAAAATCGTATTTAAAAAACCCTTCGAGACCGAATACTCCATGAGGAGATCTGCATCTCACTCTACTAGCCCAAGGATATGCGATAATTCGCACCATCCAATAGCGGGTCCCCTAAAAAGGGTTGTAGAGCCTTATTTGCAAAGAAATTTTAAAATACAATTCCAAATAAAACCGTTTTTGTAGTAAATGCTATTTTAATGAAATATTTTCTCGAAACATAAATCTACATGAAAGAGTTATCATGCTATGGAACCATGTGTGTTTGTGAGTGGTAGGTCATTACCCCATGAAGTTTTCTAAAGGTGAAATATTAACAACATACTAAAAGGTGATATGTAAAGTTCATGGTATTTTAGTGTAAAAGTTAAGTTAAATCGATTTTGCATGATATTCTTGATTAAAAATTGGTTCTAAGCATTGGTTATATGATTACAAACATGGTGTAAGAATATGGATGAAAAATATGTAAGAAAAAGTGGAATTTTTAGAGGTTTAAAAGAAGATGCCGGTGTTAACTCCACTTCCGACATATGTTTTGAAAGAGACTTTCATAGAAGAAGGAGAAGGATTGGAAGGGACTTACTAGCTAGATAGATGAAGAGAAGATAGAAGAAGGGAGGGTGTCACGACCCGGAAAAGGCATGTGACTGGCACTTGAATCATGTGAAGTCTATAGGACCCCACGTAATTCAAGTAAGCCAAAAGCCTAGAAAATCTAAACCTTTTAGGGAAAATAGTGGAGGTGGAGTTTTGAAATAAGGTTTTTACTGAAATTACGTTCTTTCTTTAAAACACAGATAATAGTGTATGAAAACACAATGTTTGTATCTAACTTGAAAACATTTTCGTCAATGAAAATTTGGGTAGCACCTCCTTTGTAATTTTTAACCCAAAAACGAATACAAGCAATAAAATATATAAGACATCCCCAAGCGGGAGCTAGCTCTTCGCCAAATGGCGGAAACAACTATGCAATAAAGTAAAATATACAACGTCGAAGGGTGAGGATCAAAACACAGAAAGAAAGAAACAAAGCTAAAGTATCACCAAGAAAATACCAACAATAATGAATACAAAAGTGCGACTCTAAGGTCGAAAGAATATACAAGCGGTGTTTCTAAGTCTATAAATATACATAGTCTGGTTGATGGAGTTTTTAACTAGATACAACTATAATAAACCATAAAGTACAATGGTGGTCACGATGCAAGTGATCCCACCTACCAAAGCAATCACCCGAAAGAAAAAGCGGTATGCCAGCAAAGCCGCTACGAAAGCTGTACGGCAAAACCTGCAAGAAACTATGGCACAACGGGGTGAGTTGCCAACTCGTGAGTAGAAGACATCACTAAGTAGAAATCGCATGTATGACAATCTCCTAGGTCATACCATACGCTAAATATATAAATAGACGTCGAGTAGAAATAAAGGTAGTACTATGAGCATGTATGAAATGTCAGAACTTATGTCCGTGTCACAAGGTAACTATAAGTCATTTATAGTATGTATGAATGCATCATCAAATGGGTGTGTCCAGCATCAACACACAAAATCATCAAAAAATATGAGTGCCCAATATCGACACTCGAAACATCATGAAAACCGTGTCCATCAGCGACACATCATCCTCGTATCTCGGTCTCTGTCAATCTGGATCGGCCCAAATCATATGATCACACGACTACGGTCGGTATCCTCTGGATCTCCGCCGCATCAAATATCACCGGTAGGTAGTGCTCCCCTGCCAGAATCAACTTCTTGCTATAAGACCTTCTTGCCCCGGGGTACCTTACCGAGTCCACTATATACCCGCAGACGACGCCTCTCTCCTCGAATCTGGTATGTATACACACATGGCTCAAGAACCGAGAAAACTCATGGCGGATGCCACACATATCATATCACGAGAAAACTGCAATTTCTATTTTGAAAAGATAATAGGTTTATAAAATTCCTTTGCGGTTTTCCCCAAATCCCAAAATCTCATGAAAATCGAAATCTCAGAATCATGAGCTAATAAGGGACAATGAATATCGGCATAAAGTCCAACTGCAGTATAAAATCAGAATGTAGATAAACAATGCATGTGGCATCTAAATACAAAACGAAATGTTATAATTAGTGTATGATATCAGAAATACTACTTGGTTACAATAATCAGTGTATACAAGGTAATAATGGCGCCTACAGTGTGCGTGACATGGCAATTACCGATGATGATGTGTGTGAGCCGGAAAGCAAGTGTACGTGGAATATACGCATCATCGGTAATGGTGCTGGTGTCCTAACAGACAAGATCATAACAGAAAGTAAACAACAAAAGCAACAATAGGATATATAAAACTATATACGAGCCATATCGTTTATCGTGTTTAAATAGCACGAATCGTTGTTTTTAGAAAAGTAAGGACTACGGTGTTTTGAGAAAATAGATGTCTTTTGAAAATCCGTAACTCCCCTCGTATTAATCTTTGAAAAAGCCTACGATTCGTCGGTTTTGAAAATAAGTATGACTCGAGCCTAAGTTAACCTATATCTATGCAACTTGTAAATCCCCAGTTTCCGAATATAATTTTTCCCTATTTTTCCAGATTTTCCTTGATTTTTTCTATTTTATATATTTTTATATATTTTATATAATTTTTTTATTAATTCCTAACCAAAAAATCCAAACCCAATCCTAACTCTACCCCAACCCGATCCGGCTCACCCGACCCGACCCGACACCCACACCCGCACCCGCTTCCCCCTATTCTTCCTCCCTCGTTCTTTTTCCCGCCCTTTTTCTCGCAACGTCAACCGCTCCTCGCGTTTCCCCGCGATGACCGCGCCCGCTCGCGTCACCCCCAACGGCTCTCCCCCACGTCTCCCTGCTCCTTGCCTACGCCCGCGAGACTCGCACCCATGCCGCGACGGCGCACCTACCTCCCCATGACCCGCACACCTCCAACGTCTCTCCAATGGCCACGACTCCTCACCCAAAACCACGACGACTTCGAATCTTTCCACTCGCTACTTCACTCTCTCTTTCTCCCCCTCGCCTCTCTCTCTCTACCACCCGCACTCTCTCTACTTCACTCTCGCTCTCCTGCCCCCGCTCTGCTCTGCCACCGAGCACCTCACCTCAGGAGACACGTCGCCGGTGAACCCGACCTCTGCCTCCTCCTTCAACTCAAGCGCACCGCCACTACGAACCCACCGACTACCTGCCGAACCCTGCGCCCATCGCTGCAGCCACCACCAGCCTCTTCCTCAACGACCGAGCTCCTCCCCTGCGCACCATCTTCGAGCTCCAAGCTTTGAGTATCTCCATCGCCGATGACCACCAGCAGCTCCTCCATCGTCCGAGCTCCCCAACTTCACCATCACCATCTCCGAGCACCAACCCCGAGACCAAGCCACTGCACCCGAGTCGGAGCTCCCCAATTCACCAGCTCTAAGCCCCAGAGCTGCCTGAGCTCACCGCCGGCAGGCCCTCTGCATCCGATCACTTCACCAGAGTCACTAGCAAACACTGCCGTGGCCGCCTCTGCACCGCTCCGTGCCACGCTGTGCCCGTTCCCGTGCCACGCCGTGCCAGTCTCGTGTCGCGTCGTGCCAGCCCCCATGTCACCTGTACGCCCGATCCAGCCAAGTCGAGCATGCATTGTGCCGTGATCGTGTCTGTTGGAGATAGTGCCCTCAGAGTCAATTATTGGATCACAGGCACGTGATTGCAATGATTGAGGGAGGACCTATCCCAGTAGGACAGTCTTACTCAAGATGATAGTATGCTATCTTGTTTACCTTTATCATCGTGTGCTGCTTTAGGTGACCTTACGAGTCGCTATTGCACGTTGATAGAGCCCCTAGGATTCTTTCTTGACTACCAGCAGTATGAGGGCGATCATATAAGTGAGAGCTAGAGTCTATAAGCACATCCTTAAAAGGTCCCTAGTCGTGGGAGTTTCGAGACATGGCATCGATTCTCCAGAGTAGACTAGTGTATACAGTCGAGACCCCGACGAGGGGCGGTGGCAGGTCTCACAAGCCACTGGTGTCAGTTGGTTCACCTAAGATGTATACAGGTGCTCATTGGGTTATGATTACACCGGACAGGACTCGCCGGGAACCTGCTAGTTGGGATTATACCAGACGTCAGATAGCAGTTCCCTGGTGACATGTATACAGGTTAGTTCGTCGACCTGAGATCGTCATTTGTCTCCTGTGAGTTCCCACTGTACTTTGATTACTACCCTACCACGGCTCAAAGGAGTCGTGCAAACAGGTTTTAGTTGGGTACAGTCCCGAACCACATGGAGGTAGTGAGCGGATCTGCAGGGGTTCGTCTCTCCCGGTATTGGGGGTGAGGTCGCGCTGTGTCTAGGAGAGCCATTACACAAAGCCCTCGGCCGAGGCAGGAGATTTACTGGTAGGTATTCCAGTAGTATCTCAGGGTGTTCTGGGCTACACTCCGACACGACTTGTACCGCTATTGGGGGTCTGACTTTTACCAACCCCCTAGGCCCGCCATGCGATGCTCATAGACGAACAGACCGGACTGTACGGATATTGTCACTGACAGGCTCAGTAGGGTGTCAGCATGAGTTCGCTCATCGACGTCCCTTTTGGTCAATAGCTGGTGGCCCATCACGTATGGCTAATATCTCTGACGTGCTAGTGGTTAAATCCACAGCCATAGTATTGACGAGTCTTTAGAGTCCACCACACACAGACAGTTACTCAAGTTTCGGGCAAAACGTTGTAGAGGCCGTCTGGAGATATGGCAGGGTTCGATCAGATACGTGCGGTATTGCACGGATCGTGATCGGACGGTTTTTACTAGCCGGCTTTGGCTTAAGCCAGATCCTAATATTAGATAGTGTAGTTTTGTCTCTTTGCATTTGTGTTCAGTGGGAATACAAATGCGGGCATGTATATGTAGTAGTGGGGTTTTCCTGTAATTTATTACGGGATCAGTTTTCTGAAGTTTCCAATTTGCATTCTGTTCCGGCCGGTTTTCTTTTATTCCTTCACGGTCGGACTTTTCGTTGGAGGGTGTTATTTGCAGTTTGCAATTAACATTTTGTGGAGGGGGTTTATTGTAAATGTGTGGCTTCATCATGAGATCCTTTTCTTATCATCTTTTTTTGCATTTATGGGATTTGAGTGAGATGAGAATGAAAATGACTTTGAGGTGACTATATTTCCTTTGATCATTCTTATTCTTTTCTTAGAGATTAGGAATTTGCTCTCCACCATTTTGGAGATGGGGGGGCCGGCCACTCGAGGGGAGAGAATGAGTGAGGTTTTTTTTTGAGTGGTGATTTATCTCATCTCATGCCATGAAAACTAGTGAGCTCCATTTTTCCTTCTCTCAAGTTCATTCTTTTCCTCCACATACCATGGCAATTTCAAACCCTCAAAGAGACAAAGGCTTTCTACACCAGCCTACAACAAATCTTGGACGCGTCGTCTAGCCAACTTCGCGCCCGAGTTGCCTCGGTCCAGAGGTGGGAGCCCGTAAAAGATTCCGGCTACGTGGTGCCCTTTTCGACGAGGAGTTGACGGACGGAGATTCCGCGGGAGATCGGAGTGCAGACGAAGACCGAAGAACACAGATCACTTGGTATACTTCTCTACTCTTTTCTTGTTTGCTAGTAGCTAGGTTAATGGCCCGATCCGGGTGAAAAGTGCGCGGTGGTGCCGGTTTGCTAGTTTGCAAAGTTTTTTGTTTCCGCGTTTCCGGCATCGGATCGACGGCCGGGGCGCCCCCGCGGACTTACACTGGTATCAGAGCCACGCCATTAACCTTGCCTAGCTTGTTCTAGTGTGTTTACATGTTCGATCGAACGGATTTTCCGAAAACCCATTTTCATTTGCACAGTTTTCTGTCGAAATTTTTTTGGCTCCAAAAATTTTTCAGTACATTGCAGTGACATGTCCAGGGAATTCTAAGCATTCTGTGAAAATTTGGTAGCGTGATCTCACTATTCCACCGCGGAACTGCGGCCAAACCCACGTATTTGCGGTGGTTACGCGGCCATTTTTACTATTCATTGGACCAAATTTTTGCAGTGAGCTCCTGGGTTGAAAATGGGGTTTTTGGAATATTCTTTTTGGGCCTACACTCTCTTTAAGTGCTACAGTATTGCTTGGGGCCCACTTCGATAAATTTGATCGATCGAAAAGTTTAAACACATTAGTTCACAGTATTTACATTATATCTGCGACCGTGAATGTCACTTGATCGGTAAATCCTGTCTAATTGCTATAGCCCGGTTAGACGGATTTGCGAACGTGACATTCACGTTGATGTTCTGTGATTGTGCTGTGTTGTTGCGGATCGGTCGTGGGGGATAGCCTGGTTGCAGTATTAGTACAGTTTTGTTGTATTATGTACATTTGATATTGCGGGGCAAGCGTCCGACATGTGGACTGCCGTCACTGCCTGTTTGTATTATTCTTTTGGGGCACGACCAGGTCGAGGTCGATGTACCCGTTGTATGTATATTTTTACTTTCTGTACTAGGATTACCCCACGGAGGGGTGCACGGATAGCCGGGTTCTAGAGGGCAACAAGCTCGCATCTCATGGCGTTGAGACGGAGGGGGCTTTACTCTAGAATTGGCGGCTATTCGCCGCACTTGTAGGGGGTACAGGTTGACCAAGGAGGGGTGCCCAAGTTACCGGATTCCGTGAAGTGCTGGGTGGTCCATTCACGTTGCTGAAGGGGGCTACCTCGCTTCAGGTTTTGGCGGGTAACTTGCCGCGCCCGTAGGGGTCTAGGATTTTCATTGCACAGGTTATCCACACGACCAAGGGGAACGTCGGGTTTCAGCAGCGGCTCTGTGAAACCCGGGGATCCCAGATATCTGTATTGTTCTGTGATACTGTACATTTCTGTGATGTTGCATTTTATCACGCCTTGAGCGAAAATTATATATTATATATATACTAGTAGATGTTGTATATGTTTTGCATCCGCGCTAGTCCAGTCCCCGCTCTGTCGTTAGTTAGCTAACCTAACGGGTGATGACGGGACCCAGTGGCGAATGCGGATGGCATATACGTACGTCATTATTTTCGTTCTTTTGTGGTGTGATCAATTGATGGGACTGCGTTGATTTGGATCAATGCAAGATAAACAAACCTATTTGATGTTGTTGGAACTTTTTTCAAAAAGCTGTTATTGCAAGGGCGTTCTCTTTTGTTTTGCATCGTGGCATTCAGTTGGAATATCCTGCTCCTCAGTCGACGAGGCAAGGGCCGAGATCCCTTCACCGGGAGTGACACCTTGGACAAAAGTTTGCGTCAGGGCAATAACTTCACTATAGCCGATTACTTTTGCTTTGCATCGTGGTATTCAGTTGGAATATCCTGCACCTCATTCTACGGGGAAAGAGCCGAGATCCCTTCACCGGGAGTGACCTCTTTAGCAAAGGTTTTCGTCACTATATTTTTACAAAGCTATCCGTTCCTTCGACGATATCAAGTTCATTACGTTAAAGCTTTTCGCAAGAAACCATTCGTAGCCCTCCGTCATTTCAGTTAAATATTCGGTAGTATTCAAGCTATGTATTTTGACCTCACGCCAAGGCATAGTGTTTGGTAGCTGCCGGGTATTTATCTGTTGCATAGATAGATGCGTTAGTTTGGGACAGTCGTACTACTATTTTGGCCTACGTCAAGGGTATGTACGGGTGGGTTCAAATTAACCTGGACAATGATGGGTAGAACTTGACATGTGACTTATGATATTTTGACCTCACGCCAAGGTCATAAGAGCATGGGGCAAAAATCCACATCGGGAGTTTCAAAAGAACTGAAACTTGCCAGATATGCGCATACCTTCTGGAGTGTGATAGCGTGAGCGGATTCCGTCACGTTATCATGCGATGATAGTTGGATCCCGATTCCCACTGATAAGTTGGTTTACTCCTCGGGTGATCCCGGCTAATTCTTCTTTCAGGTTTGGGGAAGAATTTTACGTTACAGTGGGAGGTTTCCAGATTAGATAAAGTGATAACCATTCTGATCTAGGTTAGAGTGCACGCAGAGTGTTTCTTTTCTCTCTCTCTTTGGCAGCGATCATTGACCCGACCCTAGACTATGACTCAGTGACCAAGTTGACCGAACCTTCTTAACACTGGCTTTTGGATTGTCAGAGTTGCAAACCTCATTGCCACTCCTACTCTTACCCTTTTCTCCAGGACACCCCGTATTACTACAAACGTCCACTTCCATTGGACAAAACCATCATATGGTTATATATGAACTCGAAGGAATTCGAGGATGGTTTCCGGTTCTGGAGAAAACGAATAGGACTATTCAGTTGTCTTTTCCTTTTACCTTCTCTCAGGTTGCGAGTACTCCTTGGTTTAGGAGATAGTACACCTATTACGCAAATTGGATAGTCTTCTTCCAGACCTTAGGCTGGTGCCGACCGGTAGGGAATGAAGAAAGCCAATTAGCCTAAACGGTATACAGAAGGTATTAAGTTCAGACAAAGCAAGGGATTAGTAAGAGGGCAAAGTAAATTGCGACTGCTATTCACGACCAAACCAAGTATTTCTTCGCCAATCCTAAATCACCTTTGTATTTCTCTAGGACACTCCGTATCACTACGAAGATCCCAGTTTATTGGATAATCCATCGTATGGTTATATACGAACTCGAAAGGAACTTGTTCCAGTTCGGGGATGGATCCTGGTTCAGGAGAAATAGGAATAAGGTTTATTCGGTTGTCTTTTATCTTCACCTTCTCTCGCATTGCGAGTGCTCCTAGGATCAGGACAGTACACCCATTATGCTTATTGGATAGTCTTCTTCCAAACCATAGGCTGGTGCCGAACGGTAGGGAAGGAAGAAAACCATTTGGCCTAAAGGGGTGTACAGAAGGTAATGACAAAAGACATATAAAGGGATTTGGAGAGGTGGCAAAGAATTATACGGTTATAGTTGTGAATCTGGATAATGGAAAAGGCATTACTAGGAATACCAGGATACCCCATCGAAACATTTCAATGTTTCAGTTTCACTGTGTACTGTTAATAGAAAACTAATTTCCCAATTAGACACTTGCTCCAAGGTATGTATTTACCAGGTATGATTCTCACATCTGTATGGTTTTACAGATGATGAGTGGGAGTAAGTTATTGGGAATTAGGTGACCATCCTCATTATATCGGGATTCGTTGTAATTGGTGATATTTGAGAAAGCCACCTGTGTTGTTTGCCGGTCGGCAAATATTTGGTTTTGAATATCTGCTGTTGTGCATCAATTTCAAATTGATATATCTGTACGTCTATTTTTATAGAGTGAGATATACCTTTTGAAATTATGTCTATGACATTTACCTATATTAGTGGATGGTTAGGTAAGGAGCATTGAACAGTGGTGTAATTCTTCTTAACCATAAGTACAGTTTTCAACCTACAACACACAGTGAATGAGTTATTAGACTCAGCGGACTTATACAGAGTATTGTATGTTATCCAGTGTCCATTAGGACAGAGGGGTAGGTACTCGTACTATATTCTGTTTACTTGTGACTTCTCTAGTTCTTAGACAGGTGTTTCGTAGAAACACATGGTCTAAGTTTTGAGAAGTTATAGGTATATGAATAAAGTAGAGAACCAGGTGTTGCAAGTATCAGGATTCTTCAAGGTGATCGAAGATGTAGATACTTGTGAATGGTATTCAGTTGATAGTAATGGTTAAGAGAACTTGCTTCTCTTTCAGGTTACTCATAATTGGAACCACTCCTAAATTGAGTAATGCTGATCGGCCTCCTTCCATTCAGTTAACATGCACTGGAGACAGCTGCATGATTTGAATCTGGTTCAATTAAATCAGTGCCTCTGTTTCTGTATTGGATATAGAACAGTTCATATCTTGACATTGTTAAGATACGGGGAGTTGTCTGGCTCATGATTAAAACCAGACACTGGACAACTCAAGGCACGTTTTTGTAATGGTTGTTTGTGGGTTGACCCGGGCTATGACGAGGGTTGACTTTCTACCATCTAGAAGATCAATAGTGATATTGTTCTTGACTTGCCACAGTTTTAATAAAAGATGGTTTTTTTTAGAAAACAGTAGTGGGAGTATGGTAGAACTGGAAGTGATTCCAGAACCGCAAACGATTACTGAAGATTTGATAAGAACCTAAAGATTCAATCTGGTTTGACATTCCATTAGCCACTCCGCAAATGTGGTGGGTAACCTCAGGCACCCGAGAGGTACTCTGGTAGCCTCAAGGACGGTGACAGGGAGGTTCTTGTTTACCCAGACTTGCCATTGCTGTTGTTCCAGACTGTGAGGCCCGGCAGGAGGATGAGTATAGCGTCGTTCTGAACTAGCTTTAGAAGTGTACGTCTATATGACTCTGTCAGAGGGTTGTCGTAGTCAGTGGGAGCAGCGGAAGCATTGGTGGACATTTAGCTTATGCCTATTTATAGACTATAGCAGATATAGCGGAGATAGATCATCTATTTCTGACGTGACAGTCATAGGTTTGACTTCATCAGAATAGGGGATAGATCTGTTAAGAAGGTGGTAGGGTGTGATGTCCTGGTATTTGGATGACATACACAGAGTAGGAAGTGAAATTCCTATACTACGATCGGTTATACTTTGGTTGTCACACATTAGTTTCTCCACATAGGAATTGGATCTTATATCGTACATTCTGGTTACTGGATCTATGGTTTTAGATCTAGATTTGGGTGGTTTCCTAATCTGGGTACCTTGACAGCATTCTATGAGTATTTAGAATGGACGACTCCTGGCATGGTGGTGTACCTGCAGGTGATGGAGTCACCCTCTCTAAAGGTGTCTTACAGACTAAAGGGGAGAGGGATACGCATGATTGACAGATCACTTGCTTAGGCAATTGAGTCAATCATGAGATGTCAAGTACCACACTAGATGTTGTTCTTGCAGTAGGTGTAATAAGTTGATATTGATCCAATCCTGGAGAAACAGTCGGAAGCAGTTTTAGAACATAAGTTGATGTTCTAGGGATATGATAGCAGCTTTCTCCTTCGGGAGACTGTTATCATTCCAGGCTTCCAAAGTGACCTGGATGGCAGAGTGGCTGTCAGAGTTATAGTTTTCCCTCTGACGAGGGGCAGTATTTTGGACAGGTGGTCCAGGCGGATACTGAGGGAGGCATGGCGCGGGATACTGATTAAGTTCAGTTGACGATACAGTCTAAGAAGTTTGGATTTGGAGTTCATTTATGAGCTAGGTCCCATCAGACATCCAGACACATTCTAAGACAGGTATTGCTCATTTCGGGAGATGGCTTTCTCCGCGAACTTGAGATAAAGAGAGACATAGAAAGAAACACCATAGCGGATCCACTCACTGAGGCTATTTCTCGAACGCAATAGTTTCACAAACGATCTTTGTGAGACTGACTAGTAGAGGAGTTGGGTGTTCGGTATCACACGGGCTGTGAGTATGCGACATCGCAATAATTAGCCTTGAGTGCAAGTGGGGGATTGTTGGAGATAGTGCCCTTAGAGTCAATTATTGGATCACAGGCACGTGATTGCAATGATTGAGGGAGGACCTATCCCAGTAGGACAGTCTTACTCAAGATGACAGTATGCTATCTGGTTTACCTTTATCATCGTGTACTGCTTTAGGTGACCTTACGAGTCGCTATTGCACGTTGATAGAGCCCCTAGGATTCTTGCTTGACTATCAACAGTATGAAGGTGATCATATAAGTGAGAGCTAGAGTCTATAAGCACATCCTTAAAAGGTCCCTAGTCGTGGGAGTTTCGAGACAGGGCATCGATTCTCTAGAGTAGACTAGTGTATACAGTTGAGACCCCGACGAGGGGCGGTGGCCGGTCTCATAAGCCACTGGTGTCAGTTGGTTCACCTAAGATGTATACAGGTGCTCATTGGGTTATGAGTACACCGGACAGGACTCGCCGGGAACCTGCTAGTTGGGATTATACCAGACGTCAGATAGCAGTTCCTTGGTGACATGTATACAGGTCAGTTCATCGACCTGAGATCGTCATTTGTCTCGTGTGAGTTCCTACTGTACTTTGATTACTACCCTACCACGGCTCAAAGGAGTCGTGCAAACAGGTTTTAGTTGGGTACAGTCCCGAGCCACATGGAGGCAGTGAGCGGATCTGCAGGGGTTCGTCTCTCCCGGTATTGGGGGTGAGGTCGCAGTGTGTCTAGGAGAGCCATTACACAAAGCCCTCGGCCGAGGCAGGAGATTTACTGGTAGGTATTCCAGTAGTATCTCAGGGTGTTCTGGGCTACACTCCGACACGACTTGTACCGCTATTGGGGGTCTGACTTTTACCAACCCCCTAAGCCCGACATGCGATGCTCATAGACGAACGGACCGGACTGTACGGATATTGTCACTGACAGGCTCAGTAGGGTGTCAGCATGAGTTCGCTCATCGACGTCCCTTTTGGTCAATAGCTGGTGGCCCGTCACGTATGGCTAATACCTCTAACATGCTAGTGGTTAAATCCACAGCCATAGTATTGACGAGTCTTTAGAGTCCACCACACACAGACAGTTACTCAAGTTTCGGACGAAACGTTGTAGAGGCCGTATGGAGATATGGCAGGGTTCGATCAGATACGTGTGGTATTGCACGGATCGTGATCGGGCGGTTTTTACTAGCCGGCTTTGGCTTAAGCCGGATCCTAGTATTAGATAGTGTAGTTTTGTCTCTTTGCATTTGTGTTCAGTGGGAATACAAATGCGGGCATGTATATGTAGTAGTGGGGTTTTCCTGTAATTTATTACGGGATCAGTTTTCTGAAGTTGCCAGTTTGCATTCTGTTCCGGCCTGTTTTCTTTTATTCCTTCACGGTCGTACTTTTCGTTGGAGGGTGTTATTTGCAGTTTGCAATTAACATTTTGTGGAGGGGGTTTATTGTAAATGTGTGGCTTCATCATGAGATCCTTTTCTTATCATCTCTTTTTGCATTTATGGGATTTGAGTGAGATGAGAATGAAAATGACTTTGAGGTGACTATATTTCCTTTGATCATTCTTATTCTTTTCTTAGAGATTAGGAATTTGCTCTCCACCATTTTGGAGATGGGGGGCCGGCCACTTGAGGGGAGAGAATGAGTGAGGTTTTTTTTTTGAGTGGTGATTTATCTCATCTCATGCCATGAAAACTAGTGAGCTCCATTTTTCCTTCTCTCAAGTTCATTCTTTTCCTCCACATACCATGGCAACTTCAAACCCTCAAAGAGACAAAGGCTTTCTACACTAGCCTACAAAAAATCTTGGACGCGTCGGCTAGCCAACTTCGCGCCCGAGTTGCCTCGATCCAGAGGTGGGAGCCCGTAAAAGATTCCGGCTACGTGGTGCCCTTTTCAACGAGGAGTTGACGGACGGAGATTCCGCGGGAGATCGGAGTGGAGACGAAGACCGAAGAACACAGATCACTTGGTATACTTCTCTACTCTTTTCTTGTTTGCTAGTAGCTAGGTTAATGGCCCAATCCGGGTGAAAAGTGCGCGGTGGTGCCGGTTTGCTAGTTTGCAAAGTTTTTTGTTTCCGCGTTTCCGGCGTCGGATCGACGGCCGGGGCGCCCCCCCGGACTTACTGTGTCCGTGTCACACCGTCCGCCATCGTCGTCGCTGCCGTGCCACTTTCGTAAAAGGCAAGTGAAAATTATTCACTTGCTAATCATGCAAATTTATCGGTTAGATTAAATAATCAAGTTAAAGATTTAATCGTACGTGTGTGCATACATATATTGAGATTGTAAATTTTAATGGAATTGTTAGCAAACCATTGAGTTGATTGTACTGAATTGAACCCGATTCGGGTCTGTCAACCGTAATGATATCACTTATAATTTACTTGAATTAATGGTTATAATCATCTCGATAAAACTAACGATGATCGATACTCGCACTAAATTCTAAGTTCGTAGCGATACACGAATGAAAAATCTGGTTAAAATTCCCATTTCTTGTGATCGTCGAATCCCTTACTGATTAGTGAATGTCGAGAAAGGTTTTGCGTTTATAATCACGTAACGTCGCCCCCTAAAGGCGACACAAAATCTGAATTTTACCGTGTAGGTTACCTAAATAAAATCATTGTAAATTCAATATAGGTTGGAACGTAATGTTCTACGGCTCGTATCGAAGACGACTCGATAACCTAAAACCATCAATAGTTTAATTCTCAACGTTTATATATTTCTGTAACGATAATTGGCTGCGAATGCGGCACTGGACTGCAGTCCGGGGCAGCATCTCGCTTGGATACCTGACTTTGAACACATGTACACCCCTGCTTTAAATTGAAAATGCACGGAGCCCCATATGGTCACGTAAATAATTTCGTTAGATAACACATGAATCTGTTCACATGCTGTTTCACCGTTGTTTGATATTAAATTTGTATTTTAGAGTGTCGCTGTGTTTTGCAGTTTCTGCAGTAATGATCCTTACACCGTCACATTAAACAGAACATAACTTCTAATACAGAAATGATAATGATAATCCGTTTGATGCGCTGGAAGATTAACAGATAGAAATGTATTTCATTCAACTGGGGAAACACCTGAATATGAATAGAATCACTGATAAAACATGCGTAAAGTTGGGCTTCCAGTTCTGAAACTGGAATTCCAACAATCGGTCGCTACCTTAAAATGATGATAATTCCCTAACCTGAATTTCGATGGAAATGAAATAAATTTTACTGTTTAGATAATCAAGTGTGCTTCGTATGTTCTTTATATTATTTTGGTCGATTCTATACTGTGATTTATCGTAAATTTTGCAAGTTATATGGCATTGGACGTCATAAAATAGTGAATACATGTTCAGTGCATTTCTGCATATTTTCGTGCTTGATTTATACCTGTTGCATAGTGATCATTCACATTGAGACCTAGCGACTATTTTGCATTGTTGATATTTATTAGTGTTAGTATTGTGATGTGGCAAATATGATAGTGATATTGATAAATGGAAAAGTGATTGAAAGTGACAGCCATACGTATTTGTTCACAACCTAACTAATACCTGAATGCATACTATAACCTGGGGAATGGGAAAATCAAGATGGAATTGAACTCGTATTTAGCGAGGTACAGTGATTTAAAGAATGATCATTCGCTATTAATGATATACATATATATACATTAGGTCGTGGGCCTACCGGTACGGCCGACAAAGTTATGTCCCGGGCACAGCGGACCATAGTCTCGGACATGCACGAGACCCTTGTTAAACACGAGCATCCTTTCCACCACTTGATTTCATTGACTTAGTGACTGATAAGTAGTGACATACACTCTGCCTAGTTTACTGTCATGATGGTTATACCACACTGTTCATATGTACGATATTCTTTGTTTTCATGTTCTGCATTCTGTTGCACTTTTGTGTTTAATAACATTGCACACCATTGTATAATTATTGCTATACATGTCGCCCTGACGACCTGAGTGTGCATGCTCAGAGGACGAAGTGGACCCAGCCCATGAGCAAGACCTGTCATTCGAGATCACGGAGGTCTAGACTGCGTCACCAACAATGTTTCTTTTGCTCCCAGCACTTTGTTTTGTTGGTTAGTTATTTTATTCTGCAAAAATAAATGTATCTCTAACTCTTTTATTTGCAATGTAATAAAGTTGTGAACTGTGATTTTACTTTACCCAAGTACTATTTACTGACTACCATGTAATGCTAGAAGCCGAAGTATGACTATGGCGGGATTATTCCCTGACCGTAGGAGCATGGCTGGCCTAGTCACCCCTCGTATTCCGTATTTTGGGAAGCAAGGCGTGACATGGTTTTGTTGGTATCAGAGCCAGGTTTTGGATGAAATTATAGTTCCGTCGAGGGACCTCTAGATTGAGTTACACCCTTAGTGTATGCCTTATTACATTTCTTCCTCACTTTCTAATCATCGTTGAATCATTGTGTAGCCTTGCTTGAATCTGATTTCTTTTGATCTTTTCAGGAATATGGACTCCTCAGGCAACTCCTTCGGTGCCGGGCCCCACGATCGTACCGAGAAGATCCTTAGCACGCTGACGACCCTGGCCCAGGCTTAAGAAAGAAAGACCGATCTCCTGGCCGAGGATTGAAGGCGGTACAGGAGACCGCAATTACCGCCCTGGAGAGATCTATGGCTGTTCCCGCCGCCCCCGAGGGCACGCTCGTACCGACTACACAGGCTAGAGTTGGTACCGTTTCAGACTTCAGGAGGCTTCATCCAGCAGTGTTCACAAGGTCAGCAAGTCCACTTGAGGCCGAGCAATGGCTCATCAACATAGAGAACCTCCTGACAGCCGCTCAAATTCCTGACGACGACAGAGTGAATGTGGTGAAAATTCAGCTAGAAGACGAGGCCCGCACGTGGTGGTCCCTAGAAGAAAGCCGGCTAGGGAAACTTATTGGATGGGATACGTTCTCCGCATGCTTCCTGGATCACTACTTTCTGGCTACTGCCAAGGCCGAGATGGAGGAAAAGTTCATTATGTTGAAGCAGAATGGGCGCTCAGTGGATGTCTACGCCGCAGAGTTCAATCGGCTAAGTCGCTTCGCACCGTACATGGTAGCCACCTAAGCCGCCAGGGAAAGACGGTTCCAGCAAGGGCTCGATATTGAACTGCAGCAACTTATCGCGTCTCTCAATCTACCCACCTTTTCCCAAGTGCTGATCGATGCTCGAGTGCAGGAAAGATTGGCGGAGATGGCCAAGGGCCAACAATCGATGGACAGGAGACCTCACGTGGTTCCAACACGGCCTACCATCTCCCCCCGTAGAGCGATCCCGGTCCATAAGCCGGGTGTCACACAGATGAAGCGCACCTTCTCACCTTAATAGCCGCAGCGGAGGGCCCTGTTTTGCGATTATTGCCAGAGGCCAGGACACATGCAGAAGGATTGTCGCCGCGCCAAGGGACAGTATTTGATTTGCGGATCCAACCAGCACCGGGTTAGTGGTTACCCTCAGCGAACAGAGTTAAAAGGAGGGTTCGAGCAACAACAACTATCGTATGGCACTTCAGCTCTGAGGGGTCCCCCTCAGGTGTCCCAGCAACGGTCTTTCGACCAAAGGCAGACTGGTAAAGATCGGAATCAGGGACAGGCTTTCACCTTGATCGCCGAGCAGGCAGAGGCCTCAGGGGAAGTTGTTACAGGTATTCTACTCATTCATTCTATTCAATCTAGAGTACTATTTGATTCTGGAGCATCACACTATTTCATAGCTGCACATTTCGTTGATGCGCACTCCATACCACATGAACCATTGACCAAGGGTTGGGAAATACATATGGTTAATGGTGTTATAGTATCTAGTCGAGAATGTAGATCCTGTCTGGTTGTAGTGTGTGGCAGAGAATTCTATGCAAATTTCCTTTTAATCGGGGCGGGCAGCTATCACGCGATTCTCGGGATGGATTGGATGAGCACCTTCCATGCGATCATCGATTTCCGAGCTAGGAAAGTGACCTTCCGCATTCCCAATCACCCTGAATTTTTTTTCCGAAGGCGGAAGCGAGTCCTTGGAGCCCACCAAGTTTAGAGCCAAATCGAAGGTGTTGACGGCTATGGAGATTGATGAGAGTCCAGCCCCAGAGATCGTTCGGGATTTTTCTCGATGTGTTTCCTGAAGATTTACCAGGTCTACCACCTCCCCGCGTCTTGGGATTCATGATAGATTTGATTCCAGGTACAACACCAGTTTCCAAGGCACCGTACAGAATGGCACCAATTGAGTTGGCAGAATTGAAGAAACAAATTGGAGAACTCCTAGAGAAAGGATTTATCCGCCCAAGCGCTTCGCCGTGGGGTGTACCAGTCTTGTTAGTGAAGAAAAAGGACAGATCGCTACGGATGTGCATAGACTACCGAGAACTGAACAGAGTTACGATAAAGAACAAATATCTCATTCCGCGTATTGACGACTTATTTGATCAGCTGGGTAGGGCCAAGGTATTTTCAAAGATGGATCTTCGTTCGGGCTATCACCAGATCAGAGTAACGGCTGCAAGACGGCTTTCAGGACCCGATACGGGCTTTATGAGTTTCTTGTGATGCCGTTCGGTGTTACCAATGCTCCAGCTATATCTATGGATCCGATGAATGGAGTATTTGCGAAATACTTGGACATGTTGGTCGTTGTATTCATCAACGACATACTAGTCTACTCTAAAACCCGAGAGGAGTATGTCGAACACTTGTGAACGGTACTACAAATTCTTCGGGAAAAGAAGCTATACGCAAAATTGAGAAAGTGTGAATTCTGGCTTGACAAAGTGCAGTTGGGACACATTGTTTCAGGCAAAGGCATCTCAGTGGACCCAGTGAAGATAGAATCTGTTAGAGATTGGCTGACACCGAATTCAGTGGCCGAGATCAGAAGTTTCCTGGGATTGGCAGGATATTATCAGCGGTTCGTTCAAGACTTTGCAAGAGTCGCTTAACCTTTGACAAAGATGACACGGAAGGAAGTACCGTACGTATGGACGGAGGAATGTACTCAGGCTTTTGAAGTACTGAAACAGAAATTGACCACAGCACCTATTCTTACAGTGCTACATAATTCTGGTGGTTTGGTGATACACAACGATGATTCAGAGAAAGGCTTAGGCTGCGTCCTGATGCAGCACGGTCGAGTAATTGCTTATGCCTCACGGCAGCTGAAGAATCACTAGAGAAACTACCCAACACATGACTTGGACTTAGCCGCAGTAGTTTTCGAATTGAAGATCTGGAGACATTACTTGTTAGGCGAAAAGGTGAAGGAGTACATGGATCACAAGAGTCAGAAATACGTGTTCACTCAGAGAGAACTGAATATGAGGCAACACCAATGGCTAGAATTAATAACGGACTACGACTTGGACTTATAGTATCATCCGGGAAAGGTAAATGTCGTACCCGACACTCTCAGTCGCAAGCCAGCGGTCATGATGTTGACCAGTCAGAAGAGCATCATTGAGGATTTTCCGAAGCTCGAACGAGAGGCTGTTACACCGAGTGCAATCAGGCAGTTCTGACAGTTACAGGTGCAGTCTTCTCTTGTAGATCGCATTAAGGCTGCGCAAGCTGATGATCCTCGATTGCAGAAGTTCAGAGAGCATGTGGAAGCCGGGCTGAGGATGGACTTACTCATACATCGAGACGGTTCTCTGAGATTCGGTAGCAGACTCTGCGTCCCCATGGGGGATGTTCGAGAAGAGGTACTAGCTGAGGCTCGTAGTTCGGCTTATTCTGTGCATCCGGGAGGCATGAAAATGTATCGAGATATGAAGCAACACTATTGGTGGAATGGGATGAAGCGAGAGATTGCACGGTTTGTATCCAAGTGTTTAGTATGCCAGCAAGTAAAGGCAGAACACTAGAGAACAGCTGGACTATTGCGACCACTTCCGATACCCGAGTGGAAGTGAGAGCACATCACTATGGATTTTGTGACTGCCTTACCACGGAGCCCAAGGGGCAACAACATTGTTTGTGTTATCGTCGGCCGTCTTACGAAATCTTCACACTTTATACCCTTCCGAGTGGGACAGTCGACAGAATCGCTTGCAGAAAAATACATGCAAAAGGTAGTGCGACTTCACGGAGTTCCGGTAAGTATATTGTCAGATCGAGACACCAGATTTGTTTCACACTTTTGGAAGAGCTTACAGGAGAGTCTGGGTACACGTCTCAAGTTCAGCACGGCTTACCATCCACAGACGGACGGACAGTCTAAGCGTACTATTCAGACGCTCAAGGACTTGTTGAGGGATTGCATGCTAGACTTCCAGGGTTCTTGGGAGGATCACCTTCATCTGGTGGAGTTTTCTTATAACAACGGTTTCCAAGCTAGCATCCAGATGGCTCCATTCGAACCACTTTACGGACGGAAATGGCGATCCCCTGTTTGTTGGGATGACGTGGGTGAGCGAAGATTACTGGGCCCCGAACTTATTTTTCATACGGTAGACAAGGTCTAGATGATCAGACAGCACATTAAGACGGCTCAAGACCAACAGAAGAGTTAGACGGATGCCAGCAGGAGAGCGCTAGAATTCGAGGTCGGAGATCATGTGTTTCTGAAGATTTCTCCTACCCACGGTGTTATCAGGTTTGGAGGTCGCGGGAAACTCAATCCCCGATTCGTCGGACCTTTTGAGGTGCTGGAGCGAGTGGAAGAGGTGGCTTATCGACTAGCCTTGTCTCCATCGTTAGCTGGTGTGCACAATACTTTCCATGTTTCTCAGTTAAGGCGCTACGTTCGGGATGACGGCCATGTTCTGGACTATTCGTTAACTTTGAACACTGATCTGTCTTACGAGGAGCAGCCCACCACCATTCTAGATCGTCGGGAAAAATTGCTGAAGAACAAAGTCATACCCTTAGTTCGAGTTTCTTGGGGTGGTCGTTCTCCAGGGGAGTCTACCTGGGAACGTGAGGAGAACATCCGTGCACGTTTCCCGCATCTGTTTGTGTAGTGCTGTTGTCCGTTGTTTTCATTTTAATTTCGAGGACGAAATTTTTGTAAGGAGGGTATGATGTAAATCCCTAGTTTCCGAATATAACTTTTCCGTATTTTTCCAGATTTTCCTTGATTTTTTCTATTTTATATATTTTTTTATATTTTTTTATTAATTCCTAACTAAAAAATCCAAATCCAATCCTAACTCTACCCTGACCCGACCCGGCTCACGCGACCCGACCCGACACCCACACCCGCACCCGCTTCCCCCCTCTTCTTCCTCCCACGTTCATTTTCCCGCCCTTTTTCTCACAACGTCACCCGCTCCTCGCGCTCGCCCGCGACGAACACGCCCGCTCGCGTCACCCCCAATGGCTCTCCTCTACGTCTCCCCGCTCCTCACCCACGCCCGCGAGACTTGACCCACGCCGCGACGGTCGCACCTACCTCCCCACGACCCGCACTCCTCTAACATCTCTCCAATGGACATGACTCCACTCACCCAAAACTACGACGACTTCGAATCTCGCCTCTCGCTACTTCACTCTCTCTCTCCCCCGCCTCTCTCTGCCACCCTCACTCACTCTGCTTCACTCTCTCTCTCTCTCTCGCACCCGCTCTACTCCGCCACCGAGCACATCACCTCAGGCGACACGTCGCCAGCGAACCCGACCTCCGCCTCCTCCTTCAACTCGAGCGCACCGCCACCACGAACCCACCGACGACCCGCCGATCCCTGGGCCCATCGCCGCAACCACCACCATCCCCTTCCCCAACAACCGAGTTCTTCCCTTGCGCACCATCTCCGAGCTCCAAGCTCCGAGTATCTCCATCACCGATGACCACCAGCAGCTCCTCCATCATCCGAGCTCCCTAACGTCACCATCACCATCTCCGAGCACCAACCTCGAGCCCAAGCCACTACACCCGAGTCGGAGCTCCCCGATTCACCAGCTCAAAGCCCCAGAGCTGCCTAAGCTCACCTCCGGCAGGCCCTCTGCATCCGAGTGCTTCACCGGAGTCACTAGCAACCACTGCCGTGGCTGCCTCCACACCGCCCCATGCCACGCTGTGCCCGTTCCCATGCCACGTCGTGCCAGCCCCGTGCCGCGTCGTGCCAGCCCCCGTATCACCTGTACGCCCGATCCAGCCAAGTTGAGCATGCATCATGCCATGATCATGCCCGTGTCGCGCCGTCCACGATCATCGTTGCTGCCGTGCCACTTTCGCGAAAGGCAAGTGAAAATTATTCACTTGCTAATCATGCAAATTTACCGGTTAGATTAAATAATCAAGTTAAAGATTTAATCGTACGTGTGTGCATACATATATTGAGATTGTAAATTTTAATGGAATTGTTAGCAAACCATTGAGTTGATCATACTGAATTGAACCTGATTCGGGTCTGTCAACCGTAATGATATCACTTATAATTTACTTGAATTAATGGTTATGATCATCTCGATAAAACTGACGACGATCGATACTCGCACTAAATTCTAAGTTCGAAGCGATACATGAATGAAAACTCTGGTTAAAGTGCCCATATCTTGTGATCGTCGAATCCCTTACTGATTAGTGAATGTCGAGTAAGGTTTTGCATTTATAATCACGTAACGTCGCCTCCCCTAAAGGCAACACAAAATCTGAATTTTACCGCGCAGGTTACCTCAATAAAATCATTGTAAATTCAATATTGGTTGGAATGTAACGTTCTACGGTTCATATCGAATATGACTCGATAACCTAAAACTATCAATAGTTTAATTCTCGACATTTATAGATTTCTGTAATGATAATTGGCTGCGAATGCGGCACTGGACTGCAGTCCGGGGCAGCATCTATCTTGGATACCTGACTTTGAACACATGCACACCCCTGCTTTAAAATGAAAATGCGAGGAGCCCCATATGGTCGCGTAGATAATTTCGTTATCTAACACATGAATCTGGTCTCGTACTGTTTAACCATCGTTTGATATTAAATTTGTATTTTAGAGTGTCGTTGTGTTTTGCAGTTTCTGCAATAATGTTCCTTACACCGTCACATTAAACAGAACATAACTTCTAATACAGAAATGATAATGATAATCCATTTGATGCGTTGGAAACTTAAAAGATAGAACTATATTTCATTATTCTGGGCAAAGACCTGAATCGGAACACAATAACTGATAAAACGCGCATGAAGTTGAGATTCCAGTTCTGAAACTGGAATTCCAGCAATCGGTCGCTACCTTAAAATGATGATAATTCCCTAACCTGAATTCCAATTGACATGAAATAAGTTTTACTGTTTAGATAATCAAGTGTTGTTCGTACTTCCTTTATATTATTTTGGTCGATTCTATACGTATGATTTATCGTAAATTTTGCAAGTTATATGGCATTGGTCGTCATAAAATAGTGAATACCTGTTTAGTGCATTTCTGCATATTTTCATACTTGATTTATACCTGCTGCATAGTGATCGTTCACATTGAAACCTAGAGACTATTTTGCATTGTCAATATATATTAGTGTTAGTGATTGTGATGTGGCAAATACGATAGTATTATTGATAAGTGGAAAAGTGATTGAAAGTGACAGCGATACGTATTTGTTCACAACCTAACTAATACATATGCATACTATAACCTGGGGATTGGGGAAATCAAGATGGAATTGAACTCGTATTTAGCAAGGTACAATGATTTAGAGGATGATCATTCGCTATTAGTTATATACATATGTTCGAAACCCATGGTGACGTGCCATTGAAGAATATGGTCAATATCGGATATGTCGGTTTTTGTCGGAAAAATAGTGCACGGCGTGAGTATCGAGTTTAAAAATACTGCAAGTGCACGGTGCGTTGAAGAAATCCGGAAAGCACGGGTCGAACCACAAGGAGTGGATATCATGACTTCAAATTGAGTTATGGATCAATAGGTTGGAAAAATGGTGTTTTTGTCACGTTTTAGTATAATACTTAAAAGAAGCAAAGTTTTGAAATATGAAAACTTAGGCTAAGGTTTAGTAAGAGTGAAATACGATATTTACCCCCAACTCTCCGTTTCGATTCAAGACTCATTCCTTTTAGTTTCCATTTGAATAGCGAAAGTATGTCGTATTTATCCGAAAACATGTATCGGGATAAAATACAATATCAAGGTTAAGAAAAACGGAAACTAACAAGAATGAGATAGAGAATGGAGTGAATATGGAATTAGTTAAGTGAAGTAGCAAGTATAGAATATCTGCAAGAATGCTATATATCATATCTAGCTAGTTGCGACACGTAACGTAATTCCGTATTCACGCCTACTTCAAATCGTAACATAGCAACGATAAAATGTAAAGAAGGAATAGGATATATGTTAAAGATTGATTTGCAACCATTCAAAATGATATATCCCATCAAGAAAAACATAATAAACTTACAATATTAAGAAAAGAAGTGAAAAAGTGCAAGAATCAAAAAGGGAAGGGTTGGAAGTAAAGTCATTCCACAACTTACCTCGCCATAGCCCAAGAACAACTACTCACACATCATCATAGAAATAACACAACTGAATAACGAAAAGAAATGAAAAAATAGAAAAGAGATACAAGAATCGAACTTGAATGTAATGAAGATTTATTGCAATGGTTCAAAAATACAAGTAAATGAGTTCAACTACCAAAATCCAATCTTTTAAGCTCAAAAAGAGAAGTTGCAAGACCAGAGGAAGGCAAAGAACTCAAATCAATCCCAAGAGCTACAAGCATTTTAACACAAGAGTTTACAAGTATGCAAAAAGTTCTCCCCTGGCCTCATGTCTTGATCTGCTATTTATAGAGAAATCCAAAGCAAAAGTTGCAGGTGACAATAGACTAGCATGACCACCAGGGACCCACACAAAGAAAACAAGCCAATTTACCACCATCTTGGCCGCTATTTGCGGCCAAATTGAATATATTTGCGGCCAATTTGAAGAGTCTGGGGCCCACCTTACTGCCATAGTCTTCTGGTATCATGGGTATCTCATGATATTTGCAATTTATTTTAATTACCACATGTGTGAAATCTGGAGCTAAATCACAGAGAAGGGATGAAGTGGGTGAGTGTGTGTTCACACTTCAAATCATATGTCAATCACTTGTTTACCACTTGCACCAGTCATCATTATTTTGCCAAAGCAGCTCTTAAGGTTCATGCATCTTCACAAATGTTCACACATGTATGTGTTGGACTATTTCACAAAAAAACTTTGTACACACACATATTTGTTGCAAACTCTTTTCAAATCTTGATCTGTATAATGTCCTATTTGCAGATCCAGCAAAAAATCCGTCTTCTTGTACATGTTGTGTACAAAAATTCATGTATCTGTCTGCGTACCTGTAATCTGTATAAATGAGCAGACATGGATTCAATAGCACTGTTTATTGACAAAATGATATAAAATGGGCGTTACTAAAATATAACAAATCGTGCCGAACAAATACCCCCAAACTTATCTTTTGCTCGTCCTAAGCAAAATAAGACAAAAAAAAATCCTACCCTCACTTTCGCAGGGAGCACGATTGCACTGAGCTTGTGAAATAAGCCGTTAAACCTCTAGGTGTCCCTAGTAGGAGGAGTGTTGTCTCCTGAGGGTTTTCAGCGGATTGCACCCACAAAATCCAGTCAAGCTAGTTTCGCAAGAAAATAGTTGATTCAAATCTTAAAATTAAGTATCAAATCTAGAAATTCTATTATCCAAGTTAGAAAACGTCCAACCCTATTTTTCACTCCTCACTTTTTAT
This sequence comes from Agapanthus africanus, assembly GCA_030015575.1. Classification (NCBI taxonomy): domain Eukaryota; kingdom Viridiplantae; phylum Streptophyta; class Magnoliopsida; order Asparagales; family Amaryllidaceae; genus Agapanthus; species Agapanthus africanus. The sequence goes on from CM057339.1 coordinate 269,312,511, forward strand.
TTAACATAAGCCAAATGCGTCTTTACGTGATTTGTGTGGATTGTGTCCATAAGTTTCTAAGAACTAGATTAGTGTCATCATGTCAAAAATACAGACCAGGATAGACTTATAAAGGATCATACGAGTTTGAAAAGACTTAAGATTTTCTCAAGTTTTACTCTCCAGTTAGGTTTCAAGTCAGAATATATATCAATTTTAACAGAGAACCATAAGTCTTATTTTTTCACTCCTACCTTTCACCTGTTTTTGTTCATACACACCCTTCAATATCGTGCAAACCGTCTTAATAAATACAAACATTCATATCTCCGCAAAAAAACTATTTTACTAGAAAATTCGTCACCGCCAAGATTATTCTCCCACAAAGAACCATAAGGACTTTTAACTCGGAGATGACACTTGCTTAGCTTGTTTTATCTAGTGATTGGAAACTTAGCGAGTTTTGGGTCAATGACTCCCAAATCAGATGGTTTTAGGGAATTAGGTGTGGAGACACCCAAAGGACTTAATTACCCAAGTTACCAAGGCCATAAAACAAAAGACTCATTTTATTTTAAATTTTCAGCACTTTAGTAAAACGGAGATATAGCCAGCTTTTTCTTTTAAAACAGAAGACGTTACATGTGATAAGGTGTGTAATTACTCCACCAGGTTCTAGATGGGTTATTTTTCGGACTTATAGCTTCTGTTAAAGTCTCTATAAAATTTCTTCATATCTTCTTCACTGTATGAATTATTCTTGATATTACTTAACTCAGCCAAACCTGTTTGATCCTAAGGATGTTTATCAATTTTAAAAGTTTTTACAGACATGTCAGACATTCATTAAATTCTCAAAAATATACGACACGTGTAAGTGTTATAAAAGACGTGTATCGGCTAAGGTTAAACACACAGGCGGGTTATTTTCAGGTTGTCAATCTCATAGCAAGAATTTAGTTATTTCTACCTTATCAATTGAACCGTCAGACTTTGAATCAACATTCCCCTGCTAACCAACATGACAAAGTTTTTTTTTTTAATTTTCAGGAATTTTTTCAATTTTTATAAATTTTTCAATTTTTCAATACAATGCAGTACAAAAGCAGATATGAAATGCAACTACATGCAAAAGAAAAGAAAAATACAATAAGTAAATGCTGAAATGCAGGAAATATGCAAATGCAAACTATATGCTATCACCCCCAACTTGAAACTTTCATTGTCTTCAATGCCTTCTGGCTTTTTCCTTGCCCTTCTTGCTGCCGCTAGCGTCGTCATGCGCTGCCTGCTGAGCCGCCTCAATCCTGTCCAGTTGCCCCTATATTTTCTGTTGTTTCTTGAGCATGTGGAGAACACTCCTAAACGTCAGGCGCTGCAGGTCTTTCTCGTTGTCCGGTCCGGGCTCATTTAAAAGTGCCTCCGTCGAGCTTTCGGGACACGGATGTTCACTTAGGTCCTCCCTTGTCCAATTTTTCTGCTCGTAGTGGGAGCCGGTGTATACTTGTGAAATTCTCTCTATTTCGACCGGCCAATTTGTATATACAGTCGCATACCCATCAAACTCGATTCTCTCCATGGAGTACTTGGCAAGGAGGGTCACTAGCACCGGCAGCAGGGGTTTTTTCTGGGCCATCCCTCAATGATTGTGTTGAACAATTGTGTTACGACACAGAAATGCTGCTCTTTTTCCATTAAGCAGTGCACAATATGTCCAACACCAGCCGGCAAGGAAGAAACACGGCTTTTTCCCCTGATGTTGCGGTTTGCCCATCGGCAGACCGCAAGCACGTTTCTGTACATCTGGGAAGGGTTCGGCCCCTTATCTTTTAATTCCACAAAATCCCCCAACAATGATCTGTAAACCGCCAATTCTCGCGGTTGTTGATTTCTTGGTCGCATGGGGATATTTGTAACCCTAGAAATGATTTGGGGCTGAAAAATCCTACGTCGCCCCTGGAAGAAAAATTCTACGAACCCCGATTCCGATTTACCATGTCTTAATGCTTCGTAAAAATCTTCTATTAATTCCCTCACAGCAAACAGATCATCGCCTCTGTAAATTAAAAAATCCTACCCTCTTTGACAGATTTCATAGAAATACTGTCCGTAAGTTGCGTCGGAGAAAATCTCAAAGAAGTTCTTCTCACAATCAAAAGCTGCCATTTCAGATCTGAAATTTTGCACAGAAATTGAACAAGAAGAGAAGAAATCTTACAGAGGAGAAAGGGGATCGGAGCTGTTGGAGCAGGGCATGCCGAAAATTGCGGCCTAATTGAATATTCCGGCGGCCTGAGATGGAGATCGGGGGTTGATGTTTGGAGGTAGGGTTTCTTGTGAGGAGAGAGTTGCAGGGTGTTTAGAAAAACTGAAGATGAGGCTCGGGTTGGGTTGGGGCAGCTTATAAAGGGTAATTTGCAAAAACAACCCTTTATAAAAAGAAATGGTAAAAGAAAACCAAGAAATACAAAAAGCTCTAAAAAGAGTATATACAGGAAAACAACTTAGGATGTGTTTTAATCGATGTAACGTGGCTCATGTAAAAACATGAGCTCCCCCGTTTCCGTGGGCAATTCTAAAAATGGCTTGAGCCGTTGCCATTGACTTTAAATGTATTGCCCGATTGCTGATCTTCAATTTCGACAGCACCCTGCGGAAAGACAATGCGCACAAAAAATGGACCTGTCCAGCGTGATTTCAACTTCCCAGGAAACAAATGAAGTCGGGAGTCATATAGCAGAACCTTTTGCCCCACGGTGAACGTTTTCCGGAGAATTGCCTTATCGTGAAAGACTTTCGTCTTTTCTTTGTACATTTTGGCATTCTCATACGCATCATTGCGTATCTCGTCCAGTTCATTCAATTGAAGTTTCCGCGCTTCGCCGACCTTTTCTAAGTCGATATTGAGCTATTTGATTGCCCAAAAAGCGCGGTGCTCTAATTCGAAAGGCAAATGACATGCTTTCCCAAAGATGAGTCGGTATGGGTAGATACCAAGATTTGTTTTGAAAGCGGTGCGAAATGCCCACAGCGCTTCATTTAACTTCAATGACCAATCTTTTCCAAAATCTGTTTAATTTGTCTATTTGAGACTTCAACCTGGCCGCAAGTTTGAGAATGATAGGGCGTTGACAACTTGTGGCTGATGGAGTACTTTTTCATTAGTGATTCAAAAGATCGGTTGCAGAAATGCGTTCCATTATCACTAATGATGGTGCGAGGCGTACCGAACCAAGAAAAAATGTTTTCTTTCAAGAATTTTACGACAACCTTGTTGTCATTGGTTCGACAAGGGATAGCCTCCACCCATTTGGACACATAGTCCACAGCCAGCAATATGTACAAATTCCCGAAAGCGTTTGGGAATGGCCCCATGAAATCAATGCCCCAGACGTCGAAAATTTCTACAATCGGAATGGATTATAGGGGTATCTAATTTCGCCTTCCAATTTTCCCCATGTGGTGGCAGCGGCTACAGGTCTTGCAATATTCAAAAGCATCCTTGAAAAGCGCCGGCCAGTAGAAGCCGCTTTGCAAAACCTTTTCAGCCGTCTTTCTGGATCCAAAATGGCCCCCACAAGCTTGGTCATGGTAGAAGGACAGAACACTTCTTGTCTCAGAGTTGGAGATGCACCGCCTAATAATCTGATCAGGACAGTATTTGAACAAGTATGGTTCATCCCAATAAAAGAATTTGACCTGGGAAAGAAATTTAGACCTATCCTGATTCGACCAAAAAGATGGTGTTTCTCCAGTGGCTAAAAAGTCCACGATATCAGCGAACCAGGGTTCGATTGATACAGAGAGAAGCTGTTCGTCAGGGAACTGTTCATTTATTGAAATTTCCTCGATTGGTGCATTTAGCAAGCGAAACAAATGATCGGCCACAACATTGTCAGTTCCCTTCTTATCTTTGATTGTTAAGTCAAATTCCTGGAGAAGGAGAATTCAACGTATCAGTCTGGCCTTGGCATCCTTTTTTGCAAAGAGGTGCTTCAGCACAGAATGATCAGTATAAATCGTGACATGGGTCCCGATCAAGTAAGGACGGAATTTTTCGAGAGCGTACACAATAGCTAAGAATTCTTTTTCCGTGGTGGTGTAATTTAGCTGTCCGTCATTCAACGTCATGCTCGCGTAATGGATAACATGCGGCTTCTTTTCAAATCGTTATCCTAAGACAGCACCTATTGCAAAGTCAGAAGCGTCGCACATTAGCTCAAAGGGTTCGCTCCAGTCTGGTGCACTTAAAATCGGAGCAGAAGTGAGTCCCGACTTCAGAAGCTTGAATGCATGAAGGCACTCAGAGTTGAAATCAAAGGGTGTTTCTTTGGCCAGCAAAGAAGTCAAGGGTCTAGCCAGTTTGCTAAAATCCTTGATGAAGCGCCTGTAAAACTCGGCGTGGCCTAAGAATGCCCTAATGTCACGGACAGTCCGTGGAGGTGGGAGGCTTAAAATAACGTCGATTTTTGCCTTATCGACTTCAATACCTTTTTCAGAAATGATATAGCCTAACACGATGCCGTGTTTGACCATAAAATGACACTTCTCCCAGTTGAGTGTGAGGTGTTTTTCTCTACATCGTAGCATTACTAGCTCTAGATGCCTCAAACACTCAGAGAATGAAGCTCCAAAGACGGAGAAATCATCCATGAAAACCTCTAAAAATCGCTCTACCATATCAGAGAAGATGCTTATCATGCACCGCTGAAATGTGTTAGTGTTTATGCCCTAGAAGGCCATTACTGTATCATACTAGCTTGTATATTACTTAATGGAAGCTTGGGATATTCACATGTATATAACAGTCTTGCTAAACATGGTAGTATGCTACTTGGTTTTTCTATCTTAATATGTGATTATACGTATTGATAGAGCTCTTAGGATCTTGCTTGTCTACCAGCGTTGTGATGGCAGTCACACTAGTGGGGGCTGGGTAGTCTACAAGCACATCCTTATTCAGGTCCCTGGTCGTTGGATTATCGAGATAGAGCATCGATACTCCGGAGTAGACTAGTGTGTACGCTTCTCATCCCAGTTGGGGAGATGGTCTGTCCCACAGCCGTCAGTACGTCGTACTGGAGATAGTATACAGGTGCTCGTTAGGTTACGGGTACACCGGACAGGACTCACAGGGAACTGTTGGTTAGTTTGATACCAGTCGTCAGTGAACAGTTCCAAGGTGACATGAGTACAGCGTAGTCCGCAGACTTGACACTGCTACTTCGCCTCGAGTGTGTCCCACTGTTTTTAGATTGCTACCCTACCACGGCTCAAAGGAGTCGCGCAAACAGGTAGCAGTTGGGTGCAGTCCCGAGCACTTGGAGGCAGTGGCAGTTAGACAGGATTCGTCCCTCCCGGTATTGGGAGTAGATATCGTGCTGTGTCAGAGAGCCATTACGCAAAGTCCCTGGCCAGGGCAAGCGAGATTTGCTGGTAGGTTCCAGTAGTTTCTCAGGGTGTAATGGGCTTCACTCCGACACGACTTATACCGCTATTAGGGGACTGACGCTTGCCGCCCCCCTAGGCCCGATATGCGATAGTCATGGACGAACGGACCGGACTGTATGGAGATTGTCACATCAGACTCAGTAGGAGTTCGGATGGGTTTTCTCATCGGCCTTCTTATCGACAACTACCTGGGGACCGTTACGTACAGCTAGTGCCGCTTGCGGTCTGTGGTTAAACCCACTGCCAGCGTAGTAGTCGAGTCTCTAGAGTCCCACACAGAGAGTTTCCTACTCCAGGCGAAACGATATAGAGGTTGCATGGTTTTGCGACAAAGGGTTCGGACGCATACGTGCGTTTACGCGCGTACGACTTTCGGACAGTTTTTACCAGTCGGCTTTGGTTTAAGCCAGTTACTGGTATCCGGTTATTGGATTTATACAGTCTAAAGTTTTTCCGTATTTTTACGGATCGGAGGGGCGTTCTCGTAATTACTCGAGAAGCTTCTAGAAGATGTGACTAAGGAGGTTTCTTTTGGATAAGAAAGTGAGTCATGGTGGTGATTCATTCATTTCATTAATGCACATTTATTGCTTAATGACTCATGCTAATGAATCACCACTAGATATTTTATGAAGCATGCTTATTCATTTCCTTTATGATTTATTGTTAAAAAGAAATGCTTCATAATATATTATGATACACTCTCTCTCCTCTCATTATCTTATCTCACATTCTCTCTCCTCAAGCTCTCATCTTCAAACCCTAATCCTTAATCCTCATGTGTTGAGATCAAAGGATTAGTTAGACTAAACAATCCATAACCTTTACTCTACATCATCCTTTCATCTTTGATTAGCAATCAAAGTTGATTAGTTACCTCGAGTTAGAGGTTTAGCTTGGAGTTTCGCTCTCGGGTGGATCGTCTACTACCTAGAGAAGGTCGAGGAGAACAAAGGAGGACGTAAAGAAGAAGGACCGGTTTCATTAGGTATAATCCCTAATCACAAGTGAAATGAAACCCTTAGAATACGGTTATTTATAGTTTAGCTTCGATTCAAGCGGTTAGTCGATGTTCGTTGTTTAAACTTGATAGTTTTTGTAAAATCCGCCTCCCCACAAGTACTGGGGTGTACTACATCGACTTACAGTGGTATCAGAGCCTCGCTAAACACTAAATAACTTAATCGCAAATTTGTATGAATTTCGAACGGAAAAACGAAACCGGAAAACCCTAAAAAATACTAGTTTCTGTCGAATTCAAAACGATGTCAGAAAATTTTTCAGGTGTGTTCAGAGAGCTAGAGAGGAGTCCAGAAGAACACCCAAGAAATTCGAGCCCATGAATCGGCAACTCGGCCGCGGAAGCGCGGCGGATCGGTGGGATCCGCCGCCCTTCCGCGGCGCTTTGGCCGAGTCATGGACTCATCTTTCTTGTGTGGGTCCCCTGTGAAATTTGGGGTTTTCTGGAATATTTAATTATTGCTCAGGTTACTGTTTAACAGAGCAGATTTTAGAGCAATATTGATGTAGTTTATTCGATCGAATTGTACAGTATTTGCGTATTGGATTATATCTGTGATTGTTTAATGTGTTCGTAAACCTCCCCCAACTGCTAGTATGTCGGTTGGCAGGGGGTTGCACATTTCTGAAATGGTTATATCTGTTTATGCATATAAACTGTATTGGACTGTTGTGGTGTATAGCCGGGGTTAGCAATGGGTTATTGATTAATTCATTTGTTGTAAATGTAATTTGTTGTAATATTATTTTCGCGGGGCACTTCCAGGTTGCGGTTGTAGCCACCGTTGTATTATTTCATTTTACTGTTTTTGCTCCTAGGACTGACCCAAGGTGGGGTACACAGACTGCCGGGTGGGTAGTTTGCCGTACCCGTAGGGGTCGAGGGTGGGGTTAACGGCTATTCATCACAACTGTGTAATCTGTCTTTTCTTGCAGGCTCAAAAGAAATACAGATTGCTTGCAAATCCAATATTGTTTATCTGTGTTCTGGAATGAATATCATTGCGTCAGACGAATGTAAAATATCTATATTTATTATAGCTATTTAGACGTCACTTATGTTTTACACCCGCGCTAGCCCAGCCCCCGCTCTGTCGTTAGTTAAGTAACCTAACGGGTGATGACGGGACCCCGTGGCGAATGCGGATGGCATAAGAGGACGTTATATTTTCGTTGTTTTCTGCAATGATAGGTTAATGATGGGACGCATTATCTATAATGCAAAGTAAAACAAACCAAAGTTTAAATCGTTGGAACAATTTAAAAGAAACCACTCGGTTATTTTTAAAACAGATATTTTTAAATGCGGAGTCTTAACCACTCCTTTTAAAAGCTATCAGGTTCCTTCGGTTATATCAAGTTCACTACGTTCACGGTTTCGCCAAAACCATTCGTAGCCCTCCGTCATTTCATCTGGGTATTCAATAGTATTCAAGCTATGTATTTTGACCTAACGCCAAGGCATAGTGTTGGTAGCTACTGGATATTCATTTGTTGCATAGATAGATGAGTTAGTTTGGGACAGTCGTATTATCATTTTGGCCGAACGTCAAGGATATATACGGATGGGTTCAAATTGACAAGATAATGATGGGTAGAACTTGACATGTGACTTATGACATTTTGACCTAACGCCAAGGTCATAAGAGCATGGGGCAAAAACTTATATCGGGAATTTCTAAAGAAACTGAAATTTGCAAAGAGATGCATACCATTTGGAGTTTGATGAATGTTGGTAGGATTCCTTCAACATTATCATACGATGATATTTGGATCTCGATCCTACTGTGAGTATATGCTACTTATCAGGATATTCGTCACTTAACGATCAATGCTATAAGCCTAGTAGGTGTCCAGAAAAGTGTCAGCGGGGTTACGCCCCCAGAGAAAAGAGGTTATTTAATTAAGGAACTTCGCGAAAGCGTTGGAAAACCTCCCTCGAAGTATCGACACCAGCCTGGCTGAACGGTTAAGCAAGTATTGTACGGTGAGAATAGTCTTGGCTAATTCTTCTTTTATGGTTTGAGGAAGGATTCGAGAAACAGTGGGAGCCATCCAGTTTAGATAAACTAAAAACCACTCTAAACTTGCAAGAGCATCATGCTAAAGAGTTTTCTTCTCTCTCTCCTAATTGCAGCGACCCTGAAAATGACTGGACTTAAGTTACTTTTAGAGAAAAATATACTGACGGGGCCAAACTATAAAGATTGGCTGCGGAATGTCAAGATGGCTTTGACCTATGACAAACTGGGGTACGTCCTCACCGCTACAGCACCTGCTGTCCTTGGTCCCAAATCCAGCAATGCGGATAAGGAAATCCGCAAAACCTGGGATTTAGATTGCGCGAGAGCCAAGTGCATCGTGCTTGCCTCGATGAACAATGAACATCAGAGGAGGCACGAGGATATGTCCCTAGATGGCATATTTCTCCATACAAAGGAACTTTATGGAGAGCAATCTCGTATAGCAAGATACGAGACCTCTAAGAAACTGTTTCGAGCGAGGTTGGCTGTCGGGTCATCGGTAGGTGAACATGTCCTACAGATGATCGGCTATATTGAAGAGCTCGCGGACCTTGGGACGACTTTGGATAATGAGCTCTATACAGACCTTGTTCTCCAGTCCCTTCCTCCCACCTACGCCCAGTTTATCCTCAACTTCAATCTTCAAGGAAAAGAAGTTGAACTTGCGGAACTCCTGAACATGTTAAGGAGTGCAGAGGGCACCTTGCAGAAGGCAAGGGAAACACCCGCTATGTTTGTTGGCGGTTCATCTTCTTCCGGGTCCAAGGCTAGGGCCAAAGGAAGGAAGAAGAAGGCCGCACCCAGACCTAGAGGAGGTGTTAGTAAGGTGGGAAAGAAGGGAAAGAAAAAGTTTATAGCACCGGTAGTTGGCCTGGATGAGTGCTTCCATTGTCACAGGAAAGGGCACTGGAAGAAGAATTGCAAGGCGTGGAACGCCAAGAACCAGGAACCGAAGCAAGCTGTGGCTTCGACTTCAGGTGTGTTTGTAATTGAGAATTGTCTGTCAATCAACTCTACTTCCTGGGTATTGGATACCGGATCAGGATCTCATATTTGCAATTCTTTGCAGGCACTGAGAAACCGTAGAGTGCTGAAGGAAGGTGATATGATCCTCAGGGTTGCTAACGGAGCTAGCGTGGGAGCTGCGTCCGTCGGGGATTATCACCTAGGATTGACAAGTGGACACATTTTGGTTTTACATAACTGTTATTTTGTACCCAGCTTAACGTGTAATATCATATCAGTTTCCTTGTTATCAAATAAAGGTTATGATTTCACGTTTGTAAGAGATGTTGTCAACATCCACCTTAATCATGGTTTGATTGGGTCTAGTACTCTAAATAACGGCATATATGTGTTAAACCAACTCCAAATTTTCAATGTCCAGAACACACTAAAAAGAAAGTCTCCAGATTTAAATAAAGCTTTCTTATGGCATTGTAGACTGGGTCACATCAATGAGAGAAGGTTGACTAAGTTGCATAGAGAAGGATATTTGGACACGTTCGAATATCAAACCTATGACACTTGTCAATCTTGTCTCAAAGGAAAGATGACAAAGACTCCATTTACTGGACAAGGAGTAAGAGCGAGCGAGCTCTTAGGACTCATACACAGTGATGTATGTGGTCCAATGTCTACACATGCGAGAGGTGGTTATTCCTATTTCATTACTTTCACGGATGATTACTCAAGATACGGATTCATTTATCTGATGAAACATAAATCCGAGGCTTTTGAGAAATTCCAGGAGTATAAGAATGAAGTAGAAAACCAAACCGGCAAAAGTATTAAGACACTTAGATCTGATCGAGGTGGTGAATACTTGAGTGCCGAGTTCCTAGGTTACCTAAAAGAGAAAGGAATTCTCTCTCAGCTTACTCCTCCGTACACTCCACAGCATAATGGTGTATCGGAGAGACGGAATCGAACCCTATTGGATATGGTACGATCCATGATGAGTAATACTGAGTTACCGCGATCTTTCTGGGGACATGCGCTAGAATCAGCGGCATATCTTTTGAACATGGTACCTACCAAGACTGTGCCTACCACTCCATATCAGATGTGGAGTGGGAAGAAACCCCATCTACAGTATATAAAGATTTGGGGATGTCCAGCTTTTGTTAAAAAGCAGCATGTGGACAAGCTCGAGGCACGATCAGTAAAGTGTTTGTTTGTGGGATATCCAAAGCACTCCAGGGGATATCTATTCTATTACGCAGAGGAACAGAAGGTATTTGTTTCTCGTAATGCCCATTTTCTAGAACATCAGTTTTTAGAAAAGGAATCAAGTGGGAGCGAAATAGAACTGGAAGAAATTCCAGAACCAGAAACTGCTACTGAAAGTTTGGTAGAACCAGAGGTTCAAGAAGAACAGAACATTCCCGCACCCCTCCGCAGGAGTAGTAGGCCGTCTCGTCCGCCTGAGAGATACTACGGTTTTCTCATAGACGGGGATAGAGAGGATTGCATCATAGATGATGATGAACCTACTGACTTCCAGCAGGCCATCCAGAGCGGCGACTCGGTACGATGGCTAGATGCAATGCGGACCGAAATGGAGTCCATGTACACCAACAAAGTATGGACTTTGGACTTTGCTCCAGATGGGGTAAAACCCATAGGATGCAAATGGATCTTCAAGAAAAAGATTGGTGTAGATGGACAGGTGGAAACCTATAAGGCTAGACTTGTTGCAAAGGGTTTTCGTCAAAGACCTGGTTTGGACTATGACGAAACTTTTTCTCCAGTGGCTATGCTCAAATCCATTCGGGTCCTTCTTGCTATTGCTGCCTTCCATGATTATGAAATCTGGCAGATGGACGTAAAGACGGCTTTTCTGAATGGAAATTTAGAAGAGAGCGTCTATATGGATCAGCCAGAGGGTTTCAATCAGAGTGGGAGCAACGGGAAAGTATGCAAGCTGCTTAAGTCTATTTATGGACTAAAGCAGGCATCACGGAGTTGGAACATCTGTTTTGATGAGACAGTCAAAGAATATGACTTTATCAAAAATCCAGATGAACCGTGCATATATAGTAAAGTTGTGGCCAGAAGTGTCGTATTCCTCGTCTTGTACGTGGATGACATTCTATTGATAGGAAATGACATTCCTATGCTACAATCTGTCAAAGGATTCTTGTCACACAGGTTCTCCATGAAAGACCTGGGTGATGCCTCTTACATTCTGGGGATCCGGATCTATCGTGATAGATCCAAGAGGATGTTGGGACTTTCGCAGTCCAGGTATATCGACACTGTACTGAAAAGATTCAGTATGGAAGATTCTAAGCGCGGTAATCTACCGGCTTGTCACGGAATCACCCTCTCCAAAGAGATGTCTCCCAAGACTGATTTGGAAAGGGAACGCATGTCTACTATACCCTACGCTTCTGCGGTAGGCTCTATAATGTATGCGATGTTGTGTACCAGACCAGATGTAGCTTACGCACTGAGCGTGGTAAGCCGGTATCAGTCAGACCCAGGGGAGAAACACTGGATAGCAGTAAAGAACATTCTCAAGTACCTGAGGAGGACTAAGGAGATGTTCTTGGTTTACGGCGGAAAGGACCTCAGGTTGGAGGCCTTTGCTGATTCCGGCTTCCAGAGTGATAAGGACGATTCCAAGTCCATGTCGGGTTATGTCTTTACCCTCAATGGAGGGGCGGTGTGCTGGAAGAGCTCCAAGCAGGACACCGTTGCTGACTCGACGATGGAAGCGGAGTATATAGCTGCTTGCGATGCCGCAAAAGAAGCAGTCTGGATGAAGAAGTTCCTAACAGAACTTCAGGTGGTTCCTACCATAGTTGATCCAATACCTCTGTATTGCGACAACAACGGAGCTATAGCTTTAGCGAAGGAACCAAGGTCCCATCAGAAGTCCAGACACATCTTGAGGCGGTATCACCTGATCAGGGAGATCATTGATCGTCAGGAGATCGAGGTTCGGAGAGTTGCTTCAGAAGAGAACATTGCTGATCCATTCACGAAGGCCCTTCCTCAGATTCAGTTCGAGAGGCTACTCGAGATCATTGGTCTATGATATGCCAGTACATGGCCCTAGTGCAAGTGGGAGATTGTTAGTGTTTATGCCCTAGAAGGCCATTACTGTATCATACTAGCTTGTATATTACTTAATGGAAGCTTGGGATATTCACATGTATATAACAGTCTTGCTAAACATGGTAGTATGCTACTTGGTTTTTCTATCTTAATATGTGAGTATACGTATTGATAGAGCTCTTAGGATCTTGCTTGTCTACCAGCGTTGTGATGGCAGTCACACTAGTGGGGGCTGGGTAGTCTACAAGCACATCCTTATTCAGGTCCCTGGTCGTTGGATTATCGAGATAGAGCATCGATACTCCGGAGTAGACTAGTGTGTACGCTTCTCATCCCAGTTGGGGAGATGGTCTGTCCCACAGCCGTCAGTACGTCGTACTGGAGATAGTATACAGGTGCTCGTTAGGTTACGGGTACACCGGACAGGACTCACAGGGAACTGTTGGTTGGTTTGATACCAGTCGTCAGTGAACAGTTCCCAGGTGACATGAGTACAGCGTAGTCCGCAGACTTGACACTGCTACTTCGCCTCGAGTGTGTCCCACTGTTCTTAGATTGCTACCCTACCACGGCTCAAAGGAGTCGTGCAAACAGGTAGCAGTTGGGTGCAGTCCCGAGCACTTGGAGGCAATGGCAGTTAGACAGGATTCGTCCCTCCCGGTATTGGGAGTAGATATCGTGCTGTGTCAGAGAGCCATTACGCAAAGTCCCTGGCCAGGGCAAGCGAGATTTGCTGGTAGGTTCCAGTAGTTTCTCAGGGTGTAATGGGCTTCACTCCGACACGACTTATACCGCTATTAGGGGACTGACGCTTGCCGCCCCCCTAGGCCCGATATGCGATAGTCATGGACGAACGGACCGGACTGTATGGAGATTGTCACATCAGACTCAGTAGGAGTTCGGATGGGTTTTCTCATCGGCCTTCTTATCGACAACTACCTGGGGACCGTTACGTACAGCTAGTGCCGCTTGCGGTCTGTGGTTAAACCCACTGCCAGCGTAGTAGTCGAGTCTCTAGAGTCCCACACAGAGAGTTTCCTACTCCAGGCGAAACGATATAGAGGTTGCATGGTTTTGCGACAAAGGGTTCGGACGCATACGTGCGTTTACGCGCGTACGACTTTCGGACAGTTTTTACCAGTCGGCTTTGGTTTAAGCCAGTTACTGGTATCCGGTTATTGGATTTATACAGTCTAAAGTTTTTCCGTATTTTTACGGATCGGAGAGGCGTTCTCGTAATTACTCGAGAAGCTTCTAGAAGATGTGACTAAGGAGGTTTCTTTTGGATAAGAAAGTGAGTCATGGTGGTGATTCATTCATTTCATTAATGCACATTTATTGCTTAATGACTCATGCTAATGAATCACCACTAGATATTTTATGAAGCATGCTTATTCATTTCCTTTATGATTTATTGTTAAAAAGAAATGCTTCATAATATATTATGATACACTCTCTCTCCTCTCATTATCTTATCTCACATTCTCTCTCCTCAAGCTCTCATCTTCAAACCCTAATCCTTAATCCTCATGTGTTGAGATCAAAGGATTAGTTAGACTAAACAATCCATAACCTTTACTCTACATCATCCTTTCATCTTTGATTAGCAATCAAAGTTGATTAGTTACCTCGAGTTAGAGGTTTAGCTTGGAGTTTCGCTCTCGGGTGGATCGTCTACTACCTAGAGAAGGTCGAGGAGAACAAAGGAGGACGTAAAGAAGAAGGACCGGTTTCATTAGGTATAATCCCTAATCACAAGTGAAATGAAACCCTTAGAATACGGTTATTTATAGTTTAGCTTCGATTCAAGCGGTTAGTCGATGTTCGTTGTTTAAACTTGATAGTTTTTGTAAAATCCGCCTCCCCACAAGTACTGGGGTGTACTACATCGACTTACAAAATGTTGCGGGTGTATTGCACAGCCCAAAGGGCATGCGGCGGTAGGCGAAGGTACCAAAAGGAAAAGTGAATGTTGTTTTGTCCTGATCCTCAGGATCAATCGGGATCTGATTATAGCCGGAATATCCATCTAAGAAGCAATAGTAGGCGTGTCCGGCTAGGCGTTCAAGCATTTGATCAATGAAGGGTAGTGGGAAATGATCCTTGCGAGTTGCTGCGTTGAGCTTTCTGTAATCAATACAGACTCTCCATCCCGTTTGTGTGCGGGTTGAGATTAGCTCATTTGCTTCATTCATGACAACTGTGAGTCCCGATTTCTTTGGTACCACGTGAATGGGGCTTACCCATTTGCTATCAGATATGGGATAGATGATCCCTATGTCCAGGCACTTCAGCATTTCATTCCTTACCGCTTCTTTCATTACCGGGTTAAGCCGGCGTTGAGGATCCTTGAAGGATTTGGAATCATCAGTCATATGGATTCTGTGCTGGCAGATAGTAGGGCTGATTCCTTTGATATCAGCCATTAACTACCCAATCGCTTCCATGTTCTTTCTCAGAACATCCATGAAGGCCAACTCTTGCTCAGGCGCAAGGTCGGTTGCAATTATTACTGGAAGTGTTTCATTCTTTCCCAAGTACGCATACTTGAGGTGGTCAGGAAGAACATTGAGGTCAAGTTTTGGTAGCTCCTCCACAGATGGTCACACTTTAGGGGCCGGTTCATTACGAAGTGGTTCAAATTGGGGCCCTCAATGTGCATAGGACGCATGTTCAGGACATAGCTTCTCAAGGAAAAGAAGCTCCTCAGAAAACGGTTCTTCAAACGTTTCTTCAAGACACTCATTGTTGAAGTCAAATGTCCCCTCCTCAGACATATCGTATACAGCGTTGACTTCAAAAGTGTCATCATGTTTCTCGCTCACTTGGTTTCCTAGCGTGAAAATGTTGAAGTCGACTGTCATATTCCCAAATGAGAGTTTCATGGACCCATTACGACAGTTTATCAACGCGTTGGATGTGGCTAGGATAGGCCGCCCCAGAATGACTGGAATTTGACCGCTGGGGTTGGTGACGGGCTCAGTCTCCAATACAATGAAATCTACGGGGAATATGAATTCCCCTACCATGATTAGAACATCATCAATTTCTCCCCTCGGTACTTTCGTAGATCGATCTTCCAGTTGCAGAGTCACTCTAATAGGCTTGAGCTCTTCTAGTCCCAGTTGTTTGTAAACTGGGTAGGGGAGGAGGTTTACGCATGCCCCTAAGTCTAGCAAGGCACGGTTGATTTGTTTGTCCCCAATAGTGCAAGAAATAGTCGGACAGCCTGGGTCCTTGTATTTCACCGGAATGGACTTGGACAAGACATCGCTCAGAGTGGCGGACAAGAAGGCAGTTTTGGGCACATTTGTGCGTCGTTTTTGCGTGCACAAGTCCTTCAGAAATTTCTCATACGCCGGAACTTGTTGAACCACGTCCAACAAAGGAATGTTGACTTCACAGCGTTTAAAAACTTCTAACACCTTTTTCATATTTGCAGAAGGCTTCTTTGATTTCAACCTATTAGGATAGGGAGCCTTGGGTCCGAACACTGAGTTTGGAGAAGCTGCAGATGGAATAGGTATAAAAGGAGGGAATGTTCTAGCTAGACAGTCAGGGTGGTCATGCGGCGAATTCTCAAGCAGCTTTGAAGGATGTGCAGAAGACGACGAAGAAGAAACAGAAGGAGAAGAAGAAGAAGAAGGTGATGAAGATGACGACGAATCACAATGAGGAACAGAAGATGAACTACGTGCTGGTAAACTGACAACCACACGCTTGGATGAGTCATTAGGGTTGACACCCTTGTTTTCAAACGTTCGTCCTGATCTGAGGACGGTAACGGCATTCGCATTTTCAATATTGTTTGTCTGAACAACATGAGCATTGTTGTTTCTCTGCTCTCTTGGGTTCATCATGAGTTGAGAGGGAAATGTTCCCTTTCACGTTCATTAACTGCTGCTGCCAGTTGACTGATTTGGATTTCTAATCTGGCTATTGCTTGAGTGTTAGCGCTATGCAACTGACCGGATGTTTGCATAAAAGTAGCCAAACTAGATGAAGTCTACGCAGAAGTTTTAATCAAAGCTTCCAACCCTTTTTCAATGGATGTTACCCTCTTGTCGTCTTGGGCAAACCCAGGGGGTGCAAAGGTTGGGTTGTACTGATTCGACTATTGGGGTTGCTGGGGCCGGTTAGTTGAGTATCCTAATTTTTGGTTTTGAAAATTTGAATTTTGAAATTGTTGGAAAGGAGGGTTTGAATTATTGTTTTGAAAAGGGGCCTGATTCCAAGCAAAATTGAGATGATTCTTCCAAACAGGGTTGTACTTCGGTGCAAAGGGGTCGTTCCTGGGACGCTGGTTTTGATACAGCGCATTAACGTTTTCAGGTCCCTGGGACCCAACGAGAAACGGACATTCTTCCGTTATGTGGCTAGGATGCTGACAGTTAGCGCACAAAGTCGGAGAAATTTGATTGACTGGTAGCGGTGAATTTTTGCCCTCTAAAGCTTCCATTCGCCGTACAAGAGCCGTGATTTTGGCTTCGGCAGCTATAGAGATGTCAACTACGTGTACACCTCTCCTAGTCACAGATGGTTTCTCACACACACTCTCCCACTAGATGGTTTTGTCAGCTAGTTCTTCCAAAAAGTTGCATGCGTCCTTAGCACCATAGCTCAGGAATTTACACTGACACATGGATTATAACATCATGCGCGAACTGGAATCTAACCCTTCATAGACAGTCTGACATAACCTCCACCGTTCAAACCCGTGATGGGGACATTTGATTAAGATATCTTTAAATCTTTCTAAGAATTTCCAAAAAATTCCGCCCTCTTTTTATTTGAAATTGTAGAGTACATTTCGAATTCGCACGGTTTTATGAATAGGGTAAATTTTTTTAGAAACACTTTCACAAAGTCATCCCTTTTCGTGATTGATCTAGCTGGTAAACTGTTTAACCAGCTTTTCGCATTATCCTTAAGCGCAAAGGGAATGAATTTGAGCTTAACGACATCCTCTCCCACTCCATGAATCTTCATCATCGCACATACTCCTTCAAATTCACTGATTAACAAGTAAGAATCTTCGGACTCAAGTCCGTGGAAGTTGGGGAGTAGTGGAATGAATTGTGGTTTGATCTCATAGTTGTTTGCCGCAATGGTAGGAAATACTATGCATGAAGGAAGGGATGATCGGTGTGGGTAACATCTGTCCTGTAATGTCTCCTCCTGTTGCTCAACGATCGTTTGCTCCGTCATTGTTGGTAGTGTAGGAGAAGAAAGTGAAGGTGTAGAATCGGACGGCTCCGATGAGGCAGAAGGTAAGAAGGTCTCAGAAGGTTCCGAGGAATCGGAAGGTGTAGAAGAATCGGAAAATACAGGCACAAACCGGACTAAACGAGATTGTGAATCTCTAGTCCAAGCTGACATGCACTATCCGGAAGTGGTAGGAAAGACTGAGAAAAGGGAGAAAAAAAATGTTTTTCAACCAAAATATTCACAACCACAAATATCACACAAAAAGGGACAACAAGAGCACAAACAAGACACACTGCACACACCTAAACAGTCTAGGGTCACCTAGGTCAACTAGACATGCTCAAAAAACTTGCTTTTTGAAGTAAAAATGTACTGCGAAACGGGCCCAAGATAGACTGATCGAGAAGCCAGGTAAGTGCAGAGAGGAAGGGAGGTTTTCCCTTGCTTTTTCGAGGTTCCGTAATTAGAATAACCTTCTCTCTTTCGGCGGTTGCGTCTTTCACACTTTCCTAGACACTTCTTGAACAATGTTCCGATGGGCGGTGTTCGAAATACACTTAACTTACCCTAGTGAGCGCGAAGTCCTTAGAGGCTGAAAGTCTAATTTCTTTTAAAGTTAATGAGGGTGTGACAATGCTCGTTCTTTGTGGTTTGTGGGCCACGGAGAAGGTTGATGAAATCCCTTACCGTATCTTGTTGGGGTTCTTTGCCCTTAAGTTCGTATTAAATTTATGCAATGCGCAACCAATAATTTTTTTTCAAATCATCAATCAATCGTTTTTTATGTTATAAGCGGTGCGCTGCAAAAAATACGGTTAGTTTCTTTTGGCACTTGTGCAGCGGAGTTTGCAAAAGAAATCCTGCATAAAATCGAAGTATTGGAGCGTCGGGTTTGAGGAGAAGGGGTAAGGAAAAATGTGTACCTTGAATTTTTGAGTTTAGAAACCCCCGTTGACTTGATCCGTGATCGCTTGAGTGTTCGCTTGTACGGGTCGATCTACCCGGATCTTTGGCACTTTTAACTTCTTAACGCCTTTCTCCAGAATTCTGTTCTTAGCTCCGCACGATCGTAGTTCGTATTTTCCGTTGCAATCTGGAATTTGAGAAAAAATACGATATTTAGTGCACAATACGATATTTATGACCAAAGTTCTATAGATATATAATTATAAAATTTTGCATATAAAAATGGACTAATAACAGAAAAGTAGAGAAGTAACAGAAAAATTGGGGCAAAATGCCATGGTTAGGCCGCAAATTGCGGCCAATATGGTTAAATTTGCGGCCAGATCCTGGTGTTATTGCTCCAATTTCTTTGTGTCTTCTTCTATTTCTATTAATGTACCCTTTCTGTATGCAAAATATTCTTAGAACAATAATATCAACTGCAGAACAGAAAACACAGAGAGCAAAAAGTCGGATATTTGAAGTGCTTTTTTTGGCGTTTTTATTTTGTTTGTTTTATACAAAGTATATACAGAGATAACTCAAAATAATCTTCGTGGTGTTGCCACTCCCCGGCAACGGCGCCAAAAACTTGTTCGAAACCCACGGTGACGTGCCTTTGAAGAATATGGTAAATATCGGATATGTCAATTTTTGTCGGAAAAATAGTGCACGACGTGAGTATCGAGTTTAAAAATACCGCAAGTGCACGGTACGTTGAAGCAAGCCGGCAAGCACGGGTCGAACCACAAGGAGTGGATATCACGACATCAAATTGAGTTATGGATCAATAGGTTGGAAAAATGGTGTTTTTGTCACGTTTTAGTATAATACTTAAAAGAAGCAAAGTTTTGAAATACGAAAACTTAGGCTAAGGTTCAGTAAGAGTGAAATACGACATTTACCCCCAACTCTCTATTTCGATTCAAGATTCATTCCTTTTAGTTTCCATTTGAATAGCGAAAGTATGCCGTATTTATCCGAAAACATGTATCGGGATAAAATACGATATCAAGGTTAAGAAAAACGGAAACTAACAAGAATGAGATAGAGAATGGAGTGAATATGGAATTAGTTAAGTGAAGTAGCAAGTATAGAATATATGCAAGAATGTTATATATCCTATCTAGCTAGTTGCGACACGTAACGTAATTCCGTGTTCACGCCTACTTCAAATCGTAACATAGCAACGATAAAATGTAAAGAAGGAATAGGATATATGTTAAAGGTTGATTTGCAACCATTCAAAATGATATATCCTATCAAGTAAAACATAATAAACTTGCAATATTAAGAAAAGAAGTGAAAAGGTGCAAGAATCAAAAAGGGAGGGGTTGGAAGTAAAGTCATTCCACAACCTACCTCACCATAGCCCAAGAACAACTACTCACACATTATCATAGAAATAACACAACTGAATAACGAAAAAAATGACAAAATAGAAAAGAGATACAAGAATCAAACTTGAATGTAATGAAGATTTATTGCAATGGTTCAAAAATACAAGTAAATGAATTCAACTACCAAAATCTAATCTTGCAAGCTCAAAAAGAGAAGTTGCAAGACTAGAGGAAGGCAAAGAACTCAACTCAATCCCAAGAGCTACAAGAATTTTAACACAAGAGTTTATAAGTATGCAAAAAGTTCTCCTTTGGCCTCATGTCTTGATCTGCTATTTATAGAGAAATCCAAAGCAAAAGTTGCAGGTGACAATAGACTAACATGACCACAAGAGACCCACACAAAGAAAACGAGCCAATTTGTCACCATCTTGGCCGCAATTTCCGGCCAAATTGAATATATTTGCGGCCAACTTGAAGAGTCTGGGGCCCACCTTGCTGCCATAGTCTTCTGGTATCATGGGTATCTCATGATATTTGCAATTTATTTTAATTACCACATGTGTGAAATCTGGAGCTAAATCACAGAGAAGGGATGAAGTTGGTGAGTGTATGTTCACACATCAAATCATATGTTAATCACTTGTTTACCACTTGCACCACTCATCATTATTTTGCCAAAGCAGCTCCCAAGGTTCATGCATCTTCACAAATGTTCACACATGTATGTGTTGGACCATTTCACAAAAAAAACTTTGTACACACACATATTTGTTGCAAACTCTTTTCAAATCTTGATCTGTATAATGTCATGTTTGCAGATCCAGCAAAAAAATCCTTCTTCTTGTGCATGTTGTATACAAAAATCTATGTATCCGTCTGTGTACCTGTAATCTGTATAAATGAGCAGACATGGATTAAATAGCACTGTTTATTGACAAAATGATATAAAATGGGCGGTATTAAAATGTAACAAATTGTGCCGGACAATATATATATACATTAGGTCGTGGGCCTAGCGGCACGGCCGACAGGGTTATGTCCCGGGCACAGTGGACCGTAGTCTCGGGCACGCACGAGACCCTTGTTAAACACGAGCATCCTTTCCACCAGTTGATTACATTGACTCAGTGACTGATAAGTAGTGACATACACTCTGCCTAGTTTATTGATATGATGGTTATACCACACTATTCATATGTACGATATTCTTTGATTTCATGTTCTGCATTCTGTTGCACTTTTGTGTTTAATAACATTGCACACCATTGTATAATTATTGCTATATGTGTCGCCCTGACGACCTGAGTGTGCATGCTCAGAGGACGAAGTAGACCCAGCCTTGGAGCAGGACCTGTCATTCGAGATCGCGGAGGTCTAGACTACATCACCAGCGCTGTTTCTTTTGCTCCCAGCACTTTGTTTTGTTGGTTAGTTATTTTATTCTGCAAAAATAAATGTATCTCTAACTCTTTTATTTGCAATGTAATAAAGTTGTGAACTGTGATTTTCCTTTACTCAAGTACTGTTTACTGACTACCATGTAATGTTAGAAGCCGAAGTGTGACTACGGCGGGATTATTCCCTAACCGTAGGAGCATGGCTGGCCTAGTCACCCCTCGTATTCCGTATTTTGGGAAGCGGGGCAAGACACAACTAAAGACTAAACTAATAACCTAGTCAAAGATGATAAGAAATCTATAATATTCCGAGCCGATATGTCTAATAGTCGGAGATCTAGCCTCATATCATCACGTACGGTAATAATACATCGTACAACATTCTCGAGTCAAGAGTGTGGAGCAATCATCATATACATATCGTACGGTAATATCCATCGTACAGCATCCCCAAAATCGAGGGTACGGGTCAAATATCATAATAAATCATCATTCGTATGGTATCATCATCGTACAATATCATGATCAGGGGTACGGTTCTAAAGTCTCATACATTCTAAAATCATTAAAACACATGTTATCGCATGTTTGAATACATATCGCCCAACGATCCTTTATAAAATCATATCATACATGATATCACGACTCAATCACATATCAAAATCTCACGGCATCATGCCCGATCATATCGACTCATCTCCATATATCATATACTATCCTCATCTCACGTGTATGTATGTGTGTGTGTGTGTGTGTGTGTGTGTGTGTATAAACATACACGCGCACACACACAAATGTATATACACAAATATAACTACCAAGTGTATGCGTGTGTGCATGTGAGTGACAACACATACCCTAAAATTCAAGACTAAGGTAAAAGGGCTAAGGGTATAACTTCCTACACTACGCTGAATCTATCTTATAGTCTCCTAGAACCTTACTCGCTAAATCATCATATCCTTTATACACATATAAACATATAAAGTAACCCTAACAACGGTTGCGGGGGTGCTATACGCCATCCACCCGACTTCCCCCGTAGATATACATCTACTCACCTCGATCCTCGCTTGCCGAAGTTGTTGACACCACGCTCTCTCTTGTCGTACAAAGTCCACACGAAAGTACCTACATATCACAACACGTCGTATCGCATCAAAATCTGATTCGAAAGCCGACACGATATGCGAAGTGCTCATAGGTTAGAAATTATAGCCTTCACATGCAAAAGCAATCATAAAACCCTCGTCATTGACGTACAAACGTCCAATGACCAAGATAAAACACAATATCAAAATTCATGTTTTAGAAATCGGAAAATATTGTCAAAATCAACATCAAACTGCTCTCAAATTTTTTCTCAGGCATATAGAGACTAAACTAACAATACAGAGGCTAGATTATAAGGTATGTGAGCTACAGACCTATTGGCTATAGTGCCCTCAAGTCAATTATTGGATCGCAGTCACATTATTGCAATGATTGAGGAAGGACCTATACCGATAGAACAGTCTTACTCGAGATGATAGTATGATATCTGGTTTGTGTTTATCATCGTGTACATGCTTCAGGTGATATTACGGATCACTATTACATATTGATAGAGCCTATAGGATTCTTGCTTGACTACCAGCAGTATGATGGCGATCATATACGTGAGAGTTGGGTGGTCTATAAGCGCATCCTTAAAGTGCCCCTAGTCATGGGAGTTTCGAGACTGGGAATCGATACTCCAAGAGTAGACTGGTGTATATGGATCGAGACCCTGACGAGGGATGGTGGCTGGTCTCATAAGCCATTGGTGTTAGTTGGTTAACCTAAGATGTATACAGGTGCTCATTGGGCTATGAGTACACCGGACGGACTCGCCGGGAACATACTAGTTGGTATTATACCTATTGTCAGATAGCAGTTCCCAGGTGACATGTGTACAGGTTAGTCTATCGACCTGAGATCGTCATTTGTCTCGTGTGAGTTCCCACTGTGCTTTGATTACTACCCTACCATGGCTCAAAGGAGTCATGCAAACAGGTTTTAGTTGGGTATAGTCCTGAGTCACATAGAGGCAGTGAGTGGATCGTCAGGGGATTCGTCTCTTCCGGTATTTGGGGTTGATGTCACGGTGTGCACGGGTGGCCATCACCAGAAATCCTCGGCCGGGGTAGAAGAGAATTACTGATCTAGGATCGGTAATTTCTCAGTTGGTGATAGTTTTCATGCCGACACTAAATGTTGTGTTATTAGGGGTCTGACTTTATCCACCCCAATAGACTCGATATGCGATACTCATAGACGAATAGTCCGGATTGTATGGATATTGTCACTGTCAGGCTCAGTAGGGGTTTCAGGATGAGTTTGCTCGTCGGCCTCCCTTTCACTCAATACCTGGGCAGCCGTTACGTACAGCTAGTGTCACTGACGTGCTTGTAGTTAAACCCACTGCCAGCGTATTGATGAGTCTTTAGAGTCCCACATAAAGACTTTCCCTGGTTCGTGCAAAACGTTGTAGAGGCCGTATAGTTTTATGGCAAGGTTCGATCATATACGTGCACTTGTGCACGGATCATAATCGGACGGATAATACTAGTAGGCTTTGGTTTAAGTCGGATCCTAGTATTATATTGTTGAAAGTGTGAGTCAGGGAATTTTAGCTAAATTTTTGTGGCATGGGCAAATCGTGACTCATGGGTATGAGTCATTGGTGAGCATTAACTCTTGGTGACTCATGGTGTGTCATGGTGCATTGATGTTTTCTTGTGGTGGGTGGTGAGATATTTGTGAGGGGAGGGTGGCAGATATTTTATGAAGAGGGTTTTTCTTTTGTTGAGCTAATATAATGCCTCACAACTCAACTCAAGAAAATAACAGAGACTTTTTCTTTACTTGGCCAAAAATTCTTGAGCTCACATTTTTCTTCACTTGGCAACTTCTTCAATCTCCACCCATACCCTCTCATGAGTTGAGAATCCTTGGGTGTTTTGAGACAAAGTATTCACACACAATCTCTACTTCATCTTGACTATCTAGGTTAGAAAACTAAATACCCGAGTTGCTTCGGTTTTGAGACGGGAGCATGTATTACTAATCCTCGACGTGGATCGTCTTCGACGAGGGAGACCGGAGATCGAACTTGATCGAGGAAGCCGCGAGGAGCTTGGGACAGAGGTTGAAGACCGAAGGACACGGATCGATCGGTATAACCTCTCTAAACTCTTTTCGTAGAACTAGTATAGGGTTAATGGTACGATCCGTCGATTAGGGTTCCGTTAGCGCCGGTTTTTTAAAGTTTTTGTTCCGCGTTTGGCCACAGATTGATGGTCGGGGCGCTGTCGTAACCTTACATGGTATCAGAGCCAACCCATTAACCACATACTGGTTGGTTTAGACAATGTTAAAGTATCAAAACCGAAACAATTCCAAAATAATACCCGATATATTCTAGTTTCTGTCATTTTTTTCAGAGTCTTCAAAAGTTATTTAAGCAACTGCAGAAGACTACTTAGATGACCACTAGACAGCACCCCAAATACGAGCCATTTCACCCGACTAGACCCGGCCACATCAGGCAAAAATCCGTCCTGGCCGGTCCTTTTCATGAGTTGGGATTTCGTATTTTGGGTGTGTGTTAGTCTCTGGAATATTGGTTTATTGGTATTGCTTGTTTAGCCCAGTTTGGATATGGTTTTATCTAGTAGTTTGGGCTATTCGGGGTTATTTCGAAGTCGATATTTCTAACACTGTTTAAAGTTTTACAGTACTTACATTACTATCTGCGACCGTGAATGTCATTAGAGCGGTACAACTTGTCTAATTGCTATAGTTCTTTTAGACGGGTTTGCGAACGTGACATTCACGTTAATGTTCTGTGTTGTGATGTGTAATTGCGGATTCTTCGTGGTGGATAGCTTTGGTGCAATGTTAGTACAGTTTAGTTTTATTTGTACATTTGATATCGCGGGGCGAGCATCCAACATGTGGACTGCCGTCACTGCCTGCTTGTATATTATTTGTTTGGGGCACGACCGGGTTGAGGTCGGTGTCACCATTGTACATATTTTCTTTTCTGTACTAGGATTACCCCGCGATAGAGTGCACGGATAGCCGGGTTCTGGAGGGCAACGGGTCCGCATTTCATAGCATTGAGAAGGAGGGGGCCTCACTCTAGAATTGGCGGGTTGTTCGCTGCACTCGTAGGGGGTACAGGTTGACCCAAGGAGGGATGCTCAAGTTAACGGATTTGGTGAAGTGCTGGGTGGCCTATTCACTTTAATGAAGGGGGCTGCCTCGTTTCTGGTTTTGGCGGGTAACTTGCTGCACTCGTGGTGGTCTAGGTTTTCATTGCATAGGCTATCCACATGACCAGGGGAACGTCGGGTTTCACTTGCGGCTCAAAGGAAACCCGGGGCTCCCAGATTATCTGTATTTTTTTGTGATGCTTATCTGTGATGTTGCATTTATCACGCTTGGAGCGATTATTATATATTGCTATATATGTACTAGTAGATGCTGTATATATTTTGCACCCGCGCTAGTCTAGACCCCGCTCTGTCGTTAGTTAAGTAACCTAACGGGTGATGACGGGGCCCAGTGGCGAATGCGGATGGCATATACATACATCATATTTTTCGTTCTTTTGTGGTGTGATTAATTGATGGGACTGCGTTGATTCAGATCAATGCAAGGAAAACAGACCTATTTGATGTTGTTCAAACAATTTTTAAAGACAGTTATTACGAGGACGTTTTCTTTTTTTTTGCACAGCGGTATTCGGTTATGAATATCCAGTAGCTCATTCGACGAGGCAAGAGCCGAGTTCCCCTCACCGGGAGTGACCTCTTGGGCAGAAGTTTGCGTCAGGATAATAACTTCACTAATAGTCGATTACTTTTTTTCTTTGCCTCGTGGTGTTCAGTGGGAATACCCTGAACCTCATTCCATGAGGAAAGAACCGAGATCCCTTCACCGGGAATGACCTCTTTAGCAAAGGTTTTCGCCACTATATATTTGTAAAAAGCTATCCAGTTCCTTCAACGATATCGAGTTCATTACGTTAAAGGTTTTTCACCAAAAACCATTTTTAGCCCTCGGTCATTTCAGATGGGTGGCACTTAGTATTCATGCCATGTTTGTTGGCCTTCGTCATGGCATAGTGTAAGGTAACTATTTGTTACTTTTCTGTTGCATAGATAGATGCATTGGTTTGGGACAGTCTTACTACTATTTTGGCCTTCATCAAGAGTATGTACGGGTGGGTTCAAATTAACCTGGACAATGACGGGTAGAACTTGACATGTGACTTATAATATGTTGGCCTTCGTCAAGGTTGAAAGGTTTGTCTAGCACCCTATGTAGAGTTTTGAAGCATCACATGTCTCAAAGTTCGGATTTTGATGGTGCTAAACAAGCATGCAAAGGAACCGATCCTAGAAAATTAGGGTTACAAAACTTAAAGCTAATAAAATTAGGGTTTCGAGACTACAACCTTTGTAGCTCCCTTTTGCTGAACTCCTTGGTCTCTTGGGTGTTGAAAGAAGGTCCTCTTGAAGTCCTCTCACGTCCACGACGATCCACCCGGAGTTCCCCGTCCAAGCTCGCAACTTCGAGAATAGAAGCGAACACTCTAAACAAGTTGGCTAAACTTGTGTAGAATGATGTTGTGGTTAAGATTCTCACTTCAAAAACCTTTCTTTATGTGTATTTTACTCACTAGAAGAAACTAGAGAGCAAATATTGAAGGAGGAAGAAGATGGCCTTTTATTTTAACAAGAGTAGAATGATAACCATGAAAAGAAAAATGAAATATATCATTATATAATTTATTTCTTCTCACTATGAACCATGGTTAAAATGATGGAGACATTATTTAACTTGAGTTTTATAACATAAAGAGAAGGATAACTCAAGGTTAGAAGTAGGTGAGAATGGTTAGATTTAAAGAAGAATGTAGAAGCAAGCAAGAATTATCCTTATCTTTTCTATTTTGTTTTAAACAATAAATCAAATAATAATCCATATATTCAACCATGGTGTGAGTCTTATATTGCCATCTTATTCCATATATAAACAACCATGATAGATGGGTGTATGTATGTATGTATGTATGTATGCATGCACATCCATATGTGCATGAAACTAGTAAGAAAGAAAGAAAGAAAAACATACATGCATGCACACATCCATCATTCAAGAAAAGGTTTTAAGTGAGAAAACTAATGGTTAAATGATAAATCAACACTTGATTTATCAATCCGGCCATATCACATATGACCCCACAAAAAGCAAGCCGCCCGATCAATGTACGGTATCATATACGCGCATTTTAATCGGGTCCATGCGCATATCGCATACGCGCACCACAACATTTCGCCTGGACTAGGTAACTCTTGTGTGGGACTCTAAGACTCGTCAATACGCCGGCAGAGGGTAATGATCATATCAAGTACCCCCAAGCCACAAGCGGTCAGCTAAACGTAATGGCCACCCGGGTATTGAGCGATCAGAAGAAAACAAGCGAACCTGCTACAACTCCTGTCGAGCCAACCGGGAACACTACCGTACAGTCCGGTCTCTTCGTCAGATATGCTGCATATCGAGCCTAGGGATAGTCACGTCGACCCCAATAACTCAATAAGTCGTGCTGGTGAATGGTCTATAACAGATCGAGAAACTACTGATAACACTTATCAGCAATTCTCAGCAGCTCTGGCCAGGGACTTGCTGATATAACCAGTCGGGCACAGCACAGCATCAACTCTTAATACCGGGAGAGACGAAACCCCTCCTATCGCTCATCGCCTTCGTGTGTCTCGGGACTGTACCCAACGGCCACCTGTTTGCCCGACTCGGTAGAGCCGTGGTAGGGTGGCAATCAAAGTACAGTGGGAGAACACACAAGACTCTATGACGATCTCGGGTCTACAGACTAACCTGTACCAGTGTCACCTGAGAACTGCTATCCGACGATAGATATAATTCCATATAGGAGTTCTCGGTGAGTCCGTCCGGTGTACCCAGTCACCACTGGGCACCCGTATATGATTTTGATGTCAAACATCGATGAATGTGGGAACATTCATCGCCCATCGTATGGGTCTAGTATCATATACGCTAGTCTACTCTGGTATATCAATACCCCGTCTCGATATACCTACGACTAGGGACATTCCAGGATATGCTTACAGACTACAGATGTCCCACTAGTATGATCTCCATCGTAATCAAAGTAGTCAAGCCGATATCCTCAGGGCTTTATCAGCATGTATGAATGAATAAAAGCATGATCAAATCAACATGTCAAATAAAGAAGAACCAGATAGCATACTATCATGTCGAGCAAGAATGCATACTGAATATATGTATACATGTATAGATACATCCACTATCACATAATGGCCTCTAGAGCATACATATATCCAACAATCTCCCACTTGCACTAAGGCCAGTTATTGGCGTATCTCATACCCAACATCTTAAAAAGTCGCTCATGCTGTGGCTGAGGGAGGGCCTTGGTGAGTGGATCCGCGGCGTTATTCTTTGTGTCTACTCTCTTAATCTCGATCTCGCGGCGATCTACAATCTCCCGAATCAAATGAAAGCGCCTCAGGATGTGTCTGGACCGCTGATGGGACCTGGGCTCCTTGGCTAACGCCATAGCCCCATTATTATCACAATACAAGGGTATTGGATCAATAATGGTTGGAACTACTCCTAGCTCCGAGACGAACTTCTTCATCCGAACGGCTTCCTTAGCGGCATCATTTGCAGCAATGTACTCAGCCTCCATCGTAGAGTCTGCAACGGTATCCTGTTTGGAACTCTTCCAACTTACCGCCCCTCCATTGAGGGTAAATACAAACCCTGAGATAGATTTGCTGTCATCCTTATCGCTCTGGAAGCTCGAATCGGTAAAGGCCTCCATTTGGAGATCTGGATTACCATACACCAAGAACAATTCTTTAGTCCTTCGTAAGTACTTAAGAATGTTCTTCACAGCTGTCCAGTGGTTCTCCCCTGGGTTGGATTGATACCTGCTTACAACACTAAGTGCATAAGCTACATCTGGGCATGTACATAACATCGCATACATTATAGATCCTACTGCCGAAGCATAAGGTATAATGCTCATGCGAGCTCTCTCTTCATCGGTCTTTGGACAAGAATCCTTGGAGAGAGTGACTCCATGGCAAGCGGGTAAGGCACCCCGCTTGGAGTCTTCCATACTAAACCATTTTAGGATGGTGTTGATGTACCTGGTTTGGGACAATCCTAATAACTTTTTGGATCTATCCCTATAGATCCTTATGCCCAGGATGTATGTGGCATCACCCAGGTCCTTCATGGATAACCTTAGTGATAAGAATGATTTGACCGACTGTAGTATAGGAATATCATTTCCTATCAGAAGAATGTCATCCACGTACAATACGAGGAATGTGACAGCTCTTCCTACAGCCTTCTTATAAACACAAGGTTCATCTGGATTTTTGATGAAATCAAACTCTTTGATAACATCATCGAAACAGATGTTCCAACTCCGAGATGCCTGCTTTAACCCATATATGGATTTAAGCAGTCTACATGCTTTCTCGCTGCTCCCACTGTCAATGAAGCCCTCTGGCTGATCCATATAAACGCATTCTTCTAAATCTCCATTTAGAAATGTTGTTTTAACGTCCATCTGCCAGATTTCATAGTCGTAGTGAGCAGCAATAGCAAGTAGGATCCGAATGGATTTAAGCATGGCTACGGGCGAAAAAGTTTCGTCATAGTCCAAACCTGGTCTTTGACGAAAACCTTTCGCCACAAGTCTTGCCTTATAGGTCTCTACCTGCCCATCTACACCAATCTTTCTTTTAAAGATCCATTTGCACCCTACAGGTTTTACCCCAGGGGGTACAACGTCCAAAGTCCATACTTTGTTGGTGTACATAGACTCCATTTCGGATCTCATGGCATCCAGCCACTTCACAGAGTCACCACTCGTGATAGCTTGCTGAAAGCTGGTAGGATCATCATCATCCATGATGCAATCTTCTCCGTCACCATCAATGAGGAAACCTTAGTACCTCTTCGGTGGGCGAGAAGTCCTAACAGACCTTCGGAGTGGCCGAGGTTCCTCAGTTTCTATTGCAACAGCCGGTTCAACCAAATCGTCATTAGTAGTTTGTGTTTCTAGAACCTCTTCTAGATCCACTACCTTGCCATCATCTTTATCTGTGAAAAACTCTTTTTCTAAGAATGTGGCATACTGAGAAACAAACACTTTTTGTTCCTCTTTGTGGTATAATAGATATCCATAAGAATTCTTTGGATATCCTACAAAGTTACACATGACTGACTGTGTCTCGAGTTTGTCCGGATTCTCGAGTTTGTCCGGATTCTTCTTTTTAACATAGGCCGGGCAACCCCAAATCTTAATTCTCTTAAGAGATGGTCTCTTCCCATGCCATATCTCATATGGCGTGGTAGACACGGCTTTGGTTGGAACCCTGTTTAGCAGAAACGCTGCAGTCTCCAATGCATGCGCCCAAAACGAGACTGGTAACTCAGCGTCACTCATCATGGACCGGACCATATCTAATAGGGTCCTATTCCGTCGTTCTGACACACCGTTGTGCTGTGGTGTGTAAGGAGGAGTGAGCTGAGAGAGAATCCCATTCTCTTTTAGGAAGTTTGCAAATTCTGTACTGAGATACTCACCACCTCGATCTAATCGAAGCATTTTGATACTCAAGCCGGTTTGTTTTTCTACTTCTTGTTTATATTCAATGAATTTCTCGAAAGCTTTGGACTTGTGCTTTAATAAAAATACATGACCGAATCTTGAGAAATCGTCAGTGAATGTAATGAAGTATGAAAAACCGCCTCTATCCTGTGTAGACATTGGCTCGCATACATCACTATGTATGAGGCCTAGGAGCTGAGTAGCTCTTTCTCCGTGTCCGATAAACGGAGTTTTGGTCATTTTACCCTTGATACAAGACTGGCAAGTCACATAAGATTTATATTCAAAAGAGTTTAAATATCCATCTTTATGTAACTTGTTTAGTCTTGTTTCGTTAATATGACCAAGTCTACAATGCCAAAGAAAAGCTTCATTTAATTCTGAAAGTTTTCTTTTATTAGTGTGTTGTACACTGAAAACTGTGTGTTGATTTAGGACATATATCCCGTTATTAAGCGTACCATACCCAACCAACATTTGATTTAGGTGAATGTTCATAACATTGTTCTGCAATACAAAATTATATCCTTCATTGTCCAACAAAGAAATGGATATTATATTACATAGCATACTTGGTACAAAATAACATGGATTCAAAATCAAAATACATCCAGATGGCAACCCCAAGTGATACTCTCCCACTGCGACTGTATGTACATTGGAACCATTTCCAACGCGGAGAGTATGGTCACCTATCTTCAAAACCTTGCTATTTCTCAGCCCCTGCATAGAATTGCAAATGTGAGAACCTGAACCGGTATCTAATACCCAGGAAGCAGAGTTTATTGAAAAACAGTTTTCTGTCACAAACGCACCTGAAGCAGAAGCATCACCATGCTTCTTCTTGAGACTTAAGTACTCCGTGCAGTTGCGCTTCCAATGTCCTGTCTTGTGGCAATGAAAACATTCGCCCTTCCCCGAGTCTCCAGCCTTGGACTTTTCCTTTCCCTTCACCTTTTTAACTCCACCCTTGGGATTAGTGGGCTTCTTCTTTTTCTTTCCCTTGGCGTTAGCTTTCGGACGAGAAGAGGAAGACTGTCCAATAGTCATAACGGGAGTTTCTGCTGACTTCATAGTGCTCTCTGCACTCCTTAACATGTTAAGGAGTTCAAGGAGTTCCTTCTCCATGCCGTGCATGTTGAAGTTCACTATGAATTGAGCAAAGGTGGAGGGGAGGGACTGCAGAATAATATCTATATATTGTTCATTGTCCATTGTCCATCCTAGGTCCTCAAGCTCTTCTATAAGAGCTATCATCTTCAGAACACGGTCTCCTACTGGTGTGCCAGGGGTCATTCGCATCTGAAACAATTTCTTTGATGCTTCGTATCGTAATACGCGGGATTGCTCTCCATACAACTCCTTTGTATGGAGAAATATGGTTTGAATGTCCATATTCTCGTGCTGCTTTTGATGTGTATTGTCCATCGATGCAAGCGCAAGGAATTTGGCCGTGGCACAGTCAGCGTCCCATATCTTACGGACTTCAACGTCCGCAACTGAGGATTTTGGACCTGGGACGGGCGGGGCTGAAGCGTGAGGACATATGATACTTTATCATAGGTCAAGGCGATTTTCAGATTCCTCAGCCAGTCTTTATAATTGGTCCCATTCAGTTTGTTTTTATCTAGTAGAAGCTTAAGTCCAGTCATGGGTATCTGCCATTAAGAGAGAGAAAAGAATACACTCAGCGAAAGCTCTTGCACAGATCAGATTGGTTATTATCTTATCTAATCGATGTCTCCCACTGCTTTAATCAAGTTTTTCTTTCAAACCTAAAAAAGAAAACTAGCCAGGATTAATTACAGTCTACAACTTCGCTAACCGTTCAGCCAGGCCAGTGTCGGTACTTGAGGGAGGTTCCCCGTGCTTTCGTATGGACCTAATTAAAGTAAACCTCATTTTCCCATAGGCGTAGCCCCGTTAACACCTTTCTAGACACCTAATGAGTTAGCTAATTGTAAACTGCAAAACTCTCCTAGGAGCAACTATTGCCCACAGTGGGATCGGTATCCAACCATCACATGGAAGGTATGCAATCTCATTGCAAATTTCAACACTTGAAATTCCCGATGTAATTTTTACCCCTAGTACTTATGACCTTAACTATAGTCAACAAATCATAAGTACCAGGCAAGTTCTACCCGTCATTTCTTGATCAATTAGACCCACCCATATGACCCTTAACTATGGTCAACAAAGTCGCATGAATGTCCTAATTAATCTGCATCATATGCAGTGTAGGAAGACATCACTTAGCTACCGTACACTACGCCTTAACTAAAGTCAACAAACGTAGCACGAATACTAAGTACTCTACTTCCTAAAATGACGGAGGGTTGCGGATGATTTTTAAGAAAATCTTTAACGCTTTGAACTTGATATCGTTGTAGAATCAAACAGTTTTCAAAAGGAGTGGCTTAAGCTCCGCAGTTTTGAAATATAACTTTTTCATAAAGAGCCGAGTGGTTTTCAAATCTGATTCTACAACATCTTTTTAGGTTTATTTTCTTTACATTAATCATATTAATGTAATCCCATCATTTAAGTCCTTAAGCCAATCACAGAAAAGAAACGAAAATAACACGTACGCTTATACCATCCACATTCGCCGCAATGTTCCGTTATGCACCGTTAGGTTACTTAACTAACGGCATACCGGGACGGGACTAGCGCGGGTGTAAAATATAAGCAACGTCTACTATATATCATATATATAATATGTCATTCGTCTCAGATATCACAGAACACAGGCAGCAGAAACATATATACAATATGGGATATACTAGGACGTCCGTATTTAGTATTTAGTCAATAATAGAAAATACGGATTCCACAGTCGCGATGAATAGCCAAGCCCACACCCCTAGACCCCTACGAGAGCGGCAAGCGACCCTACCAATCCTGGAGTTTAGGAGACCCGGTCTCGACTCCTCGAGATGGCCTCTCACTGAACCCCAGAACCCGGTCACTTGTGCTCCCCACCTTGGGTCTATCCTAATGCGGAAAAGTAAATAATATACAACACTGGTGACACAACCTCAACCCGGAAGTGCCCCAAATAAAAGAATATTACATTACATTTGAATTTACATGAATGAAAATACAAAACTCTCATCTCACATAAAACCCCCCGGCTATTCAATCGCGACAATCCTGCACATCATATCTCAGCAATACATAATATCACATATCATCAACGTAAGTAAGTATACATACCCCAATTGTCGTTGACGTATAGCAACGAAACCGGCGATATCGAACATACTACACTTACGGTCACAGAAAAGAAAGCGTAAAACTACAATATTTGGAATCCACATTCTCTTTAGACATCATAAATGCGAAATATCGCATATTTCGTATTTCATGCCTAAACTATATGAATTCCACATATTGTATCACATTCCAGATAAACAGACAGTATTAAAGTTTTCAAACAAACGATCAAGTGCCCAAGATTCACTAAAGCTCAACACTTGAGCAGGGTTCAAAAAATCCGGAGTGTGACACAGTAGTAGCGGTCTAGCCGTAGAAGGGTCAAGCCAACGCCTCACATGTGGCACGCCGTACTGCCCCAAACCCTAAGGTTCAAAGGGCAGTTCAAGACGGTCACATAATCAAGTTAAGGTTTGTTGTCTTCTAGAGGGTCCACCACAAAAAGACTTGCACGTATCTCCAAAGTATTTAAACCCCGTGAATAGTGAGCAAATGACGCTCGTTCAAACGCTTCAATACTTTCTAATTTACCCGGATAAACAACGAAATGAAAAATCCGATCGAATCTACGCATTCAAAACCATCTCCAGAAAATACAGTACTATATACAGATTAAGCATACCTAAAACACTTACAAGAAGATAGAAGAATTACAGTGGAAAAATTATCCATTGATGCCTCTGTACGGCCGCGGAACCGCGGCCTAAGCCAGGAAATGCGGCGGTTCCACGGCGGTTTATGCTCTTCAGGTCATCAAATTTCACTGTTATTCTTATAATTTCCTGCTGAAATTTTTAAGTATTTTTAATTCTGAAAAACGTCAGATTTTAAAATTTTTCCAGAGAGGGTCTTAAAATATCGTATTTTTTGTCCGATAGGAGTTTTTACATCGTAAAAGCATCGCCTAATGTTCTAGGTCGGCTCTGATACCAATGAAAGGTTTGTCTAGCACCCTATGTAGAGTTTTGAAGCATCACATGTCTCAAAGTTCGGATTTTGATGGTGCTAAACAAGCATGCAAAGGAACCGATCCTAGAAAATTAGGGTTACAAAACTTAAAGCTAATAAAATTAGGGTTTCGAGACTACAACCTTTGTAGCTCCCTTTTGCTGAACTCCTTGGTCTCTTGGGTGTTGGAAGAAGGTCCTCTTAAAGTCCTCTCACGTCCACGACGATCCACCCGGAGTTCCCCGTCCAAGCTCGCAACTTCGAGAATCGAAGAGAACACTCTAAAAAAGTTGGCTAAACTTGTGTAGAAGGATGTTGTGGTTAAGATTCTCACTTCAAAACCCTTTCTTTATGTGTATTTTACTCACTAGAAGAAACTAGAGAGCAAATATTGGAGGAAGAAGATGGCTTTTTATTTTAACAAAGGTAGAATGATAACCATGAAAAGAAAAATGAAATATATCATTATATATTTTATTTCGTCTCACTATGAACCATGGTTAAAATGATGGAGACATTATTTAACTTGAGTTTTAGAACAAAAAGAGAAGGATAACTCAAGGTTAGAAGTAGGTGAGAATGGTTAGGTTTAAAGAAGAATGTAGAAGCAAGCAAGAATTATCCTTATCTTTTCTATTTTGTTTTAAACAATAAATCAAATAATAATCCATATATTCAACCATGATGTGAGTCTTATATTGCCATCTTATTCCATATATAAACAACCATGATAGATGGGTGTATGTATGTATGTATGCATGCACATCCATATATGCATGAAACTAGTAAGAAAGAAAGAAAGAAAAACATACATGCATGCACACATTTATCATTCAAGAAAATGTTTTAAGTGAGAAAACTAATGGTTAAATGATAAATCAACACTTGATTTATCAATCCGGCCATATCACATATGACCCCACCAAAAGCAAGCCGCCTGATCAATGTACGGTATCATATACGCGCATTTTAATCGGGTCCATGCGCATATCGCATACGCGCACCACAACATTTTGCCTGGACTAGGTAACTCCTGTGTGGGACTCTAAGACTCGTCAATACGCCGGCAAAGGGTAATGATCATATCAAGTACCCCCAAGCCACAAGCGGTCAGCTAAACGTAATGGCCACCCGGGTATTGAGCGATCAGAAGAAAACAAGCAAACCTGCTACAACTCCTGTCGAGCCAACCGGCAACACTACCGTACAGTCCGGTCTCTTCGTCAGATATGCTGCATATCGAGCCTAGGGATGGTCACGTCGACCCCAATAACTCAATAAGTCGTGCCGGTGAATGGTCTATAACAGATCGAGAAACTACTGATAACACTTATCAGCAATTCTCAGCAGCCCTGGCCAGGGACTTGCTGATATAACCAGTCGGGCACAGCACAGCATCAACTCCCAATACCGGGAGAGACGAAACCCCTCCTATCGCTCATCGCCTTCGTGTGTCTCGGGACTGTACCCAACGGCCACCTGTTTGCACGACTCGGTAGAGCCGTGGTAGGGTGGCAATCAAAGTACAGTGGGAGAACACACAAGACTCTATGACGATCTCGGGTCTACAAACTAACCTGTACCAGTGTCTGTAAGTCGATGTACAACACCCCACGACTTGCGGGGAGGCGGAAATTTGAAAAACGATCTTGTTCTTTACTTAAACATCGACTAACCGCATGAATCGAAGCTAAACGATAACTAACATGAAACAGAGAAGTTCTATACTACTATGTTTAGGGATTATACCTAACGAATCGTGTCCTTCGTCTTTGCGAACTCCACCTCCTCTTCGACCTTCTCAAAGTAGTAGACGATCCACCCGAGGGCTTTACTCCAAGCTTAGCCTCTAAACTTGAGGCAACTAACCTTCTTTAAGTGCTAATCAAAGAAGCTAGGTGATATAGAGTGAGGGTTATGGTTTAATTAGTCTAACTAATCCTTGTACTCAACACATGAGAGGGGAGGATTAGGGTTTGAAGAGGGAGAGCTTGAGGAGAGAGAAGGTGAGAACAATAATGAAATGAGAATAATGAGTTATGAAAATATATATCAAGCATTTCTTTTTATCAAGAAAAGAAAATAAATCAATTTAACAACCATGCTTGATAATATCTAGTGATGATTCAACTCCATGAGTCATTAAGCATTTATGATGCATTAATGACATGGATGAATCATCCATATGACTCACTAATCACATTCATTGTATATGCCACCTAAACCTCCTTAGTCACCACCTTCTAGAAGCTTCTCGCGCAATTACGAGAACGCCCCTCCTTTCCGCAAAAATACGGAAAAACTTTAGACTGTATAAATCCAATAACCGGATACCAGTAACTGGCTTAAACCAAAGCCGACTGGTTGTCACGACCCAAAGTTTGGCCCGTGACCGGCACTTAACTACGTAACATCAACAGGCGTAACGCGACTAAGTAAGCCGAAAACCCAGAAATCTAAAATCCTTTTTAAGAATAAGTAAGGAACTACATGTTTAACAATCAAGTTTTTGAATAACTAAGCCGAAGGTGCAATTTAAAACAGTACAGTCTTTTCTAAAAATTTCGGCAGAGTTTCTTTTGTAAAACTGGCCCCGAATGGGGTACAACAAGAATGACAATATATATGCAATGATAAAGGCGTCCCCAAGCGGGAGCTAGCTCTTCGTCAATAGACGGTCACAACCACACATGCAACAATAAAATACAACGCCAAGTGGCGAGGATCAAACCCAAAAGAAAGCTCCAAGCAACAAGAAACCGCAATACTACTAAGCGCGACTCTAAGGTCGAATAATACAACACTGTCTCTAAGTCTGAAAGAATATACAAGTTTTGGTTGATGGAAATTCTAGATACAATGAATAAATAAACACAATGGTGGTTCTTGATACGAAAGAATCCACCTACCCAAGCAAATCACCCGCAAGAAGGTAGTGTGCCAGAAACGCCGCAATAAGACCTGTACGGCAGAACCTGCAAGAACTGTGGCACAACGGGGGTGAGTTGCCAACTCGTGAATAGAAACATCTACAAGCAGAAACCGAATGCAAGACATAACCTAAGTCAACGATCAGTAATATAATCCACAAGAGTACATCTGAGTGTAATAAGGTGGCAAGGTAACATCTAATCATGTATGTAGTGCCAGGTACTCAGGTAATAACATGTCATCAGTGTAAGGTATGTCTGCATGAAGTAAATATGATGAAGTATCAAGTATATCAATACACATATATTAGCGTCCCATACCACTAATATTGGTGTAAGGGTATATATAACAGCGCCCTCATACCCTGTTATATATACAAATGAAGTATGATAAGTGTAGATCCAGTCTGTATATGAACCATGTCTGTATATATGTGGAACCCGTCCTCCTGTCACCTACTGACAATAAGCATCGTGTATGCAATGCATAAACAATAAATAGGGGATAAGGGAGATATAATGTACCATCTACCATAAAGGCCCCGAGCACATAGGCTCCTCTCCAATCGAGCTCATAGGCTCCCATCACATCGAGCTCATAGGCTCCGAGCACATAGGCTCCTCTCACATCGAGCTCATAGGCTCCCATCACATCGAGCTCATAGGCTCCGAGCACATAGTCTCCTCTCACATCGAGCTCATAGGCTCCCATCACATCGAGCTCATAGGCTCCGAGCACATAGGCTCCTCTCACAATATATCGGGAATCCGTCAGTCCGGGTCATCCCTCTCACAATATATCGGGAATCCGTCAGTCCGGGTCATCCCTCTCACAATATATCATAGAAATAACATATCTCAATGCGGATAATCAGAACACGATATATGCGACATGTGAATAAAGGTAAGTATATCAGAAGTCATGTAACATATGGATGAGCTACAATGCAATGATCTGATATGATATATGCATCAAGTACGGATATCAAGTCATGTCACATCTCAAGTCAGAATCAACTATTTGATGTACAGGTATAAGTGTACAATATGCCATGCAGGAATCATATCAGGAATGACACAGTACTACAGTGTAGCGGCATGGCAATTATCGATGATGAAGTGTGTGGGCCGGCAAATAGTGTACGTGAAACATACGCATCATCGATAATGGTGCTGGTGTCCTAACAGCATGATAATAACATAACAATGAACATATGCTAGCAATGCGAGTAGCAGGATAATGCAGATATCTAGTAGTCAACACCACAGTGAAGTATCTACTATGCATACGACATGTAGGTATCCGGTCAATCAGGAGGGGTAGGTGTGGAAACCACCTAAATCTGAGTCAATGTATATATATATAGATATATAGTCGGTGATCCCGCCTCAATGTCATATCGTAGGATATCCTCTAGTTATGAGTGCGGATCTATCATCAATATCGGCTCGTACGGTAAATCATCGTACGGCATCCCCAAAAGATGGGTACAGGTCGATATCTCACTATCTCATCAAATAACAGGTATCAGTATCATCAGATCATATAGTCTGGGGGTACTACTCTATGTCTAGTACAAATCGATACCATCACTAAAGCATGCATGCGGGGGTAAACACATATCCCAAGCCCGCAAGGAATCACAAGTCATATCTCACATATGAATCGTATCAAATCACCGATCTCAGGGCACCACGCCCACATCATCGACTTATCTCCAAAGTCATCATATATCAACAATCACAGTGCAAGTGTAAG
This sequence comes from Agapanthus africanus, assembly GCA_030015575.1. NCBI lineage: Eukaryota > Viridiplantae > Streptophyta > Magnoliopsida > Asparagales > Amaryllidaceae > Agapanthus > Agapanthus africanus. Next base: position 269,352,526 of record CM057339.1, read on the forward strand.
TGATAAGCAAGGGTGTGTATATAGATGTAATTCTATCCTAGGGTTCGCGACTATGACTACACTAGTCACTACAACCCTAACTATCCATAATACACCTATTATCACAATAAACTGCATAATAATCTATCTACGGACTGCGGGGGTGCTATACGCCATCCACCCGACTTCCCCCTGTAGATATAATCTACTCACCTTGCATCATCATTTGTGGTAATCACCATGCATTTGCTTGTCGTCCCGAAGTCTTCATGGGTACCTACACATCAAATATCGTATATGCGCATCAAAACCAATCCAAGCTAAAACGACGCATAAAATCCAAAACGATACGATAAGGGGGCCTATAGGTGAGAACCTATGGCACGCCTTCAAAACCATCAATAAATCCCCTATATCGTCGTATAAACGACAAATAGTCGAGGCAAAACACATTCCACCATTTCAGAATCCAAAAATACGGAATACGGAAACACGAATCCAAAATAGCAACTTAGGATACATGTCCCAGATTTTACCCTAGAAAGAATCTGTCAAAACTAGAAGTACCCAGGGCCAAGAATTGAGGAATTGGGGCTGTGCACAGAAAACGAGGAGATTCCTCACTGGTCTGGCCGCAAATTGCGGCCAGAAAGGAGATTTTGGCGGCCGTACGGATGAGTTAGGGGCTAGGGTTTGGGGTGTTGGTTCAATGGTGCCTGCACATGTCACTGTCCACTCAATATTATTTTAGGGGTCTCGGGGTGTTAGCAGATTCTGAATAACCTTCACAGATTTCACAATTTCCCCGATATCGGTTTCTAAAATCCGTATTATGGGTTTAAACTTCAGGTTAGGGTCTCAATTCACACACTAGGGTGTTTACAAGTCCTCTACTGAGCTCAATTTCACATTATAACTCAAAATTCCCCATGACCCTAACTAGGTTTTCATCAAATCCATAATATCACACAATATCGATTAAATCTTAACATGGGGTTATAGGAAAGGCTATAATTAAGCTAATGGTTCAGAAATTACCTCCATTAGCAACTCAAGAATTTTCTTGAGTTGTCCCTAGTGGCCAAAATCCACGCTTTCTTGGTCCATTGCGTAGATCTCGAGCTTGTGCATATTTTTAGTGAAACGAGTGTGTGATTTTGGGGTTGTTTTTGAGATGATTTGAGGGATTGAAGGTGGAGGAAGGGGGAGGAAGAGGCAGCAGCAGCAAAGCAAAGGGAGAGGGAGAGAAATGATGAAAATGGCTAAGGGTTTGGTCAATGGTTCAACCCATACTTCTCTCTCACCAACCCCATTCTTTATCCATTTCTTTTTCTTTTCTTTTCCTTTTCTTTTCTTAAACCTTTCTCACTAGAATAGTAACCCCAAATGAGAAACCATGACAAATAAAATGTAACACAAGGGTGGAAAAGTGATATGTGCATGTTTTGCACAAAATTGCCAAAAAAACCCGATTAGCGATTTTAATCGCGATTAGCACTAAATTAGTGTCAAACTAATCACAAAAACTTAAAAATGTCATAATCCACTAATTTACCCTATTTTAGAATTTTCCATAATTTTTCATAATTTTTCTAACATTATTCCTATTTATTTGCATTTAATATTAAAATAATCAATAAAATAATATTAAATTATAAAAATTCCCAAAATTAATATTTTATATTTTCGAAATGTTACAATCTACGCCCCTTAAAGAAATTCGGTCCCCGAATTTAAATTTAAACCCCCAATACTAAAAACAATTCCCGTAATAATCTAATTTGTCGGGGTTCCGAAAATATCAACACATAGAGAATATCATAAAAATGTACTGCTCTACTAGAAATCAATCCCCAAAATGCATATATAAGAATATCCTATTCGTCTGGTGCGCAAGGAATCAAAATCCATATAGGTGTCAAACAGGTGTACAAACAACATCTAGGTGCAACGGGTGTGCACGAAACATCTGTCGTAGGCAACGTGTGTGCCTGACAGAAAAGTCAGGTGCATGTGACATGCACGAAGAATCCCGATTTAGTGCATCTGGCGTGCACCAAAATCGTATATCAAAACACTAAAGGTGCATGAAAACTATGCTGGAAGTGTAACTCAAATCACTGAATACAGTAGGCATGAAATCTCAATCAATATCTCAAATGTAATAACTCAGCGCAAAATATATAAATATCCAGTGGGTGCATGAAACCATATCATGAAACTCAGTCATCAAAACTAAATCATGCAAACAGAACGCCCAAAATACCGAAATCCAAAATGACGGATACGTGATAATCGAATCACAAAATCACAAATCTTAAATACCGCCTTCGGTAGTTCCTCCTTCGAGGTCAAGAAGGAGTCGGTGCAATCCACTGCTAGTAGCGCAGGATATCTACCTGCCTCTAGCTCACGGTCTGGCGTCTTCTGACTCTCTGGGTCCTTATCTTCTCTGCAGATTACCGATCTCACAGTCAATCGGCTCATCGGCCCTGTCAGATGCGCTAACGGGGACGATTCCGTTCTGGCACTTCTCTGGTCACTTCTCGGTCAAACCTCACGACCACTCGTAAGGCAGCATATCACTGGCGTCGGCCTCTGGCTCTTTGAATGTACGTCACACATCTGATCCTGGGTATAAACATCATTGCAGCAATGTCCTGGAAGGAATCCTGCTCAAGGTCTCTTCCGATCATGCCTATGCCGATTTATACGGAGGCTGGCTTTCCTGCACAACCTCTTCTCGCTCAAAAGACACCTGTGTCCTCAGCACAATACTTTCTCAGAAACTGGTCACATCCTAACGTCTCTGTAAGCAAATCAGGTCCCCAGTCTCGACGGGAAGTAATGACAGCTCGTCAGTGTCTCACACGAACCTCTCGTTCCAACTGTCTCTATCGTCGTCCACTATGACGTCACGCCACGCTACTATGCACGGCACTGTTCTCGGCCACGGTCAATCTGAAGTCTCTCACACGGACTCGAAATCGCGTACTCTGTAGATTCATCATTCTGTAGCAAATGTCAGGCCGACCTGGTCCTCGGGAACACGTCCCAACCATCGGAGGAATACTGAATACTCGTCCGTCCTTGATCAATTCGCACTGCATCAGGGTAAGTTCCTTTATCCGAATCTGGTCAACTACCTCGTCGACAATGCCGAACTCTGGCCTGCTGGGTGTGCGCAACATGACCACTCCTGGGTCCAGATCTTCTCGTATCGTTTTCCAGAAGGGTCATGTCGAGGTTCCTTTCTCAAATCTCAATCCTGCCGAAATGCCCGGAAGTCATCATCCAATGTTGAAGCTAAAGCTCATTCCGGAACGGCTGCATACTCATCGCGCTTCTTTCTGGAAGATATATCCATATACCACGCCTCTGGGTGCGTATCACATCTCTGATGTCAGCGGAGTGGGACGTCATCTCGTCGAAATCTCGTACGAACTCTTTTCTTCACTCTGCTCAAATGTCGACTGGTTCGGACTCGTCTCATCGTGGCTACACGAACTGCGCTCCGACGGCTATGCTCGCATCTGGAGTCTCCCAAGCAGTGTCCCATCACGATATCCGAAAGATGTCGAACCATCCGATCGACTCGTCAGATCCTCATAATCCCCCAAGAGCTCACATCTCGGGTACAGTTTAATAGTATCGAGTACATGCCACAGCGTCGGTGGTCCAGCCGTAGAAGGGCAAACCCAAGCCTCACTAATGGCGCCGCGGAACCGCCGTAAACCCTAAGGTTCAAAGGCTGTCACACGGTCATTAAGTCGAGTTAGGGTTTCATTCTTCTAGAGGGTCCATAGAATCACCTGCATGTCTTTCCGTATACTTTAAACTTGGGAAAATAGGCTCCTGACATTCGATCGTCTCAATCGACTCTCAACGAACCTGCGTGAAGTCGTCTCTAGCTGGAATCAATCCACCTGATGACCTCGCATCGGGGTAAGCGAACTCACCACACGTCCTAGTCATCCATCCTCGGTGACTAGCGACTCGCCATCATCTCTCTAAGAACATGATCATGCTGCAGTAGCTCCAGTCATCTGGGCGATATCTCATCATTTGCAGCAACAACTGGCTCATATGCCTGTACGCCGAACAACGCCTCAATCCTCCAGGAAAGGCAATACATAAGCGGTCATCTCTGAATCAGCCTGCTCTAGATCTGAGTAAGACTCTCCACTCTGGAAATCTTCAACTCAACTGGGCCCGCTCTGGCGCAAAATCGGACGAATCACCTTCGTCTCTCAAATCGGGTAGACTAGCTATCATCTGTCGCAAATCTGCCTGAAAGCTCCGGCAATCTCAGCTCGTAAGTTCCGAAAGCAACATCCTGTCAATCTCAGCAACAGCTGGTCTATCTGTCTGCACGGTAGCCGACATCACAATCCCTGAGGTATGCTGTACATCAACAGTCCTCTCTCAACTGGCAGCTCTAACAATGGCCCGAACATCCGGTGCAAGACCAAGCACTCGCCTCCACTAGAGGTCACAATCACCAACACTAACTCGAGACGTTCCCATATCACCAGAAAACACAAGGGTCGGCTCTCGTACCAAACGAGCTCACGCCGGCCGTAACCCTAGCAGCAGCCCAAACTACGCTCAAACACGGTGACAGGAATCTCAATCGAGTATCAAAGAGAGCATATCAGTGGCAAGAAGGGAAACAACAGACCCAATGTGGATACATGATCATAGGAAGGAACAGTATCAATGAAGGTATGATCATGAAACTAATAGAATCAGGGATCTCAAATGGATGAATAATCCTGGATACGAAAAGAATCACTGATCTCGAAAGTATGTACATCCTAAGGTTCCTTAAGCGGAGTGGCGCGTCGTAAGTATGCCGCGGAACATACCAACGGTACGTCACTCTACTTTAGTCACCTAATCCATCAACCAAAGGTCATCCTAAAACGACGAAAGTTCGGGTCGAATACCCCCTCGACCAAGTCTAAGTTCCGTAAGGTCAAGCCTAAGTTCCGTATATAAACAACTCCCTAGGCTCCACATAGTCAAACTTAGACTCAAACCAAGGTCAACCTAGCGCTCTGATACCAACTTTGTCACGACCCAAAGTTTAGCCCGTGACCGGCACTTAACCACGTAACGTCAACAGGCGTAACGCGACTAAGTAAGCCGAAAACCCAGAAATCTAAAACCCTTTTTAAGAATAAGTAAGGAACTACATGTTTAACAATCAAGTTTTTGAATAACTAAGCCGAAGGTGCAATTTAAAACAGTACAGTCTTTTCTAAAAATTTCGGCAGAGTTTCTTTTGTAAAAATGGGGTACAACAAGAATGACAATATATATGCAATGATAAAGGCATCCCCAAGCGGGAGCTAGCTCTTCGTCAATAGACGGTCACAACCACACATGCAACAATAAAATACAACGCCAAGTGGCGAGGATCAAACCCAAAAGAAAGCTCCAAGCAACAAGAAACCGCAATACTACTAAGCGCGACTCTAAGGTCGAATAATACAACACTGTCTCTAAGTCTGAAAGAATATACAAGTTTTGGTTGATGGAAATTCTATATACAATGAATAAATAAACACAATGGTGGTTCTTGATACGAAAGAATCCACCTACCCAAGCAAATCACCCGCAAGAAGGTAGTGTGCCAGAAACGCCGCAATAAGACCTGTACGGCAGAACCTGCAAGAACTGTGGCACAACGGGGGTGAGTTGCCAACTCGTGAATAGAAACATCTACAAGCAGAAACCAAATGCAAGACATAACCTAAGTCAACGATCAGTAATATAATACACAAGAGTACATCTGAGTGTAATAAGGTGGCAAGGTAACATCTAATCATGTATGTAGTGCCAGGTACTCAGGTAATAACATGTCATCAGTGTAAGGTATGTCTGCATGAAGTAAATATGATGAAGTATCAAGTATATCAATACACATATATTAGCGTCTCATACCACTAATATTGGTGTAAGGGTATATATAACAGCGCCCTCATACCCTGTTATATATACAAATGAAGTATGATAAGTGTAGATCCAGTCTGTATATGAACCATGTCTGTATATATGTGGAACCCGTCCTCCTGTCACCCACTGACAATAAGCATCGTGTATGCAATGCATAAACAATAAATAGGGGATAAGGGAGATATAATGTACCATCTACCATAAAGGCCCCGAGCACATAGGCTCCTCTCCAATCGAGCTCATAGGCTCCCATCACATCGAGCTCATAGGCTCCGAGCACATAGGCTCCTCTCACATCGAGCTCATAGGCTCCCATCACATCGAGCTCATAGGCTCCGAGCACATAGGCTCCTCTCACATCGAGCTCATAGGCTCCCATCACATCGAGCTCATAGGCTCCGAGCACATAGGCTCCTTTCACAATATATCGGGAATCCGTCAGTCCGGGTCATCCCTATCACAATATATCGGGAATCCGTCAGTCCGGGTCATCCCTCTCACAATATATCATAGAAATAAAATATCTCAATGCGGATAATCAGAACACGATATATGCGACATGTGAATAAAGGTAAGTATATCAGAAGTCATGTAACATATGGATGAGCTACAATGCAATGATCTGATATGATATATGCATCAAGTACGGATATCAAGTCATGTCACATCTCAAGTCAGAATCAACTATTTGATGTACAGGTATAAGTGTACAATATGCCATGCAGGAATCATATCAGGAATGACACAGTACTACAGTGTAGCGGCATGGCAATTATCGATGATGAAGTGTGTGGGCCGGCAAATAGTGTACGTGAAACATACGCATCATCGATAATGGTGCTGGTGTCCTAACAGCATGATAATAACATAACAATGAACATATGCTAGCAATGCGAGTAGCAGGATAATGCAGATATCTAGTAGTCAACACCACAGTGAAGTATCTACTATGCATACTACATCTAGGTATCCGGTCAATCAGGAGGGGTAGGTGTGGAAACCACCTAAATCTGAGTCAATGTATATATATATAGATATATAGTCGGTGATCCCGCCTCAATGTCATATCGTAGGATATCCTCTAGTTATGAGTGCGGATCTATCATCAATATCGGCTCGTACGGTAAATCATCGTACGGCATCCCCAAAAGCTGGGTACAGGTCGATATCTCACTATCTCATCACATAACAGGTATCAGTATCATCAGATCATATAGTCTGGGGGTACTACTCTATGTCTAGTACAAATCGATACCATCACTAAAGCATGCATGCGGGGGTAAACACATATCCCAAGCCCGCAAGGAATCACAAGTCATATCTCATATATGAATCGTATCAAATCACCGATCTCAGGGCACCACGCCCACATCATCGACTTATCTCCAAAGTCATCATATATCAACAATCACAGTGCAAGTGTAAGTGATAAGCAAGGGTGTGTATATAGATGTAATTCTATCCTAGGGTTCGCGACTATGACTACACTAGTCACTACAACCCTAACTATCCATAATACACCTATTATCATAATAAACTGCATAATAATCTATCTACGGACTGCGGGGGTGCTATACGCCATCCACCCGACTTCCCCCTGTAGATATAATCTACTCACCTTGCATCATCATTTGCGGTCATCACCATGCATTTGCTTGTCGTCCCGAAGTCTTCATGGGTACCTACACATCAAATATCGTATATGCGCATCAAAACCAATCCAAGCTAAAACGACGCATAAAATCCAAAACGATACGATAAGGGGGCCTATAGGTGAGAACCTATGGCACGCCTTCAAAACCATCAATAAATCCCCTATATCGTCGTATAAACGACAAATAGTCGAGGCAAAACACATTCCACCATTTCAGAATCCAAAAATACGGAATACGGAAACACGAATCCAAAATAGCAACTTAGGATACATGTCCCAGATTTTACCCTAGAAAGAATCTGTCAAAACTAGAAGTACCCAGGGCCAAGAATTGAGGAATTGGGGCTGTGCACAGAAAACGAGGAGATTCCTCACTGGTCTGGCCGCAAATTGCGGCCAGAAAGGAGATTTTGGCGGCCGTACGGATGAGTTAGGGGCTAGGGTTTGGGGTGTTGGTTCAATGGTGCCTGCACATGTCACTGTCCACTCAATATTATTTTAGGGGTCTCGGGGTGTTAGCAGATTCTGAATAACCTTCACAGATTTCACAATTTCCCCGATATCGGTTTCTAAAATCCGTATTATGGATTTAAACTTCAGGTTAGGGTCTCAATTCACACACTAGGGTGTTTACAAGTCCTCTACGGAGCTCAATTTCACATTATAACTCAAAATTCCCCATGACCCTAACTAGGTTTTCATCAAATCCATAATATCACACAATATCGATTAAATCTTAACATGGGGTTATAGGAAAGGCTATAATTAAGCTAATGGTTCAGAAATTACCTCCATTAGCAACTCAAGAATTTTCTTGAGTTGCCCCTAGTGGCCAAAATCCACGCTTTCTTGGTCCATTGCGTAGATCTCGAGCTTGTGCATATTTTTAGTGAAACGAGTGTGTGATTTTGGGGTTGTTTTTGAGATGATTTGAGGGATTGAAGGTGGAGGAAGGGGGAGGAAGAGGCAGCAGCAGCAAAGCAAAGGGAGAGGGAGAGAAATGATGAAAATGGCTAAGGGTTTGGTCAATGGTTCAACCCATACTTCTCTCTCACCAACCCCATTCTTTATCCATTTCTTTTTCTTTTCTTTTCCTTTTCTTTTCTTAAACCTTTCTCACTAGAATAGTAACCCCAAATGAGAAACCATGACAAATAAAATGTAACACAAGGGTGGAAAAGTGATATGTGCATGTTTTGCACAAAATTGCCAGAAAAACCCGATTAGCGATTTTAATCGCGATTAGCACTAAATTAGTGTCAAACTAATCACAAAAACTTAAAAATGTCATAATCCACTAATTTACCCTATTTTAGAATTTTCCATAATTTTTCTAACATTATTCCTATTTATTTGCATTTAATATTAAAATAATCAATAAAATAATATTAAATTATAAAAATTCCCAAAATTAATATTTTATATTTTTGAAATGTTACACTGGTAAAAACTGTCCGAAAGTCGTACGCGCGTAAACACACGTATGCGTCCGAACCCTTGTCGTAAAACCTTACGACCTCTATATCGTTTCGCCCGGAGTAGGGAAACTCTCTGTGTGGGACTCTAGAGACTCGACTACTACGCTGGCAATGGGTTTAACCACAGACCGCAAGCGGCACTAGCTGTACGTAACGGTCCCCAGGTAGATGTCGATAAGAAGGCCGATGAGGAAACCCATCCGAACTCCTACTTAGTCTGATGTGACAATCTCCATACAGTCCGGTCCGTTCGTCCAAGACTATCGCATATCAGGCCTAGGGGGCGGCAAGTGTCAGTCCCCTAATAGCGGTATAAGTCGTGTCGGAGGGAAGCCCATTACACCCTGAGAAACTACTGGAACCTACCAGCAAATCTCGCTTGCCCTGGCCAGGGACTTTGCGTAATGGCTCTCTGACACAGCGCGATATCAACCCCCAATACCGAGAGAGACGAATCATGTCTAACCGCCACTGCCTCCAAGTGCTCGGGACTGCACCCAACTGCTACCTGTTTGCACGACTCCTTTGAGCCGTGGTAGGGTAGCAATCTAAGAACAGTGGGACACACTCGAGGCGAAGTAGCAGTGTCAAGTCTGCGGACTATGTTGTACTCATGTCACCTGGAAACTGTTCACTGACGACTGGTATAAAACCAACCAACGGTTCCCTATGAGTCCTGTCCGGTGTACCCGTAACCTAACGAGCACCTGCATACTATCTCCAGTACGACGTACTAACGGCTGTGGGACAGACCATCTCCCCAACTAAGATGAGAAGCGTACACAGTAGTCTACTCCGGAGTATCGATGCTCTGTCTCGATAATCCAACAACTAGGGACCTGAATAAGGATGTGCTTGTAGACTACCCAGCCCCCACTAGTGTGACTGCCATCACAACGCTGGTAGTCAAGCAAGATCCTAAGAGCTCTATCAATACGTATACTCACATATTAAGATAGAAAAAACCAAGTAGCATACTACCATGTTTAGCAAGACTGTTATATACGTGTGAATATCCCAAGCTTCCATTAAGTAATATACAAACTAGTATGATACAATAATGGCCCCTAGGGCATATACACTAACAATCTCCCACTTGCACTAGGGCCATGTACTGGCATATCGAAGACCGATGATCTCGAGTAGCCTCTCGAACTGAATCTGAGGTAGGGCCTTCGTGAATGGATCAACAATGTTCTCTTCAGAAGCAACTCTCCGAACCATGATCTCCTAACGATCAATGATCTCCCTGATCAGGTGATACCGCCTTAAGATGTGTCTGGACTTCTGATGGGACCTTGGTTCCTTCGCTAAAGCTATAGCTCCGTTGTTGTCGCAATACAGAGGTATTGGATCAACTATGGTAGGCACCACCTGAAGTTCTGTTAGGAACTTCTTCATCCAGACTGCTTCTTTTGCGGCATCGCAAGCAGCTATATACTCCGCTTCCATCGTCGAGTCAGCAATGGTGTCCTGCTTGGAGCTCTTCCAGCACACCGCCCCTCCATTGAGGGTAAAGACATAACCCGACATGGACTTGGAATCGTCCTTATCACTCTGGAAGCCGGAATCAGCAAAGGCCTCCAACCTGAGGTCTTTTCCGCCGTAAACCAAGAACATCTCCTTAGTCCTTCTCAGGTACTTGAGAATGTTCTTTACTGCTATCCAGTGTTTCTCCCCTGGGTCTGACTGATACCGGCTTACCACGCTTTGTGCGTAAGCTACATCTGGTCTGGTGCACAACATCGCATACATTATAGAGCCTACCGCAGAAGCGTAGGGTATAATAGACATGCGTTCTCTTTCCAAATCAGTCTTGGGAGACATCTCTTTGGAGAGGGTGATTCCGTGACAAGCCGGTAGATTACCGCGCTTAGAATCTTCCATACTGAATCTTTTCAGTACAGTATCGATATACCTGGACTGCGAAAGTCCCAATATCCTCTTGGATCTATCACGATAGATCCGGATCCCCAGAATGTAAGAGGCATCACCCAGGTCTTTCATGGAGAACCTGTGTGACAAGAATCCTTTGACAGATTGTAGCATAGGAATGTCATTTCCTATCAATAGAATGTCATCCACGTACAAGACGAGGAATACGACACTTCTGGCTACAACTTTACTATATATGCACGGTTCATCTGGATTTTTGATAAAGTCATATTCTTTGACTGTCTCATCAAAACAGATGTTCCAACTCCGCGATGCCTGCTTTAGTCCATAAATGGACTTAAGTAGCTTGCATACTTTCCCGCTGCTCCCACTCTGATTGAAACCCTCTGGCTGATCCATATAGACGCACTCTTCTAAATTTCCATTCAGAAAAGCCGTCCTTACGTCCATCTGCCAGATTTCATAATCATGGAAGGAAGCAATAGCAAGAAGGACCCGAATGGATTTGAGCATAGCCACTGGAGAAAAAGTTTCGTCATAGTCCAAACCAGGTCTTTGACGAAAACCCTTTGCAACAAGTCTAGCCTTATAGGTTTCCACCTGTCCATCTACACCAATTTTTTTCTTGAAGATCCATTTGCATCCTATGGGTTTTACCCCATCTGGAGCAAAGTCCAAAGTCCATACTTTGTTGGTGTACATCAACTCCATTTCGGTCCGCATTGCATCTAGCCATCGTACCGAGTCGCCGCTCTGGATGGCCTGCTGGAAGTCAGTAGGTTCATCATCATATATCATGCAATCCTCTCTATCCCCATCTATGAGAAAACCGTAGTATCTCTCAGGCGGATGAGACGGCCTACTACTCCTGCGGAGGGGTGCGGGAATGTCCTGTTCTTCTTGAACTTCCGGTTCTACCAAACTTTCAGTATTAGTTTGTGGTTCTAGAATTTCTTCCAGTTCTATTTCGCTCCCACTTGATTCCTTTTCTAAAAACTAATGTTCTAGAAAATGGGCATTACGAGAAACAAATACCTTTTGTTCCTCTGCGTAATAGAATAAATATCCCCTGGAGTTCTTTGGATATCCCACAAACTTACACTTTACTGATCGTGCCTCGAGCTTGTTCACATGCTGCTTTTTAACAAAAGCTGGACATCCCCAAATCTTTATATACTGTAGATGGGGTTTCTTCCCGCTCCACATCTGATATGGAGTGGTAGGCACAGTCTTGGTAGGTACCATGTTCAAAAGATATGCCGCTGATTCTAGCGCATAACCCCAAAAGGATCGCGGTAACTCAGCATTACTCATCATGGATCGTACCATATCCAATACGGTTCGATTCCGTCTCTCCGATACACCGTTGTGCTGTGGAGTGTATGGAGGAGTAAGCTAAGAGAGAATTCCCTTCTCTTTTAGGTAACCTAGGAACTCGTCACTCAAGTATTCACAACCTCGATCAGATCTAAGTGTCTTGATACTTTTGCCGGTTTGGTTTTCTACTTCATTCTTATACTCTTGGAATTTCTCAAAAGCCTTGGATTTATGTTTCATCAGATAAATGAATCCGTATCTTGAGTAATCATCCGTGAAAGTAATGAAATAGGAAAAACCACCTCTTGCATGTGTAGACATTGGACCACATACATCACTGTGTATGAGTCCTAAGAGCTCGCTCGCTCTTACTCCTTGTCCAGTAAATGGAGTCTTTGTCATCTTTCCTTTGAGACAAGATTGACAAGTGTCATAATTTTGATATTCGAACAAGTCCAAATATCCTTCTCTATGCAACTTAGTCAACCTTCTCTCATTGATGTGACCCAGTCTACAATGCCATAAGAAAGCTTTATTTAAATCTGGAGACTTTCTTTTTAGTGTGTTCTGAACATTGAAAATTTGGAGTTGGTTTAAAACATATATACCGTTATTTAGTGTACCGGACCCAATCAAACCATGATTAAGGTGGATGTTAACAACATCTCTTACAAACGTGAAATCATAACCTTTATTTGATAACAAAGAAACTGATATGATATTACACGTTAATCTTGATTAAAAAAACAGTTATGTAAAACCAAAATGTGTCCACTCGTCAATCCTAGGTGATAATCCCCGACGGACGCAGCTCCCACGCTAGCTCCGTTAGCAACCTTTAGGGTCATATCACCTTCCTTCAGCACTCTACGGTTTCTCAGTGCCTGCAATAAATTGCAAATATGAGATCCTGATCCGGTATCAATACCCAGGAAGTAGAGTTGATCGACAGACAATTCTCAATTACAAACACACCTGAAGTCGAAGCCACAGCTTGCTTCGGTTCCTGGTTCTTGGCGTTCCACGCCTTGCAATCCTTCTTCCAGTGCCATTTCCTGTGACAATGGAAGCACTCATCCTGGCTAACTACCGGTACCGCAAACTTTTTCTTTCCCTTCCCTCCCACCTTACTTACACCTCCTCTAGGTCTGGGGGCGGCCTTCTTCTTCCTTCCTTTGGCCCTAGCCTTGGACCCGGAAGAAGATGCACCGCTAACAAACATAGCGGGTGTTTCCCTTGCCTTCTGCAAGGTGCCCTCTGCACTCCTTAACATGTTCAGGAGTTCCGGAAGTTCAACTTCTTTTCTTTGAATGTTGAAGTTCAGGATAAACTGGGCGTAGGTGGAAGGAAGGGACTGGAGAATAAGGTCTGTATAGAGCTCATTATCTAAAGTCGTCCCAAGGTCTGCGAGCTCTTCTATATAGCCGATCATCTTTAGGACATGTTCTCCTACCGATGACCCGACAGCCAACCTCGCTCGAAACAAGTTCTTTGAGGTCTCGTATCTTGCTATACGAGATTGCTCTCCATAAAGTTCCTTTGTATAGAGAAATATGGCGTCTAGTTCCATATCCTCGTGCCTCCTCTGATGGTCATTGTTCATCGAGGCAAGCACGATGCGCTTGGCTTTCGCGCAATCTAAATCCCAGGTTTTGCGGATTTCCTTATCCGCATTGCTGGATTTGGGACCAGGGACAGCAGGTGCCGTAGCGGTGAGGACGTACCCCAATTTGTCATAGGTCAAAACCATTTTGACATTCCGCAGCCAATCTTTATAGTTTGGCCCTGTCAGTATATTTTTCTCTAAAAGTAACTTAAGTCCAGTCATTTTCAGGGTCGCTGCAATTAGGAGAGAGAGAAGAAAACTCTTTAGCATGATGCTCTTGCAAGTTTAGAGTGGTTTTTAGTTTATCTAAACTGGATGGCTCCCACTGTTTCTCGAATCCTTCCTCAAACCATAAAAGAAGAATTAGCCAGGACTATTCTCACTGTACAATACTTGCTTAACCGTTCAGCCAGGCTGGTGTCGGTACTTCGAGGGAGGTTTTCCAACGCTTTCGTGAAGTTCCTTAATTAAATAACCTCTTTTCTCTGGGGGCGTAACCCCGCTGACACCTTTCTTGACACCTACTTGGTTTATAGCATTGATCGTTAAGTGACGAATATCCTGATGAGTAGCATATACTCACAGTCGGATCGGGATCCAAATATCATCGTATGATAATGTTGAAGGAATCCTACCAACATTCATCAAACTCCAAATGGTATGCAACTCTTTGCAAATTTTAGTTTCTTTAGAAATTCCCGATATATATTTTTGCCCCATGCTCTTATGACCTTGGCGTTAGGTCAAAATGTCATAAGTCACATGTCAAGTTCTACCCATCATTATCTTGTCAATTTGAACCCATCCGTATATATCCTTGACGTTCGGCCAAAATGATAATACGACTGTCCCAAACTAACTCATCTATCTATGCAACAAATGAATATCCAGTAGCTACCAAACACTATGCCTTGGCGTTAGGTCAAAATACATAGCTTGAATACTACTGAACACCCAGATGAAATGACGGAGGGCTATGAATGGTTTTGGCGAAACCGTGAACGTAGTGAACTTGATATAACCGAAGGAACCTAATAGCTTTTAAAAGGAGTGGTTAAAGCTCCGCATTTAAAAATATCTGTTTTAAAATTAACCGAGTGGTTTCTTTTAAATTGTTCCAACGATTAAACTTTTGGTTTATTTTCATTGCATTATAAATAATGCGTCCCATCATTAACCTATCATTGCAGAAAACAACGAAAATATGACGTCCTCTTATGCCATCCGCATTCGCCACTAGGTCCCGTCATCACCCGTTAGGTTACTTAACTAACGACAGAGCGGGGACTGGGCTAGCGCGGGTGTAAAACATAAGTGACGTCTAAAATAGCTATCATATATATAGATATTTTACATTCGTCTGACGCAATGACATTCATTCCAGATCACAGATGAACTTAATTGGATTTGCAAGCAATCCGTGTTTGTTTTGAGCCTGCAACAAAAGACGGATTACACAGTTGTGATGAATAGCCATTACCCCACCCCAAGACCCCTACGGGTGCGGCAAACTACCCGCCCGGCAGTTTGTGCACTCCTCCTTGGGTCTGTCCTAGGAGCAAAAACAGTAAAATGAAATAATACAACAGTGGCTACAACCGCAACCTGGATGTGCCCCGCAAAATAATATTACAACAAATTACATTTACATCAAATGAATTAAATAAAAACCCATCACATAACCCCGGCTATACATCACAACAGTCCAACACAGTTCATATGCACAAACAGATAAAATCCATTACAGAAATGTGCAACCCCCTGCCAACCGACATACTAGCAGTTAGGGGAGGTTTACGAACACATTATACAAACACAGATATAATCCAACAAGCAAATACTGTATAATTTCGATCGATTAAACACTTTTAATTTTGCTCCAATACTTCTCTGTAAATCTGAAACTTGAGCAAAAATTAAAAATTCCAGAAAATACCAAATATCCCAGAGAACCAACACAGGAAAATTGGGTTCCTGAATCGCCAACTCGGCGGCGGAACAGCGGCGTATAGGTGCGATCCGCCGCGGTTCCGCGGCGCTTTAGGCGATTCAGGGGCCCAATTTTCTTGGGTGTTCTTCTACTGTCTTTTCATGCTTTCTGAACCTCCCTGAAAAATTTTTGGACTTCATTTAAAAATCGACAGAAACTTGTGATTTCGGGCTTTTCCGGTTTCGTTTTTTCCGTTCGAAATTCATACAAATTTGCAAGTAAGTTATTTATTGTTTAGCGAGGCTCTGATACCACTGTAAGTCGATGTACAACACCCCACGACTTGTGGGGAGGCGGAAATTTGAAAAACGATCTTGTTCTTTGCTTAAACATCGACTAACCGCATGAATCGAAGCTAAACGATAACTAACATGAAACATAGAAGTTCTATACTACTATGTTTAGGGATTATACCTAACGAATCGTGTCCTTCGTCTTTGCGAACTCCACCTCCTTCTCGGCCTTCTCAAAGTAGTAGACGATCTACCCGAGAGCTTTACTCCAAGCTTAGCCTCTAAACTTGAGGCAACTAACCTTCTTTAAGTGCTAATCAAAGAAGCTAGGTGATATAGAGTGAGGGTTATGGTTTAATTAGTCTAACTAATCCTTGTACTCAACACATGAGAGGGGAGGATTAGGGTTTGAAGAGGGAGAGCTTGAGGAGAGAGAAGGTGAGAATAATAATGAAATGAGAATAATGAGTTATGATAATATATATCAAGCATTTTTTTTATCAAGAAAAGAAAATAAATCAATTTAACAACCATGCTTGATAATATCTAGTGATGATTCAACTCCATAAGTCATTAAGCATTTATGATGCATTAATGACATGGATGAATCATCCATATGACTCACTAATCACATTCATTGTATATGCCACCTAAACCTCCTTAGTTACCACCTTCTAGAAGCTTCTCGCGCAATTACGAGAACGCCCCTCCTTTCCGCAAAAATACGGAAAAACTTTAGACTGTATAAATCCAATAACCGGATACCAGTAACTGGCTTAAACCAAAGCCGACTGGTAAAAACTGTCCGAAAGTCGTACGCGCGTAAACACACGTATGCGTCCGAACCCTTGTCGTAAAACCATACGACCTCTATATCGTTTCGCCCGGAGTAGGGAAACTCTCTGTGTGGGACTCTAGAGACTCGACTACTACGCTGTCAGTGGGTCTAACCACAGATCGCAAGCGGCACTAGCTGTACGTAACGGTCCCCAGGTAGATGTCGATAAGAAGGCCGATGAGGAAACCCATCCGAACTCCTACTGAGTCTGATGTGACAATCTCCATACAGTCCGGTCCGTTCATCCAAGACTATCGTATATCGGGCCTAGGGGGCGGCAAGCGTCAGTCCCCTAATAGCGGTATAAGTCGTGTCGGAGGGAAGCCCATTACACCCTGAGAAACTACTGGAACCTACCAGCAAATCTTGCTTGCCCTGGCCAGGGACTTTGCGTAATGGCTCTCTGACACAGCGCGATATCAACCCCCAATACCGAGAGAGACGAATCATGTCTAACCGCCACTGCCTCCAAGTGCTCGGGACTGCACCCAACTGCTACCTGTTTGCACGACTCCTTTGAGCCGTGGTAGGGTAGCAATCTAAGAACAGTGGGACACACTCGAGGCGAAGTAGCAGTGTCAAGTCTGCGGACTATGTTGTACTCATGTCACCTGGAAACTGTTCACTGACGACTGGTATAAAACCAACCAACGGTTCCCTATGAGTCCTTTCCGGTGTACCCGTAACCTAACGAGCACCTGCATACTATCTCCAGTACGACGTACTGACGGCTGTGGGACAGACCATCTCCCCAACTGGGATGAGAAGTGTACACACTAGTCTACTCCGGAGTATCGATGCTCTGTCTCGATAATCCAACGACTAGGGACCTGAATAAGGATGTGCTTGTAGACTACCCAGCCCCCACTAGTGTGACTGCCATCACAACGCTGGTAGTCAAGCAAGATCCTAAGAGCTCTATCAATACGTATAATCACATATTAAGATAGAAAAAACCAAGTAGCATACTACCATGTTTAGCAAGACTGTTATATACATGTGAATATCCCAAGCTTCCATTAAGTAATATACAAACCAGTATGATACAATAATGGCCCCTAGGGCATATACACTAACAGTGTCACCTGAGAACTGCTATCCTACGATAGATATAATTCCATATAGGAGTTCTCGGTGAGTCCGTCCAGTGTACCCAGTCACCACTGGGCACCCGTATATGATCTTGATGTCAAACATCGATGAATGTGGGAACATTCATCGCCCATCGTATGGGTCTAGTATCATATACGCTAGTCTACTCTGGTATATCAATGCCCCGTCTCAATATACCTACGACTAAGGACATTCCAGGATATGCTTACAGACTACAGATGTCCCACTAGTATGATCTCCATCATAATCAAAGTAGTCAAGCCGATATCCTCAAGGCTTTATCAGCATGTACGAATGAATAAAAGCATGATCAAATCAACATGTCAGATAAAGAAGAACCAGATAGCATACTATCATGTCGAGCAAGAATGCATACTGAATATATATATACATGTATAGATACATCCACTATCACATAATGGCCTCTAGGGCATACATATATCCAACAAAGGTCATAAGAGCATGGGGTAGAAATCACATCGGGTGTTTCAAACATACAGGAAACTTGCCAGGCATGCGCATATCTTCTGGAGTGTGATAACTTGAGTAGATTCCATCAGGTTATCATGCGATGATAGTTGGATCCCGATTCCCGCTGATGAGTTAGTTTATTCCTCGGGTGATTTTAAATGTTCCCGACTAATTCTTCTTTCAGGTTTGGAGGAGAAATTTAGAATACAGTGGGTGATATCCTGATTAGATAAAGTGATTAACCATTCTGATCTAGGTTAAAGTGCATGCTGAGTGTTTCTTTTCTCTCTCTCTCGGCAGCGACCATGGCCCGACCCTAGACTATAACTCAGTAACCAAGTTAACCGAACCTTCTTAAAACACACTGGCTTTTGGATTGTCAGAGTTGCATACTTCATTGCCACTCCTACTTTTACCCTTTGCTTTTGTCCAGAACATTCCGTATCACTACGAAAATCCACATTTATTAGATATGACCATCGTATAGTTATATACGAACTCGAAGAAACTTGTTTCAGATTCGAGAATGGTTTCCGGTTCTGGAGAAATTGAATAGGACTATTCAGTTGTCTTTTCCTTTTACCTTCTCTTAGGTTGTGAGGGCTCCTAGGATTAGGAGAGGGTACACCTATTATGCTTATTGGATAGTCTTCTTCCAAACCATAGGCAGGTGCCGAAAGGTGGGGAAGGAAGAAAACCAATTAGCCTAAGTGTGGTGTACAGAAAGTAATAAGTAAAGACAAATAAAGAGATTAGAAAGAGGGCAAAGTAAATTGTGACTGCTATCATTCATGACCAAGCCGCATATATCATCGCCACTCCTACTTCACCTTTGAATTTCTCCATAATACCCCGTATCACTACGAAAATCCGCATTTATTGGATAATCCATCGTATAGTTATATACGAACTCGAAGGAACTTGTTCCAGTTCGAGGATGGATTCTGGTTCAGGAGAAATAGATAAGGTTTATTTAGTTGTCTTTTATCTTTACCTTCTCTCAGGTTGCGAGTGCTCCTAGGATTAGAAGAGTACACCTATTACGCTTATTAGATAGTCTTCTTCCAAACCATAGGCTGGTGCCGAACGGTAGGGAATGAAGAAAACCATTTAGCCTAAGTGTAGTGTACAGAAGGTAATGAGTAAAGACAAATAAAGGGATTTGGAGAGATGGCAAAGAAATATACGGTTACAGTCAGGAATATGGATAATGGAAAAGGCATTACTAGGAATACCCGCTACCCCTTCGAAGCATTTTCATGTTTCAGTTTCACTATGCGTTGTTAATTGAAAACTGATTTCCCAATTAGATCCTTACTCCAGGGTATGTATTTACCAGGTTTGATTCTCACATCTGTATGGTTTTACAGATGATGAGTGGGAGTAAGTTATTGGGAATTAGGTGATTATATTCTCATTATATCAGAATTCGTTGTAATTGGTGATATTTGAGGAAATCGCCTGGGGTTTTGCCTAACGGCAAATATTTGGTTTTAAATATCCGCTTTTATGCACCAATTTCAAACTGATATATCTGTACGTTTATTTTATAAAGTGAGATATAAATTTTTGAAATTATGTCCATGACATTTGCCTATATCAGTTGATGGTTAGGTAAGGAGCATTAAACAGCGGTGTAATTCTTCTTAACCATAGTACAATTTTCAACCTATGACGCACAGGATTTGAGTTATTCAACTCAGGGGACTTATACAAAGTATAGTATGTTGTTCAGTGTCCATTAGGACAAAGGGGTTGGTCCCCGTACTATATTCTGTTTACTTGTGACTTCTCCAGTTTTAGACAAGTATTTCGTAGAAATACAATGTCCATGTTTTGAGAAGTTATAGGTATAAGAATAAAGTAGAGAACCATGTGTTGCAAGTATTGGGATTCTTCAAGGTGATCGAAGATATAGATACTTGTGTTTGGTATTCAGTTGATAGTAATGGTTTTGAGAACTTGCTTCTCTTTCAGGTTACTCATATCTGGATACACTCCTAGTTGAGTAATGTTGATCACCCTCTCTCCATTTAGTTGACATGCGCTGGAGACAGGTGCTTGATTTGAATATGGTTCCAATTAAATTAGTGCCTCTGTTTCTATATTGTATATAGAATGGTTCATATCTTCACGATGTTAAGGTATATAGAGTTGTCTGGCTTATGCTTAAAACCAGACTCTGGATAACTCAAGGCACGTTTCAGTAATGGCAGTTTGTGGGTTATCCCGGGCTATGACGAGGGTTAACTTTCTACCATCTGGAAGATCAATAGTGATATTGCTCTTGACTCGCCACATTTTTAGCAAAATGGACTTTTTCAGAAAACGGTAGTGCGAGTGTGGTAGAACTGGAACTGATTTCAGAATCAGAAACGATTACTGAAAATTTAAATAGAACATAAAGATTCAATCGGGTTTGACATTCCATTAGCCACTCCGCATATATGGAGGGTAACCTCAGACGCCCGAGAGATACTTCGGTATCCTCAAAGACGGTGACAGGGAGGTTCTTGTTTACCCAGACTTGCCATTACTGCTGTTCTAGACTATGAGACCCGGCATGAGAATGAGTGTAGCGTCTTCTAAACTAGCTTTAGAAGTGCACGTGTATATGACACTGCCAGAGGGTTGTTGTAGTCAGTGGGAGCAGCGGAAGCATAGTGTACAAGTTGCTTATGTCTATTTATAGACTAAAGCATGTATAGCGGAGATAGATTATCTATTTTTGATGTGACAGTCATAGGTTTTGACTTCATCAGAATAGAAGATGGATCTATTAAGAAGGTAGTAGGGTGTGATGTCCTGGTATTTGGATGACATACACTTTGTAGGAAGTAAAATTCCTACACTACGATCGGTTATACTGTGGTTGGCACACAGTAGTTTCTCCACATATGATATAGATATTATATAAGGCATTCTGGTTACTAGATCTATAGTTTTAGATCTAGATTTGAGTAGTTTCCCAATCTGGGTACTTAGACGGTATTCTAAAGGTGTTTTAGAATGGACGACTCCTAACATGGTGGTGTACCTGCAGGTGATGGAGGCACCCTCTCTAAAGGTGTCTTAAAGACTAAAGGGGAGAAGGATGTGCATGATTGGCATATCACTTGGTTAGGCAATTGAGTCAATCATGAGATGTCAAGTACCACACCAGATATTGTTTTTGCACTAGATGCAATAATTTTATATTAATCTAATCCTGGAGAAACGTTCAGAAGCAGTTTATGAACATAAGTAGATGTTCTAGGGATATATAACAACAGCCTCCTTCGGGAGACGGTTATCATTCCAGGCTTCCAAGATGACCTGGATGACAGAGTGACTGTCAGAGTTATAGTTTTCCCTCTTTTGAGGGGAAATAGTTTGGACAGGTGGTCCAAGCGGATACTGAGGAAGGCATGACGCAGGATACTGATTAAATTCAGTGGACGATACAGTCTAAGAAGTTTACTGGATTTTGAGTTCATTTGTGAACTGTGTCGCATCAGATATCCAGACATATTTTAAGACAGGTATTGCTCATTTTGAGAGATGGTTTTCTCCGCGAACTTGAGATAAAGAGAGACATTGAAAGAAACATTGGAGCCGATCCACTCACTGAGGCTATTTCTCGAACGCAATAGTTTTACAAACGAGCTTCGTGAAACTGATTAGTAGAGAAGTTGGGTGTTCAGTATCACACTGACTGTGAGTATGCGACACCGCAATAATTGGCCTTAAGTGCAAGTAGGAGATTGTTGGCTATAGTGCCCTCAAGTTAATTATTGGATCGCAGGCACGTGATTGCAATGATTGAGGGAAGACCTATACCGGTAGAACAGTCTTACTCGAGATGATAGTATGCTATCTGGTTTGTCTTTATCATCGTGTACATGGTTCAGGTGACATTACAGATCACTATTATATGTTGATAGAGCCTATAGGATTCTTGCTTGACTACCAGCAGTATGATGGCGATCATATACGTGAGAGTTGGGTGGTCTATAATCACATCCTTAAAGTGTCCCTAGTCGTGGGAGTTTTGAGACTGAGCATCGATACTCCAAGAGTAGACTAGTGTATACGGATCGAGACCGCGACGAGGGGCGGTGGTCGGTCTCACTAGCCATTGGTGTTAGTTGGTTCACCTAAGATGTATACAGGTGCTCATTGGGTTATGAGTACACTGGACGGACTCGCCGGAAACATGCTAGTTGGTATTATACCTATTGTCAGATAGCATTTTCCAGGTGACATGTGTATAGGTTAGTCTATCAACCTAAGATCGTCATTTGTCTCGTGTGAGTTCCCATTGTGCTTTGATTAATACCCTACCATGCTCAAAGGAGTCATGTAAACAGGTTTTAGTTGGGTACAGTCCCGAGCCACATGGAGGCAGTGAGCAGATCGTCAGGGGATTCATCTCTCTTAGTATTGGGGGTTGATGTCGCGGTGTGCACGGGTGGCCATCACCAAAAATCCTCGGCCGGGATAGACGAGAATTACCAATCTAGGATCGGTAGTTTCTCAGTTGGTGATAGTTTTCATGCCGACACTAAATGTCACGTTATTAGGGTTCTGACTTTATCCACCCCAATAGACTCGATATGTGATACTCATAGACGAATGGACCGAACTGTACCGATATTGTCACTGTCAAGCTCAGTTGGGGTTTCAGGATGAGTTTGCTCGTCGTCCTCCCTTTCGCTCAATACCTGGGCAGCCGTTACGTATAGCTAGTGCCACTGACGTGCTTGTGCTTAAATCCACTGCCAGCGTATTGACGAGTCTTTAGAGTCCCATATAGAGAGTTTCCCTGGTTCGGGCGAAACGTTGTAGAGGCCGTATGGTTTTATGGCAAGGTTCGATCATATACGTGCACTTGTGCAAGTATCATGATCAGACGGATAATACTAGTGGGCTTTGGTTTAAGCCGGATCCTTGTATTATATTGTTGAAAGTGTGAGTCATGGAATTTTTGCTAAATCTTTGTAGCATGGGAAATTCGTGACTCATGGATATGAGTCATTGGTGAGCATTAACTCTTGGTGACTCATGGTGTGTCATGGTGCATTGATGTTTTCTTGTGGTGGGTGGTGAGATATTTATGAGGGGAGGGTGACAGATATTTTTTGAAGAGGGTTTTTCTTTTGTTGAGCTAACATAATACCTCACAACTCAACTCAAGAAAACAACAGAGACTTTTTCTTTACTTGGCCAAAAATTCTTGAGCTCACATTTTTCTTCACTTGGCAACTTCTTCAACCTCCACCTATACCCTCTTATGAGTTGAGAATCCTTGGGTGTTTTGAGACAAAGTATTCACACACAATCTCTACTTCATCTTGGCTATCTAGGTTAGCAAACTTAATATCCGATTTGCTTCGGTTTTGAGACGGGAGCATGTATTACTAATCCTCGACATGGATCGTCTTCGACGAGGGAGACCGGAGATCGAACTTGATCGAGGAAGCCGCGAGGAGCTTGGGACAGAGGTTGAAGACCGAAGGACACGGATCGATCGGTATAACATCTCTAAACTCTTTTCGTAGAACTAGTATAGGATTAATGGTACGATCCGTCGATTAGGGTTCCGTTAGCGCCGGTTTTTTAAAGTTTTTGTTCCTCGTTTGGCCACAGATTGATGGTCGGGGCGCTTCCGTAACCCTACATTATGTTATTATTTGTGAAACCTTTTTAACAACTAAAGAAAAGCATCTCTCAAGACCTAAACCCCATCACTAAAACCTAAATTTGGCCCGGCGAGAATCTCAAAAAGCCCGGTGTCGCTGGTCCCCTATTGGATTCTTGGTCTCGTTTTGTTGTGGTGGTCTTCTAGTGGTCTACATAGGTTAACTAAGTTGTTTGTTTTTCTCAGAAACTTTCCATGATACTCCAGATTCCCTGTTGGCAACACAAACCTAAGAAAACCGACACGGAAAAATTTTAGTTTTCGTATACTTGGTTTCTACTCTTCTAGTCTTGGTCAGAAATCACCTCTAAGGTCTTGTAAACCCTCTCTAAACCTCAATAACCACATCACTAGTTCACATATCCCCTAAACATCAACTTGGAAATTTCCATCGTCACAATTCTATACAATTATAACTCTAAACCACTATAGGATACACTAAACACAACTAACTTAACTAAGGAAAGGAAAAATACCTCATTTAGCAACTCAATAATTTTCTTGAGTTGCTCAAAGTCTTCAAAAGCTCAACTTGATTGGTTCAAAAAGTTTGTAGTGAGCTTGTGCACCATTTTTGTGAAGGATGTATGGTGTTTTTAGGGTGGTTTTACAGGTGGTACAGGGTGGTGTTCTTCGCCGAAAATGGGGACGAGACCGTGTAGGTCCGTCTTGCCTGAATTTCGAGGGCAGATGCTATTTGGTGCTATCCATCCACCTCTCCGAAGATGCCAAGTTGATTTATGACATCATGTATTGAAGGTTTAAACGGATGCGGCCGATGTAGCAGACTTCGTCATATTCCCCCTCATTGGAGGGGTTTTTGATTGTGGGGATGCTCTTCCCTACAGGCGCAAGCCTCTACAGTTAATTATGCTACCGCATCGCGGTAACCACTTTCTCCTTCTCCAGATGGTCACTTCGTGTCGTGTGTGTTTGTTTTGTTTTTGGTTGCCCGTGGATTGTATGTTGTCGCCCGTAGGGCGTAGATTAATCCAAATCCGTATCTTCTTAGATTTGGGTTTGGGGTTGGGTTTAAGGATACGTTAGTCTCCTTTGAGACTAAGATCAACTTAAACGTTTGTTAAGAATACGTTAGTCTAATTTTATACTGAGATCAACTTAACGGGATCGTTTAGATCCAACAAAAGAGCATTTAGGCTCTATTGTTTAGTTTAGGAACATTGCGGTCGATTTCCAGTTAAAGGACATGGTGGTCCAAGGTTAAGGACATCATAGTCCATAGGCTTAAGGACCCCACAGTCTGAGGTTAAGGACATCATAGTCCATGGGCTTAAGGACCCCACAGTCCAAGATTAAGGACATCATAGTCCATGGGTTTAAGGACCCCACAGTCCAGTTTAAAGACATCATAACCTATGAAATGAATGGTTGTCGGGACCCGTCACCTCTCTGAAGACGTTGAAGGATTACAACGACAAATATCAGAGGAGTAAAGAGATGTACCCTTGAACCAATTTTGGTTGAGAGATCTGTAGTCCAATTTGGGGCTAAGATCTGTTAAAAGATTTATGAGCATATGGGCTCAATTAATCTGAATGAGAAGTTTATAGCCAATTTGGGCTCGGCCCACTCAGTTAAAATGTTTAAACATTTGACAATGCTGAGCATTGATTTGAGTTCTGACAATATTTTTTTCTTTTATTGAATGTTGAGCATTCATCATAGCTCTGGGGCTTATTAAAGAACAATTTATGTTCTATCAGCGTACACGTGAGAAACACGTGGCGCGGTTGGCTCTTTGCGCCAGTCAAAGAGCGCAGTGCGCTTCTGCCGAGTAATGCACACGTGAGGGACACGTGGTGCGCTTGGCGCTGAGCTCCAGTCTATAAGCGCATTACGCTAATTTATGAGCACAAAGCGCTATTTGTTCAGTGGCGTACACGTGAGGAGCACGTGGTGCGCTTGGCGCTGAGCGCCAGTTCATGAGAGCAAAGCGCCAGTTCAAGAGCGCAAAGTGCTAACTGTTAAGTGGCGCACACGTGAGGGACGCATGGCGCGCTTAGCGCTAAGCACTAGTCCAAGTGCGCAGAAGCGCAAACTGATCAATTTTATGATCTGAGAAATAAATTATCGTTTATAAGAGACTTTGTCTCAAAATTCTAAGAACAAAAGTTCTTACTTTGTAGGAGATATTTTAATCTTTTATTTTGATGAAAGGCTTTGCCTTTATGGATCTATGATCCTAAGAGAATTGAATTATTCTCCCCCCTTTTTATAATGAGATATTATGATCTCTTTGTATAAAAGACCTTAGTCTTATAGATCTATGATCTGTGAGAAGAATGGTGTTCTTCCTCTTGTTTTATGATGAGATCTTTTGATCTCTTTGTGAAAGACCTTTGGTCTTGTAGATCTATGAACTTTAAAGAAGGGAATTCTTCTTTTTTAATTATGAGATGATTTAATCTCTCTGTTCTTTTACCTTGAAGAAAAGTTATTCTTCTATCGAGAGCTTGGCTCTTCTTTCTGAGATTTCTCTCAAAGTTTCTGGGGGGGTTCCTCTATTTGTTTCTGTATATCTGAGACCTGAAGTCTTGAGGCCTTTATATAGGGTGAGCTGATTTGTTCAATCAGTTAAGGAGATCTTTTCTCCAATTGATTTGGGGATTCTCCACCATTGGATCTTTGATCCAAGGGCTTCTGATTTACAGAAGGCAATTTTCTTGTCTTTAACAAGATTAGGAAATCTTTTCATACTGAATTTATTCTGTCCTTTTAGTGATTTTTAATCACCATTGGATCATTGATCCAACGGTGCTCTGATTTAGAGAGCACAATCTTGTTATTTGGAAAGATTTTGAGAAATCTTTCCTTAACAGAATTTAATTCTGATTAATGATTTATCATTATTATTGGATCTTTGATCTGACGGTGAGGAGCTTTTAGTTCCAGCACTAGCACACCAGTGCTTTGCACGTGGTGCGCTGCTTAGAGCGCAGCGCACTTAGCGCTAGCGCACCCGTGCTTTGCACGTAGTGCGCTGCTTGCTTCTGAAGCGTTGCTTCATTTTAAAATTTGAATTTTTAACAGAGCTTTGCTCTGATTGGGGGAAACAAATGCCCCCCCTACCGTTACGCTCACGTGGCCCACATGTGAGTGCAGCGGTGGCAGCATCTGCGCCCTCGGATCAACTCAGAAGTTGAAACGGCATCTCGGTGCCTATAAATAGGACCCTTGGTCTTTAAGATGATTTCTATTCATCTTCTTCCTTCTGAGAATTTTTATTCTCTTGCAGAGCATAGTTCTTTGGCTTAAGAACTTTCTTAAGGACAGAACTCTGTCAAAATCTTAGGTAAAGATTAAATTTTTGAGTAAATCATTTAATAATCTAGGGTTTCACCCATTAACAGAGCTTTGCTCTTCGTAGATCTTCGATCTAAAGAAAACCTTTTTTAGGGTTTTGTTGACAGATCTTTGCTCTCTTGAACCCATAGATCTAAAGAGATCTTTCTTAGGGTTCCTTAACCCATCAACAGAGCTTTGCCCTTTTCAAATCACATAGATTTATTAATCTTTCATAAAGAACTCTTAAGAGTTTGTTCATGGGTCTTAAAGATCATGGAATTTTATTCCATTAAAACTTTACTTTAAGTTCTCTGATGGGTTATTCCATCATTTTTACAGAGCAAGGCACTTAGAATTTTCTTGAGGAATTTTATTCCTTCATCATTAGAATCTAACAGGTGTCATTCTGCTATAGAGCACTGCTCTCAATGGGAGATTTACCCCCCGGCTCGAGGAATTCTCATTAAATGAGAATCAATTGAGGATTTCCTCATTTAATGACAGTCTCATCAAATGATGAGGCTGTTTTTTATTAATGATGAACTGTCATCTAGATTATGTGGGTCCTCTTTGGTCCCTTTCTACTGCATTGCAGTGCGGTACGAATTTTAAAGTACCAAGTGTCAGAATTTAAATTATAGCACTGACGGTTGACTTTTGTTCCTTTTCGCGCAGGTGACATGTCTTTCAATAGTTCTTTTCCATTTGTTCATTCAAATGGAGGATTCCCTGGAGCGCCTGTGGACAGGGAAGTCTTAGCATCGATCAGAGATCATGACCCGGAACATAAGAATCTTCATCTATGGGGAACATGGTACAATCAAATCGTTAAGGGTCGGCAGAGCTTTTCGTGCGCGGTACCCTCAGAGCCCATCATGGCGATCCACTACGCCGACCAACCCCCGGTGAACTATACCGTGGAAGAAGTCAACTGGACTTCGGGAGGTCTTCTTCAGCCTGCTATGGCTTCGATACCCATTCAGCCTCCAATGGCTTTGGATACCCTGGGGCGACGTATTTGTCAAGGCGAGTCACGCCCATAGGGACAACCATATATGATTGGCTTAACTCCTCGTCATCCAGTTGGGTATCTGCAATGGGCCCGCTATATTCTGTCAGCGAAGAAGTCGCAGCTGCTGAGGCTTGGGTTGTATCCCACAATTTATGCTTCTCTTTTTCAGTATTCTACGCTTCCTGCCTGGTGGGTTAAGGCCTTTCTGGAGCAGTGGAATATTTCGACTCACACCTTCCTACTGCTGGATCGAGAAATATTAATCTCTTTAGAGGAGTTTGCAGAAGTTTCTGGCTTACCGGTTATAGGAGAGCATTATGAGGAACTTCTTCCTATGGATGAATATGTTTTTAGTGCCAAGTCAGTGATAACAGGCCTTACCCCGGAGAACGCCATTCAACACCAATTCCCTAGTTTGATTAAAGTGTTGAATATTTATGAGGGCCTTTTCCTCGAATCTGGGAGCCAGGGGGTGAGCTTTGCGGACTTCATCGCCCGTTTTCTTCGCCCAGAAGTTTTATCGCGACAAGGTGAAAAGTTTGCCAAACTTGATGATCCTTTCGGCTTTGTCTTGGATCGCCGGCCAATATTGGAAGCCGATCAAAAGGATTTCTTTCTTCCAAACGTCGTGATCGTCCCCTTTCCAGAAATTGCCGCTCCAGGCATCGATGAGGAAGCGTTCTTTCTAGGGTTTCTCGGTTTGTGGTTAAGCTGGTTTACGCTTCCGATGCACCCTCGCCATATGAGGTCGTCCGTCTTTTACCCAGCGCATCGAATGGTTATTGGGGTGAAAGTGGCTGTTGGGGTCGCTGGGTTAGCTCATTTGTATTATGGCCTCAGCCAAGCGGCGGATACTACTGAACCAGGAGTGCAGCATGTGAACTTATCAATGCATTACTTTATGTCTTGGCTCGGGCTACATGTACTTGGTGTTTTCGGTATCCATAAAAAGCCTTTTTTCTACGACAGGTGTGGTTTCCCCTGGATCATGCGGCTAGTTGACGTATCCATTGTAAATCCGACACCGCGGGAAGCTAGGGGTTTGCTCCTTCGTCCGCGCACGGTTGGAGATGGCATGACCTTTAGTAACAAGGTTCTAACTATCGGCAAAGAGTCCGCAACAACGGTGCAGCCATTGTGGGACATTTTTAAAGATGGGGCCTCTATCTTGAAAGCTCGAGAAATTCTCCATGTATACTCCATCAGGCCGGGCTTTCTCGTGTTTATGCAGAATGATGCGACGTTGTTCATGAGGTAGAACCCGCATTATTTTGCCCAGCAGTTAAGCTACAATCAAGGCGTCCCGCTTGAGGCCTTCCTGTCAGAACCACCTGCGACTGAAGAGTGTTTTCGGAATGCAATGCACCATTTTATGCGATTGAACACCGGCTCCAATTTCATTATTAGTGAGCCGGGTTACATTCCAAAAGCCTTGAATGTATATGTGGCGTGGTACCGGCATTCGATGGGCGCCGTTATCAGAGAAGAGAAGCGATTATTGCTCGATCGTAAAGGCACCACCCCGGCGGGTAATCCAGACGTTCCTCTAAAGCGATGGACTATCGTTCATCCTCCCTTGAGGGAAGCTACTGCGGTTGTGGTACCGCATGATAGGCCTGAGCTACCGATACCCCATGCTCCTGTGAAAGAGGTGACTGTAGCGTCTCCTGAGTCTGGCGTGGGTTCAGATATCGGGACTCGTCGTCCTAAGGTACCCACCAAGCGTAAGCTTGTGCTAGCGGCGACCAATGCTCGCTCGCAGAAGAAGAAGAAGAAGTCGATTCTTTTTGTAAACGTCGTACTCGGCCAGGAGCCTCATGCTCCTTATAGCGAGGGCCTGAGCGAATATGGGACTAACGAGGGTCTATTTATGGCGTCGGATGATACTGACCTCGAAGCTGCTATTGCAGCTTCCGAGCGATTAGCAAGCCACAAAGCGGGCCTGGTCATCCTTGCACAGTCAAGTAAACCTCAGCCGTATCTTTTGTCATTGTATTACATTTTTATTATCATGTTTTGACTGACACTTTTCCTTCAACAGGCATCTCCACTGAAGAAGCTCTCACAGCTTCTCTCAAGACTTTTGAGGAGGAGGAAAGGCTTCGAGCATCCTTAGGCATCGGTACATTTCGGTTCGCCGCGTCTCCACTCCCATTTCTTATGGGTGATCCGACCCCTCCTTTTCATCTTATTACAAGGACTACCTCTACTCATGTTATTCCAGGTGTGGTACCGACTTCGCAGGGCGGTGCGGAGACGCTTCCAAGGCCGGCTACCAAAGTCCCAGTTCCGCCGGTATTGCTGAAAGAAGCTTCACTTAAGCAACCGATGACGGACGCCATAACGGCTCCAGAGGTAACTCCTATCACGGACGATGACGTCTCCTTGATGGAGGTCTTGAGAAGATCGGCTCTGACGTCCCGGGCGGAAAGGAAGCGCAGGAGGAGTGCAGCAAAAGAACGCAACGCCCCCTTAGCCATGGGTGCAGGCTCGAGCGCTGCTTCCCCTATCCCTGCTTCTTCAGAGGGTGCTCCAGGCACCCTGTCTACCGCTCACAGACAGGAGGCACGTGCGGCTCGGGAAGCAATTGAAAATCCGACCTAAGGTAACGTAACACTGAACCTTTTTGTCAAAGATTTAATCTTTAGATTCTTATATATCTTATCCTGCAGGGCCAAGTCCTGGTGAGAAGGTGGTAGGTGAGATGGCGGCAACCACCGAGCTTGAAGTGGCCACTCTTTCTCAAGAGTCTGGCACTGCCCCAATTGCCACTCTTTCCCCTTGCGGTTCCTTGCCGTTGCCGGGTGCTGCGAGCATCACGACGGTTCTCGTGGAGTTAGGGGATGAAGCTACGGGCGGCGAAACCATTCCTATGGAGGAGGGTGAAGCAGTCGTTGCACCCAGTGACATCCTTATCGCGGTTTCGACCGGCGACTCATCAGGTAGATTTTAGGTCATTGCTTTCTTTTTCATTCTGCAATCCGTTTCAATCTCTTCTGACGGTAGTTCTCTCATTTCTAATGCAGGTGTGGTGAGCATTGAGGTTGTGTCACCCGAGGAAGCATCACCAGTTGCTGCTTTGACGGTGGCCGCCCCTTTGCCTTCTCCCGTGTCCTCCTAAATGCTGGAAGGTACGGGTTTGTGACTTATCGGTTTCATTATAAGCGATATGCTTTATGTACTGACATTGCATTATTACACCCTTGCAGGAGTTCTTTTTGATCATCTATATCAGGTGCTGCACCCACATTTCTCCTTCCAGTCGGAGATTGCTTTATCTAGTGGCGTTGGTGAGTACAGCCTCTAGCTAATATCTTCTCTTTTCTTTTATGGGCAGCCAAATCGTTGCAAATCCTTCTTTGTTTTGACTGTAGTACTACAAATTGAAGGAGGAGATGAAAGAATAGTTGCACCACCGGTACTCCCGGCCTTGCCACCTACCGCAGCCGGTATAGTAAACTCCATTGTTCATGTACCTTCTCTATTTCTTGAACCGTCATTTGACTATGATTTGTTTTGCAGCGGTGACACCGACTTCAGCTCCGTTCGAGTCTCGAATCATATTGCCAGCAGGCCCCTTTTCCAGACGTCCATCTTCAAAAGGCGTTGTGACCAGTCTGCGTATGTTGAGTGATTACATCGAGGAGATTGATGCGGAGGCTCCTACATTCGCTGCAGATTTTGCTGCCGAGGTTAATCCAATGCTGGCGACGCTTGTGAACTTCCATAACGAAAGCGTCGTTGAGTCTTGGGTTAACCACTGCAGGAAGATTGAGGCATGCCTGCATGAGCTTGAGCTTAGGCGTCCTGCTCCTGAAATTCAAGCTTTGAACTCCCAACGGGCTGCATGGGTTGAGCAGAGCGTGTCCTTCCTCTGCCATTTTGAACAAGAAGCGACCTTAAGGCGGAAGGAACGCGAGGAGGCTTCAGATGAATCTTCCCGGCTGCGCGCCCAATTTAAAATGAATGCCACACAACTGAGAGCTACTTTTGACACCTTGCAGCAATATATCTCGGACGGGCTTGTATTGAGGCGGAAGCTCGACTCTATTGAACGGGTTATGCAGAGTCGCAAAGCTGCCGAGCTGAAGATCGATGAGAAGATTTCATCGTGCTTGCAGCAAAGGGCTCGAATTGAAGCGGAGCTGGCCGTGGTGGCTGATCACGAGAAGGCACTGAAAGGAGTGCGCGAGCAACTTGCTAACTTAATGAAAATGCTTCCTTCTCAGTAGCTGTTTTGTATAGATTGAACACTTGTAATCTTTGAATAGCATGTATCTTTATTTTATTCTTTCATATGATTCAACTTGTATTTGATTGAATTCATGAATAAAAGATACACATTTTTTGTTTGTTCTACAGTTGCTTTCTTCTCTTTTCTTTGTTGCCGGCATGTTACCTTAGTAAGCGTAGCGTGTAGATGATAGAGAGCATTCCGTCTTGAACTCTTCAAGAGGTAGTGATGGCTTAGGAAGCAGGTTAAGATCTGCTGCTGAAGGCTTTCAACTTTATGAGCCATGAGGATCTCATAAAGACTTAGTGATGACTTTTCTCCCTACGAGTCGAAAGGATCTCGTAGGTGTATTTTCTCCTTAAGAATCGTGAGGTTCCTAAGTGTGTTTTCTCTTGGGAGTCGTAAGGATCTCACAAGAGAGTTTTCTTCCTTACGGGTCGAGAGGACCCATAAGTGATTGATGAGATTGACATTATCCGCATTTCACGGAGTCAGAAGTTACTCTGGGCGTTTCCCACGGGTCAGGATTGACTTTAGCCGTGTTCTACGGAACCAGGATTCGCTCTGGCTGTTTCCCACGGGGTCAGGATTGACTTTAGCCGTGTTCCACAGGACCAGGATTTGCTCTGGACGCTTCCTACGGGGTCAGGATTGACATTAGCCGTGTTCTGCAAGGACCGGGATCCACTCTGGATGCTTCCCACGGGGTCAGGATTGACATTAGCCGTGTTCACAAGGAACAGGATTCGCTCTGGACGCTTCCCATGGGGTCAGGATTGACATTAGCCGTTTTCCGCAAGGACATGGATCCGCTCTGGATGCTTCCCACGGGGTCAGGATTGACATTAGCCGTGTTCCACTAGACCAGGATTTGCTCTGGATGCTTCCCATGGGGTCAGGATTGACATTAGCCGTGTTCCGCAAGGACCAGGATCCGCTCTGGACTCTTCCCACAGGGTCAGGATTGACATTAGCCGTGTTCCACTAGACCAGGATTTGCTCTGGACGCTTCCCACGGTGTCAGGATTGACATTAGCCGTGTTCCGCAAGGACCAGGATCCGCTCTGGACGCTTCCTACAGGGTCAGGATTGATATTAGCCGTGTTCCACTAGACCAGGATTTGCTCTGGACGCTTCCCACGGGGTCAGGATTGACATTGGCCATGTTCCGCAAGGACCAGGATCCGCTCTGGACGCTTCCCACAGGGTCAGGATTGATATTAGTCATGTTCCACTAGACCAGGATTTGCTCTGGACGCTTCCCACGGGGTCAGGATTGACATTAGCCGTGTTCCACAAGGACCAGGATCCGCTCTGGATGCTTCCCACGGGGTCAAGAATGACATTAGCCGTGTTCCACTAGACCAGGATTTGCTCTGGACGCTTCCTACGGGGTCAGAATTGACATTAGCCGTGTTCCACTAGACCAGGATTTGCTCTGGACGCTTCCCACGGGGTCAAGATTGACATTAGCCGTGTTCCGCAAGGACCAGGATCTACTCTGGACGCTTCCCACAGGGTCAGGATTGACATTAGCCATGTTCCACTAGACCAGGATTTGCTCTGGATGCTTCCCACTGGGTCAGGATTGACATTAGCCGTGTTCCGCAAGACCAGGAGAGGTTGACTTTATCCGCATTTCACGGAGTCGGAGGTTGACTCTCGGTTGTCTGTGCACCGCCGAGTCATGGAACTGGGAATTTCCATGGTTCCGCTTTGCTGATGTTGTGTCTGTTGTAATGAGACGAATGTTGAGATGATTTCCAGGCTTTCTCTGAACCGTCGAGATTTGGCTCTCTTTCGGATGGAGCCTGGGGGAAGGTATGGTTCCCTCTTTGTTTGTGCCCCTGGGTTGTATACAGGGATCGATGTGATCTCACCTGTAGGGCAAAAAGTTTTATTTTATATATTTTTCTTTCCGTGATGCTCTATCATTTCAGCTTTTATATCGCGAAAGTCGCGATTGCCCAATCATTTCGGCTATTTTTCACGATGCCCAATCATTTCGGCTATTTGTTTCATTTACTCGCTGCTCTTTATTGCGAGTTGCCCAATCATTTCGGCTATTTCATGTGCATATATTTTACTTGCTGATTTTGCTGCAAGTTGCCCCATCATTTCGGCTATTTCATATGCATTTGTGGCTCGCTGAATTTTCGCCGCGAGTTTGGGATTTGATACCGATTTAGGTATCAGCATCGCTACAACTGGGATATTACCAGGAAGGAATCATCATTTGCCTCTGTCGATGTCGTACAAAGGTGGCTTAGTGAACATGGTTAAGATCCTATCGACTAAGGCTTTTAACTTTATGAGCCGTAAGGGTCTCATAAAGGTATTTCTCCCTACGAGTCGTGAGGATCTCGCAAGTGTGTTTTCTCCTTAGGGATCATGAGGATTCCTAAGTGTGCATTCTCTTATAAGTCATAAGGATCTTACAAGAGTGTTTTCTCCTTATAAGTTGAGAGGACTTACAAGAGCTGTTCACCATGTAAACATATCCCTAGTCACGGGTAGGACTTTGTTAAGGAAATGTTTATTCGCGCCCGTGGATTGTATACAAGGTTCAGCATTGAACAGCTTGTAGGGCAGCATTGGAGATTGTGATGGCTTAAGAACATGTTCAAATCCCTGTAGCTTAAGGCTTTTGAATCCTGTGAGCCGTGAGGGTCTCAAAGGGGAATTCTCCTTACGAGTCGTGAGGATCTCGTAAGTGTAATTTCTCCTTAAGAATCGTGGGGATCCCTAAATGTGTTGCTCCCTTATGAGTCTTAAGGATTTCACGCATGTATTTTCTCCTCACAAGGTCGAGAGGACCTTGCAAGTGTCTTTTAACGAGATTGCGCCCTTTCAGGTTTTCACAAAACTCGCCAGTAGCCCTGCTGTTTTTACTCACGGAGCCCTTTCGGGTTTTCATCCGTGCCCATTTTGCTTATAGACATACCGTTTCTTTTCTTCTTTTTTCTTTTTTTTTAATTATTTTTTTTTGTGTCAGCCTTAGGATGCTGCGGTCCGTAGTAGTTTATCGACGTTTCGGTCAACAGCCAGTTTTAGGACATAGTGGTCCATCGTTAGTTTAAAGATGTTTCGGTCCATATCCGGTTACTACTTATAGAGTTTGGGCTTAGGAAGATAGCGAGCGGACATAGGCGTCGTCATCTACCGTTGACCTAGACCGTGACTCATCAGGCGTAGTATTTTTTCAGGAAGCGACTGTTTATTGGCCTGAAAGGTCTTTCGCCATGCATGTCCATGGGTAGATAGGCTCCACCCTGGTAAACTTTGTTTATGATGTACGGGCCTTCATAGTTTGGCTCGAATTTCCCCCGTTTGGCACGATTGGGGATCATAGGTCTCTTAACCACTAGCACGAGTTTGCCTTGGCAAAATGTTCTCGGCCTAGTCAATCTTTCGTATGAGCGCGTCATCTTTACTTTATAAGCCTCCAAATTTTGTTGCGCCATGAGCTGGGTTTCGTCGAGGGCATCAAGTTCCTCAAGCCGAAAATGAGCATTTTCTTCGTCTGTTAGTTCTTAATGAACCGCTACTCGTAGAGAGGGTAACTCTGTCTTGAGGGGGAGTACCGCTTCTGTGCCGAATACCAATGCATACGGCGTTGTATTCGTGGCTGTTTTGAACGTAGTTCGATACGCCCAGAGAGCTTCATGCAGCCTCTCGTGCCAGTCCTTTTTATTCTTGGACACCGTCTTTTTCACGATCTTCGTCAAGGTCTTGTTGAAAGCTTCAGCTAGAACGCTGGCTCGGGGATTATAGACCGAAGAGTATCTCCAGTCTATATTATGTTGTTGTGGGAAGCGGCTGATCTTGTGGCTTCAATAAGCTGGCCCGTTATTGGAGATAATCCGTCGCGGAGTACCGAACCGATAAATGACATGTGTCTTGAAGAAATGGATGATATTCTCCGTCTTCACTTCTCTTAGTGGTATTGCTTCTGCCCACTTGGAGAAGTAGTCCGTTGTCGCCGATATGAATCGATGTCCCCTGGACGATGCTGGTTCGATGGGTCCGATTATGTCAGTTCCCTATATTTCGAATGGCCAGCTAGCCACAGTCGGGTGTAGCGGATTTGGATGCTGGTGGATAAAGTCCCCATGAATCTGGCATGAGTGACACTGCTTCGCGTATTCGAAGCAGACTTGGATCATTGTGGGCCAATAGTAGCCCATCCTTTTGATCTTCAGCTTCATCTTCGGCCCGGCTTGGTGAGAACCGCATAGTCCGTCGTGAATTTCTTGGACGACTCTCCTTGCCTCTTCAGGTCCCAGGAATCTTAGCCATAGGGAGTCGAACGATCTCTTATACAGAGTATCATTGACAAAGGCAAAAGATAGAGCTCGTTTCATGAGCTGATGTCTTGAAGACGCATCTTTAGGTATTCGACGGGATTTGAAGTAGTCTATAAAGACTTCTCTCCAATCCATAGCCTTTTCCTGGTCTTTTATTTGTAGGGCCGTTTGCTCGGTAGCTCCCTTTTCTTCGGATGACTCCGGAGATATTTCTGCCGGTGCAAGAATCCGACACCTTTGTACCACGATCCTTACATCATCGAGGTTTTCGTCAGCCAGTTCTTTAGCGAGTTTGGCTAATGCATCCGCTTTGCTATTTTCCGCACGCGTTATGCTTTCCAGGGTGTAGGCTGGAATTTGAATCAGCAGTTGATGTACTCTCTCGCCATACTTTACCAACTCAGGCTTGCACATTTGATAGCCGCCGTTTAGTTGACTAACGATCAGTTGGGAGTCTCCGTATATGAGGAGGTTTTCGATTCCCATGTCTACAGCGATCTCAAGACCTGCTATTAAAGCTTCATATTCGGCTTCATTGTTCGTCCTCTGCTCTGTTAAGGAGAAGGCAAAGCGCATTATCCCTCCTTGTGGAGTCACGGAGATGAGGCCCATCCCGGATTTGATTATGGGGGTGGCTTGTTTGTGCTTCTTCATGGAAGATGCTCCATCGAAGTATAGTTCCCACTGGGTATCATTCTCTCTTCTCTCCCCGTCAATCGTGTCAAACGCGTGTTCGTCTAGCAATTCGCAGTTCAAAGGAAAGTCGGCATGTATCGGATGTTCAGCGAGGAAGTCGGCGATGGCCTGGCCTTTCACTGCCTTGAGGGGACGATAAGTTATCGAGAACTCCATCAAGAGCAGGGACCATTTAGCGAGACGTCCCGTTAATATGGCCTTCGACATCAAATATTTGAGGGGATCCACCTTTGATATGAGATGGACCTCGTGTGCCAACGCATAGTGTCTGAGCTTCGTTATCGCGAAGATCAACGCCAGGCAGTGTTTTTCGATGGGAGAATAATTGTTTTCTGCCCTCAGGAGAACTCGACTCAGATAGTAGAGAGCTCTTTCTTTCCCTTGGTCGTTTTCTTGTGCCCATAATGCGCCTAAAGAACCCTCAAGGGCGGTTGTATACAGAATGAGAGGCTTTCCCTTGACCGGAGCAGTCAGCACCGGCGGATTCTGCAGGTATTGCTTAATTTCGTCCAGTGCGCTTTAGTATTTGCGATCCCATACGAACGGAGTTCCCTTCTTCATTAGGTGACTATAAGGACGACACTTGCCGGAAAGATTGGCTATGAATCCCCAGATATATGCGAGCTTTCCTTGGAGAGACCGCAGATGCTTGAGTGTTCTTGGCGGAGGCATTTCCATAATCGTTGATCTTCGACGGGTCTATCTCGATGCCTCGGTGTCGGACGATGAATCCCAGGAACTTGCCTGAGGACACTCCGAATGCGCCTTTGAGAGGGTTCATCTTCAGGTTGTATTTCCGCAAATGCTGGAACACGATCTTCAGATGCTCCCAATGCTCCTCGTGCGATTTGCTTTTCACCACAAGGTCGTCAATATAGCATTCGACGACTTCATGTATGAGGTCATCGAAGATCTTCGTCATGGCCCTCTGATAGGTAACACCAGCGTTCTTTAGACCGAAAGGCATCACCTTGTAACAGAATATTCCCAGGGGAGTCCGGAAAGCGGTATGTTTTTGATCTTCGGGATGCGTTTTTATTTGATTATACCCCGATGAGCTGTCCATGAAGGAGAAAAATTCATGAGTGGACGTATTGTCTATCATCAGCTCGGTGACCGGTACTGGAAAGCCATCCTTCGGATAAGCTTTGTTGAGATCCAGGAAGTCTACGCATATGCGCACCGTCCCATTTTTCTTCATCACTGGGATGATGTTGGCGATCCAGTCAGGATACTGAACCTCTTGGATGAAGCCGGAGTCGATCAGCTTCTTGACCTCGGCATTGATGCTCATTTCAAGCTCGAGCCGCATTCTTCTTGGTGCTTGTTTGATCGGCTTGACGTCCGGAGATATCGCCAATTTGTAGACGGCTATTTCTGGATCCAATCCGGGCATCTCGGAATAGTTCCATGCAAAACAGTCTTTATACTGCATG
The DNA here is from genome assembly GCA_030015575.1 of Agapanthus africanus. Classification (NCBI taxonomy): domain Eukaryota; kingdom Viridiplantae; phylum Streptophyta; class Magnoliopsida; order Asparagales; family Amaryllidaceae; genus Agapanthus; species Agapanthus africanus. The sequence goes on from CM057339.1 coordinate 269,391,733, forward strand.
AGCACGCCTTTTAGCGTGGCCACCCTTTCTTCAGAAAAAAGCTCACTAAAGAACGTCGGTCGCGGGTCACTTGCCATCCCCAAGTCAATTTTCTTGAGGTTATCTGCAGTAGTATGTATCCTATCTTCAAGCTCTTTTGGCGTCAGTGGAAACTCTAAGATCACCTCGCCATCATCATTTTCGAAGCACCAGGGGAGGTCATCCATATTCTCGGGCTCTTCTTCTGACATTGTTATCACGTGACAGGTACGAGATCGCTTCCAAGACCGATGTTGATCCGGTTCTACTCCCGCCTCATACGTGGCTTTCGGTTCATGCTTCTGTGGTGGGGTTACCCTCTAACTACTGGATAGAGCGAACATGCCTTACTGATACTGGTCTTCTATCCAGTCTTTGAATGTGAAGCAGTCTTCAAGAGGATATCCTATCGCTCGGTGATAAGAGCAATAATCCGGGTGAGAGACCTCGCCTGCTTGCTCGGGGTGCTTGGACTCCAGGAGGGTAATCATCTGATGTTTTATGACAAGATCAAGTATCATTCTTGTCTTGTCTTAGGAAAAAGAATACGCTCGACCTATCTTCCTTATAAGAGACGAATCCTGGTTGCTCGATTCTTGCTCACATGGCTTCTTGGTCCCTCTTTGTCGCTGTCGAACGCTTTTTTCATTCTTGGGTTTATTTCTGCCTCTGCGTCGGGTCTTTTGTATGACGGATTGGCGACGAAGGGCACCGTCACTTTTTGCTGCCTGCTGAAGGAGGCGCTGCGTTCTGGCTTTCTCGTAGATGGCCATTTCATGATTATGGCCGTTTCGAACCTTTTGACCCACTTCCCTTATAAGCTTATCCGTTTGTTCTTCGAACGACGGGCTTGGCATTTTCATGACGGGTGCTCGTTTTGGTTCAGGGTTAGCATATTCCCAATAAGCATCTCCTTCTTCATCAAAATCATATATGACGTAGCAGCCGCGGAATCGCTCTCGTTTCTTGGATTGAACATATCCAAGCTCGATCGTTTCCATTTTCCCGTTGGGCAACTTTCATTGAGTTCCGGGGACGTTCCAGATCCTGTTATAGAACTGGGCATGTCGAGCAGTCTGTTTGAAGGGTACGCCTTGGCGCCTCAACAGTCTTTTTAATCCGTCTTGTAGTATCTGGGCAAACAGATGGGCTGGAGCCTATTGATTTAAATGAGATGGTTTTGCGTGCGTTTTTAAAAGATGGATCAAAGAATAGTTAACCGCAATCAAGAACGGCGTCGCTTGGTAGCTAGCCGGTGAGTACGGGTCAGTCCACAGGGATGTTGTGTATTTCTTAAATGTTCTAACGAGTTAATTCCAAACGGTGTTGGTTTAATTATCTCTAAAAACTAAGTTGATTTAGACTAGGATTAGAATCTTGCTAGGGTTAGATTTAGGTTAAGTTTAGAAATTAAAGATTTTCTACCGCTTTCAATTCCCTAATTTAGATCTATTTAAGTGTTATGGTAATAATTAATAAAGGGGATTAGGACCATCGGGAAGAAACGATGTTTCTTCCTCTAGGTTCTTGTCCTTCCTTTCTTAATTCTTACCCTAACCTCCATGGAAAACATATACAACCGGTCTTTTATACTACAGAATCACCGTTACCTCGTAGTGTAAGGTGCCATAGGGAACGGTGTGTGTGTGTATGCATGGAGTCCTATGAATTAATATGTGATGGGCAAGAAAAGGGTGAGAGATTTTCATCTCTCAAACCTTCCCTATTCCTAACCCTAACAAGTGAGGAATTACTCACTCATTAGGGAATTGATAAACATTTTCTAGCTAATTAACTAGGGCGGATAATAAAAATTATACTAAGGCAGAAATAAAATTAACTAGGGCAATGAAATAAAAGTCTTACTTTAATTGATGGCTCTCTCCAAACATTTACACCGAATTACAATTCTGAATAGATGAAATAAAAAGTGGCATACCTCAAAAAGAGGTTTAGAGTTTCTATTTATAGATCATAGAAACCCTAGGGTTACATTCGATACATATCTGCATTTACAAATTTGCCCCTAAGAAGCCTAGTCAACGCACCGTCAAACGACGCACCGACACGGGCTTCATATGGCCGCGGATCCGCGGCCAGAAGGCATGTTTGGCCGCGGTTCCGCGGCCATGTTGAGGGCTTGTTGGCTGCATTTTTTTGGGTTTCTTCTAGTTGCATTTGGCTTCTTGTTTATTCTCTTGGTTTCTCAGATTGTCTTCTAGTTTTCTTCCAGATTTCCACAGTGCATAATGTCGTGGACTTTTTACCCTTTGCTTCTTGTCGAAGTCTTGAACCTTGCGCTGCCTTTGTGCTTTGTGAACTTGTTCATTAATCTTCATTTGTCCCTCAAACTGTAGGCATGATCAAGATCCTTCCATTTGTTGGTCGTAGTCTCACTTTTGTATCGTATTTTCATCAATTTCACTGTTTTGTTCCGAGAACCTGTAACCTGCAACTATATAGCAGACATGGATCAAAAGCACCTGTTTATTTGTAAAATGAATAAGAATGAAGAATATAATAATGCAAAATTCTTATATGAACAAATACCCCCAAACTTATTTTTTGCTCGTCCTCGAGCAAACCTAGTTTTATTCTTGAAAAAGATCTAGCCTCACTTTCGTAGGGAAACGCGATTGCACTGAGCTCGTGCAACAAGCCGTTAAACCTCTAGGTGTCCCTAGTAGGAGGAGTGTTGTCTCCTGAGGGTTTTCAGCGGATACTACCCACAAAATCCTATCAATTCGGCCTATTGACTTTTATTCTCCAATTAGGCTTTCTAACAAGAAACTCTATTATCTTCAACTCGGAAATTATCAACCCGTATTTTTCACACTTTCTTATTATTTAACTTAAGATTATATATGTTTTGTAGATTCACTTAGCTTTTAGCATCTTTTGAGTTTTCCTTCTAGGGTTCCATCTCAACTTAGGAATTTTTGTCATCTCTATTAAAGATATAAGTCCTATTTTTCATTCCTATCTCTTATCTAAACCCCAATCACATACCCCTACATGTGTGTAAATATCACCCCTACACTTAGAAATTCAAATCAAGCTATTATACTCTTGTCCATCGTCCAAAGTACTTTTCAATTGGTGAATTTTTAGATGAAATTGCTCACACATTCTTCATGCGAACGTTAATACTTCTTGCGGTACCAACGACCGATTACAAAATGTGTTTGCACATTAAGGCGTAATTCCTAATCTTGTAATCCCTAAGGCTTTTAGCAGTGACTCCCAAACCAGTTGGTCTAAGGCATTAGGTGATGAAGCACCCTCGCTAAATATTTTTTTCTATTTATGCAGCCTTAAGTAATTACAAAAACCAGTGTTCATTTTTTTTTATTCACACTTGTATTTTTATTTTATTTCCTTTTATACTAAGGACTCTAGACAAGAGCATTTCAAGGTCTCTTCTACTATTCCAAGTTTCAAGGTTCGTGTTTGTGCAATTTGTAGGGTATATATTTTTAGAATTTAGATTTAAGCTTAGGAATTATTTTTCAGACTCATACTTTAATAAAAATATCAATATTTTTCCCTTGTTTTAACTTAGCCCAAGAAGTCAACTCGAAATTTGCCTATTTTTAAATAAACTACAAAGACATATACTTTCTACCGTTAAATTTTAAGAAAGATTATTTTTAGGGTTTTTAATTTCCTAAGTCTAAGATCTAGTTGTTCCTAGCTAGTTAGCTTTTTTGTCAAACTCAAGTCAATTAGGGCCAAATTGAATGTTTTAATTTTTATAATTTTTCAACTTTTTCAGTTTTTATTTGATTTTTATTTTTCTATATTTTTTTATTTTCAATTTTTATGATTTTTATATAAGGATGCAATGCAGAATTTAAACATGCAAAAGAAAAAGAAAAATATATAAAAAAAATTTAAAAAAATATGCAATGCAAAAGATAACTATATATAACCACCAACTCCCCCAAACTTATCCAAAGCAGTGCCCTCACTGCTCAGCCCCACGCCGCGCTCTCGAGCGTGAATGTGAACGCTCCTCCCTAGCCAACAGGGTTCGAATCCCCTGCTCAATCTCCGTCAATCGACGGTCGTTCTCCCTCGATGTCACCCTAAATTGCTCCCTCAACTCCTCTATTCCCCTCACAGCTCTCCGTATTAACTGTGCATGTTCAAGAGGGGTCATTTCTCCTTCGCTCGCGGCCGAGCTGGAGCTAGGTGTGCGGGCGAATACATTCTCCGCCGGTTCGGTTCTAGACCACACGTCTGTTAATCGAGAATAGGACGTAGAAACGCCCTCAATAAGAGGTCGGACAAGTATGCCTCCCATCATGTAAAATTCAAATTCCTCTACGGGGAGGAAATATCGACAAAGTTGTGTGACCAGCATTGGACAGGGGTAATTTGCGGCTCGTTTACCCGCACCTATTGAGTTTAGCAATACTGTGCACATGTCGAACCGGGGTTTCTTTGTCATAAGAGTATGCACAATATGCAAGGAGGGTGTAAAAATTGTTGTATTATGGGAGCTACCGAAAATATTATTTTGTGCCCACCGGCATACAGTCAAAACATTCGTGAAAAGGGTTCTTGCTTGGATACCCTTTCGCGGCTCCCTCAAGCAATCGTTGCCCATCAAGGGCATGCAATACTCGAATTGCAAGGGTTGGTCATGTATGGGTATGCGAGGGATTAGTGTGACTTCATATATAATATCCCTATCAATGATAATTTCTCGATCCCCCATTGCAATTTAATAAAACCAAGTAGGGTGAGACACCCATCCTCCATTCACTCGTACAATTGAGTGACTAATTCTGGCAATGCATACGCATCAGGGTGATTATAAATTAAATAGTTCCAACCCCTACGCGCGATTTCGTTCGCAAAATAGCTACCGTATACCTCGTGTGAGAAAACTTGTGAAAAATCGCGCTCTAGCTGCATGCTGTGTGCCATCGGGAGTTCTACAGATCTAAGAATTGAAAAACATATAGGGTTTTGGAAAGATTGTACCTCCCATGAAAATTTCACGGGGAGAAGACTGAAGGCTGCGGCGGATCGGCGGCGGAAGCTTGGTTCTTGCGGCGGAAACGCGGCTGGAAAGAGGGATCTGTCTGTAGAAATGAAGCGGCGGCGGCTAGGGTTTGAGAGGAAAAGATTTTAGAGTTGGGAAAGACAGAGAGGGGTCGGGGCCTTTATATAAAGGGGAATTTATGGATATTTGCAAATAAACCCCTCTAAAAAGAGGAATTTATTTGCAAATAAAAATTTTATTTTATTTATTTAATCTGCAAATTTACAAAAATACCCAAAAAAATTTCTTTTCATTTTATTTTATTATTATTTTTTATTTTCAGCTTTTTTATTTTTATATTTTTAAAACAAAACAAAATATATATACAACAAGGTCTCCCCCAAACTTAAGTTAAACTATGTTACAAGTCAATGCCAAACTTTGCAAAGACCAAAAGTCAACACCAACCAGTTGAAAAAATTATCTGTGTAAAGTATCGGTCGGTGGAAGAACATGTTATACCGAGCCAAGTGTAGGGTATTTTTCGTCACCCCATTGAGATGGGAATACGCGCACGCTTGTCAGGCGCAGTACAGATCCCCCTGTCTAGGGTAGGCTGGGGTTTATTGATTGTAGGGTTCCGAATCTCCGGCAGCCACGGATTAAGCTGCCGTTAATTACCCCTCGCCTTTGGAGCGAGGGATCCTCCGATTAATGGGTTAAACTGGTCATGCGAACTCAATGTACGGCGTGCGTATGTTGTGTTTTGAAAGGGGGTTTTGGACATATCGGGAGCCACACAGAGTTTTCACGGGGGTCAAGGGGGCTAGCAGCCCCCTTGCGGGGTGCTGGGCAGCGCCCCGTTAGAAATTTTTTTCTAACAGGGACAGTGTCGTGGAGTATATGTATGTGTACATATGTATATATATATATATATATATGTATGTATGTATATATAAAGGGGGGAAAAGACATCCAAAGGAAGCTTGGGGCCAGCGCTTTGAGCGCAAGAGCGCTAGCGCGCCACGTGTCGGCATGTAGGCGCTTTGCACTTGAGCGAAAGCGCCACGTGTCGGCACGTGGGCGCTTTGCGCTTGAGCGCAGGGCGCTGGAGCGCAAGCGCGCCACGTGTCGGCATGTGGGCGCTTCGCGCTTGAGCGCAAGCGCGCCACATGTCGGCACGTGGGCGCTTCGCGCTTGAGCGTAGGGTGCTGGAGCGCAAGCGCGCCACGTGTCGGCATGTGGGCGCTTTGCGCTTGAGCGCAAGCGCGCCATGTGTCGGCACCTGGGCTCTTTGCACTTGAGCGCAGAGCGCTGGAGCGCAAGTGCGCCACGTGTCGGCACCTGGGCGCTTTGCGCTTGAGCACTGGGCGCTTGAGCGCAAACGCGCCACGTGTCGGCACGTGGGCGCTTTGGCTTGAGCGCAGGACGCTCGAGCGCAAGCGCGCCACGTATCGGCACGTGGGCGCTTGGCGCTTGAGCGCAGGACGCTCGAGCGCCAACGCGCCACGTGTCGGCACGTGGGCGCTTGGCGCTTGAGCACTTGGGCGCCGGCGAGGAAAAGGGGGCTTTTAGTCCCAGAACCAGAAGCTATGAACAGAAATATTTACTATACATACATATATATATATATATATATATATATATATATATATATGTATGGAGTTAAACTCCTAGGATGTTTTGAAGCTGATGAAGGGCTTCTCCCCTTGAGCCCTAGTTCTTCCCCAAAGTGGGTTTCTGGAGATGAGTCTCCTTCTTCTTCCTTTGTTTGGCCGGATCTTGAAGATCAAGAGATGTGAGATTTTAGAGATCTCTTTTTTTTATGATCTAATGGCAGATCGAAGTTCCCCTTTATGGGTTTTGTGGTGAAAAACTATTTAGTTTTGGAAAAGGAAGAGTAACACTCTTGATTTAATTCAAAAGAAAGAAGAAGGTTTGAAACCTTCAGAAAGGGGAAAGAGGTACAAACCCTAGGTTTTTGAGAGAATGAAAAGTATTGATTTATTCATCATCATGTTGCCTTTTTATAGGCTTATATATTTACATATAGCCCCTTGGGCTTCACAAAATGGCATTTTGCCTATCCCATGGCTCATGTGCCATTTCATTTTTGCATATAAGCCATGGGCTTACAAAATATTGGCTTTATGCCCATTTTGCATACATTCATGTATAAAAAATTACATAAAAATTATTTATTACATGATTTTGTTGTTGGCATGGGGAGGCTGGCCGCGGGCTCGACTTGGGCATGGGCCCGCTTAACCTGGGCTTGGGCCAACCTAGCTTGGAGGTTAACCTTGACTTTGACTCGGTCAACCGGGGTGCAAATTTTGACTTCAACAAAGTGCCCCCCATCAATAAATGCACACCACATATGTGAGTCGTGTGCATGAAATTGATGGATCTTCTTTCACGTGGAGGCGACTTGCTTTGGTTCCCACTTTTTGGGATGCACTGCCCTTTTTACGACGTAAACGGTCGACGCTTGATGCGTCTCCGAGACGGAGTGTCCGTGGTAGACGTTTCCCTGGCCCGGAGTGATCTGGTTCCTGCTTTGTAGGAATCCTGCACTGCCCTTTTTGCGACATGGACGGTCGACGCTTAACGCGTCTCCGAGACGGAGTGTCCATGGTAGACTTTTCCCTGGCTCGGAGTGATCTGGTTCCTGCTTTGTAGGAAGCCTTTTGGTTCCCGATTTGTGGGAAGCCTACACTGCCCGTTTTGCGACATGGACGGTCGACGCTCTGATCCGGAGCGATTTGGTTCCCGCTTTGTGGGAAGCCTGCACTGCCATTTTTGCGACATGGACGGTCGACGCTCTGATCCGGAGCGATTTGGTTCCCTGCTTTGTAAGAAGCCTGCACTGCCATTTTTGCGACATGGACGGTCGATGCTCTGATCCGGAGAGATTTGGTTCCCTGCATTGTAGGAAGCCTGCACTGCCATTTTTGCGACATGGACGGTCGACGCTCTGATCCGGAGCGATTTGGTTCCCGATTTGTGGGAAGCATGCACTGCCCGTTTTGCGACATGGGCGGTCGACGCTCTGATCCGGAGCGATTTGGTTCCCTGCTTTGTAGGAAGCCTGCACTGCCCGTTTTGCGACATGGACGGTCGACGCTCTGATCCGGAGCGATTTGGGTTCCCGATTTGTGGGGAGCCTGCACTGCCCTTTTTGCGACATAGACGGTCGACGCTCTAATCCGGAGCGATTTGGGTTCCCGATTTGTGGGGAGCCTGCACTGCCCTTTTTGCGACATAGACAGTCGACGCTCTGATCCAGAGCGATTTGGGTTCCCGATTTATGGGGAGCCTGCACTGCCCTTTTTGGGACATAGACGGTCGACGCTCTGATCCGGAGCGATTTGGGTTCCCGATTTGTGGGGAGCCTGCACTGCCCTTTTTGGGACATAGACGGTCGACGCTCTGATCCGGAGCGATTTGGGTTCCCAATTTGTGGGGAGCCTGCACTGCCCTTTTTGCGACATAGACGGTCGACGCTCTGATCCGGAGCGATTTGGGTTCCCGATTTGTGGGGAGCCTGCACTGCCCTTTTTGCGACATAGACGGTCGACGCTCTGATCCGGAGTGATTTGGGTTCCCGATTTGTGGGGAGCCTGCACTGCCCTTTTTGCGACATAGACGGTCGACGCTCTGATCCGGAGCGATTTGGGTTCCCGATTTGTGCGGAGCCTGCACTTCCCTTTTTGCTACATAGACGGTCGACGCTTAACGCGTCTCCGAGACGGAGTGTCCGTGGTAGACGTTTCCCTGGCTCGGAGTAATTTAGTAGACGTGCCCCCGACGCGGAGTGTCGCTGGTCGACGTTTCCCCGAGGCGGAGTGTCTGTAGTCGACGTGCCCCCGAAACGGAGTGTTTGCTTGACGTTTCCCCGAGGTGGAGTATCGGCCGGTTGACGTATCCCCGAGACGGAGTGTTTTCTTGACGTTTCTCCGAGGCGGAGTATCGGCTGGTTGATGTATCCCCGAGACGGAGTGTTTGCTTGACGTTTCCCCGAGGCGGAGTATCGGCTGGTTGACGTATCCCCGAGACGGAGTGTCTTCTTGACGTTTCCCCATTACGGAGTGTCGTTGTCGGACGTTTCCCTGATGCGGAGTGTCTGTGTTGGACGTTTCCCTGATGCAGAGTGTCGCTGGTTGACGTGTCCCCGAAACGGAGTGTCTGTTGTTTGACGCAGAGGTCGATGTTGGAATTGGTTGGTTTGATTTGTTTTGATTTGAGTTGACATCAGCATCGCTACACTGGAATATGGTACGGGAGCGAATCATCATCTGTCATGATAGGATATGGGAGTTGGTTTTCTGTCGGCATCTGCATTGCTGCACTGGAATAATGCCAGGAGCAACTCATCATTTGCCCCGGGAGGATTTGCGAATTGGTGGCTTAGGAGACAGGTTTAGATCCCTATCACCTAAGGCTTTTCAATTTTATGGGCCGTAGGGGTCCCATAAAAGCATTTTCTCCCTACGAGTCGACAGGATCTCGTAGGTGCATTTTCTCTTTAGGAGTCGTGGGGACTCCTAAGTGTGTTGCTCCTTTGTGAGTCGTAAGGATCTCACGCGGGAATTTTCTCCTCACAAAGTCGAGAGGACTTTGCGAGTGCATTTCATCCCTTTTTTACGAGTTCGCGCCCTTTCGGGTTTTCACAAACTCGCCGGCAGTCCTACTGTTTTTACTCACGGAGCCCTTTCGGGTTTTCATCCGTGCCCATTTTGCTTGTGGACATACCATTTTTTATTTATTTATTTATTTATATATATTTTTTGATTTTTTTTATTTTTTGTGGGACTTTGAATGTGGTCTCAACGTTAAGACTTGGGAGAGATTGGGATCGTTTTATGCCCGTGGATTGTGTACGGTTTTGCAGAATGTATGATCCAGACCGTAGGGCCAAAAACATTTTGGGTCTTTGCTGGCGTCTGCATCACTGCACTGGAATATGGTATCAGGAGCGACTCATCATTCGCCGTTGGGATTTGGAATTTGGCTGGCGTCCGCATCGCTGCACTGGGATATGGTACCAGGAGCGACTCATCATTCGCCACTTTGGAATTGGGGAGCGATGGCTTAGGAGACAGGTTTAGATCCCTATCGCCTAAGGCTTTTCAATTTTATGGGCCGTGAGGGTCCTATAAAAGCATTTTCTCCCTGCGAGTCGTAAGGATCCCGCAGGTGTATTTTCTCCTTAGGAGTCGTGAGGACTCCTAAGTGTGTTTTTCCTTTATGAGTCGTAAGGATCCCACAAAGGTTTGTTCTCCTCATGTATCGTGAGGACACATGAGTGGGTCTTCTCAATGGAGCATGATTCCAAAGGCGGAGACCAGCCGCGTAACTGGTGATTGCGGTGGGGCATAGGTATGATGGGAATTATTTGAGCCCGTGGATTATATACGATGGTCAACTTTGGGACCAACCGTAGGGCCGTAAGAATTTTGAGAAATTGGATTTTGGTTGGCGTCTGCATCGCTGCACTGGAATATGGTACCAGGAGCGACTCATCATTCGCCACTTTTTTTTGTTTTTTTTTGTTTGTTTTTATTTACCGCGATTGCTCTATCATTTCAGCTTTTCTTATCGCGAAGGTCGCGATTGCCTTATCATTTTGGCTTTTTATTCGCGTTTGCCCCATCATTTCGGCTTTATTTTCATCTTTATTTTTACTCGCTGATTTTTATTGCAAGTTGCCCCATCATTTCGGCTTTTCTTTATTTTTCTTTTATTTACACATTTTTTTGTTTATTTACACACACACACACACACACACACACACACATATATATATATATATTTTACATTCCCAGTTTAACGACTTAGAGGTCGATCATTCCCAGTTTAACGATGTGGTGGTCCCCTTTGCTTATCCCAGCTCCTTGAACTTTGATCTTGGCGGAGCTGTATTGATGACCTAGCTCTGTGGCTTGCCGATAAATCCGAGGATTGTGTGGTTTTTCCAAGCTTGTATTGGTCCTCTGCCCAATCTTTGAAAACGCAGCAGTCTTCAATGGCATGACTTATCACCCTGTGATAAGGGCAGTATACGGGATTGCCGGTCATATTCATTTCATGTGGCCTCTTCGGAATAGGCAATTGCAGGCCAATGTTCAGGGCTTCCTCGAATATATTGCGGACCTCATCCCTCCTGAAGGAGTACACCTTCTTCTTTCTCTCCATCAGAGTAGGTGCCCTCACTGATGCCGGTCCCTGAGGCCGATCAGTCTTTGGTTCGCCCTGCACATGTCTGGGAGGGTTAGGTTCCCGAAAGGCTTCGGTCTCCATTTGCATGAAATCGGCGGTCGTAGCTTGACTGTTTGCTAACACGCCTTTAGACAGTTCTATCTCTCCAGTCTTGTATTGCCTTTCGACCCAATCTTTGAAGACGAAGCAGTCCTCAATGGAATGACCTATCACCCTGTGATAGGGGCAATATTTTGGGTCATCGGTCATATTCTCTTCTTGCGGTCTCTTTGATTCTGGCAGTTGTAGACCGTTTCTTAGGGCGTCTCTGAATATCTTGTGGAATTTTTCCCTTTTGAAGGAATAGACTTTTTCCAGTTTCTCTTTCAGAGGCGATTCCCCCCCGGCGTATGTATCGGAGGGACTGGAGGTTGATTGCGGCCGTTTTTCGTGAAGGCGCTCCGCTCTTAAGTTGAAGGGGATATCAATTGGCTGCCTTCGGATATCAACCCCTAGCTCGTGAACCAACATTTGATTCTGCTGTAATTGCAATCGGACGACTTGGTTCACAAGATCTGCCACGAAGTTTGCCAGCTCGTCGACTTTGGAATGGACCTCGGCCATCTTCTCGTCCCTTTCCTGAAGCTGCCTCTGGAGCCATTGGAATAACGCTTGTTCTGTAGTTCCGGCTATGACAACCGGGTCATCTTTATTGCCTGAGCTCAATCCCACGGGAACCACGGGCTCCTCTGGCTTATCGTTCTGAGCGGGCTCTTCATCACTTAGATCGAGCCAATGCTGGGTAGCGTCAATCATATCATCACCACGGCTGTGAAGAAGAGGAGGATTCGTTTCTTCATGTCCGACCATATAGACAGTGCGAACCACATATCCAGCCATCTCTTTATCTTTGGCGGCCGATTTCGCAGAGCGGTCCGGGCTTTGAAAATTCATAAGTTTTAACATGGACAGAGCCCTAGCCCTTTTGTTGGCTCTGTATCTGAGCCTCTTCTGCCTCAGCTTCTCTGCCTTGAGCGCTTGGCAGGCTTCTGCTCTTCGGGAAGCCGCCATAGGCTGGGTGATAGGGAGGCTTGAGAAGACACCCAATCGAGCAATTGTCAGGGACGCCACTGGAGCTTGCACGAGATACCTTGTTGCTTTACTGGTGTTGATGGCCTTGCCCCCAGCCGGGACCAAGGAAAGTCGTTCAGACACCGACTTGCGTTTGGGTTCGGGCGCCCTCGAGATCACCACATTTGGTCTCCTTCCTTTTGAGACCGGTCTGTCTGTTGCTAGAGCTTGAGGAGCTGGGATGGTGTTAGCTGACACGAATAGGATAGAGCCGAATGGTAGCGGCGGCTCTTCCCATTATCGTCTGAGACTTGCCGGGAGGACCGTCCTGGAGTCCATCTTCATCGTGTATGAGATGGGAGCTGAGTTCATCTTTGGAGACATTGTTGGAAAGTGATTGCTTGAAAACCTGCATGAAAAAGCATTATTTTAGTATAAATATAGATATGTATATTGATTGAGTTCATATGAACGTTTAACCCGAATTATGGGAGGAGTGATAGGTCCCACCGGGCGTGCCAGAATCTATAGGGTGTTTTTCGTCACCCCATTGAGATGGGAATACGTGCGCGCTTGTCAGGCGCAGTACAGATTCTCCCTACCTAGGGTAGGCTGGGGCTTATTGATTGTGGGGATCCGAATCTCCGGCAGCCGTGGACTAAGCTGCCGTTAATTACCCCTCGCCTTTGGAGCGAGGGAACCTCCAATTAACGGGTTAAACTGGTCATGCGAACTCAATGTGCGGCGTGCGTATGTTGTGTTTTGAAAGGGGGTTTTGGACATATCGGGAGCCACACAAATTTTTTTCTAACAGGGACAGTGTCGTGGAGTATATGTATGTGTACATATGTATATATATATATATATAAAGGGGGAAAAGACATCCAAAGGATGTGTGGGGCCAGCGCTTTGAGCGCAAGAGCGCTAGCGTGCCACGTGTCGGCATGTGAGCGCTTTGCGCTTGAGCGCAAGCGCGCCACGTGTCGGCACGTGGGCACTTTACGCTTGAGCGCAGGGCGCTGGAGCGCAAGCGCGCCACGTGTCGGCATGTGGGCGCTTTGCGCTTGAGCGCTAGGCGGTTGAGCGCAAGCGTGCCACGGGTAGGCACGTGGGCGCTTCGCGCTTGAGCGCAGGGCGCTGGAGCGCAAGCGCGCCACGTGTCGACACGTGGGCGCTTTGCACTTGAGTGCTGGGCGCTTGAGCGCAAGCGCGCCACGTGTCGACACGTGGCCTCTTTGCGCTGGAGCGCAAGTGCGCCACGTGTCGGCACGTGGGCGCTTTGCGCTTGAGCACTGGGCTCTTGAGCGCAAGCGCGCCATGTGTCGGCATGTGGGCGCTTTGCGCTTGAGCGCAGGGTGCTTGAGCGCCAGCGCGCCACGTGTCAGCACGTGGGCGCTTGGCGCTTGGGTGCCGACGAGGAAAACAGGGCTTTTAGTCCCAGAACCAAAAGCTATGCTTCAGAAGGGAAATATTTATTATATATATATATGTGTGTGTGTGTGTGTGTGTGTGTGTGTGTGTGTGTATATATGGTGTTAAACTCCTAGGATGTTTTGAAGCTGATGAAGGGCTTCTCCCCTTGAGCCCTGGTTCTTCCCCAAAGTGGGGTTTCTGGAGATGAGTCTCCTTCTTCTTCCTTTGTTTGGCCGGATCTTGAAGATCAAAAGATGTGAGATTTTAAATATCTCTTCTTTTTAAGATCTAATGGCAGATCCAAGTTCCCCTTTATGGGTTTTTTGGTGAAAAACTATTTAGTTTTGGAAAAGGAAGAGTAAAACTCTTGATTTAATTCAAAAGAAAGAAGAAGGTTTGAAACCTTCAGAAAGGAGAAAGAGGTACAAACCCTAGGTTTTTGAGAGAATGAAAAGTATTGATTTATTCATCATCATGTTGCCTTTTTATAGGCTTACATATACATATTGCCCCTTGGGCTTCACAAAATGGCATTTTGTCTATCCCATGGCTCATGTGCCATTTCATTTCTGCACATAAGCCATGGGCTTACAAAATATTAGCGTTATGCCCATTTTGCATACATTCATGAATAAAAAATTACATAAAAATTATTTATTACATGATTTTGTTGTTGGCATGGGGAGGCTGGCCGCGGGCTCGACTTGGGCATGGGCCCGCTTGACCTGGGCTTGGGCCCACCTAGCTTGGGGGTTGACCTTGACTTTGACTCGGTCAACCGGGGTGAAAATTTTGACTTCAACACCAAGAAGTGGGGAAAAGATAAGTGGTGGTATGGAAAGTGTCTGCATGTACGTGGAAATGAAGAGATAGGAGGTGATGATGAATACAAACGAGAATGTGAACGATCAGAAATCAGTGGAATATTGGCATTCTCGTAGTTTATTAGAGAAAAAGGAGGTGGTTCAACTTCTATAAGGTGAGGTTGATTAACCACAAAATCCCCGAGATATTTCTGTGGATCCTTTACTGGCTTGGTATCATCCATTATATGCATATGATATTTAATTATGAGGGAACTAATCACCTCGATGTCCGCCATAGTCCAGCCAAAAGCTTGCCGGTTATTTTGTAAGACCATTAAAAGGGCTTTCTCTTGCTCGAGGGATAGAGAGGCCGATATGATAACGGGAAAGGTCTCATTCTCACCTAGGTAAGAGTATTTAAGGTGAGACGGCAAAGGCTTGAGTTCGAGTTTCGGAAGCGAAACAATTGAAGGTAAAATTGGGGAGGCTATCTCAAACTCAAAGGATTCCAACAATGGTTCGAAATCACTGCAAACAACCGAATCGGATGGTTCAACTAACTCATCCAAAAATTCAAAGGACTCATATTCGGGCGGTGAGTCATCAAAATCGTCCGAAAAAGTGAAACACTCGTAATCGTTATCGGTTGTGCAAACTGTGTCAGATCCAAGGAGGGACGCACTAGTGGCGTCAAAACTGCTGTTATCGAACAGAAATTTTTCAAGCTCGCAGTCCTCCTGCGTGATTTCATGGATCGAGCAAACTTCTCGTGTACTAGCTTTAGGCACGGAGGGAAAACTTCCTATCTTGTAAATATTGAACTCACTAGACATCTTCCCGAAGGATAGAATCATAGAGTCATTGCGACAATTTATTACGGCATTGGAAGTGGCCAAAAATGGTCGACCGAGGATCACCGGAATTTGGTTCCGTGGGTTAGCAATAGGTTGTGTTTCCATAACAATAAAATCAACGGGGAATATGAAGACCCCTACTTTGATTAACACATCCTCTAACTCACCCCTAGGATGGGTGATGGATCGATCAGCTATTTGGAGAGTACAATGAGTGGGTTTCAACTCTCCAACACCTAATTGCTCGTACACGGAATAGAGAAGCAGGTTAACACTAGAACCAAGATCTAAAAGTGCTCGATTGATGTTCTTATTCCTAATTTTTATTGAAATTGTAGGACAGCTAGGGTCCTTTCGTTTTTGGGGTAAGGGATAAGGTTGGTTAATAGCATTGTTCACGGCACTATCTACTAGCACTTTCTTGGGTATCTGAGACTTTCTCTTCGAGGTGCATAAGCCCTTTAAGATTTTTGCGTAAGAAGGGACTTATTGGATTGCATCTAAGAGAGGTATATTTATGCTAACCTGTTTGAATAACTCCACAATCTTCTCCATTTGGGGAGTTGGTTTATTGGATCTCAACCTGTTTGGAAAAAGAATATTTTGAAAATTTGTTGAGTCCAATTTTTGTGGATTAGATTGCCGAGTCGGAACGGATCCAACTGTAGGGGTGTTCGTGATGTGAGAAGTGGGTCCGTTCGAATTAGAAGAAGTAGAGCCTTGTGAAGAATAAAGAATAGGCTCTAACGAAGAAGATGGAGAAGAAAAAGAACCACAGGTAGGGGTGTCATCACTATTACCCACGTTATTATGCAACACTCTTCCAGATCTCAACGTGGTCACAGCATTTACATTATGATTTTGTTCATATGCAACATGTGCGTTATGTGTGTGACCGGGATTTGGCAATGGTTGAGATGGAAGCTTTCCCTTCTCTCGCTCACTCAACGCAGTAGTTAGTTGTGCAATTTGGGCCTCAATTGATTTGATATTTTGGTCATGTGAAGCATTGTTGTGCACCAAAGACTGAATGGAAGTCTCCAACCTTGCTGCGGATTGTGTAGATTGTTTTAGAAACGCATCTAGACTTCTTTCTACCGAGGTAACCATATCGTCATTTGGTTGAAGTTCAGAAAAAGAAGGAAAAAGACCGAGACACCACCCCTACGCATTCATTCTATGTCTGGGCACTGAAAGGGGGTGACTGCCATGACAAAATTATTTGGAGGGTAAGAGTTGTTGGGCACAAAATTGTTCATTTGGTTTGGGTAAGGTTGTAGTTGGAAAGGTTGTTGGTAATGAGTTTGTTGGGTTGCTTGTTGTTGTAGAGGAGGAGGCCTTTGAAAGTTGTTGTTTCCTTGGAATTGTTGATTTTGATTCCAAGCAAAATTTGGGTGACTCCTCCAACCAGGATTATAAGTCGTAGAGTATGGATCATTTCTTTGTCATTGCTGAAAGGTAGCATTGACTTGATCTTGTCCTTGAACAGGTGGATTGTAAGGACACTCTTCGGTAAGATGTGATGGATCAGAACAACAAGCACAAACAGTTCGTGGGGGTAAAGCAGGGGCAGGAGAAGGCGATGAGATTTTGGTCTCAATTGCTTCTAGCTTTTTCGTAAGTGCGGCCATCTCGGCCTTCATTGCAATCGACATATCTAATTGATGTATGCCTGCCTTAGACTGACCAACAGAAGAAGATGAGGTTGTCTTGGTGCTTTCCCACTGAAGTGTTTGTTCAGCAAGATCGTCGAGAAACTGCCAAGCTTCCTCGCTAGATTTTGTTAGAAAGTGACCTTGACAAATGGTTTCCAACAACTGCTTCGTTGTTGGATTCAATCCTTCATATAAAGTTTGGCAAAGTTGCCAATTCTCGATACCATGGTGAGGGCATTGAACAAGTAGGTCTTTAAATCTTTCAAAACACTTCCAAAAGGGTTCGGAAGGAAGCTGGGAAAATTGAATAATCTCATTGCGAATTCTCGCGGTCTTGTGATGTGGATAAAACTTTTTAAGAAAAGCTTTAACAAACTCTTCCCAATTTTTAATTGTGTGTGATACTGTGTTGTATAACCATTTCTCGGCTAAGTCACATAAGGTGAAAAGAATGACCCTTAGCCTTATAGCGTCGTCTGAAAGTTGGGTTGTTTTCATAATTGCGCAAACGTTTTGGAAATTTTTTATGAAGATATAGGCATCTTCGGATTCCAGTCCGTGAAATTTTGGCAACATGTTGATGAAGTGGGGTTTGATCTCAAAATTGTCCCCATTTGCCGGTGGGAGTGAAAGACAAGTTGGTAAGGCGGTGCGGATATGGTAGAAAAGATCCTGGAGCACGATTCGTTGGGGCGCTTCAACAGGCGGGTGTTGTAGGTTATTCGCACTTAGCGGAGGTGGAATCAGTCCCATGGGTAAGGTGTTGTTAGGATTAAATCCCGACATCTCCTTAGAAGACGAAGAATGTGAAGGTGAAGGTAAGGAAGTGGAAGGAATTTCGACTTCGGAGTCGAAAGCGTCGCCGGTCGGTACCAACGAGACACGGACTAATCGGGCACTAGTGTCCCTAGTCCAACCGGACATACACTAAAGAGGTAGTGTAGTTAAAAAGTGAAAAACAGAATGTGGGGGTAAGAAAATGTCAATGGAAAGAAAGTGGGTGTAAGTGGGGTGCACGGATTTCTTAGCGACAAGTTGCAAGTTTTTGTAAAAAAAAATTTCTTTTCTCTTTTTGTGTTTTTTTATGTGGAGCTTTTTGCAAAAAAAAAAAGATTTTCGATAAAAGGTTTAGACACACGTTCAATCAACCACAAATGCACAATCAAGCCTAGATCTAGGGTCAGCTAGACAACTCCTAACTGTTCCAAAGGGCAAGAAGTAGGATCTCAAACCACCTCTTCACCGCCAATTATGGCCAGGTAAGCACAAGTAGAGAAAGGAGGGATCCGCTCACGAATCACCGTGAGACGGGCCTTTTAAAGTTACCTTTCACTACCTGTCTAGCCTAGGCACCAAAAAGTCAGGTTAGGATCAACGGTCGATGCCTACAACTATTCCTTTGTCCTACTGAGCGTGAAGTCCTTAGGGCTAAGTCTAATCTTTTTTAATTAATTGATGGTCAATGCAATATGCACTATGTGATTTTTGGGCTCCTGGGAAGGGTGATGAAATCCCCATCCAATTTGGATTGGTGTTCAAGCCCCTTAAAGTCAATTAAAATATGCAAAGCAGTAAATACAATCACTTGCAAACAATTTTTTTAGCGCGGCGCAAAGAATCCTGCACAAGATCAATTATTGGAAGGGGGAGAAATTTTTGGCGCAAAGAATCCTGCAGGCAAATATTACAGAGGAGATATCAGGGGGTTCAGAGAAAGAGAAAGGAAGCTTACAGTGGGTTTTCCACCAGCTGACGTCACCAAGGCGCGGCGGATGCGCAGCAAAAGGGTACCTCCGGCGGCGGTTCCGCGGTGCTCCTTGCGGTTCAGATCCCGAGAAATTTTCTGCTCCTCTGGTTTGATTTTTCTCTGTTTTTCAGATCTAGGGTTTTCTGTTTTGCTCTCTGGATTTTTCCAGATCCGAACTCGTTCGTCGTTCCTGCAAAATTCACACGAAACACCCTTCAAACAATAATAAGATGATAAAATTTTTATATTTTTTAATATTTCAGTTTTTATGAGTTTTATGATTTATATTAACCCGAAATTGCAAAAAGAAAATACTACGCCATCCCCGGCAATGGCGCCATTTGATTTAAATGAGATGGTTTTGCGTGCGTTTTTAAAAGATGAATCAAAGAATAGTTAACCGCAATCAAGAACGGCGTCGTTCGATAGCTAGCCGGTGAGTACGGGTCGGTCCACAGGGATATTGTGTATTTCCTAAATGTTCTAATGAGTTAATTCCAAACGGTGTTGGTTTAATTATCTCTAAAAACTAAGTTGATTTAGACTAGGATTAGAATCTTGCTAGGGTTAGATTTAGGTTAAGTTTAGAAATTAAAGATTTCTCACCGCTTTCAATACCCTAATTTAGATCTATTTAGGTGCTATGGTAATAATTAATAAAGGGGATTAGGACCATCGGGAAGAAACGATGTTTCTTCCTCTATGTTCTTGTCCTTCCTTTCTTAATTCTTACCCTAACATCCATGGAAAACATATACAACCGGTCTTTTATACTACGGAATCACCGTTACCTCGTAGGGTAAGGTGCCGTAGGGAACGGTGTGTGTACGTATGCATGGAGTCCTATGAATTAATATGTGATGGGCAAGAAAGGGGTGAGAGTTTCATCTCTCAAACCTTCCCTATTCCTAACCCTAACAAGTGAGGAATTACTCACTCATTAGGGAATTGATAAACATATTCTAGCTAATTAATTAGGGCAAATAATAAAAATTATACTAAGGCAGAAATAAAATTAAATAGGGCAATGAAATAAAAGTCTTACTTTAATTGATGGCTCTCTCCAAACATTTACACCGAATTACAATTCTGAATAGATGAAATAAAAAGAGGCATACCTCAAAAAGAGGTTTAGAGTTTCTATTTATAGATCATAGAAACCCTAGGGTTACATTCGATACATATCTGCATTAACAAATTTTCCCCTAAGAAGCCTAGTCAACGCACCGCCAAACCGTCAAACGACGCACCGACACGGGTTTCATATGGCCGCGGATCCGCGGCCAGAAGGCATGTTTGGCCGCGGTTCCGCGGCCATATTGAGGGCTTGTTGGCTGCATTTTTCTGGGTTTCTTCTAGTTGTATTTGGCTTCTTGTTTATTCTCTTGGTTTCTCAGATTGTCTTCTAGTTTTCTTCCAGATTTCCATAATGCATAATGTCGTGGACTTTTTACCCTTTGCTTCGTGTCGAAGTCTTGAACCTTGCGCTGCCTTTGTACTTTGTGAACTTGTTCATTAATCTTCATTTGTCCCTCAAACTGTAGGCATAATCAAGATCCTTCCATTTGTTGGTCGTAGTCTCACTTTTGTATCGTCTTTTCATCAATTTCACTGTTTTGTTCTGAGAACCAGTAACCTGCAACTATGTAGCAGACATGGATCAAAAGCACCTGTTTATTTGTAAAATGAATAAGAATGGGGAATATAATAATGCAAAATTCTGATATGAACACCTTTCAAGTGTAGAATCCGCGCCATGCCAGATTTCTTTCTCCACTTTGGTTTCCTCGGATCGGTAGAATAGGATCGCCTTTTCACCCTTTCGCCTTGGGGGGACATAGAATGTCTGCAGTTCTTGCACACTATAAGTTTCAAGTGCATCGAGCTCTTTGTAATGCTCTTGCGAAACTATGGCAACTTGCAAACTTTGATCTTCATCAGCGAAGGCTTGTATCGATGGCCAAGCAGAGAATACGGCATTGACCTCATCTTCCGAGTCGCTGCCGAAGACCAGAATAGGGGTGGACGGTCCCGGCTTGTTGCATTGGGGCGGCCCTGAATAAACTATTTCTTCTTCCTCCTCGGTATCACTTCCGAAGACCAGAATAGTAGTGATAGCTTTGTTCTTGTCCTCCAGTTTGCGACATCTTTCTGTGTCTTCGAAATCTGGCAGGAAGTACTTTGCATCCTCATATTTGCGAACTTCGTTTATGGAGAACGGATTCAGTTCCCCTGTCACGGTGTACTCGAGACCATCCTTGAAATATTTCATACACTGATGTTGTGTAGAGGGGATGATGTTGTACTCGTGTAACCAAGGCCGGCCGAGCAAAGCGTTATAGCAGGTCTTAGCATCAATGACGTGAAACTTGATGTCAGTGACTAGCAGCCCAAAGCGCAGCGTCAGTATCACAGACCCGAGCGTCCATAATGACTGGGAGTAAAACCCGGAGATAGTGATCTTATCCCGAGCGAGGTGTTGAACGCTCATGCAGATTTCCTTCAACACTCTTATATTGATGAGGTTAACGGAGGACCCATTGTCAACCAGGATTTTGCCTATCTTGATATCATGACAGTATCCGGAGACATAAAGGGGACGGTTATGCTCACACGTCCCGAGGAGGAGATCTTCATCGCCGAAAGTGATATCGGCTATGTGTACTTCTTCCAGCTCGTCCTTCATCTTTTCTTCGACGAGGAAAGCTTGGAACTGTTCGGGCTCTTGTAACGCCTTGATCAGAGAATCTCTTGCTTCTTTTTATAACAAGAGGGAATCGAGAATGCTTAGCTGCGAAGGTAGCTTCCTCAAGTATGCCAGAATATTATAGTGTTGGAAATATGTATGCCCTAGAGGCCATTATGTGATAGTGGATGTATTTATACACGTATATATATATATATATATTCAGTGTACATTCTTGCTCGACATGATAGTATGCTATCTGGTTTTTCTTTATCTGACCTGTTGATTTGATTATGCTTTTATTCATTCATACATGTTGATAAAGCCCTGAGGATATAGGCTTGACTACTGTGATTATGATGGAGATCATACTGGTGGGACATCTATAGTTTATAAGCATATCCTGAAATGTCCCTAGTCGTAGGTATATCGAGATAGGGCATCGATATACCAGAGTAGACTAGCGTATATGATACTAGACCCATACGATGGGCGATGGATGTTCCCACATTCATCGATGTTTGACATCGAGATCATATACGGGTGCTCAGTAGTGACTGGGTACACTGGATGGACTCGCCGAGAACTCTTATATGGAATTATATCTATCGTCGGATAGCAGTTCTCAGGTGACACTGGTGCAGGTTAGTCTGTAGATCAGAGATCGTCATAGAGTCTTGTGTGTTCTCCTACTGTACTTTCATTACCACCCTACCACGGCTCTACTGAGTCGTGCAAACAGGTGGCCGTTGGGTACAGTCCCGAGTCACACGAAGGCAATGAACGATAGGAGGGGTTTCGTCTGTCCCGGTATTGGGAGTTGATGCTGTGTTGTGCTCGACTGGCTATATCAGTAAGTCCCTGGCCAGGGCTGTTGGGATTTGCTGATAAGTGTTATCAGTAGTTTCTCGATCTGTTATAGACCATTCATCGGCACGACTTATTGAGTTATTGGGGTTGACGTTACCATCCCTAGACTCGATATGCAGCATATCTGACGAAGAGACCGGACTGTACGGTAGTGTTGCTGGTTGGCTCGACGCGAGTTGTAGCAGGTTCACTTGTTTTCTTCTCATCGCTCAATACCCGGGTGGCCGTTACGCTTAGCTGACCGCTTACGGCTTGTAGGTATTTGATATGATCATTACCTACTGTCGGCGTATTGACGGGTCTTAGAGTCCCACAATGAAGTTTCCTGGCTCAGGCGAAAAGATGTGGTGTGCATATGAGATATGCGCGGGGACCCGATTAAATACGGATATGTGATACCGTATATTAATCGGGCATTTTCTATTGGTCGGGTCGTATGTGATATGACCGGTTTGCAAAATCAAGTGTTGATTTAACAAATGACTTTTAGATTAATTCTATAATCAAACTCTTTTCTATTTTGTATGCATACATGTATGCACATGATGATGTGCATGGATACATACATGCATACATAGTATCATGGTTGTTGATACAAGTTTGGTGGCAATGCAAGACTTACATTGTAGAATTATCTATTTATTTTTCATTTTGTAAAAAGGAAAGGATAATTCACAAGAGGTTAATGTTTATCATCTTTGACCATGCTTCAACCACTTATTAACCTTGAGTTAATTATCCTTTTACCTTTTAACTCATTTTGGAAAAGATCTAGATAATTCTAACCATGGTTGAAGTGAGAAGGAATTTAAATATATTATTCTTTCTCATTTCAATTATTCACTCTTATCTCTTTTCTTTTTGTGAGAATGAAAAGCCACCATCTTCTTCTTCCTCTCTTGATCATTTTCATAAGTGAGGTTAATTAAAAGAAAGAGTTTTGATTATAGAAAAACAACCACATCATCATACTACACACATCTAGCCGGTTTGTATAGGGTGTTTGCTCTACTCTATTAATACATCGAGTAAACCAAGGAGCTTTGGGCAAAAGAGCTTCGAGTGGATCGTCGTGGACATTAGAAGATCTCAAGCGAACCTTTTTCCAACTCTCAAGTGGCCAAGGAGTCTAGCGTAGGGAGCTACAAAGGTTGCACTCTCAAAACCCTAGCCTTTGTTACTTGTGATGTTGTTCAAGTTATGAAACCCTAATTTTCTAGTGATAATTCTTTGTATGTTCACTTAGCACCTTAAAAATTTAATTTTGAGATATGTGATGCTTCCAAACCCTTCATTAGGTGCTAGGTAAACCTAACATTGGTATCAGAGCCGACCTAGAACTTTAGGCGACATTTTAACGAAGTTAAAACTCCGATCGAACCAAAATACGGACTTTTAGAACCCTGGACAATTTTTGAAACTGTGTAATTTTCAGAATTAAAAATCCTTAAAAAATTCAGCAGGGAAATCTAAGCACAACTGTAAAATACGAGGCCATGAACAGTAACTTCAACCGCGGAACCGCGGCCAGAGCTTGCTTGGGCCGCGGCTCCGCGGCCGTACAGAGGCTATATTTTATTGTTTTTATACAGTAATGCTTATAACTGCTTGAATATATTTTTGAGTATTTTTAATCTGATTCATGTGTTGAATGTTCTGGAGATTGTTTTGGATTCGGTGATTCGATCGGAATTTTAATCTCGTGCCTTTTTCGGATAATTTAGAAAGTATTAAAAAGTTCGAACGGATATCATTAACTCACTTTTTCCCGACACGAAAAATTTTCAAGTGTTGAATCTTTTCTCGAGTTTAAATCTTTCGGAAATGCGTGCAAGTTTTGTGGTGGACCCTCTAGAAGACAACAAACCTTAACTCGATTATGTGACCGTCTTGAACTTCCTTTTGAACCTTAGGGTTTGAGGCAGTACGGCGTGCCACATGTGAGGCGTTGGCTTGACCCTACTACGGCTGGACCGCTACTACTGTGACACATTCTGGGTTTTTTGAACTCCGCTCAAGTGTTGAGCTTTAGGAAATTTTGGGTATTTGATTATTCGATCGAAATGTTTAATACTGTCTATTTATCTGGAATATGATACAATATGTGGAATTCATATAGTTAGGCATGAAATGCGAAGTATGTGATATTTCGGATTTACGATGTCTAAAGAGAATGCGGATTCCAAATATTGTAGTTCTACACTTTCTTTTCTGTGACCATAAGTGTAGTATGTCGCTTATCGCCGGTTTCGTTGTTATACATCAACGACAATCGGGGTACGCATACTTACTTACGTTGATGATATATGATATTATGTGTTGCTGAGATATGATGTGCAGGATTGTCGCGATTGAATAGCCGGGGGGTTTTATGTGAGATGAGAGTTTTATTTTTTCATTCATGTAAAATTCAAATGTAATGTAATATTCTTTTATTTGGTGCACTTCCGGGTTGAGGTTGCTGTCACCAGTGTTGTATATTATTTACTTTTCAGCATTAGGATAGACCCAGGAGGGGAGCACAAGTGACCGGGTTCTGGGGTTCAGTGGGAAGCCATCTCGAGGAGTCGAGACCGGGTCTCCTAAACTCCAGGATTGGTAGGGTCGCTTGCCGCTCTCGTAGGGGTCTAAGGGTGTGGGCTTGGCTATTCATCGCGACTGTGAAATCCATATTTTCTATTATTGGCTAAATACTAAATATGGACGTCCTAGTATATCCCACATTATATTCATGTTTCTGCTGCATGTGTTCTGTGATATCTGAGATGAATGATATATCATATATGAGATATAGTAGACGTTGCTTATGTTTTACACCCGCGCTAGTCCCGTCCCGGTATGCCGTTAGTTAAGTAACCTAACGGTGCATAACGGAACATTGCGGCGAATGCGGATGGCATAAGCGTACGTTGTATTTTCGTTTCTTTTCTGTGATTGGCATAAGGACTTAAATGATGGGGTTACATTAATATGATTAATGTAAAGCAAGTAAACATAAAATGATGTTGTAGAATCGGATTTGAAAACCACTCGGCTCTTTATGAAAAAGCTACTTTTCAAAACTGCGGAGCACAAGCCACTCCTTTTGAAAACCATTTGATTCTACGACGATATCAAGTTCAAAGCGTTAAAGATTTTCTTAAAAATCATCCGCAATTTTAGGAAGTAAAGTACTTAGTATTCGTGCTACGTTTGTTGACTATAGTTAAGGCGTAGTGTACGGTAGCTAAGTGATGTCTTCCTACACTGCATATGATGCAGATTAATAAGGACATTTATGCGACTTTGTTGACCATAGTTAATGGTCATATGGATGGGTCTAATTAATCAAGAAATGACGGGTAGAACTTGACTGGTGCTTATGATTTGTTGACCATAGTTAAGGTCATAAGTACTAGGGGTAAAAATCACATCGGGAATTTCAAGTGTTGAGATTTGCAATGAGATTGCATACCTTCCATATGATGGTTGGATCCCGATCCCACTGTGGGCAATAGTTGCTCCTAGGAGAGTTTTGCAGTTTACAATTATCTAACTCATTAGGTGTCTAGAAAGGTGTTAACAGGGCTACGCCTCTGGGAAAACGAAGTTTACTTTAATTAGGTCCGTGCGAAAGCACGGGGAACCTCCCTCAAGTACCGACACTGGCCTGGCTGAACGGTTAGCGAAGTTTTAGACTGTAATTAATCCTGGCTAGTTTTCTTTTTAAGGTTTGAAAGAAAAACTTGATTAAAGCAGTGGGAGACATCGATTAGACAAGATAATAACCAATCTGATCTTTGCAAGAGCTTTCGCTGAGTGTATTCTTTTCTCTCTCTTAATGGCAGATACCAATAACTGGACTCAAGTTTCTACTAGATAAAAATAAACTGAATGGGACCAATTATAAAGACTGGCTGAGGAATCTGAAAATAGCCTTGACTTATGATAAAGTATCATATGTCCTCACGGCTTCAGCCCTGCCCGTCCCAGGTCCAAAATCCTCAGTTGCGGACAAAGAAGTCCGCAAGACATGGGACGCTGACTGCGCCACGGCCAAATGCCTCGCGCTTGCATCGATGGACAACACACATCAAAAGCAGCACGAGAATATGGACATTCAAGCCATATTCCTCCATACAAAGGAGTTGTATGGAGAGCAATCCCGCGTATTACGATACGAAGCATCAAAGAAATTGTTTCAGATGCGAATGGCCCCTGGCACATCAGTAGGAGACCATGTTCTGAAGATGATAGCTCTCATAGAAGAGCTTGAGGACCTCGGATGGACAATGGACAATGAACAATATACGGATATTATTCTGCATTCCCTCCCCTCCACCTTTGCTCAATTCATAGTTAACTTCAACATGCACGACATGGAGAGGGAACTACCTGAACTCCTTAATATGTTAAGGAGTGCAGAGAGCACACTGAAATCAGTGAAAACTCCCGTTATGACTATTGGACAATCTTCCTCTTCTCGCCCAAAGGCTAAGGCCAAGGGAAAGAAAAAGAAGAAGCCCACCAATCCTAAGGGTGGAGTTAAAAAGGTTAAGGGGAAGGAAAAGTCCAAAGCTGGAGAATCGGGGAAAGGTGAATGTTTTCATTACCACAAAACAGGACATTGGAAGCGCAACTGTACCGAGTACTTAAATCTCAAGAAGAAGCATGGGGATGCTTCCGCTTCAGGTGTGTTTGTGACAGAAAACTGTTTTTCAATAAACTCTGCTTCCTGGGTATTAGATACCGGTTCAGGTTCTCACATTTGCAATTCTATGCAGGGGCTGAGAAATAGCAAGGTTTTGAAGACAGGTGACCATACTCTCCGCGTTGGAAATGGTTCCAATGTACATACAGTCGCAGTGGGAGAGTATCACTTGGGGTTGCCATCTGGGTGTATATTGGTTTTGAACCCATGATATTTTGTACCAAGTATGCTTTGTAATATAATATCCGTTTCTTTGTTAGACAATGAAGGATATAATTTTGTATTGCAGAACAATGTTATGGACATTCACCTGAATCAAATGTTGGTTGGGTATGGTACACTTAATAACGGGATATACGTTCTAAATCAACACACAGTTTTTAGCATACAACACACTAATAAAAGAAAACTTTCAGAAATAAATGAAGCTTTCCTTTGGCACTATAGACTTGGTCATATTAACAAAACAAGACTAAACAAGTTACACAAAGATGGATATTTAAACTCTTTTGAATATAAATCTTATATGACTTGCCAGTCTTGTATCAAGGGTAAAATGACCAAAACTCCGTTTACCGGACACGGAGAAAGAGCTACCGAGCTCCTAGGACTCATACATAGTGATGTATGTGGGACAATGTCTACACAGGCTAGAGGCGGTTTTTCTTACTTCATTACTTTCACTGACGATTTCTCAATATTCGGTCATGTATTTTTATTAAAGCACAAATCCGAAGCTTTCGAGAAATTCACTGAATATAAACAAGAAGTAGAAAAACAAACAGGCTTGAGTATCAAGATGCTTCGATCAGATCGAGGTGGGGAGTACCTCAGTACAGAATTTGCAAACTTCCTAAAAGAGAATGGGATTCTCTCTCAGCTCACTCCTCCTTATACACCACAACACAACGGTGTGTCTGAACGACGGAATCAGACCCTATTAGATATGGTCCGTTCCATGATGAGTGATGCTGAGTTGCCTGTCTCATTTTTGGGGCATGCATTGGAGACTGCAGCGTTTCTTTTTAACAGGGTTCCAACCAAAACCGTGTCTACCACGCCATATGAGATATGGCATGGGAAGAGACCATCTCTTAAGAGAATTAAGATTTTGGGTTGCCCGGCCTATGTTAAAAAGCAGAATCCGGACAAACTCGAGACACGGTCGGTCATGTGTAACTTTGTGGGATATCCAAAGAACTCTTATGGATATCTATTCTACCACAAGGAGGAACAAAAGGTGTTTGTTTCTCAATATGCCACATTCTTAGAAAAAGAGTTTTTCACAGATAAAGATGATGGCAATGTGGTGGATCTAGAAGAAGTTCTAGAGACACAAACTACAAATGATGACTTGGTTGAACCGGCTGTTGCAATAGAAACTGAGGAACCTCGGCCACTCCGTAGGTCTGGTAGGACTTCTCGCCCACCGGAGAGGTACTACGGTTTCCTCATTGATGGTGACAGAGAAGACTGCATCATGGAGGATGATGACCCTACCAGTTTTCAGCAAGCTATCACGAGTGGTGACTCTGTGAAGTGGCTGGATGCCATGAGATCCGAAATGGAGTCTATGTACACCAACAAAGTTTGGACTTTGGACGTTGTACCCCCCCTGGGGTAAAACCTGTGGGATGCAAATGGATCTTTAAAAGAAAGATTGGTGTAGATGGGCAGGTAGAGACCTACAAGGCAAGACTTGTGGCAAAGGGTTTTCGTCAAAGACCAGGTTTGGACTATGACGAGACTTTTTCACCCGTAGCCATGCTTAAATCCATTCGGATCCTACTTGTTATTGCTGCTCACTATGACTATGAAATCTGACAGATGAACGTTAAAACGGCATTTCTAAATGGGGATTTAGAAGAATGCGTTTATATGGATCAGCCGGAGGGCTTCATTGACAGTGGGAGCAGCGGGAAAGCATGTAGATTGCTTAAATCCATATATGGGTTAAAGCAGGCATCATTGAGTTGGAACATCTATTTCGATGATATTATCAAAGAGTTTGATTTCATCAAAAATCCAGATGAACCTTGTGTTTATAAGAAGGCTGTGGGGAGAGCTGTCATATTCCTCGTATTGTACGTGGATGACATTCTTCTGATAGGAAATGATATTCTTATGCTACAGTCGGTCAAATCTTTCTTATCACTAAGGTTCTCCATGAAGGACCTGGGCGATGCCACATACATTCTGGGCATTAGGATCTATAGGGATAGATCCAAGAGGTTATTGGGATTGTCCCAAACCAGGTACATTAACACCATCCTAAAGAGGTTTAGTATGGAAGAATCTAAGCGGGGTGCCTTACCCGCTTGCCATGGGGTCACTCTCTCCAAGGATTCTTGCCCAAAGACTGATGAAGAGAGAGCTCGCATGAGCATTATACCCTATGCTTCGGCTGTAGGATCTATAATGTATGCGATGTTATGTACACGCCCAGATGTAGCTTATGCACTTAGTGTTGTAAGCAGGTATCAATCTAACCCAGGGGAGAATCACTGGATAGCTGTGAAGAACATTCTTAAGTACTTACGAAGGACTAAAGAATTGTTCTTGATGTATGGTAATGGAGATCTCCAAATGGAGGCCTTTATAGATTCGAGCTTCCAGAGCGATAAGGACGACAACAAATCTATCTCAGGGTTTGTATTTACCCTCAATGGAGGGGCGGTAAGTTGGAAGAGTTCCAAACAGGATACCGTTGCAGACTCTACGATGGAAGCTGAGTACATTGTTGCGAATGATGGCGCCAAGGAAGCCGTCTGGATGAGGAAGTTCGTCTCGGTGCTAGGAGTAGTTCCAACCATTATTTATCCAATACCATTGTATTGTGATAATAATGGGGCTATGGCGTTAGCCAAGGAGCCCAGGTCCCATCAGCGGTCCAGACACATCCTGAGCCGCTTTCATTTGATCCGGGAGATTGTAGATCGCCGCAAGATCGAGATTAAGAGAGTAAACACAAAGAATAACGCCGCGGATCCACTCACCAAGGCCCTCCCTCAGCCGCAGCATGAGCGACTTTTTGAGATGTTGGGTATGAGATACGCCAATAACTGGCCTTAGTGCAAGTGGGAGATTGTTGGATATATGTATGCCCTAGAGGCCATTATGTGATAGTGGATGTATTTATACATGTATATATATATATATATTCAGTGTACATTCTTGCTCGACATGATAGTATGCTATCTGGTTCTTCTTTATCTGACATGTTGATTTGATCATGCTTTTATTCATTCATACATGTTGATAAAGCCCTGAGGATATAGGCTTGACTACTGTGATTATGATGGAGATCATACTAGTCGGACATCTGTAGTTTATAAGCATATCCTGAGATGTCCATAGTCGTAGGTATATCGAGATAGGGCATCAATATACCAGAGTAGACTAGCGTATATGATACTAGACCCATACGATGGGCGATGGATGTTCCCACATTCATCAATGTTTGACATCGAGATCATATACGGGTGCTCAGTGGTGACTGGGTACACTGGATGGACTCGCCAAGAACTCCTATATGGAATTATATCTATCTTCGGATAGTAGTTCTCAGGTGACACTGGTGCAGGTTAGTCTGTAGACCCGAGATCGTCATAGAGTCTTGTGTGTTCTCCCACTGTACTTTGATTACCACCCTACCATGGCTCTACTGAGTCGTGCAAACAGGTGGCTGTTGGGTACAGTCCCGAGAAACACGAAGGCGATGAGCGATAGGAGGGACGTTACCATCCCTAGACTCGATATGCAGCATATCTGACGAAGAGACCGGACTGTACGGTAGTGTTGCTGGTCGGCTCGACGGGAGTTGTAGCAGGTTAGCTTGTTTTCTTCTGATCGCTCAATACCCGGGTGGCCGTTACGTTTAGCTGACCGCTTACGGCTTGTAGGTATTTAATATGATCATTACCTACTGCCGGCGTATTGATGAGTCTTAGAGTCCCACAATGAAGTTTCCTGGCTCAGGCGAAAAGATGTGGTGTGCATATGAGATATGCGCGGGGACCCGATTAAATACGGATATGTGATACCGTATATTAATCGGGTATTTTCTATTGGTCGGGTCGTATGTGATATGACCGGTTTGCAAAATCAAGTGTTGATTTAACAAATGACTTTTAGATTAATTCTATAATCAAACTCTTTTCTATTTTGTATGCATACATGTATGCACATGATGATGTGCATGGATACATACATGCATATATAGTATCATGGTTGTTGATACAAGTTTGGTGGCAATGCAAGAATTACATTGTAGAATTGTCTATTTATTTTTCATTTTGTAAAAAGGAAAGGATAATTCACAAGAGGTTAATGTTTATCATCTTTGACCATGCTTCAACCACTTATTAACCTTGAGTTAATTATCCTTTTACCTTTTAACTCATTTTGGAAAAGATCTAGATAATTCTAACCATGGTTGAAGTGAGAAGGAATTTAAATATATTATTCTTTCTCATTTCAATTATTCACTCTTATCTCTTTTCTTTTTGTGAGAAAGAAAAGCCACCAACTTCTTCTTCCTCTCTTGATCATTTTCATAAGTGAGGTTAATTAAAAGAAAGAGTTTTGATTATAGAAAAACAACCACATCATCATACTACACACATCTAGCCGGTTTGTGTAGGGTGTTTGCTCTACTCCATTGATACATCGAGTAAAGCAAGGAGCTTTGGGCAAAGGAGCTTCGGGTGGATCGTCGTGGACATTAGAAGACCTCAAGCGAACATTTTTCCAACCCTCAAGTGGCCAAGGAGTCTAGCGTAGGGAGCTACAAAGATTGTACTCTCAAAACCCTAGCCTTTGTTACTTGTGATATTGTTCAAGTTATGAAACCCTAATTTTCTAGTGATGATTCTTTTTATGTTCACTTAGCACCTTAAAAATTTAATTTTGAGACATGTGATGCTTCTAAACCCTTCATTAGGTGCTAGGTAAACCTAACATATAGTCCGCCTTACTTTTCTTTGGCGGGTCCTTGGCTGTCAGCTATTCGATGACTCGATCATCGAGGGCGATATCCTCAGGGACCTTTTCTTTCCCCTTATCTTTTTTGTTCGAGCCCTTGTTTGCAGGTCCAAGATTCTTTTTTGGTAGCGTGCGATTGCGCAGCTGAATGTTTTCGCAGCTCTTTGGTTCTTCTTCTTTTCCTGAGGTGGATTCTTTGAAGACAGGGTCGAGAGTCATTTCTTATTCAGAATCGCTCCCAAAGGTGAGAACTTGCGATCCCTTGCTATCAACCATGTGACAGTTGCCGGTAGTTCTTTTGCGCTTCTCGGTCGTATTTCTTTGTTCCCGATGAGTTTTGCGTTTCGTCCGCTTGAAATGTTGTCGGTGAGCAACATATCCCTGCCACCAGCTTTTAAAAGCGTTGCACTCTTCGGTGGGGTGCGCAACCTTTCGATGATTTAAGCAGTAGCTAGGATGTATATCCGCTTCATCAGGAGTGTTTCCTTCGGAAGGTGGCAACTTCATTCCCATCGATATGGCTTTGGCAAACTTTTTCCTTGTCTTGAATCTGCTTTTATTTGCGGCCGATGCACTTTGATCTGGCGGGAGTGTCTCGACCCTTTCGTCCGGTCGCCGGCGTTTGGCCTTTTCAAATATGGTCATCTCGCGCTCTCGATCAGCTTTGCTTTTAAAAAGAGCTTCGTTCAGGAATGCATCAATCATTTCATCTGATGATCCTAAAAGTCCCGGCTCAGGATTTGCCTTCAGTTTCTCTGCGTCAGGAGCTTCTTCACCGCCTATTAACGAGTGAGAGATCATATGGCAACTTGCCACGTAATCCTCAGGTTCATCCGACGAGTCTTCTCCCTCATCATTGTCGCTATCTCCGTCTTCAAGGATATAGTTGAGAAACTCCTGAAGTGTGACCGGGGTTCGCGCCTTCTGGTTATATTCTTCCAGCACATCGATATATTTTTGTAGGCCCGTGCGCTTGTCACCAGGCTTCATCGGCTTTTTGGTCTTCTTCTTCTTCTTCGAAGACTTTGACGGCTGGGTATGAGCGCTTTGATTATCACCACCAATTTTTGGAGTTGGGCGCGGTTTCAGCATTCCCTCGATGATCTCGGGCTCCAGTGGAATTTTCCACCTGATTGCCGGTCATGATTGGAGATCCTTCAGCATTCTTTTCGTCTTGGCTGAAAGAACGACCTCCCATGGAGCTTCTTCTATAAAAGAGTATAATGCTCCCGGTGTGTCCCCCCTTTTAAGAGCGTACGGCCGCAGCGGGCTTACTTTCCAATTCTCGGACAGTGCGAACTTGCCCTGTTGGTATTGGTCTTCAATCCAGCCTTTAAAGACGAAGCAATCTTCAATTGGATGGCCTGTCGTTTGGTGATAGGGGCAATAATTGGGATTATTAGCCTCACCGGGTTGCAATGGGCGTTTTGGATTCGGCAAATTAATGAGCCTGTTGCGCACCGTCAGCTCGAACAATCTCCTCGTTTTGTCCTGGGGAAACGAATAAGGGCGCTTCGTTTTCTCATTATAAAATCGCCGTCTCTCGTCTAGGCGATCAGTTAAATTTGGACCACTGGGCTGTTATTGAGCATTAGCGACAAAGGTCGCTTTCCCTTTCCCTTTTTTCATTCCGCGGCTCCGGCTTCGAAGAGGAAGGCATGTGGCTCATCTGGTCCATTTGGGCTAGCTTGTCAATCAAGGACTGGAAAGTGGTCGGCTTGAAAAATATCATAAATTGGGAGATGGTCGCTTGAGGTCAAGAGTACCCACAAACATGCCTACCGCAGGCGCTTCTTCGATGCGCTGCTCGCACTTCGACCATAGATTCCTCTACTGTATTACATACTGGACCCATGTTTCTCCAGGCTTCACCCTGGCATTGATCAATGTCGTTATTGGGATGCGTTCACTAGCACTCGCGAAATGCTGGGTGAATAGTAGCTCCATCTCTGCAAAAGTTTTGACGAAGTGGTTGGGATGCTCCAAATACCACTCAAATGTTGTCTCTGACAAGCTGCCAATGAATTGGTGAAGCAACAGTTTGTCATCGCCTCCAGTGTTGCCGCACAAGGCCGTGAACTGAGCGACGTGCTGATGCGGATTGCCCATCCCTTTATATACATGGAATTTAGGGATCGTATATCCCGTCGGGTACCTTATTTGGTCATACCAGCCCGGATATGGTCGTCCAGTCTTAACGATCTGCCCGGCCGTTTCGCTCGCCTGATGAGCTCGTATTTGCTGAGTGATGTGGTCATCCTTAGCGGCCTTGGAGATGGTCTCCTCCTTGGCTGCTGAAAGAGCCGGAGGAGGGTTCGATGTCTCCCCTCTGTCGTCTTCAATGATAATCGAGGGGTCTTCAGCTGGAGGTTCCGGCTGTAACATCATCCCAGCCATGTCTTGGAATAAACGAGCCATTTGTTTTATGTTGGTCGCCTGTTCTGCGGCCTCTTTTTCTTTCCTCTCGAGTATTCTTCGGAGGAATTCAGCATCAGTTTCTTGTTCCTGACGCTGCTCTGAGGTCTCTGGGTTTTCTTTCGGCCCAGTGAGTGCGGCCATTGCAGTCAGCATCTCCTAAAGTTTTTGCTGCTGTTGCTCCTGAGCCTTTGTTATCGATCGGGTAAGCGGTCGATGACCCGTAGAAGTACGGCTTTCCTTTTTTCCGGAAGCCATATAAATGGTGTGCACCACAATGCCCCCAGGCTTGGGGCGTTTAGATTCAATGTTCTTGTGATTCGCCGCAGACACCGGAATTTTCTCCAGCTTTCTCCTCTTATGAGCGGTCGAAGTTGAGGGGGCCATTGCAGTGGGCATCCAAACGGATGGCATCTTCTGTGGTACCACGGGATGGCTCTTTTCTTACCGAGCTTTAATCTTCTTTGGTCAGCGAGAGTAGTCCTGGTCAATCACCGATTCCTGGTCCTGTCGCCAGACTTTGTAAATTTTGGAGGACAGCCGCTGAGCGGGCTGCTCCGGCTTCTTTTCTGTAGCATTCTCCATAGGTGGAGGATATCTTTTCAGCATGGAAGTTGGAGAGTTCTTGCGGACCCTCCTAAGCGGTTCGAAGCTATTCCCAGTCAGAACAGCAACATCGATTTCCACCGTTGGAGCTGGCGGAATCAGTCCAGAAAGGGAACTTCCCCCAGCCTTCCTTACTCGGCGCCAGTGACGATGGCGAGCATGTCATGCGGATGGGATTGTCTCAGCTGTAGGGGTGACTTCATCATCCCCCCTGTTTTGGCGAAGGGTTGTCGCCGGCATCAGCCTCTTAAAGACCGATGTCCGTTGAGAAGTAATGTCCAATCTGTCAAAGACAGACCTCTGGGCAGGGGAAGCAGCTTTGAGGACTTCGCCTGGAGCGGGAGCCGGAATGGCCAGCCTTGTGAAGACTGACTTCTTGGCAGAAGAAGCCTTTCTGATGAGTTCGTCCGCTTGAACCGGGATGGCTATCCGTTTTGGGATGGCTGCTTTAAGTATTGCGGGCTTATTGGCATTCTGGCCCAGTCTGTTGAAAACTGAGGCATTGGATTTGGGCGACCTGTTGAGAGGGGCCGCGGCAGTGGTAAGTCGATCAAAGACCGACTTCTTTGGGGCTTCTTGCGACAGCAGTAGGGCATTGAAGCTCATCGGTGGGATCATGGTCCCAAAGAACAGCCCAGTGGTGGACTGGTTTACTTGCTCTACTGGCATCTTGAAAAGGGAGGCCGCTTGAGGCCCGTAGGTTACACCTTCAGATGAGGAGGAACGGGAGTCGCAGTTGCAGCTGGAGCAGATAGAGGCCATTGATGTTCTGTTTTCTGCATGGGAGCAAAACCAAATCTTAGTACCTCGAACCCAAGGGCAACCATATTAAACCGCGATTCTTTCGCGAACACGACACACGAAGTGTGGAGCGGAAAGAGGAAGAGGTCCCACCGGGCGTGCCAGAATCCGTTCGCCACCGAAAACGGGGACGAGACCGCGTAGGTCCGTCTTGCCTGAATTTCGAGGGTAGATGCTATTTGGTGCTATCCGTCCACCTCTCCGAAGATGCCAAGTTGATTTATGACATCATGTATCGAAGGTTTAAATGGATGCGGCCGATGTAGCAGACTTCATCAGATTCCCCCTCATTGGAGGGGGTTTTGATTGTGGGGACGCTCTTCCCTACAGGCGCAAGCCCCTGTAGTTAATTACGCTACCGCATCGCGGTAACCACTTTCTCCTTCTCCAGATGGTCACTTCATGTCGTGTGTGGTTTTTTTTTTTTGGTTGCCCGTGGATTGTATACGGAGACTAATTTATGTTGTCTCCCATAGGGCGTGGATTAGTCCAAATCCGTATCTTCTTAGATTTGGGCTTGGGGTTGGGTTTAAGGATACGTTAGTCTCCTTTTGAGACTAAGATCAACTTAAACGTTTGTTAAGGATACGTTAGTCTAATTTTAGACTAAGATCAACTTAACGGGATTGTTTAGATCCAACAAAAGAGCATTTAGGCTCTATTGTTTAGTTTAGGGACATTGCGGTCGATTTCCAGTTTAAGGACATAGTGGTCCAAGGTTAAGGACATCATAGTCCATGGGCTTAAGGACCCCACAGTCCAAGGTTAAGGACATCATAGTCCATGGGTTTAAGGACCCCACAGTCCAGTTTAAAGACGTCATAGTCTATGAAATGTATGGTTGTCGGGACCCATCACCTCTCTGAAGACGTTGAAGGATTACAACGACAAATATCAGAGGAGTAAAGAGATGTACCCTTGAACCAATTTTGGTTGAGAGATCTGTAGTCCAATTTAGGGCTAAGATCTGTTAAAAGATTTATGAGCATATGGGCTCAATTAATTTGAATTAGGGGTTTACAGACAATTTAGGCTCGGCCCACTCTGTTAAAATGTTTAAACATTTGACAATGCTGAGCATTGATTTGAGTTCTGACAATATTTTTGTCTTTTATTGAATGTTGAGCATTCATCATAGCTCTGGGGCTTATTAAAGAATAATTTATGTTCTATCAGTGCACACATGAGAAACACGTGGCGCGCTTGGCGCTTTGCGCCAGTCAAAGAGTGCAGTGCGCTTCTGCCGAGTAGCGCACACGTGAGGGACACGTGGTGCGCTTGGCGATGAGCACCAGTCTATGAGCGCATTGCGCTGATTTATGAGCGCAAAGCGCTATTTGTTCAGTAGCGCACACGTGAGGAGCACATAGTGCTCTTGGCGCTGAGCGCCAGTTCATGAGCGCAAAGCTCCAGTTCAAGAGCGCAAAGCGCTAACTGTTAAGTGGCGCACACGTGAGGGACACGTAGCGCGCTTGGCGTTGAGCGCCAGTCCAAGAGCGCAGAAGCGCAAACCGATCAATTTTATGATCTGAGAAATAAATTCTCGTTTATAAAAGACTTTGTCTCAAAATTCTAAGAACAAAAGTTCTTACTTTGTAGGAGATGTTTTAATCACTTATTTTGATAAAAGGCTTTGCCTTTATGGATCTATGATCCTAAGAGAATTGAATTATTCTCCCCCCTTTTTATAATGAGATATTATGATCTCTTTGTATAAAATACCTTAGTCTTATAGATCTATGATTTGTGAGAAGAATAGTGTTCTTCCTCTTGTTTTATGATGAGATCTTTTGATCTCTTTGTGAAAGACTTTGGTCTTGTAAATCTATGATCTTTAAAGAAGTGAATTCTTCTTTTTTAATTATGAGATGATTTCATCTCTCTGTTCTTTTACCTTGAAGAAAAGTTGTTCTTCTATCGAGAGCTTGGCTCTTCTTTCTGAGATTTCTATCAAAGTTTCTGGGGGGGTTCCTCTATTTGTTTCTGTATATCTGAGACTTGAAGTCTTCAGGCCTTTATATAGGGTGAGCTGATTTGTTCAATCAGTTAAGAAGATCATTTCTCCAATTGATTTGGGGATTCCTCACCATTGGATCTTTGATCCAAGGGCTTCTGATTTACAGAAAGCAATTTTCTTGTTTTTAACAAGATTGGGAAAACTTTTCATAACGAATTTATTCTGTCCTTTTGGTGATTTTTAATCACCATTGGATCATTGATCCAACGGTGCTCTGATTTATAGAGCACAATCTTGTTGTTTGGAAAGATTTTGAGGAATCTTTTCTTAACAGAATTTAATTTTGATTAATGATTTATCATTATTATTGGATCTTTGATCTAACGGTGGGGAGCTTTTAGTTCCAGCGCTAGCGCACCCGTGCTTTTCACGTGGTGTGTTGCTTAGAGCGCAGCGCACACGTGCTTTGCACGTGGTGCGCTGCTTAGGGCACAGCGCACTTGGCGCTGCTTCTGAAGCGTTGCTTCATTTCAAAATTTGAATTTTGAACAGAGTTTTGCTCTGATTAGGGAAAACAGGTGGTAGAGGAGGTGGAGGGAGGATGAAAGAGGAAGAGGAGGAGAAGGAGAAGGAGAATGAAGATGAAAAAATGAGGATGGTTGAAGGAGTCAAATGTGAGAATAACCTCCCCCCCCCCTCTCCCCTCACATGACACAAGTCATCTCACCCTCTCTCTCTCTCTCTCATCTAAAATAGCTTCTCTTAATTTTTGGTTATTTAAAAACAAAAAAAGAACCATACATAAATGAGAATAAGTAATTTAAGCCATGGTTCAAAAATATGTTACAAGTGTTGCAACATGTCATGTTGCATATCATGCACATAACATACTTAATGCAAAATTAGTACATACTAATCTTGTTTAGTAAATAACCCATTTACAAATAATTGTACAATAATTCATAAGATGCCCAAATCACATAAATACCTTCAAATCAATAATTTATATTAATTTCCCAATTATTTTCCAAATTATCGGTATATAATTATACCTTTAGATTAAAACTAATCTCCATACTTTTAAAATATCCCTAATATTTATTATTTGATTATTTAAATTCTCAAAATAATATTTTATTTTTTGAAATGTTACAGAGGTTTGTCGTCGTGGTAACGCGGGGTCGCCGGAACTTGCTTTGATCCTCGCCGGAAATTGATCTCTCGCTAACTCCTCTTCTACTCCTCTTGTACTCAGAAAATTTTAAGAATTTTGGTTATAATTTTCAGAATGATGAAGGTCTAAGGCATGGGGTAGTATTTATAGTGAGGAATTAGGGTTTTGGAATTAAAAAGTTGAATTAAAATGGCATTAAAAAGATGATAAATCCGGAATTGAGATATCTCTGTTTGATTGCAGAGCAATCAAACAGTGCAGGGGAGTTAGGGGTAGAGGAAAGGTCAGGTGTGCAAAGCACGGGGCACTTTAGCCACGGGGGACCGTTGGTGCCGGCCCAAACAATGTTTACGCCAGTCGATTTATAGAGAGGGGCCGGTGGATTGGTGCCATGTGTTCACATCAGTATTTACAACATTGTGTACATGTTTGTTTTTTCTTTCGTTTCATTTTTATGTGCATTGCACTTGTAAACTTTCTGGCCTCCAAAAAATTTAAAAGAAAAATCAGAAAAATATAATGTGTCTGATGGGGTTCGAACACGGGGCTACGTCACAGCAGTGCGAGGCTTTACCAGTGATCTACAAGTTATTTCTTGCTGTTCTTAAACAAAATAAAGTTATAAATTGTACTCAGGCTTGTAAACTCCTTTCTATACATTAAACTGAAAAATTTTGTATAGTAAATTCAGAGTCGTTACACTTGCTAGCAAGTTAAGTATCTCGAAACAAAATCTGAAACATCTTTCTTCATTCCTTCCCACCAGTAGATATCTCTCAAATCACGATATATCTTGGTAGAACCCGGATGAACGCTGTATGCTGACTGATGTGCCTCCTCTAAGATCTCACGTCTCAGCCTTTCAGAATCTGGTACATATAGACGAGTCCCAAATCGTAGCACTCCCTATCCGTCAATCACAAAACTCCGATCTCTCCCCTGCCGAACCTGCTTCATAATCTCAAACAAACGGGTATCGTCGGACTGCGCCTCCCGAATACGATCAAGTAAAAGTAGATGGGCGTGGACATGAGCAAGTTTTCCTCCGGTGGTAGTAAACTCGAATTGTACTCTGCTGTCGCATAAGATCTGCCAATTTATAGAAGATTGTCTCTAAACTGCGCTCAAATATGACAAACTACCTCCAGGCCTCCGACTCAAAACATTAGCTACCACATTCGCCTTGCCCGGGTGATAAAGGATTTCACAATCATAGTCCTTCACAAGCTCCATCCAACGGCGCTGCCTCAAATTCAGATCCCGCTGCTGGAAGATGTACCTTAAGCTTTTGTGGTCCGTAAAGATCTGGCACGACTCGCCGTACAAGTAATGTCTCCAAATCTTGAGTGCAAATACCACCGCGGCCATCTCTAGATCGTGAGTGGGGTAGGTCTGCTCGTGCTTCTTCAAATGCTGAGAAGCATAAGCGATGACTCTGCCGTGATGCATCAACACACAACCAATACTAGTGATATATGCCCTAGAGGCCATTATTGTATCATACTGGATTGTATATTACTTAATGGGAGCTTGGGATATACACGGATATAGTAACAGTCTTTCTCGAAATGGTAGCATGCTACCTGGTTTGTTTCTACCTCAATATGTGCATGTGTTTCTTTTAGCATATCGCTTATACATAATGGTAGATCCCTTAGGATCTTTACTTGATTACCAGCTTTGTGATGGCAGTCACACTAGTAAGGGCTGGGTAGTCTATAAGCACATCCTATACAGGTCCCTAGTCGTAGGATTATCGAGACGGGGCATCGATACTCCACAGTAGACTAGTGTATACGCTTCTCATACCAGCAGGGAAGATGGTCTATCCCACAGCCATTAGTACGTCGTACTAGAGATAGTATGCAGGTGCTCATTAGGTTATGAGTACACTGGACAGGACTCGTCGGGAACTGTTGGTGGGTATTATACATATCGTCGGGTAGCAGTTCCCAGGTGACATGAGTACAGCTTAGTCCGTCGACTTGATACTGCTGCTTCGTCTCGAGTGTGTGTTGGGTTGTATAGCACGGCAGCAAGGTTTCGGGTGGCATGGTCCATGCCAATTTTAAATTTTTCCGTTCTATCTAACCCTAACCTAGAATCGATACTAGAGAATCATGCGGAAAACTTAAAGCAAACAACTTTACTTCTAAGTGATAGGGATTACAACCTTTGTAGTTCGTTCCTTCGCTTCATAAGCTCCGAGTTGTGTTCCCTTCGCTGCGATCATCAAGCTCCCGGACTCTAGAGAGGCTCCATGAGGTGAATGATCTATGCTTGCTTGAAGTGTTCACAATCCAAGATGATCTACCTTGAGGAGTCACAAACCCAAGCTATCTCTTCACTAATTAGGAACTAGTGAAGCTAACACACTAATCTATATGGCTAGTATAGAAGAGGATGATGAAGTAGGAATTTTTCTCACTTTAGTATTTTATTTCTCACTATTTTTCATCACATGAAGAAATCAAGAGAGCAAGAATCAAGAGCAAGAAGAAGAAGAAGCTCAAGCTCAAGTGAGAATGAATTGTCATGAGGTTAGAAATGTAACCAAGGGTTAAAAGTATCATGGCTAACTCTTGTAGAGAATAAACCATGGGCTAGGGTTAGGATTAGGGTTAGGTTAACAAATATCTTAGCAAATATCTAAAGAGTGGACAAAGTCAACTTAAGAAAATATCTTAAGTAATTATCCACAATTTAGAATTAACTAAAATAAATAATAAATCTAACCCTAATTATAGCCATGGTGTGAATCTTATTAAACCCTAGTTGCATTTATAACCTAGCATGTTACAATATTATATATCACATATATAATATATAATGTAACAAAAGAACAATAAACATATATCACATATATGTTAAATGTATCCAAAGTGAGAAAATGAAATACTTAAGTCAGCATATATTAGTTAATGTAATTTAATATATCAAATATATAATTATACATTAAATTATCGAATCAACACATGATCCGATAATCCGGGTATATTACATATAACCGACTAATATAAAATGTATCATATCATCGAATCAATACTTGATCCGATAACCCGGCTATATCACATATAACCGGCCGATATCATATATCGCGAGAATAGAATACGGTATCACATATCGTATTAATCTCGGTCCCGCACATATCATATATGTGCTCCTACTCCGTTTCGCCAGAGCTAGGAAATCTCTGTGTAGGACTCTAAAGACTCGTCAATACGCCGGCAGTAGGTGATGATCATATCAAACACCCACAAGCTGCAAGCGGTCAGCTAAACGTAACAGCCACCCGGGTATTGAGCGATCAGAAGATCAACAAGAAAGCCTCCACACACTCCTGTGAATCCAATCAGTAACATTATCGTACAGTCCGGTCTCTTCGTTTGATATGTCGCATATCCAGTCTAGGGGTGGTAAACGTCAGACCCCGGTAACCGATAAGTCGTGTCGATGTGAGGCTCATAACAGGTCGAGAAACTACTGATAACTCTTACCAGTAGATCTCCATATCAGCATGTTGGATATAGTGCCCTCAAAGTCAATTATTGGATCGCAGGCACGTGATTGCAATGATTGAGGGAGGACCTATACCGGTAGGACAGTCTTACTCGAGATGATAGTATGCTATCTGGTTTATCTTTATCATCGTGTACTGCTTTAGGTGACATTACAGATCACTATTACAGGTTGATAGAGCCCATAGGATTCTTGCTTGACTACCAACAGTATGATGGCAATCATATACGTGAGAGTTGGGTAGTCTATAAGCACATCCTTAAAAGTGTTCCCTAGTCGTGAGAGTTTCGAGACAGGGCATCGATACTCCGGAGTAGACAAGTGTATACAGTCGAGACCCCGATGAGGGGCAGTAGCCGGTCTCACAAGCCATTGGTGTCAGTTGGTTCACCTAAGATGTATACAGGTGCTCATTGGGTTATGAGTGCACCGGGCAGGACTCACCGGGAACCTGCTAGTTGGTATTATACATGTCGTCAGATAGCAGTTCCCTGGTGACATGTGTACAGGTTAGTTCATCGACCTGAGATCGTCATTTGTCTCGTGTGAGTTCCCACTATGCTTTGATTATTACCCTACCACGGCTCAAAGGAGTCATGCAAACAGGTTTTAGTTGGGTACAGTCTCGAGCCACATGGAGACAATGAGCGGATCGGCAGGGGATTCGTCTCTCCCGGTATTGGGGGTGAGATCGTGCTGTGTCTGCTCCCTGGCCAGGGCAAGCGAGATTTACTGGTAGGTATTCCAGTAGTATCTCAAGGTGTTCTGGGCTACACTCTGACTCGACTTATACTGCTATTGGGGGTCTGACGTTTACCAGCCACCTAGGCCCGATATGCGATACTCATAGACGAACGGACCAGACAGTACGGATATTGTCACAGATAGGCTCAGTAGGGTTTCAGGATGAGTTCGCTCATCAGTCTCCCTTGTGCTCAATACCTAGGCAGCCATTACGCACAGTTAGTGCCACTGACGTGCTTATGGTTAAACCCACTGCCAAAGTATTGACGAGTCTTTAAAGTCCCCCACAGAGAGTGTTAGTGTATATGCCCTAGAGGCCATTACTGTATCATACTAGCTTGTATATTACTTAATGGAAGCTTGGGATATTCACAGTTGTATAGACAATCTTGCTCAAAATGGTAGTATGCGACTTGGTTTGTCTCTACTTCAATATGTGCATGTGTTTCTTTTAGCATATCGCTTATATACATATTA
The DNA here is from genome assembly GCA_030015575.1 of Agapanthus africanus. Lineage (NCBI taxonomy): Eukaryota > Viridiplantae > Streptophyta > Magnoliopsida > Asparagales > Amaryllidaceae > Agapanthus > Agapanthus africanus. Next base: position 269,435,413 of record CM057339.1, read on the forward strand.
GTAGAGCCCTTAGGATCTTTGCTTGATTACCAGCGTTGTGATGGCACTCACACTCGTGGGGGCTGGGTAATCCATAAGCACATCCTTATACAGGTCCCTAGTCGTAGGACTATCGAGACAGGGCATCGATACTCCGGAGTAGACTAGCGTATGCGCTTCTCATCCCAGCGGGGGAGACGGTCTGTCCCACAGCCGTCAGTACGTCGTACTTGAGATAGTATGCGGGTGCTCGTTAGGTTATGAGTACACTGGACAGGACTCGTCGGGAACTGTTGGTTAGTATTATACCTATCATCAGTTATCAGTTCCTAGGTGACATGAGTACAGCTTAGTCCGCTGACTTGACACTGTCATTTCGCCTCGAGTGTGTTCCCACTGTACTTAGATTACTACACTACCACGGCTCAAAGGAGTCGTGCAAACAGGTAGTAGTTGGGTGCAGTCCCGAAGCACTTGGAGGCAGTGACGGTTAGACAGGATTCGTCTCTCCCGGTATTGGGGGTTGACATCGCGCTGTGTCTAGGAGAGCCATTACACAAGTAGTCCCTGTCCAGAGCAAGCGAGATATACCGGTAGGTTTCCAGTGTTATCTCAGGATGTTTTGGGCTACACTCCGACACGACTTGTACCGCTATTAGGGGACTGACGTTCACCGCCCCCTAGGCCCGCCATGCGATGTATCAGATGAACAGACCGGACTGTACAGAGATTGTCACATACAGGCTCAGTAGGAGTTCGGATGGGTTTACCTCATCGGCCTTCTTATCGACATCTACCTGGGGACCGTTACATACATCTAGTGCCGCTTGCGGTCTGTGGTTAAACCCACTGCCAGCGTAGTGTCGAGTCTTTAGAGTCCCACACAGAGAGTTTCCCTGCATTGAGCGAAACGTGTAGAGGCCGTATGGTTTTACGGAAGGGCTACGATCACTTACGTGCACTTGTGTGCGTATGTTGTTCGGGCAGGCAATACTAGTGGGCTTTGGTTTAAGCCAGATCCTAGTATTGCACAGATGGATTTGATTTGTCTTCTGTGCATTCGCTTTCTACGGAATGCGGATGCGGGTGTGTATGCACAGTTTTGAGGAGCGATGAAGGAGGAGGTGCCCCATTAGGGTTTTGGCAGTTGGTTCGGCCAAAACCGTAATGTGGCACACTCATTAGGGTTTTGACAATTCGTTTGGTCAAAACCGTTATGAGCCGGAGACATTGTTTACTAATCATTTTAGTGATAGATTAGTGATGGCTAATTGCATTGACCATTTGACCACTTAGACCTCTCTTGACTTTGTTGACCCGTTGACCGTGTTGACCATTGACCTTCAAGAGAGATCTACACTCTTCTTTCATTTTCTTTTTAATTCTTGAGTTATGATAATGGTCAATTCAATGTGCCATCAACTTTTATCATGATAGGATTAGTAATGATGATTTTGTGTATTATTGCAACCATGGTTCATTTTTTTTGGCTTAATCTTTTCATTATTCTCTTCTCATTCTCTCTCATGAAGTGAGAAGAAAAAGAAAAGCTCCATGGTTGCTAAGTTTCTCCTTCTTCTTCCTCCTCTTGATCTCATCTTTTGATCTCATGTGTTGAGAGAAAAAGATTCCACAAAGACAAATACATCCATACATCTCCTCTACACTTCCTAGGGCTTCTTGACTAGCAATCTCTTTGCCCTAGTTGCCTTGGCTTGAGGTGGAGCTTAGTGTACAACTCTCGGGTGGATCGTCTTCGACTCAAGAAGGCCGCGGAGGTGCCCAAGGTCCGGATCGACGTTTGGAGCTTGGATGGACGAGCGGGACAGCGGAATGAAGACCCGAAGGACCGGTTCCGTGAGGTATACTTTCTACAGCATAGTAGTTAAAACCTCTAGTTGTTTACTAGTTTCTAGTTTAGCCAAGATCCTTGCTTTTGAGTCCATGTTGCCTTGCGCCAAATCATTGTTTTTTTCCGTTTCCGCCTCCCCGTAAGAACCGGGGTGAGCAACGTGGACTTACAGTGGTATCAGAGCCTAGCTAAACATAAACTAGTAAGTTAGCAAAGTGTTTAGAATATCGATCGGAAAAAAGTCGCAAAACACGTCCGCAAAACCTCAAGTTTCTGTCGATTTTCATACTGCTCAAAAAGTGATTTAAAATATATGAAAAATCGTCTCAGGGTTTTGTGTAAACACTGCAGAAAAACGATTCTGTGAATCGATCAAACGACCGCGGTTCCGCGGAAAAGACATGCTCATTGCCGCGGTTCCGCCGCCGTTTTGACTAGGCACTGGTTCGGATTTTCTGCAGTGTTTTAGTTTGGCTGTTTTAGGATTTTTAATACATGTTTTTTCTACCCAGATTTTCCAGAGAGCAAATTGACTTTTGGGGTGGTTAAAAATCCGTATTTTGATCGATATTCTGTACTCTTTGGCTAATGAATATTATCTGTGATGTGATATATGTATTGAACGTCCGCTAATCGCTATACGTCGATTAGTGGGGGTTATACATATCTGTGATCTGTAATGTTGTTGGTTTGTGTATATGAACTCGGTGGATTGTCGCGGATGAATAGCCAGGAATGGGTGTGAGATGAGAGCTTCTTTTTCTTTCATTCATTGTAAAATTTGTAAATTGATGTAATATTATTTGTTTGGCCGCACAACCGGGTCGGGGTTGTAGCCGTCATTGTATAATTTCTTTTTACTGTTTTTTCTCCTAGGATAAACCCAAGGTGGGGTGCACAAACTACCGGGTATCTCGAAGTGCTGAGTGGCCTACTCACGGTGATGAGGGAGGTTGCTTCGCTTCGGGTTCTTGGCGGGTAGTTTGCCGCACCCGTAGGGGTCTAGGGTGGGGTTTGGCTATTCATCGCGACCGTGTAATCCGTTTTTCGTTGCAGGCTCGAACGAATCGCGGATTCCTAGTATATCCAAAGTGTTCATCTGTGATCTGTAATGGCTATCATTGCTATATATCTATATATGATAACTGTTTAGGTGTTGCTTATGTTTTGCATCTGTGCTAGTCCTGTCCCCGCTCTGTCGTTAGTTAAGTAACCTAACGGGTGATGACGGGACCCTGTGGCGAATGCGGATGGCATAAGCGTACACCATATTTTGGTTGTTTTCTGCAATGGTAGGATTAAATGATGGGACGCATTAAAAGAACTAATGCAAGAAAATAAACCAAGTAAAAGTCGATTGGAACACTTTCAAAACCACTCGGTTCTTTTTAAAAACAGCATTTTAAAAGCGGAGCTTGAACCACTCCTTTTTAAAAGCTATCTCGTTCCATCGACTATATCAAGTTCACTACGTTCACGGTTTCGCCAATCCATCCGTAGCCCTCCGTCGTTTCATATAAATATTCAACAGTATTCAAGCTGTGTTTGTTGGCCTTAGTCAAGGCACAGTGTTTGGTAGCTGGTGGGTATTCATATGTTGCATAGATAGAATGTGATGGTTTGGGACAGTCGTATTGCTTTGTTGGCCATAGTCAAGGGTATATATGGGTGGGTTCAAATTAACCTGGACAACGACGGGTAGAACTTGACATGTGACTTATGATTTGTTGGCCTTAGTCAAGGTCATAAGAGCATGGGGCAAAAATCTACATCGGGAGTTTCAAAAGTACTGAAACTTGCTAGCACTGCATACCATTTGGAGTGAGATGATTCTGGTAGGATTCCTTCAGTTTTGTCACGCGATGATATTTGGATCCTGATCCTACTGTGAGTATATGCTACTCCTCGGGAACTCTTTCACTTAACGATCAATGCTATAAACCAAGTAGGTGTCTAGAAAGGTGTTAGCGGGGCTACGCCTACAGGGAAAAGAGGTTACTTAATTAAGGAACTTCGCGAAAGCGTTGGAAAACCTCCCTCGAAGTACCGACACTGGCCTGGCTGAAAGGTTAAGCAAGTATTGTACGGTGAGATTGATCCCGACTAATTCTTCCTTTATGGTTTGAGGAGGGATTCGAGAGACAGTGGGAGCCATCCTGTTTAGATAAATTAAAAACCAATCTAAACTTGCAAGAGCATCATGCTAAGTATTTTCTTCTCTCTCTCTTAAATGCAGCGACCCAGTGACCGCACCTAGGTTACATCTAGATAATAAAACGACTGAATCTGACTGTTATGACTGGCAAAGATCTGTCCAGATGTCCATTGCCCATGACAAGCTGGGACACCTCTTGACTGATCCAACCCCTGCCGTCTCAGGTCCAGTTTCCCCTGTCACGGATATTGATATCCGTAGGACATCGGAAGAAGACTGTGCGAAAGCCAAGTGCCTCGTGTTAGCCTCAGTTGATGGTATATACCAGAGGCAGCACGAGAAGATGGACTCATCTTCTATCTTCCTCCATAACAAAGTTTTATATGGAGAGCAATCTCGTATCGCAAGATATGATACCTCGAACGAATTGCTTCCAGCGAGGTTGGCTATCGGGTCATCTGTAGGGGGCAACGTCCTTACAGAGACCAGCTCTTTTGAGCTCTCGGACCTGAAGACCACGTTGAAGAACGGGTCAGATGCTGACTTAGTTCAACAGTCTCTACCTCCTACCCTGAAGGAAACCAGGGAAGTGGAAAGAAAGGGAAGGGCAGAAGTTTCGGGACTGGATGTAGTAAAAGAGGGATGTTCCTATTGTAACGGGAATGAACATAGGCAGAACGATTGCAGGGCTTGCAAAGCCAGTAGCCAGAATTCGAAGCATGTTGTGGCTTCGGCTTCGGGTGTGTTTGTAATAGAGAACTGTATGTCAGTTAACCCTACTTCCTGGGTATTGGATACCGGATCAGGATCTCATATCTGTAATTCGTTACAGGCTCTGAGAAACCGTAGGGTTATCAGGAAAGGTGATATGACTCTCAGGGTTGCTAACGGAATGAGCATGTATGCTGAATCCGTAGGGGAATATCATCTAGGACTGACAACTGGGCAGATATTGATTCTGCGTGACTGTTTTTATGTACCAGGTGCGACTTGTAACATCATATCTGTATCCTTACTTTCTAAGGAAGGATATGATTTTACTTTTGTAAGCGATGTAGTAAACATCCACCTAAATCAAGTACTGATTGGGTCAGGTACATTGAAATACGGTATATACGTTTTGAATCAAGCTCAGGTCTTCAGTGTCCAGAACACACTTAAAAGGAAGTCTCCGGAAATAAATCAGGCTTTCTTATGGCATTGTAGACTGGGTCACATTAATGAGACACGGTTAACAAAGTTACATAAAGAAGGATACTTGAATCCGTTCGAGTACCAGTCTTATGCCACTTGTGAATCTTTTCTTACGGGAAAGATGACAAAGACTCCGTTCACTGGACACGGAGAAAGAGCGAGCGAGCTCTTGGGACTCATACACAGTGATGTGTATAGTCTAATGTCTACACATGCGCGAAGTGGTTATTCATACTTCATTACTTTCACAGATGATTTCTCTAGGTATGGGCATGTCTTCTTAATGAAGCACAAATCCGAGGCCTTTGAGAAATTTCAGGAATACAAGAATGAAGTTGAAAAACAAACAGGCAAAAGTATCAAGACACTGAGATCTGATCGAGGTGGTGAATACTTGAGTGCCGAGTTTCTGGGCTTCTTAAAAGAGAATGGAATTCTCTCTCAGCTTACTCCTCCATACACACCACAACACAACGGTGTATCGGAAAGAAGGAATCGAACCCTATTGGATATGGTTCGTTCCATGATGAGTAAGGCTGAGTTGTCGCGATCCTTCTGGAGTTATGCGCTAGAAACAGCTGCATATCTTTTGAATTAAGTTCCTACTAAGTCAGTGCCTACCACACCATATCAGATGTGGAGTGGGAAGAAACCCAGTCTTAAACACTTTAAGACATGGGGATGTCCAGCTTTTGTAAAAAAGCAGCATGCGGACAAGCTCGAGGCACGTTCAGTACAGTGTAAGTTTGTGGGATACCCAAAGAACTCCAAGGGGTATCTTTTCTATTACGCAGAGGAACAAAAGGTTTTTGTTTCTCGTCATGCCCGCTTCTTGGAAACTGAGTTTTTGGAAAATCAGATATGTGGGAGCGCAGTAGAACTGGAAGAAATTCCAGAACCATGAGCTATTACTGAAAGCTTAGTAGAACCATAGGGTTCGAAAGAACAGGACATTCCTACGCCACTCCGCAGGAGTAGTAGGCAGTCTCATCCGCCCGAGAGATACTACGGTTTTCTCATAGACGGGGATAGAGAGGATTACACCATGGATTATGGAGAGCCTACTAACTTCCAGCAAGCCATTCAGAGCGGCGACTCGGTAAAATGGCTGGATGCAATGCGGGCCGAGATGGAGTCCATGTACACCAACAAAGTTTGGACTTTGGACTTTGCTCCAGAAGGGGTAAAACCCGTAGGCTGCAAATGGATCTTCAGAAAGAAGATTGGTGTAGATGGGCAGGTTGAGACCTATAAAGCTAGACTTGTTGCAAAGGGTTTTCGTCAAAGACCTGGTTTGGACTATGACGAGACCTTTTCTCCAGTGGCTATGCTGAAATCCATTCGGATCCTTCTTGCCATTGCTGCCTTCCACGATTATGAAATCTGGCAGATGGACGTAAAGACGGCTTTCCTAAATGGAAATTTGGAAGAGTGCGTCTATATGGATCAGTCGGAGGGATTCATTCAGAGTGGGAGCAGCGGTAGAGTGTGCAAGTTGCTAAAGTCCATCTATGGACTTAAGCAGGCATCGCGGAGTTGGAACATCTGCTTTGATGATACTGTCAAAGAATTCGACTTTATCAAAAACCGAGATGAACCATGCATTTACAGTAAGATTGTAGGGAGAACTGTTGTATTCCTCGTCTTGTACGTGGATGACATTCTCCTAATAGGAAATGATATTGCTATGCTACAGTCAGTCAAAGGATTCTTGTCGCAGAGGTTCTCCATGAAGGACCTGGGCGATGCCAACTACATTCTGGGGATCCATATCCATCGTGATAGATATAAGAGGATGTTGGGACTTTCACAGTCAAGGTACATCGACACCATACTGAAAAGGTTCAGTATGGAAGATTCCAAGCGCGGTAATTTACCGGCTTGTCACGGGATCACCCTCTCCAAAGAGATGTCTCCCAAGACTGATTTGGAAAGGGATCGCATGTCTATTATACCCTACGCTTCTACGGTAGGCTCTATAATGTATGCGATGTTGTGTACCAGACCAGATGTAGCATACGTATTGAGCGTTGTAAGCCGGTATCATTCGAACCCAGGGGAGAAACACTGGATAGCGGTAAAGAACATTCTCAAGTACCTAAGAAGGACTAAGGAGATGTTCTTGGTGTATGGCGGAAAAGACCTCCAGCTCGAGGCCTTTGCTGACTCCAGCTTCCAGAGTGACAAGGATGACTCCAAGTCCATGCCGGGTTATGTCTTTACCCTCAATGGAGGGGCGGTTTGCTGGAAGAGTTCCAAGCAGGACACCATTGCTGACTCAACCATGGAAGCGGAGTACATAGCTGCTTGCGATGCCGCGAAGGAAGCTGTCTGGATGAAGAAGTTCCTCACGGAGCTTCAGGTGGTTCCTACCATTGTTGATCCAATACCGCTGTATTGCGACAACAACGGCGCTATAGCTTTAGCGAAGGAACCCAGGTCCCATCAGAAGTTCAGGCACATTTTGAGGCGGTACCACCTGATCAGGGAGATCGTAGATCGCCGGGAGATCAAGGTGAAGAGAGTAAATACGGAGAACAACACTGCAGATCCACTCACGAAGGCCCTACCCCAGACTCAGTTCGAGCGGCTGATCGAGATGATAGGTCTTCGATACGCCAATACATGGCCTTAGTGCAAGTGGGAGATTGTTAGTGTATATGCCCTAGAGGCCATTACTGTATCATACTAGTTTGTATATTACTTAATGGAAGCTTGGGATATTCACAGTTGTATAGACAATCTTGCTCAAAATGGTAGTATGCTACTTGGTTTGTCTCTACTTCAATATGTGCATGTGTTTCTTTTAGCATATCGCTTATATACATATTAGTAGAGCCCTTAGGATCTTTGCTTGATTACCAGCGTTGTGATGGCGCTCACACTCGTGGGGGCTGGGTAATCCATAAGCACATCCTTATACAGGTCCCTAGTCGTAGGACTATCGAGACAGGGCATCGATACACCGGAGTAGACTAGCGTATGCACTTCTCATCCCAGCGGGGGAGACGGTCTGTCCCACAGCCGTCAGTACGTCGTACTTGAGATAGTATGCGGGTGCTCGTTAGGTTACGAGTACACTGGACAGGACTCATCGGGAACTGTTGGTTGGTATTATATCTATCGTCAGTTATCAGTTCCCAGGTGACATGAGTACAGCTTAGTCCGCTGACTTGACACTGTCACTTCGCCTCGAATGTGTTCCCACTGTACTTAGATTACTACCCTACCACGGCTCAAAGGAGTCATGCAAACAGGTAGTAGTTGGGTGCAGTCCCGAAGCACTTGGAGGCAGTGACGGTTAGACAGGATTCGTCTCTCCGGTATTGGGGGTTGACATCGCGCTGTGTCTAGGAGAGCCATTACACAAGTAGTCCCTGGCCAGGGCAAGCGAGATATACCGGTAGGTTTCCAGTGTTATATCAGGGTGTTCTGGGCTACACTCCGACACGACTTGTACCGCTATTAGGGGACTGACGTTCACCGCCCCCCTAGGCCCGCCATGCGATGTATCAGACGAACAGACCGGACTATACGGAGATTGTCACATACAGGCTCAGTAGGAGTTCGGATGGGTTTACCTCATCGGCCTTCTTATCGACATCTACCTGGGGACCGTTATGTACAACTAGTGCCGCTTGCGGTCTGTGGTTAAACCCACTGCCAGCGTAGTGTCGAGTCTTTAGAGTCCCACACAGAGAGTTTGCCTGCATTGAGCGAAACGTGTAGAGGCCGTATGGTTTTACGGAAGGGCTACGATCACTTACGTGCACTTGTGTGCGTATGCTGTTCGGGCAGGCAATACTAGTGGGCTTTGGTTTAAGCCAGATCCTAGTATTGTACAGATGGATTTGATTTGTCTTCTGTGTATTCGCTTTCTACGGAATGCGGATGCGGGTGTGTATGCACAATTTTGAGGAGCGATGAAGGAGGAGGTGCCCCATTAGGGTTTTGGCAGTTGGTTCGGCCAAAACCGTAATGTGGCACACTCATTAGGGTTTTGACAATTCGTTTGGTCAAAACCGTTATGAGCTGGAGACATTGTTTACTAATCCTTTTAGCGATAGATTAGTGATGGCTAATTGCATTGACCATTTGACCACTTAGACCTCTCTTGACTTTGTTGACCCGTTGACCGTGTTGACCATTGACCTTCAAGAGAGATCTACACTCTTCTTACATTTTTCTTTTTAATTCTTGAGTTATGATAATGGTCAATTCAATGTGCCATCAACTTTTATCATGATAGGATTAGTAATGATGATTTTGTGTATTATTGCAACCATGGTTCATTTTTTTTGGCTTAATCTTTTCATTATTCTCTTCTCATTCTCTCTCATGAAGTGAGAAGAAAAAGAAAAGCTCCATGGTTGCTAAGTTTCTCCTTCTTCTTCCTTCTCTTGATCTCATCTTTTGATCTTATGTGTTGAGAGAAAAAGATTCCACAAAGACAAATACATCCATACATCTCCTCTACACTTCCTAGGGCTTCTTGACTAACAATCTCTTTGCCCTAGTTGCCTTGGCTTGAGGTGGAGCTTAGTGTACAACTCTCGGGTGGATCGTCTTCGACTCAAGAAGGCCGCGGAGGTGCCCAAGGTCCGGATCGACGCTTGGAGCTTGGATGGACGAGCGGGACAGCGGAATGAAGACCCGAAGGACCGGTTCCATGAGGTATACTTTCTACAGCATAGTAGTTAAAACCTCTAGTTGCTTACTAGTTTCTAGTTTAGCTAAGATCCTTGCTTTTGAGTCCATGTTGCCTTGCGCCAAATCATTGTTTTTTGCCGTTTCCGCCTCCCCGTAAGAACCGGGGTGAGCAACGTGGACTTACAGAGAGTTTCCCAAGTTTAGGTGAAACTTTGTAGAGGCCGTATGGTTTTATGGTAGGATTCGAACATACACGTGCACTTGTGCATGTGTCATGATTCGGACAGATAATACTAGTGGGCTTTGATTTAAGCCGGATCCTAGTATTATATTGTGTTGGAATACTTTCGTCTCGTAGTATTCGTATTCGGTCGGAATACGGATGCAGGTATGTATTTACAGGTGAGGGGTATTCTCGTAATCTGTTACGAGATTACTTTAGAAGATGCATTTCTTTTTGGTTAAACATTTTGGTTTAAATGTTTATTGGATTTAGAAAGTGAGTCATTATTTCTAGCATGTTCACTAATGACTCATGGTGTCACGACCCGAAAGAGCACGTGACTGGCCCTTGAACCCTATGAAGCCTATAGGACTCCATCTGATCCAAGTAAGCCCAAAGCCCAGAAACCTAAAACCATTTTGAAGAAAAAGTAAAGAACCGATTTAAAGAAGTGAAGAAATACAGGTTTGAAATCAAGGTTTTTAAATAACTAAGCCGAATGTGCATTTTAAAAACGGTACAGTCTTTTCTAGAAATTTCGGCAGAGTTTCTTTTGTAAAACTGGCCCCGAATGGGGTAAAACGATAATAACAAGATATAACATGATAAAGGCATCCCCAAGCGGGAGCTAGCTCTTCGTCAATCGACGGTCACAACCACACAAAGATATGACAATATACAACGCCAAGTGGCGAGGATCAAAAGCAAAAGAAAGCTCAATACTACTAAGCGCGACTCTAAGGTCGAAATATACAACACTGATATCTAGGTCTGAAAGAATATACAAGTTTTGGTTGATGGACATTTCTAGATACAATAAATAAATAAGTACAAAATGGGGATTCTTGATGCAAAAGAATCCACCTACCAAAAGCAAATCACCCGCAAGAAGGTAGTGTGCCAGAAATGCCGCAATAGAACCTGTACGGCATAACCTGCAAGAACTGTGGCACAACGGGGGTGAGTTGCCAACTCGTGAATAGAAACATCTACAAGGATAAATCGAATGCAAGACATAATCCTAAGTCAACGATCAGTAAAATATCCACAAGAGTACATCTGAGTGTAATAAGGTGGCAAGGTAACATCTAATCATGTATATAGTGCCAGGTACTCAGGTAACAACATGTCATCCGGGTAAGGTATGTCTGCATGAAGTATCAATGAAGAAATATCAATAATATCAATACACATATATTAGCGTCCCATACCACTAATATTGGTGTAAGATAAGTGTAAATCCAGTCTGTATATGAACCATGTCTGTATATATGTGGAACCCGTCCACCTGTCACCCACTGACAGTAAGCATCATGTATGCAATGTGAGGATATAACCAAAATCATGGAAAACTCATCATGAAACCCGTGCCAAACACCGACACGTAAATCCTCATCCATATGGGGCTCTGTCTGCGGATATCGGCCCTCGGCCCCGGCAGTATGAGTCAACCCATGTCCATCTCTGGGCTCCGTCTGCGGATATCGGCCCGTCGGCCCCGGCAGTATGCCCATCTCTCGGCTCCAGGCGGTATCCCCCGGATATCCGCCGAGCTCAGGTAAAATCACCGGTAGGTACTCGCCCGCCTCCAGGCTCAATCGGCATAACCCATCGATCATCTCGCCGAGGGGAACCATACCGGGCCCACCACGAACCCGCAAACGGTACATCACCTCCTCGAATCGGGTTTCAAGCACACGTCTCAGCACCGAGAAAACGCGTGGTGGACGCACCGAAATATCATATCACGAGGTACCGGGTTTTCATAAAATGCCGCTTTTCTTAAATAACCCCACGGTCCTCAAAAACCAGAAATCACATGAAAATCCAACATCTAGCAGTAAATCCAATGCGATGTACTATGCTATCAATCCATGATATACGCGACATGTAAAGAGAGTAATCATATCGGAAATCATGCAACATGGAATAGGAATGCGTATATGTCAAAGGAAGCATCATATCACGAATGTAATAGTGCTACTGTGTAGTGACATGGCAATTATCGATGATGAAGTGTGTGAGCTGGCAAATAGTGTACGTGAAACATACGCATCATCGATAATGGTGCTGGTGTCCTAACAGCATGATAATAACATGGTAATGAACATATGCCAGCAATGCGAATAGTATGAAAATGCGGAAGCTAGTAATTAACAGCACAGTAAAGTATCTACTATGCAACTACATCTAAGTATCCTGTCAATCAGGAGGGGTAGGTGTGGAAACCACCTAAAACTGAGTCTAAGTATATATGTAGATATATAGTCGGTGATCCCGCCTCAATGTCATATCATAAGATATCCTCTAGCCATGAGTGCGGATCTATCATCAATATCAGCTCGTACGGTAAATCATCGTACGGCATTCCCATAGGCTGGGTACAGGTCAATATCTCACTGTCTCATCACATAACAAATATCACCATCATCAGACCATAAGGTCTGGATGTACTACTCTATCTCTAGTACAAACGGTAACCTCGGTAAAGTATGCATGCGGGGGTAAACACACATCCCAAGCCCGCGAGAATCACAAGTCATATCCCACATATGAATCGTATCAAATCACCGATCCCAGGGCACCAAGCCCACAATATCGACTCATCTCCAAAGTCGTCACATATCATCAATCACAGTGTAAGTACATGTGAAAAGCAAGGGTATGTGTATAGGTGTAATTCTATCCTAGGGTTCGCGACTATGAACTACACTAGTCACTTCTAACCCTACATATCCAAATACACCTAATATCACAATACTATAAAATAAACTATCTACGGACTGCGGGGGTGCTATACGCCATCCACCCGACTTTCCCCCGTAGATATAATCTACTCACCTTGCATCATCATTTGCGGACATCACCATGTATTTGCTTGTCGTCCGAAGTCTTCATGGGTACCTACACATCAAAATATCGTATATGCGCATTAAAACCAAATCCAATCTAAAACGGCGCATAAACTCCAAAACGATACGATAAGGGGGCCTATAGGTGAGAACCTATGGCATGCCTTCAAAACCATCCATAATCCTCTATATCGTCGTATAAACGACAATAGTCGAGGCAAAACACATTCCACCATTTCAGAATCCAAAAATACGGAATACGGAAACACGAATCCAAAACGACAACATAGGATATATGTCCCAGATTTCACCCTAGAAAGAATCTGTCAAAACTAGAAGTACCCAGGGCCAAGAATTGAGGAATTGGGGCTGTGCACGCAAAACGAGGAAGTTCCTCACTGGTCTGGCCGCAAATTGCGGCCAGAAAGGAGGTTTTGGCGGCCGTACGGAGGAGTTAGGGGCTAGGGTTTGGGGTGTTGCCTCTAGGTTGCCTGCACATCTCAATTTCCACTCAATATTATTTTAGGGGTCTCGGGGTGATAGCAGATTCCATTTAACCCTCACAGATTTCACAATTTCCCCGATATCGGTTTCTAAAATCCGTATTCTGTGGTTCTAGCATCAGGTTAGGGTCTCAATTCAAACACTAGGGTGTTGGTATAATCTTAACTGAGCTCAATTTCATGATGCAACACCAATCACTCAAACCCTGACTAGGTTTCTCTCAAATCCATAATATCACACAATTTCAATTCTAAACTTGCATAGGGGTATATGTAAAGGTAAAACTAAGACAATGGTTCAGAAATTACCTCAATTGGCAACTCAAGAAAATTCTTGAGTTGCCCCAAGTGGTCACAATCCAAGCTTTCTAGGTCCATCTTAAAGATCTCGAGCTTGCGCATCTTTTTTGTGAAACCGACATAGGATTTTGGTGTGGTTTTAGAGATGAAGTGAGGGGATTTAGTGGAGGGGAGAAGAGGGCTAGGGCAGCAGCAGCAAGGGAGAGGAAGAGGGAGAGAAATGAGAGGGGAGAGAAATGGCTAAGGGTTAAAAGTCAAATGTCCACTCTCTCTCTCACCTACCCTCATCATTACCTTTTTCTTTTCTTTTCTTTTTCTCTAAATCCCTAAACCTTCTCATGAGAATAGTAACCCCAAAAGAAATCCATGGCTAGAAAAATACACAAGTGTGGGAAAAATGTGATATGTGCAAGTTTTGCACAAAATTACCGAAAAACCCGATTAGCGATTTTAATCGCGATTAGCACCAAATTAGTGTCAAAATGATCACAACAACTTAAAAATATCATAATTCCAATAAATAACTCATTTTAGAATTTTCCACGAATTTTCATAATTTTCCTCCATTTATTTGCATTTAAAAATAGATTTAATATTAAAATAATCAATAAAATAATATTAAATTATAAAAATTCCCAAAATTAATATTTTATATTTTTAAAGATGTTACAATCTACCCCCCTTAAAGAAATTCGGTCCCCGAATTTAAATTTAAACCCCCAATACTAAAAACAATTTCAGTAATAATCCAATTTATCGGGGCTCCGAAAATATCATCAAATAGAACGTCATAGCGCAATGCATGCGCAAGGGTACTGAGCAGATAACTCAAAATCAAAACTCCGTCAAGCATCCCGCAATCATCGGAGTCGATGTAAAAACACAATGTCAAATCCAATACAAAACCGATATGATATGGATCGAAACTACACATGTAGACATCCAATCTATACACGTAAAAAGCTGATGTAAAAGCATGCAAAAGTATATCCAGGTACCATCCACTGACTAGTCCTGGTCAGCATGAAGGCAAAAATCCAACATCATAAAAGGTACTGCTCCAAAAGGAAATAATCCCAAAAATGCACATAACACAATCCTGTGCGTCTGGTGCGTACGGAAATCAAAAATCCATAAATGTGCTAAACAGGTGCACAAAACAACATCTAGGTGCAACGGGTGTGCACGAAACCTCTGTCACGGGCAACGTATGTGCCTGACAGCCAAGGTCCGGTGCATCTAACATGCACGAAGAAATCTCGATTTAGTGCATCGGGTGCGCACCAAAATCGTATCTAAAGACATGCGCCCAACATGCGCGAAAATCCAAATCTGTGCATCCATCGTGCACGAATGAAAATCTAAAACCTGCGCACTCAACATGCACGAAATCACGAAATCCAATAGCAAACACCGAACAGGCGTAAAGCACATCAAAAGCACGGAGTGCAAAAGTCAACCATCCATATCAGGGTCAAAATCAACGACATAATGCGGCTCAAATCAAAATCAAGTGTACCGCAAAGAAAAATCCCATAACCGTGTGCATCAGCGTGCACAAATCAAATCACAACACCAAAATGCATGAAAACCATGCTGGAAGCTTAAATCAAATCACTGAATACTGTAGGCATGAAATCTCAATCAATACCTCAAATGTAATAACTCTGCGCAAAATATATAAATATCCAGTGGGTGTATGAAACCAAAATCATGAAACTCAGTCATCAAAACTAAATCATGCCAACAGAACGCCCAAGATACCGAAATCCCAAAATGACGGATACGTGATAATCGAATCACAAAATCACAAATCATAGATACCGTCTTCGGTAGTTCCTCCTTCAAGGTCGAGAAGGAGTCGGTGAATCCACTGCTAGCAGCGCAGGATATCCACCTGCATCTTGCTCACGGTTTGGCGTCCTCAGACTCTCTGGGTCCTTATCTCTCTGTGGGTTACCAAACTCACAGTCTATCGGCTCATCGGCCCTGTCAGGGGTGCTAACGGGGACGATTCCGTTCTGGCACTTCTCTGGTCACCTCTCGGTCAAACCTCACGACCACTCGTAAGGCAGCAAATCACTGACGTCAGCCTCTGGCTCTCTGAATGCACGTCACACATCTGATCCTGGGTGCAAACATCGTTGCAGCAACGTCCTGGAAGAATCCTGCTCAAGGTCTCTTCCAATCATGCCTATGCCGAACCAAACGGAGGCTGGCTCTCCTGCACAACCTCTTCTCGCTCAAAGGGTATCCGTGTCCTCAGCACAATATTTCTCCAGAAACTGGTCACATCGCAACGTCTCTGTAAGCATCTCAGGTCTCTAGTCTCGACGGGAAGCAATGACAGCTCGTCAGGGTCTCACACGAACCTCTTGTTCCAACTGTCTCTATCGTCGTCCACTATGACGTCACGCCAAGCTACTATGCACTGCACTGTCTCGGCCACGGTCAATCTGAAGTCTCTCACACGGACTCGAAATCTCATACTCTGTAGCTTCATCACTCTGTAGCAGATGTCAGGCCGAACTGGTCCTCGGGAACACGTCCCAATCATCGGAGGATAACTCATCACTCGTCCGTCCTTGATCAATTCGCAACGTATCTGGGTAGGTTCCTTTATCCGATCCTGGTCAACTACCTCATCGACAATGCCGAACTCTGGCCTGCTGGGTGTGCGCAAAACGACCACTCCTGGTCTAGGTCTTCTCGTATCGTACTCCAGAAAGGTCCTGTCGAGGTTCCTTTATCAAATCTCAATCCTGCCGAAATGCCCGGAAGTCATCATCCAATGCTGAAGCTAAAGCTCATTCCGGAACGGCTGCATACTTATCACGCTTCTTTCTGGAAGATATATCCATAAACCACGCCTCTGGGTGCGTATCACATCTCTAATGTCAGCGGAGTGGGACGTCATCTCGTCGAAATCTCGTACGGACTCTTTTCTTCACTCTGCGTCAATGTCGACTGATTCGGACTCGTCTCATCATGACTGCACGAACTGCGCTCCGACGGCTATGCTCGCATCTGGAGTCTCCCAAGCAGTGTCCCATCACGATATCCGAAAGATGTCGAACTATCCGATCGACTCGTCAGATCCTCATAATCCCCCAAGAACTCACATCTCGGGTACAGTTTAATAGTATCGAGTACATGCCACAGCGTCGGTGGTCCAGCCGTAGAAGGGCAAACCCAAGCCTCACTAATGGCGCCGCGGAACCGCCGTAAACCCTAAGGTTCAAAGGCTGTCACACGGTCATTAAGTCGAGTTAGGGTTTCATTCTTCTAGAGGGTCCATAGAATCACCTGCATGTCTTTCCGTATACTTTAAACTTGGAAAATGGCTCCTGACATTCGATCGTCTCTATCGACTCTCAACGAACCTGCGTGAAGTCGTCTCTATCTGGAAACAATCAATCTGATATCCACGCATCGGGGTAAGCGAACTCACCACACGTCCTAGTCATTCATCCTCGGTGACTAGCGACTCGCTATCATCTCTCTAAGTACATGCTCATGCTGCAGTAGCTCCAATCATCTGGGCGATATTTCATCATTTGCAGCAACAACTGGCTCATATACCTGTACGTCGAACAATGCCTCAATCCTCCAGGAAAGGCAATACATAAGCGGTCATCTCTGAATCAGCCTGCTTTAGGTCTGAGTAAGACTCTCCACACTGGAAATCTTCAACTCAACTGGGCCCGCTCTGGCGCAAAACCGGACGAATCACATTCGTCTCTCAAATCTGGTAGACTAGCTATCATCTGTCGCATATCTGCCTGAAAGCTCCGGCAAATCTCAGCTCGCAAGCTCCGAAAGCAACATCCTGTCAATCTCAGCAACAGCTGGTCCATCTGTCTGCACGATAGGCGACATCACAATCCCTGAGGTATACTGTACATCAACAGTCCTCTCTCAGCTGGCAGCTCTAACAAAGGCACGATCAACCGGTGCAAACCAAGCACTCGCCTCCACTAGAGGTCACAAACACCAACACTAACTCGAGACGTTCCCATGTCACCAGAGAACACAAAGGTCGGCCCTCGTACCACACGAGCTCACACCGGCCGAAACCCTAGCAGCAGCCCAAACTGCGCTCAAACATGGTGACAGGAATCTCAATCGAGTATCCAAGAGAGCACATTAAAGGCAAGAAAGGAAGCAACAGATCCAAAGTGGATACATGATCATAGGAAGGAACAGCATCAATGAAGGTATGATCATGAACTAATAGAATCGGGGATCTCAAATGGATGTATAATCCAGGATATGAAAAGAATCACTGATCTCAAAACAAATGTCCATCCTAAGGTTCCTTAAGCGGAGTGGCGTGTCGTAAGTATGCCGCGGAACATACCAACGGTACGTCACTCTACTTTAGTCACCTAATCCATCAACCAAGGGTCATCCTAAAACGACGAAAGTTCGGGTTCACACCCCCTCAACCAAGTCTAAGTTCCGTAAGGTCAAGCCTAAGTTCCGTATATAAACAACTCCCTAGGCTCCACATAGTCAAACTTAGACTCGAACCAAGGTCAACCTAGCGCTCTGATACCAACTTTGTCACGACCCGAAAGAGCACGTGACTGGCCCTTGAACCCTATGAAGCCTATAGGACTCCATCTGATCCAAGTAAGCCCAAAGCCCAGAAATCTAAAACCATTTTGAAGAAAAAGTAAAGAACCGATTTAAAGAAGTGAAGAAATACAGGTTTGAAATCAAGGTTTTTAAATAACTAAGCCGAATGTGCATTTTAAAAATGGTACAGTCTTTTCTAGAAATTTCGGCAGAGTTTCTTTTGTAAAACTGGCCCCGAATGGGGTAAAACGATAATAACAAGATATAACATGATAAAGGCATCCCCAAGCGGGAGCTAGCTCTTCGTCAATCGACGGTCACAACCACACAAAGATATGACAATATACAACGCCAAGTGGCGAGGATCAAAAGCAAAAGAAAGCTCAATACTACTAAGCGCGACTCTAAGGTCGAAATATACAACAATGATATCTAGGTCTGAAAGAATATACAAGTTTTGGTTGATGGACATTTCTAGATACAATAAATAAATAAGTACAAAATGGGGATTCTTGATGCAAAAGAATCCACCTACCAAAAGCAAATCACCCGCAAGAAGGTAGTGTGCCAGAAATGCCGCAATAGAACCTGTACGGCATAACCTGCAAGAACTGTGGCACAACGGGGGTGAGTTGCCAACTCGTGAATAGAAACATCTACAAGGATAAATCGAATGCAAGACATAATCCTAAGTCAACGATCAGTAAAATATCCACAAGAGTACATCTGAGTGTAATAAGGTGGCAAGGTAACATCTAATCATGTATATAGTGCCAGGTACTCAGGTAACAACATGTCATCCGGGTAAGGTATGTCTGCATGAAGTATCAATGAAGAAATATCAATAATATCAATACACATATATTAGCGTCCCATACCACTAATATTGGTGTAAGATAAGTGTAAATCCAGTCTGTATATGAACCATGTCTGTATATATGTGGAACCCGTCCACCTGTCACCCACTGACAGTAAGCATCATGTATGCAATGTGAGGATATAACCAAAATCATGGAAAACTCATCATGAAACCCGTGCCAAACACCGACACGTAAATCCTCATCCATATGGGGCTCCGTCTGCGGATATCGGCCCTCGGCCCCGGCAGTATGAGTCAACCCATGTCCATCTCTGGGCTCCGTCTGCGGATATCGGCCCGTCGGCCCCGGCAGTATGCCCATCTCTCGGCTCCAGGCGGTATCCCCCGGATATCCGCCGAGCTCAGGTAAAATCACCGGTAGGTACTCGCCCGCCTCCAGGCTCAATCGGCATAACCCATCGATCATCTCGCCGAGGGGAACCATACCGGGCCCACCACGAACCCGCAAACGGTACATCACCTCCTCGAATCGGGTTTCAAGCACACGTCTCAGCACCGAGAAAACGCGTGGTGGACGCACCGAAATATCATATCACGAGGTACCGGGTTTTCATAAAATGCCGCTTTTCTTAAATAACCCCACGGTCCTCAAAAACCAGAAATCACATGAAAATCCAACATCTAGCAGTAAATCCAATGCGATGTACTATGCTATCAATCCATGATATACGCGACATGTAAAGAGAGTAATCATATCGGAAATCATGCAACATGGAATAGGAATGCGCATATGTCAAAGGAAGCATCATATCACGAATGTAATAGTGCTACTGTGTAGTGACATGGCAATTATCGATGATGAAGTGTGTGAGCCGGCAAATAGTGTACGTGAAACATACGCATCATCGATAATGGTGCTGGTGTCCTAACAGCATGATAATAACATGGTAATGAACATATGCCAGCAATGCGAATAGTATGAAAATGCGGAAGCTAGTAATCAACAGCACAGTAAAGTATCTACTATGCAACTACATCTAAGTATCCTGTCAATCAGGAGGGGTAGGTGTGGAAACCACCTAAAACTGAGTCTAAGTATATATGTAGATATATAGTCGGTGATCCCGCCTCAATGTCATATCGTAAGATATCCTCTAGCCATGAGTGCGGATCTATCATCAATATCAGCTCGTACGGTAAATCATCGTACGGCATTCCCATAGGCTGGGTACAGGTCAATATCTCACTGTCTCATCACATAACAAATATCACCATCATCAGACCATAAGGTCTGGATGTACTACTCTATCTCTAGTACAAACGGTAACCTCGGTAAAGTATGCATGCGGGGGTAAACACACATCCCAAGCCCGCGAGAATCACAAGTCATATCCCACATATGAATCGTATCAAATCACCGATCCCAGGGCACCAAGCCCACAATATCGACTCATCTCCAAAGTCGTCACATATCATCAATCACAGTGAAAGTACATGTGAAAAGCAAGGGTATGTGTATAGGTGTAATTCTATCCTAGGGTTCGCGACTATGAACTACACTAGTCACTTCTAACCCTACATATCCAAATACACCTAATATCACAATACTATAAAATAAACTATCTACGGACTGCGGGGGTGCTATACGCCATCCACCCGACTTTCCCCCGTAGATATAATCTACTCACCTTGCATCATCATTTGCGGACATCACCATGTATTTGCTTGTCGTCCGAAGTCTTCATGGGTACCTACACATCAAAATATCGTATATGCGCATTAAAACCAAATCCAATCTAAAACGGCGCATAAACTCCAAAACGATACGATAAGGGGGCCTATAGGTGAGAACCTATGGCATGCCTTCAAAACCATCCATAATCCTCTATATCGTCGTATAAACGACAATAGTCGAGGCAAAACACATTCCACCATTTCAGAATCCAAAAATACGGAATACGGAAACACGAATCCAAAACGACAACATAGGATATATGTCCCATATTTCACCCTAGAAAGAATCTGTCAAAACTAGAAGTACCCAGGGCCAAGAATTGAGGAATTGGGGCTGTGCACGCAAAACGAGGAAGTTCCTCACTGGTCTGGCCGCAAATTGAGGCCAGAAAGGAGGTTTTGGCGGCCGTACGGAGGAGTTAGGGGCTAGGGTTTGGGGTGTTGCCTCTAGGTTGCCTGCACATCTCAATTTCCACTCAATATTATTTTAGGGGTCTCGGGGTGATAGCAGATTCCATTTAACCCTCACAGATTTCACAATTTCCCCGATATCGGTTTCTAAAATCCGTATTCTGTGGTTCTAGCATCAGGTTAGGGTCTCAATTCAAACACTAGGGTGTTGGTATAATCTTAACTGAGCTCAATTTCATGATGCAACACCAATCACTCAAACCCTAACTAGGTTTCTCTCAAATCCATAATATCACACAATTTCAATTCTAAACTTGCATAGGGGTATATGTAAAGGTAAAACTAAGACAATGGTTCAGAAATTACCTCAATTGGCAACTCAAGAAAATTCTTGAGTTGCCCCAAGTGGTCACAATCCAAGCTTTCTAGGTCCATCTTAAAGATCTCGAGCTTGCGCATCTTTTTTGTGAAACCGACATAGGATTTTGGTGTGGTTTTAGAGATGAAGTGAGGGGATTTAGTGGAGGGGAGAAGAGGGCTAGGGCAGCAGCAGCAAGGGAGAGGAAGAGGGAGAGAAATGAGAGAGGAGAGAAATGGCTAAGGGTTAAAAGTCAAATGTCCACTCTCTCTCTCACCTACCCTCATCATTACCTTTTTCTTTTCTTTTCTTTTTCTCTAAATCCCTAAACCTTCTCATGAGAATAGTAACCCCAAAAGAAATCCATGGCTAGAAAAATACACAAGTGTGGGAAAAATGTGATATGTGCAAGTTTTGCACAAAATTACCGAAAAACCCGATTAGCGATTTTAATCGCGATTAGCACCAAATTAGTGTCAAAATGATCACAACAACTTAAAAATGTCATAATTCCAATAAATAACTCATTTTAGAATTTTCCACGAATTTTCATAATTTTCCTCCATTTATTTGCATTTAAAAATAGATTTAATATTAAAATAATCAATAAAATAATATTAAATTATAAAAATTCCCAAAATTAATATTTTATATTTTTAAAGATGTTACACATGGTAATAAGTCATGTAGTGAGTCATGATAGATTAATGACTTTTGTTTTCCGTGTGATATTTTAGGGTTTTGTGGGAGATATTTTGGTAAGATATTTTCTTTGTTTTTCCATCACAAAACCTCATTATATCATCACACAAGGAGAGAGGGCAGCCAAGGCAAGTTTTGGGGTTTGGTTTTTTGCTCTTTTGATATTATCTTGAGCTCACACTCTTCATCTCATTGCATCTTCTTCAACCTCCACCCTACCCCTCTCATGTGGTGAGAATCCTAGGGTGTATTGAGACAAAGTATTCACACTTCTCTCTACTTCAATCTTGGACATGTCGGCTAGCAAACTTCATGTCCGAGTTGCTTCGGTTTGAAGTGGGAGCCCGTATAAAGATTCGATGACATGGTGCCACATCGACAAGGAGACCGGAGATCGAGCGAGATCGGAGATGCCGCAACAAGCTAAGGATGGTGGCTAAAGACCGAAGGACACGGATCGATCGGTATAGCCATTCTAACATCTTTGTATTATACTAGTTTACAGTTAATGGAACAATCCAGGTTTTAAGTCTATGTTAGCACCAGTTTTGTAAAAGTTTTTGTTCCGCGTTGGGCCTCAGATTGACGGCCGGGGCACTGGTGTAGACTTACATGGTATCAAAGCCAAACAATTAACCGTTTACTAGTAGTTTAGACAATGTTAAAGTATCAAAACCGAAACAAAACCTAAACACTGCCCTGCACATTTCATTCTCTGTCGTTTTTGAAAGTGTCTTCTAAAATTATTTAAACAAGTACAGAAGACTACTGACATGACCACAAGACAACACCCTAAACACGAGACCACCTTGCCGGATTTTGGCCGAGCCCAAGCTCAAAAAATCCGAGGTCGCCGGCCTATTTGAGGCTTCTGGATTTGGTTTTTGGGGTGTGGTCTGGTCTCTGTTAAGTTGGTTCAGTGGTATTGTTTGTGTAGCCCAGTTTGGATATGGTTTTATCAGGTTATTTGGGCTATTCGGGGGTTATTTCGAAGTCGATATTTTCTAACATTGTTTAAAGTTTGCAGTGCATTACATTACTATCTATGACCGTGAATGTCATTTGAGCGGTAAATTGTGTCTAATTGCTATAGCTCTTTTAGAAGGGTTTGCGAACATGACATTCAAGTTGATGTTCTGTGTTGTGCTGTGATATTACGGATTTGTCGTAGTGGATAGCTTGCGTGCAATGGTAGTGCAGTTTAGATATATTTGTACATTTGATATCGCGGGGCGAGCGTCTGACATGTGGACTGTCGTCGCTGCCTGTTTGTATATTATTCTTTTGGGGCACGACCGGGTTGAGGTCGATGTATCCGTTGTACATATTTTCTTTTCTGTACTAAGATTACCCCGCGACGAGGTGTACGGATAGCCGGGTTATGGAGGGCAACGGGCCCGCATCTCATGGCTTTGAGACGGAGGGGGCCTCACTCTAGAATTGGCGAGCTATTTGCCGCACTCGTAGGGGGTACAGGTTGACCCAAGGAGGGGTGCTCAAGTTACCGGATTCCGTGAAGTGCTAGGTGGTCCATTCACTTTGCTGAAGGGGACTGCGTCGCTTCTGGTTTTGGCGGATAACTTGCCGCACTCGTAGGGATCTAGGTTTCATTGAATAGGCTATCCACACGACCAGGGGAACGTCGGGTTTCATTTGCGGCTTAAAGGAAACCCGGAGCTCCCAGATTATCTGTATTGTTCTGTGATGCTTATTACTTTTCTGTAATGTTACATTTATCACACCTGGAGCGATTATTGTATATTAATATATATACTAGTAGATGTTATATATGTTTTACACCCGTGCTAGTCCAGTCCCCGCTCTGTCGTTAGTTAAGTAACCTAACGGGTGATGACGGGACTCAGTGGTGAATGCGGATGGCATATACGTACATTTTATTTTCGTTCTTTTTTGGTGTGATTAATTGATGGGACTGCGTTGATTCTGATCAATGCAAAGGAAAACAAACCTGTTGGATGTTGTTGGAACATTTTTCAAAAAGGCTGTTATTGCAAGGATGTTTTCTTTTGTTTTGCATAGAGGTATTCGGCTATGAATATCCAGCACCTCATTCGACGAGGCAAGGGCCGAGATCCCTTCATCAGGAGTGACCCCTTGGACAGAGGTTTGCGTCAGGCTAATTACTTCACTATAGTCGATTACTTTTTGCTTTGCATTGCGGTATTCAGTTGGAATATCATGCACCTCATTCTACGGGGAAAGAGCCGAGATCCCTTCACCGGGAGTGACCTCTTTAGCAAAGGTTTTCGCCACTATATTTTTGTAAAAAGCTATCAGGTTCCTTCAACGATATCAAGTTCATTACGTTAAAGATTTTTCGCCAAAAACCAGTCGTAGCCCTCCGTCATTTCAGACGGGTAGCACTTAGTATTCATGCTATGTTTGTTGGTCTTAGTCAAGGCATAGTGTATAGTAGCTATTTGTTACTTTTCTGTTGCATAGATAGATGCGTTGGTTTGGGACAGTCGTACAGCCTTATTGGCTTTAGTCAATGGCTTGTATGGGTGGGTTCAAATTAACCTGGACAATGACGGACAGAACTTGACATGTGACTTATGATTTGTTGGCCTTAGTCAAGGTCAAAAGAGCATGGGGTAAAAATCACATCGGGGGTTTCTAAAGAAACTGAAACTTGCCAGGCATGCGCATACCTTCTGGAGTGTGATAACGTGAGTGGATTCCATCACGTTATCATGCGATGATAGTTGGATCCCGATTCCTACTGATGAGTTGGTTTACTCTTCGGGTGATCCCGACCGATTCTTCTTTCAGGTTTGGAGGAGAATTTGAGGATACAGTGGGAGGTTTCCAGATTAAATAAAGTGATAACCATTCTGATCTAGGTTAGAGTGC
The DNA here is from genome assembly GCA_030015575.1 of Agapanthus africanus. NCBI lineage: Eukaryota > Viridiplantae > Streptophyta > Magnoliopsida > Asparagales > Amaryllidaceae > Agapanthus > Agapanthus africanus. The sequence continues at coordinate 269,460,601 of CM057339.1, forward strand.
ACACAAAGTGTTTCTTTTCTCTCTCTCTTTGGCAGCGACCTTTTCCCGACCCTAGACTATGACTCAGTAACCAAGTAGACCGAACTTTCTTAAAACGCTGGCTTTGGGATTGTCTGAGTTGCACACATCATTGCCACTCCTTCTTTTACCCTTTGCATTTCTCCAGAACACCCTGTATTACTACGAACATCCACTTCCATTGGATAAATCCATCGTATGGTTATATACAAACTCGAAGGAAGTAGTTCCAGATTCGAGGATGGATTCTGATTCTGGAGAAATTGGATAGGACTATTCAGTTGTCTTTTATCATCACCTTCTCTCAGGTTGCGAGGGCTCCTAGGATTAGGAGACAGTATACCTATTACGCTTATTGGATAGTCTTCTTCCAAACCATAGGCAGGTGCCGAAAGGTAGGGAATGAAGAAAACCAATTAGCCTAAGTGTGGTGTACAGAAGGTAATAAGTAAAGACATATAAAGAGATTAGAAAGAGGGCAAAGTAAATTGCGACTGCTATCATTCACGACCATACCACGTATTTCATCGCTACTCCTACTTCACCTTTGCTTTTCTCCGGTTCGGGAGAAATAGTTAAGGTTTATTCGGTTGTCTTTTATCATCACCTTCTCTCAGGTTGCGAGTACCCCTAGGATTAGGAGGGTACACCTATTATACTTATCGGATAGTCTTCTTCCAAACCATAAGCTGGTGCCGAACGGTGGGGAAGGAAGAAAACCATTAAGCCTAACGATGGTTTACAGAAGGTAACGACTAAAGACAAATAAAGAGATTTGGAGAGAAGGCAACGAAATATACGGTTACAGTCTTGAATATGGATAATGGAAGAGGCATTACTAGGAATACCAGGATACCCCTTCAAAACATATTCATGTTTCAGTTTCACTGTGCATTGTTAATTGAAAACTGATTTCCCAATTAGATCGTTGCTCCAGGGTATGTATTTACCAGCTATAATTCTCACATCTGTATGGTTTTACAGATGATGAGTGGGAGTAAGTTATCGGGAATTAGGTGATCATCCTCATTATATCGGAATTCGTTGTAATTGGTGATATTTGAGGAAATCGCTTGGGTTTTTACCGGACGGCAAGTATTTGGTTTAGAATATCCGTTGTTGTGCACCAATTTCAAACTGATATATCTGTACGTTTATTTTTATAAAGTGAGATATAACTTTTTGAAATTATGTCGATGACATTTACCTATATCAGTTGATGGTTAGGTAAGGAGCATTTAACAGCGGTGTAATTCTTCATAACCATAGTACAGTTTTCAACCTACGACGCACAGGGTTTGAGTTATTCAACTCAGGGAACTCATACAGAGTATTGTATGTTGTCCAGTGTCCGTTAGGACAAAGGGGATGGTCCTCGTACTATATTCTGTTTACTTGTGACTTCTCCAATTTTAAACATTTGTTTCGTAGAAATACAAGATTTAAGTTTTGAGAAGTTATAGGTACAAGAATAAAGTAGAGAACCAGGTGTCGCAAGTATCGGGATTCTTCAAGGTGATCGAAGATGTAGATAGTTGTGTTTGGTATTCAATTGATAGTAATGGTTTTGAGAAACTTGTTTCTCTTTCAGGTTACTCATAATTGGATGAACTCCTAAATTGAGTTATGCTGATTAGACTCTCTCCATTTAGTTGACATGCACTGGAGACAGATGCATGATTTGATTCTGCTTCCAATTAAATCTGTGCCTATGTTTCTATATGGTATATAGGATGGTTCTGTAACACCTTAGGATAAGGGTTAGTGTATAATTATAATTAAATAATGTTTTTTTTTAATAAAAAGTTTACCAAATTGTGTTTTAAATATTTTTCCTAATCTAATAAATATTTTTCCAAAATTTTCCTAGGCTTGCACACACATGTGCATGTAAACTAGGGTTTTTAAATCAAGTAAACACTATAATTTTTAACCATGGTGGGTTAATTATAGGATTAAGTCTTATGGATTCTTAATTGGATTTTTATTGGTTAATTAAAAGATTACTTTAATTTGAAATTTTGATTAAGTGTTGACTTGTGTGAGAGAGAGAGAGAGAGTGCATCATGGCTTTAGGCCATGCTTGCATTAAATGAGGTGAGAGAGAGAGGGGTGACTTTTGTTTGAATGATTGTGGTGGCTCTCATTTCTCTTTTGGTTTTCTCTCAAGTCTCACACCAACACACACACACACTTACCTCATCCCAGCAGCAGCAGCAGCAAACACAGCACCAGCAGCAGAAGCAAGAGGCAGCATCAGCAGCAGTGAGCTGCAGCAGCCCCATCACCCAGTGCAGCCCCTTCCCTTCAATTCTTCTCCTTCCTGCAGCTCCCTTGGGTCGAGAGTGAGGTATATTTCCTATCTTGCTTCCATAGTTTGCCTAGTTAGTGTAGTTTTGCATCGGTTATAGGATTTTTGTGTATTTTAGTGCAATATGGGGTGTTTAGTGTGAACTTTGTGCTAATGAGGTGTAGATTAGTTCCAGTAGGATGCTTGTGGTCTGTTGAGGCCATTGTAACCTAGTCCAACCCCTATTACACTAAAATACCACCAGTTTTCATATTTGATGCAAAATGTCGTATTTGGGCAAAATGTGAGTTTTCTGGAACTGCTATTGACCCGGTGAGTGCAGAGTGAAATTGTGGATACTGTAGCATGGTGGAGAGGAGCTGATACCATAGGTGAAACCCGACCCCCTGACTCCCCACTACGGCCGCCAAAACCGCCATTCTGGCCGCAAATTGCGGCCAGACAGGAGGTGTTTTGGTGTTTTTTAGGTTCTGTAGGTGTATTTTTGTGTGTAGGGCCCTTTGATATATATATTTTTGTAAGATTGATTCTGTGGGAAAATCTGGGACCAAATACCTGTTTTGCCGTTTTTCTAAACCTTCGCGACACGCGTGATACATGAGTAGGTTTGGGTTCTGCGTATCGCGGCGCGTCGGGGTAGTTTCGTGGCGCGTGAGTACACGTTTTAGCGTATCGCGCACACGCGCGATTGGGTTGCGACACGGGTTTCTTGTTGGATTATAATGTCGCGTTTTGTGACTTAAGCTTATGTGTGATATGTGTATGTGATTCTAGGTTCGCAGGCCAGTGAGACGGACGCTGCGAAGATGGGCAAGCAAGTGGTTGGATACACTTAGCGCGAGACACGGTGAGTAGATTTCACATTTATGGGGATATCGCCCGCATGGCGTTATGCGTCGGGGCTGATAGGACTTATTCACTATATGTTGCATGCACCCCATAGACTGTCATCGCATATTGCATTCTCTGCTGTGTTGATATATATATATTGCTTAGAACTGATAGAACACCGCACTATTACTAACGGTTTATGTTGCACGGGCACTATTTACATGCTACACACACACCGTTAGTAATTGCCATGCCACACTCACTATAGAGCTGCCATGATTATATTGCTATATTTCGCCTCATATGTGATTTGATATGACCTTCATGTATATTGGGAGCCGCATGACATCTTTTAAAACCGGAAATGAAACTACTTTAAAAAGCGGTTTTCCCCTTATCCCCATACCATGGATTGATGTATATTGTACCTCGTATTGGATTGACTTATTGATGATGGATTTTCATGTGATTTCTGGTTTTGAGGACCGTGGAAATATTTAAGAAAAGATGCATTATTTTGAAAACCCGGTACCTCGTGATATGATATTTTGGTGTGTCCACCACGCGTTTTTCTCGGTGCTGAGACGTGTGCTTGAAACCCGATTCGAGGAGTGGATGTTCCGTTTGCGGGTTCGTGGTGGGCCCGGTATGGTTCCCCTCGGCGAGATGATCGATGGGATTTGCCGATTGAGCCTGGAGGCGGGCGAGTACCTACCGGTGATTGGTTGGACCTGGCAGTTGTCCGGAGGATACTGACCAGAGTCGAGTGATGGATGCGGGAGGATCCGTACTGCCGGGGCCGACGGCCGATACCGCAGGTGGACCCCGTGGGGCCGGTCCGGATTGGCGGCGCCCGATATTCGAGGATTTACGTGTCGATGCTGGACACGAGTATTTTATGATGTTTTGGGTGCCGATGTTGGGCACTCGTGATTCCTCCGAGATATACAGGATTTGAGGGCCGATGGGTGTGCCGGCGCCTGAGTATATGTGGTATTTGGGTGCAGTTTGAGGCGCCGATCATTGTTTTCCATGTTGACATAGTCCATGTAGATATTATTCATCCCATGCTCAGTATTGATTACTATACATCTCATCCTGTGGCATTTACCTGTTAGAGTACATGCATTACTATTGTATCCACTGTTGACATGCATTGGTTTCATCTGCTGGCATTAGTGGAGCCACGCTACATGTGCATGCCTGCAATCACCTTTATATGTTATCTTTATTCACGAGTTGGCAACTCACCCCCGTTGTGCCACAGTGTTTGCAGATTGCCCTTGGGAGTAGTCACGGCTGGCTGTTACCGCATCTTTTGGCACAGATACCCCTTTTAAGCAGAGATAGTCTTTTGCTGATAGGTGGATTTTGTACGGTATCTGTTATCCTTCAGTTGTATATTGATGTATCTAGTACTCTCCATCTTGTATTGACTTAGAGACAGTTGTGAGGACGATATGTATGGTTTTATATTCTGGTGTCGAGCTCGCATGTGAGCCGACTTTACTTTATGCAGTCTCATCTTTTATGATATTGTCCTTGTTTTACTGTGTATTCTTCGCTACGGCGTCGTATATCATATTGTGATCCCTTATCCATATCACTTGTTATTTCCGCTACACCTTACTTTTACCCGACTTTTGGGGCTAATGTTTTAAAGAGGAAATGTTACCAAAATTATAAAACTCATAACTTTTGAACTTAAAAGGGATTTCTACTAAATAAATGGAAGTTTTTTTCAGACATTTACTATTGCTTTTACAAATGTTTTAAATCACTCTATATTTATTGGTTTTGATTTCTGGGTTCGGCTTACTTAGCCGCGTTGCGCCAGTAGACGTTGCGTGGTTAAGTGCCGGTCACGAGTCGAATTCTCGGGTCGTGACAAAGTTGGTATCAGAGCGTAGGTTTTACCTTCGGAGTGTAGGATGACCCTGGTATGATGGAGTAGGTAGCTGCAGCAGTGTAGCGTAGCGTGCGTATGTTCCGCGGCATACTCACGACACGGTACTCCGCTTACGCGACCTTAGGACTTATTGATTTGATTCCTCCTTATATTCTTGTGATTCGATTTCCGTGTTCTTATCGAATCCAAATTTTCTTTCAGCCATTATGCCGCCTAAGACTACGAGGGCACAGAGAGCGGCCGCGAGGTCCGAGATTCGTGTTGACTCGTCCGAGACGAGGACTGATCCGGGCAGTACGCCGGTTGTACCCGAGCAGGCTGTTCCTGCCGTGACAGAGCAGATCGCCTCGTTAGGGGCTGGTATGCAGGAGATGCGCCAGATGATAGGATCTCTAGTTGAGACGCTTCGAGCGCAGCGACCAGAGGTAGCTCCACCAGTTCCAGAGACCGCGATGGTGCCTACCGCACAGCCAGTTGTCCCTGCAGCCACGGAGGTGATTACCGTATCGCTATCAGAGTTCATGAGGCTGAAGCCTCCAGTTTTCACAGGCACCGATACAGCCGAGGACCCACAGTCTTTCATAGACAGGATGGCCAGGATATGTCGTTCCCTCAGATGTGCAGATGCGAGATGGGTTGAGTTCGCGAGCTTTCGCCTGGAAGGTCTTGCGCAGAAGTGGTGTGATTCAGTGGAGAAGGGCAGAGCAGCAGGTCTTCCTCCTATGACCTGGACGGAGTTCGTGACTATATTTCTAGCCCGTTTCCTTCCCCGGAGTGTTAGAGATGCCCGAGCACGCAGGTTTGAGTCTTTGCGCCAGACGCCAGGGATGACAGTGGCAGAGTATGACGTACTGTTTACAGAGCTAGCAGTCTACGCCCCACATCTAGTGGCCACCGAGGAGCTGCGAGTCCGGAGATTTGTTCGAGGCTTGCTTTCACCAGTGTTCCTCGCGATCAGCGCGCAGCACTACGAGACCTATGCAGCAGCTGTAGACGCAGCCCTAGTGGTCGAGGAGCACCTTGTTGAGACTTCGGCACTTCCAGAGCCGAAGAGAGTTCGTACCAGTATTTCCGCACGGAGGCAGTCATTCAGACGCCGCGACAGGTATCGTTCCGGTACGAGGGGTAGCAGAGATTCGGGACGGGGTCGGATGTTTAGTTCGTATCCCCAGGACGGTCAGCAGTCACCGCGGGGTTGCTACAGATGTGGCAGCCTACTTCACCTCGTTCGAGATTGTCCAGAGACACACCGGAGGGAGGCGGCAGCACCGCATGTTACCTTACCACCTTCACCACCCCAGAGGGCGTTGCCCGTTGCGCCTACCGTTGCTCCGCGCCAGACTTATGCTTAGAGAGGTCGTGGGCGTGGAGGAGTTGCTCAGAGAGGACGTGATGACTGAGGCAGAGGTCAGTCAGTTACAGGTGGTGGACAGGCGAGGGTCTTTGCTTTGACACATCAGGACGCGCAGGCGTCCAATGCAGTGGTTTCAGGTATCCTCCCTGTATGTTCAGTTGATGCACATGTATTGTTCGATCCCGGATCCACACACTTGTACGTATCCACACACTTCGTACCGAGTTTGGGTAAAGAGTCCGGCTTACTTGATCAGCCGCTTGTGGTGACTACTCCTGTGGGAGAGTCGTTTGTTGCTAGGCACGTATTCCGATCCTGTATCGTCTGTATTGGCGAGAGAGAGTTGCCTGCCGACTTGATCCTTCTGGAGATGTTGGACTTCGACGTTCTTTTGGGCATGGATTGGTTAGCCACGTGCTATGCTTCTGTGGACTGCCGCGAGAAGACAGTTAGATTCTGCTTTCCCGGTGAGTCGGTTTTTGTTGTGTTGGGGGACCGTAGTGCCGCCCCTCACAGTGTGATTTCTTCTTTTCGCGCTGGACAGCTTATGAGGAAGGGATGTCAGGGATTTCTCGCATATGTTTGCGATGCTAGTGCTACACAGGTTCCATTAGATCAGGTTCCGGTTGTTAGTGAGTTTCCTGATGTGTTCCCTGACGAGCTTCCTGGGTTGCCGCCCGAGCGCGACATTTCTTTCTGTATTGATTTGGTTCCTGGTTCGGGGCCTATTTCTATACCGCCCTATCGGATGGCCCCGGCGGAACTTCGGGAGTTGAAGGAGCAGTTACAGGGTTTGCTGGACAAGGGACTTATTCGACCCAGTGTTTCTCCTTAGGGTGCTCCAGTCCTGTTCGTCAGGAAGAAGGACGGCAGCTTGCGTCTTTGTATCGACTACCGCCAGCTGAATAGGGTGACAGTGCGGAACAGGTATCCTTTGCCGTGTATCGACGATTTGTTCGACCAGCTTCAGGGGGCAGGGTACTTTTCGAGGATCGATTTGCGATCGGGCTATCATCAGCTGCGGGTTCGACAGGAGGACATTCCCCGGACAGCTTTCCGTACGCGCTATGGCCATTACGAGTTCTTGGTGATGTCGTTCGGACTCACCAATGCGCCAGCAGCCTTCATGGATTTGATGAACCGTATTTTCCGGCCTTACTTGGATCTGTTCATTATAGTCTTCATTGACGATATCTTGGTGTATTCCCGGAGTAGTGAGGAGCACGAGCAGCACCTGCGGGTTACATTGCAGACATTGAGGGAGCACCAGCTTTATGCGAAATTCTCCAAGTGTGCTTTTTGGCTAGACAGCGTGGACTTCTTGGGTCACGTGATTTCACGAGACGGTATATGTGTTGACCCGAGGAAGATCGAGGCCGTTCAGCGTTGGCCCAGACCCACATCGGTGACGGAGATTCCCAGCTTTTTGGGATTGGCCGGTTACTACAGGCGTTTTGTGCAGGACTTCTCACGTATTGCTACACCGTTGACCGGGTTGACCCGGAAGGGAGTTCCCTTCGATTGGAAGGAGGAGTGCGAGCACAGTTTTCAGCAGTTACGGACTCAGCTGACGACGGCACCGGTGTTATCCTTACCTTCCGGATCGGGCGGATTTGTGGTCTTTTGTGATGCTTCTCGAGTGGGATTGGGATGCGTTCTGATGCAGCATAATAGGGTGATCGCGTATGCCTCGCGACAATTGAAGAAGCACGAGCAGAACTACCCCACTCATGATTTGGAGATGGCAGCAGTGGTCTTCGCACTTAAGATCTGGCGACACTACCTATACGGCGAGTCGTGCCAGATATTTACGGATCACAAGAGTTTGAAATACATATTCCAGCAGCGGGACCTGAACCTTCGACAGCGTCGATGGATGGAGTTAGTGAAGGATTACGACTGCGAGATCTTATATCACCCGGGCAAGGCAAATGTGGTGGCGGATGCTTTGAGCAGGAGGCCCGGGAGTAATTTATCTTGTTTGAGCGCAGTGCAGGAGCCATCATCGGCAGATTGGCAGATATTATGCGACAGTCGAGTACAGTTCGAGTTCACGCCGATTGGAGGACAGATAGCGCATGTCCGTGCACGCCCACAGTTGATTGATCGTATACGTGAGGCACAGCTCAGTGATGACCGATGTTCAGAGATCATGGCACAGATTGGACAGGACGGATTTTCCAAGTTCGTGATCGATGATCAGGGGATACTACGGTTTGGAGTCAGACTGTGCGTACCTGATGCTGAGGGACTGAGGCGTGAGATTCTTGAGGAGGCACATCGATCGGTGTATAGCGTCCATCCCGGTTCCACCAAGATGTATCATGATATGAGAGATGTTTACTGGTGGGACGGAATGAAGAGGGACATTGCAGATTTTGTATCGAGATGCCTGACTTGTCAGCAAGTCAAGGCTGAGCACCAGAGGCCCGCAGGAGAGCTACAGCCGTTACCCATTCCGGAGTGGAAATGGGAACAGATTTCGATGGATTTCGTGGTGGGTCTACCCAGGACTAGTAGGGGGTATGACTCCATCTGGGTGATCGTGGATCGTTTGACGAAAGCGGCTCACTTCCTACCGGTGAAGACGACTTTCGGATTTACTCAGTATGCCCAGATCTATATTGACGAGATAGTGCGCCTACACGGAGTCCCGACGTGTATTGTGTCTGACAGAGGCACCCAGTTTACCAGTAGACTATGGCAGAGGCTTCAGGAGGCTTTGGGCACTCGCTTGAGTTTCAGCACGGCATTTCATCCGCAGACCGACGGACAGTCAGAGCGGACCATTCAGACTCTCGAGGACATGCTCAGAGCTTGTGTACTAGATTTCGGAGGTAGCTGGGATCATCATTTACCCTTGGTAGAGTTTTCCTACAATAACAGCTACCAGGAGACTATTCAGATGGCACCGTTTGAGGCTCTTTATGGGAGGAGATGCAGGTCGCCCACTTGTTGGACAGAGCTCAGTGAGAGCAGTATCTTAGGGCCACAGATCGTTGAGGAGACGACCGCGAAGATCCAGTTGATTCGCGATAGGATGAGAGCAACGCAGAGTAGGCAGAGGGCTTATGCAGACCGTCGACGACGCAGACTTGAGTTTTCGGTTGGTGATCATGTTTTCTTGAGGGTCTCCCCAATGAAAGGTGTGATGAGGTTTGGGAGGAAGGGGAAGCTTAGCCCCAGGTATGTGGGCCCCTTCGAGATCCTCGAGCGTGTCGGTGCAGTAGCTTACCGGTTAGCCCTTCCGCCCAGCTTTCCAGACGTGCACCCCGTATTCCATGTTCCGATGCTCCGCAGATATCTACATGATCCTTCGCACGCGATTCAGCATCCGACGATCCAGCTTGAGCGTGATCTTTCCTATGCAGAGCAGCCGGTGATGATCTTGGATCGACAAGTGAAGAAATTGAGATCGAAGGAGATTCCATCAGTTAAGGTACTTTGGCGTGGTCAGAACCGTGAAGAGGTCACTTGGGAGACCGAAAGCGAGATGATGAAGACGTATCCCCATCTTTTTGAAGGTAACCTTAGTTAAGATTTTGAAATACGGGGACGAATTTCTTTAAGGGGGAGAGATTGTAACACCTTAGGATAAGGGTTAGTGTATAATTATAATTAAATAATGTTTTTTTTTAATAAAAAGTTTACCAAATTGTGTTTTAAATATTTTTCCTAATCTAATAAATATTTTTCCAAAATTTTCCTAGGCTTGCACACACATGTGCATGTAAACTAGGGTTTTTAAATCAAGTAAACACTATAATTATTAACCATGGTGGGTTAATTATAGGATTAAGTCTTATGGATTCTTAATTGGATTTTTATTGGTTAATTAAAAGATTACTTTAATTTGAAATTTTGATTAAGTGTTGACTTGTGAGAGAGAGAGAGAGAGTGCATCATGGCTTTAGGCCATGCTTGCATTAAATGAGGTGAGAGAGAGAGAGGGGTGACTTTTGTTTGAATGATTGTGGTGGCTCTCATTTCTCTTTTGGTTTTCTCTCAAGTCTCACACCAACACATACACACACTTACCTCATCCCAGCAGCAGCAGCAGCAAACACAGCACCAGCAGCAGAAGCAAGAGGCAGCATTAGCAGCAGTGAGCTGCAGCAGCCCCATCACCCAGTGCAGCCCCTTCCCTTCAATTCTTCTCCTTCCTGCAGCTCCCTTGGGTCGAGAGTGAGGTATATTTCCTATCTTGCTTCCATAGTTTGCCTAGTTAGTGTAGTTTTGCATCGGTTATAGGATTTTTGTGTGTTTTAGTGCAATATGGGGTGTTTAGTGTGAACTTTGTGCTAATGAGGTGTAGATTAGTTCCAGTAGGATGCTTGTGGTCTGTTGAGGCCATTGTAACCTAGTCCAACCCCTATTACACTAAAATACCACCAGTTTTCATATTTGATGCAAAATGTCGTATTTGGGCAAAATGTGAGTTTTCTGGAACTGCTATTGACCCGGTGAGTGCAGAGTGAAATTGTGGATACTGTAGCATGGTGGAGAGGAGCTGATACCATAGGTGAAACCCGACCCCCTGACTCCCCACTACGGCCGCCAAAACCGCCATTCTGGCCGCAAATTGCGGCCAGACAGGAGGTGTTTTGGTGTTTTTTGGGTTCTGTAGGTGTATTTTTGTGTGTAGGGCCCTTTGATATATATATTTTTGTAAGATCGATTCTGTGGGAAAATCTGGGACCAAATACCTGTTTTGCCGCTTTTCTAAACCTTCGCGACACGCGTGATACGTGAGTAGGTTTGGGTTCTGCGTATCGCGGCGCGTCGGGGTAGTTTCGTGGCGCGTGAGTACACGTTTTAGCGTATCGCGCACACGCGCGATTGGGTTGCGACACGGGTTTCTTGTTGGATTATAATGTCGCGTTTTGTGACTTAAGCTTATGTGTGATATGTGTATGTGATTCTAGGTTCGCAGGCCAGTGAGACGGACGCTGCGAAGAAGGGCAAGCAAGTGGTTGGATACACTTAGCGCGAGACACGGTGAGTAGATTTCACATCTACGGGGATATCGCCCGCATGGCGTTATGCGTCAGGGCTGATAGGACTTATTCACTATATGTTGCATGCACCCCATAGACTGTCATCGCATATTGCATTCTCTGCTGTGTTGATATATATATATTGCTTAGAACTGATAGAACAACGCACTATTACTAACGGTTTATGTTGCACGGGCACTATTTACATGCTACACACACCGTTAGTAATTGCCATGCCACACTCACTATAGAGCTGCCATGATTATATTGCTATATTTCGCCTCATATGTGATTTGATATGACCTTCATGTATATTGGGAGCCGCATGACATCTTTTAAAACCGGAAATGAAACTACTTTAAAAAGCGGTTTTCCCCTTATCCCCATACCATGGATTGATGTATATTGTACCTCGTATTGGATTGACTTATTGATGATGGATTTTCATGTGATTTCTGGTTTTGAGGACCGTGGAAATATTTAAGAAAAGATGTATTATTTTGAAAACCCGGTACCTTGTGATATGATATTTTGGTGTGTCCACCACGCGTTTTTCTCGGTGCTGAGACGTGTGCTTGAAACCCGATTCGAAGAGTGGATGTTCCGTTTGCGGGTTCGTGGTGGGCCCGGTATGGTTCCCCTCGGCGAGATGATCGATGGGATTTGCCGATTGAGCCTGGAGGCGGGCGAGTACCTACCGGTGATTGGTTGGACCTGGCAGTTGTCCGGAGGATACTGACCAGAGTCGAGTGATGGATGCGGGAGGATCCGTACTGCCGGGGCCGAGGGCCGATACCGCAGGTGGACCCCGTGGGGCCGGTCCGGATTGGCGGCGCCCGATATTCGAGGATTTACGTGTCGATGCTGGACACGAGTATTTTATGATGTTTTGGGTGCCGATGTTGGGCACTCGTGATTCCTCCGAGATATACAGGATTTGTGGGCCGATGGGTGTGCCGGCGCCTGAGTATATGTAGGATTTGGGTGCAGTTTGAGGCGCCGATCATTGTTTTCCATGTTGACATAGTCCATGTAGATATTATTCATCCCATGCTCAGTATTGATTACTATACATCTCATCCTGTGGCATTTACCTGTTAGAGTACATGCATTACTATTGTATCCACTGTTGACATGCATTGGTATCATCTGCTGGCATTAGTGGAGCCACGCTATATGTGCATGCCTGCGATCACCTTTATATGTTATCTCTATTCACGAGTTGGCAAATCACCCCCGTTGTGCCACAGTGTTTGCAGGTTGCCCTTGGGAGTAGTCACGGCTGGCTATTACCGCATCTTTTGGCACAGATACCCCTTTTGAGCAGAGATAGTCTTTTGCTGATAGGTGGGTTTTGTACGGTATCTGTTATCCTTCAGTTGTATATTGATGTATCTAGTACTCTCTATCTACCTTCTGTATTGACTTAGAGACAGTTGTGAGGACGATATGTATGGTTTTATATTCTGGTGTCGAGCTCGCATGTGAGCCGACTTTACTTTATGCAGTCTCATCTTTTATGATATTGTCCTTGTTTTACTGTGTATTCTTCGCTACGGCGTCGTATATCATATTGTGATCCCTTATCCATATCACTTGTTATTTCCGCTATACCTTACTTTTACCCGACTTTCGGGGCTAATGTTTTAAAGAGGAAATGTTACCAAAATTATAAAACTCATAACTTTTGAACTTAAAAGGGATTTCTACTAAATAAATGGAAGTTTTTTTCAGACATTTACTATTGCTTTTACAAATGTTTTAAATCACTCTATATTTATTGGTTTTGATTTCTGGGTTCGGCTTACTTAGCCGCGTTGCGCCAGTAGACGTTGCGTGGTTAAGTGCCGGTCACGAGTCAAATTCTCGGGTCGTGACAGGTTCATATCTTAACGATGTTAAGATACGGGGAGTTGTCCGGCTTATGCTTAAAACCAGACTCTAGATAACTCAAGGCACGTTTCTGTAATGGCAGTTTGTGGGTTGATCCGGGCTTAGACGAGGGTTGATTTTCTACCATCTGGAAGATCAATAGTGATATTGTTCTTGACTCGCCACAGTTTAAGTAAAATAGATTTTTTTCAGAAAACAGTAGTGGGGGTATAGTAGAACTGGAAGAGATTCCAGAACCGCAAACGATTACTGAAAATTTATTAGGACCTAAAGATTCAATCGGGTTTGACATTCCATTAGCCACTCCGCAGATATGGTGGGTAACTTCAGGCACCCGAGAGCTACTCCGGTAGCCTCAAGGACGGTGAAAGGGATGTTCTTGTTTACCTAGACTTGACACTACTGTTGTTCCAGGATATAAGACCCAGCATGAGAAGGAATATAGCATCTTTCTAAACTAGCTTTAGAAGTGCACATGTAGATGACTCTGCCAGAGGGTTGTCGTGGTCAGTGGGAGCAGCGGAAGCATAATGGACAATTAGCTTATGTCTATTTATAAACTAGAGCAGATATAGTGGAGATAGATCATCTATTTTTTGATGTGACAGTCATAGGTTTTGACTTCATCAGAATAGGGGATGGAACTATTAAGAAGGCAGTAGGGTGTGATGTCCTGGTATATGGATGACATACACAGAGTAGGAAGTGAAATTCTTACACTACGATCGGTTTTACTGTGGTTGTCACACAGTGGTTTCTCCACATAGGATATGAATATAATATCAGACATTCTGGTTACTAGATCTATGGTTTTAGATCTAGATTTGGGTAGTTTCCCAATCTGGGTACTTAGACAATATTCTAAAGGTATTTTAGAATGGATGAATTCTGGCATAGTGGTGTACCTGCAGGTGATGGAGTCACCCTCTCTAAAGGTGTCTTACAGACTAAAGACAAGAAGGATGTGCATGATTGACATATCACTTTCTTAGGCAAATTGAGTCAATCATGAGATGTCAAGTACCACACCAGATGTTGTTTTTGCACTAGCTGCAAAAAGATGATATTAATCCAATCCTGGAGAAACAATCGGAAGCAGTTTTAGAACATAAGTCGATGTTCTAGGGATTTGATAACGGCAGCCACTTTCGGGAGACGGTTATCATTCCAGGCTTCCAAGGTGACATGGATGACAGAGTGATTGTCAGAGTTATAGTTTTCCCTCTGACGAGGGGCAGTAGTTTGGACAGGTGGTCCAAGCGGATACTGAGGGAGGCATGGTGCAGGATACCGATTAAGTTCAATTGTCGATACAGTCTAAGAACTTTGGATTTAGAGTTCATTTATGAACTAGGTCCCATCAGATATCCAGACATATTATAAGACAGGTATTGCTCAATTCGGGAGATGGATTTCTCTGCGAACTTGAGATTAAGAGAGACATAGAAAGAAACATCAGGGAGGATCCACTCACTGAGGCTATTTCTCAAACACAATAGTTTTACAAACGAGCTTTGTGAAACTAATTAGTAGAGGAGTTGGATGTTCGGTATCTCATGGTCTGTGAGTATGCGACATCGCAATAATTAGCCATAAGTGCAAGTGGAAGATTGTTGGATATAGTGCCCTCAAAGTCAATTATTGGATCGCAGGCACGTGATTGCAATGATTGAGGGAGGACCTATACCGGTAGGACAGTCTTACTCGAGATGATAGTATGCTATCTGGTTTATCTTTATCATCGTGTACTGCTTTAGGTGACATTACAGATCACTATTACACTTTGATAGAGCCCATAGGATTCTTGCTTGACTACCAACAGTATGATGGCGATCATATACGTGAGAGTTGGGTAGTCTATAAGCACATCCTTAAAAGTGGTCCCTAGTCGTGGAAGTTTTGAGACAGGGCATCGATACTCCGGAGTAGACTAGTGTATACAGTCGAGACCCCGACGAGGGGCGGTAGCCAGTCTCACAAGCCATTTGTGTCAGTTGGTTCACCTAAGATGTATACAGGTGCTCATTGGGTTATGAGTGCACCGGACAAGACTTGCCGGGAACCTGCTAGTTGGTATTATACCTGTCGTCAGATAGCAGTTCCCTGGTGACATGTGTACAGGTTAGTTCGTCGACCTGATATCGTCATTTGTCTCGTGTGAGTTCCCACTGTGCTTTGATTATTACCCTACCACGGCTCAAAGGAGTCGTGCAAACAGGTTTTAGTTGGGTATAGTCCCGAATCACATGGAGGCAGTGAGCATATCGGCAGGGGATTCGTCTCTCCCGGTATTGGGGGTGAGATCGTGCTGTGTCTGGTGAGCCATTACACAAAGTCCCTGGCCAGGGCAAGCGAGATTTACTGGTAGGTATTCCAGTAGTATCTCAAGGTGTTCTGGCTACACTCTGACACGACTTATAACGCTATTGGGGGTCTGACGTTTACCAGCCCCCTAGGCCCGATATGCGATACTCATAAATGAACGGACCGGACTGTATGAATATTGTCACTGATAGGCTCGGTAGGGTTTCAGGATGAGTTCGCTCATCAGTCTCCCTTATGCTCAATACCTAGGCAGCCGTTACGCATAGTTAGTGCCACTGATGTGCTTGTGGTTAAACCCACTGCCAAAGTATTGACGAGTCTTTAGAGTCCCCCACAGAGAGTTTCCCAAGTTTGAGCGAAACGTTGTAGAGGCCGTATGGTTTTATGGCAGGGTTTGAACATACACACGCACTTGTGCACGTGTCATAATTCGGACAGATAATACTATTGGGCTTTGGTTTAAGCCGGATCCTAGTATTATATTTGTTGAAATACTTTCGTCTCGTAGTATTCGTATTCGGTCGGAATAAGGATACAGGTATGTATTTACAGGTGAGGGGTATTCTCGTAATCTGTTATGAGATTACTTTAGAAGATGCATTTCTTTTTGGTTAAACATTTTGGTTTAAATGTTTATTGGATTTAGAAAGTGTGACTCATGTACTGAGTCATTATTTCTAGCATGTTCACTAATGACTCATGGTAATGAGTCATATAGTGAGTCGTGATAGATTATTGACTTTTGTTTTGGGTGTGATATTTTAGGGTTTTGTGGGAGATATTTTGGTAAGATATTTTCTTTGTTTTTCCATCACAAAACCTCATTATATCATCACACAAGGAGAGAGGGCAGCCAAGACAAGTTTTGGGGTTTGCTTGCTCTCTTGATATTATCTTGAGCTCACACTCTTCATCTCATTGCATCTTCATCAACCTCCATCCTACCCCTCTCATGTGATGAGAATCCTAGGGTGTATTGAGACAAAGTATTCACACTTCTCTCTATTTCAAACTTGGACATGTCGGCTAGCAAACTTTATGTCCGAGTTGCTTCGTTTTGAAGCGAAAGCCCGTATAAAGATTCGATGACGTGGTGCCACTTCGACGAGGAGACCGGAGATCGAGCGAAATCGAAGATGTCGCAATAAGCTAAGGATGGTGGCTAAAGACCGAAGGACACGGATTGATCGGTATAGCCATTCTAACATCTTTATAGTATACTAGTTTACGGTTAATGCAACGATCCAGGTTTTAAGTCTATGTTAGCGCCAGTTTTGTAAAAGTTTTTATTCCGCATTTGGCCTCGGATTGACGGCCGGGGCGCTGGCGTAGACTTACACAGCCCTGGCCAGGGAATTCCAGTTATAGCCAATCGAACACAACGCAACATCAACCCCCCATACTGGGAGAGATGAAACCCCTCCTATCGCTCATTGCCTCCATGTGATTCGGGGTTGTACCCAAAAGCTGCCATTTTGCACATTCTCATGAACGTGGTAAGGTGGAAATCAAAGCACAATGGGAATCACACAAGACTCTATAACAATCTCGGGTCTACAGACTAACCTGTACTAGTGTCACCAGAGAACTGCTATCTGACGATAGGTATAATACTATCTAGGAGTTCTCGGTGAGTCCGTTCAGTATACCCAGTCTCCACTGAGCACCCGTACACCATCTTTGATGTCAAACACCAATGGATGTGGGATCATCCATCGCCCATCATATGGGTCAAGATGCGTATACGCTAGTCTACTCTGGAGTATCGATACCCTGTCTCGATACACCCTCGACTAGAAACAATTATAGGATGTACTCGTGGACTACCCTGGCCCCACTAGTATGATCTGTATCATAATCCTAGTAGTCAAGTACATATCCTAAGGGCTTTATCAACATGTGAGAGCAAGACAGTAATACAATACAAGTCAACATGTTAAGACAGAGTGAAACCAGATATCATACTATCATGTCGAGCAAGAAAGACCTCTCTATATATATCCAAGCATCAACTACAATATACATCATATGTACAACAATGGCCTCTAGGGCATATACATAACTAATAGTGTGTTCCCACTGTACTTTGATTACTACTCTACCACGTCTCAAAGGAGTCGTGCAAACAGGTAGTAGTTGGGTGCAGTCCCGAAGCACTTGGAGGTAGTGGCAGTTAGATAGGATTCGTCTCTCCCGGTATTGGGGATTGATATCGCGCTGTGTTCGGAAGGCCATTACACAAAGTCGTTGGCCAAGGCAAGCGAGATTTACTGGTAAGTACTCTAGTAGTTTCTCAGAGTGTTTTGGGCTATTCTCCGATACGACTTATTGCGCTACTAGGGGTCTGACGATTACCACCCCCCTAGGCCCGATATGCAATACTCTTAGACGAACGGACTAGATTGTACAAAGATTGTCACATACAGGCTCAGTAGGAGTTCGGATGAGTTAGCTCATCGACCTTCTTATCGACACATACATGGGTAGCCGTTACGTGCAGCTAGTACCACTTACGGCTTGTGGTTAAACTCACTGCCAGCGTAGTGTCGAGTCTTTAGAGTCCCACATAGAGAGTTTCCCTGCACTGGGCAAAAGGTGTAGAGGCCGTTTGGTTTTACGGCAGGGCTTCGATCACTTACTTGTACTTGTGCACATATGATGATCGGGGGGATAATACTAGTGGGATTTGGTTTAAGCCGGATCCTAGTATTATATTGATGGATCAGTTTCATCTCATTGTATTCGTGTTTCTCGAAACACGGATACAGATATGTATATATGGATGAGAGGGGCATTCTTGTAATTACTCAAGATTGTTTTTTAGAAGGAGACACCTCATTAGGGTTTTGACCATTGACTTGATTAAAACAATTATGAGGTGGAGGAAATTATTTGTTATAATTGATAATTGTGCCATGGATACTTGGTTTGACTGTTTGATTTAGATATTTTGTGAGATATTTTGTAGCAGTAGATATTTTAGGTGAGATATTTTTCTTGCCATGCTTGTAGTCATATCAAGAAAGCCATCTCAATTATCATAATGAAAAACATTTTCTCTTTCCTCAAGCCATCTCCTTCTTCTTCCTCTCAACCCTTAAGTCTTATGAGTTAAGAAACCTTGGGTTCCAAGAGACAAAGCATTCCATATTCTTACTCTACACCCTCTAGGACTTCTAGTTTAGCAAACTAGAAGCCGTAGTTATCTCGGATTTGAGGTAGGAGCTCAGACTATAGACTCTCTGGTGGATCGTCTTTGACTCGAGGAGGCCGTCGAGGTTGTCTGATCCGTTTTCGATCCTTGGAGCTGACGACGAGTATAGGACAATGATGAAGACTCAAAGGACGTGTATCGTGAAGTATAACTTCGTATCCGAGTAGTTAAACCTCAAGTAGTTTGCTAGCTATGGTTTATGTTCGATCCTTGGTTCTAGTCGGTGTTGCGAAGCCCGTAAAAATCATTTTTTGTAATTTCTGCCTCCCCGCGAACACGTGGGGTGTGCGATATAGACTTACAGTGGTATAAGAGACTCTCATAAACCTTAGATAGCTTGTAGTGATGTTAGAAATCCGCCGTTTTTGTCGCGCAAAAACTGCCGATAAAAACTGTTTCCAAAAATGATGTTTTGAGTTGTTTGCACACTCCGCGGGCTCACGGTTTGAATCGAGAAGCCGCGGGGTGAAGCGTGCGCACCCCAGGGACACCCTAGGGGGACCGAATGGCTAAGCCCACTCCCCAATACCACCACAAGATGGTCTTGGTGGTGGGGACCCGAAACTGCCCCACCTTAGGCAGTTTCGGGTCTGCCTCACCCCCTGGACACCTCGTGGTGTCCTTGGGGGTAGGGTACCACCTCTAGGCCCCCCAACTCGAAGTTAATTTCATTCTCTAACTCTCCATGAAGATTCGGGCGGGTTTCGGGTTCGTTTCGACTCCCGGATTGGCTTAAAACGGTCGTTTTTTGAATTTTAGCGCACTGGATTTTCAAGTTTTGGAAAATTGGTTAAGTTTGCTAATTGCGTGCAGAATTCTAATGTCGCGGTTACTTTACAAGCTTTGTGATGTGTATATGTGTTTGGAAACGTCGACTAATTGATATACGTCAATTAGTCGGGGTTGCACATATCTGTGATGTTGTTATGTTGGTTTGTGTATATGAACTTATTGGATCGTCGTGGATGAATAGCCGGGGATGTGAGATGAGATTTTTCATTCTTTCATTCGATGTAAATTTGTAAAGTGATGTAATATTATTTTTGTGGGGAACATCTGGGTTGAGGTTGTAGCCACCGTTGTATTATTTCTTTTACTGTTTTCTGCTCCTAGGATAGACCCAAGGTGGGGTGCACAAACTACCGGGTTCTTGAAGTGCCGAGTGGTCTACTCACTTTGTTGAGGGAGTTTTCTTCACTTCGGGAATTTGGCAGGTAGTTTTCCGCACTCGTAGGAGTCTAGGGTGGGGTTTGGATATTCATCACGACCGTGGAATTCGTCTTTCGTTACAGGCTCAAACGAAACGCGGAATTCCTAGTCTATCCAATATGTTCATCTGTGATCCGGAATGCCTATTATTGCGTGAGACGAATATATATATCTATATATTATATCTAGTAGACGTTGCTATGTTTTTCATCCACGCTAGTCCAGCCCCCACTCTGTCGTTAATTAAGTAACCTAGCAGGTGATGACAAGGCCCAGTGGCGAATGCGAATGGCATAAGTGGACGTAGTATTTTCGTCTTTTTCTATGATGATAGGTGTAATTGATGGGACTGCATTACATTAATGCAAAGCAAACAAACCAAAGCAGAATCGTTGGAACAAATTTTAAAACCACTCGGTTATTTTAAAACAGGAGACATTTAAATACGGGACTTAAACCACTCCTTTTAAAAGCTATCAGGTTCCTTCGATTATATCAAGTTCACTACGTTCACGGTTTCGCCAAAACCATTCGTAGCCCTCCGTCATTTTAGTTGAATATTCAGTAGTATTCAAGCTATGTATTTTGACCTTCGCCAAGGCATAGTGTTTGGTAGCTGCTGAATATTCATCTGTATCATAGATAGATGCGTTGATTTTGGACAGTCGTACTACTATTTTGGCCTTCGTCAAGGGTATGTACGGGTGGGTTCAAATTAACGTGGACAATGACAGATAGAACTTGACATGTGACTTATGATATGTTAGCCTTCATCAAGGTCATAAGAGCATGGGGCAAAATTCCACATTGGAAGTTTCTAAGGAAACTGAAACTTGCTAGCGCTGCATACCATTTGGAGTGTGATAATGTTGGTAGGATTTCTTCAGGATTATCACACAATGATATTTGGATCATGATCCTACTGTGAGTATCCGCTACTCCTCGGGATATTCTTCACTTAACGATCAATGCTATAAACCAAGTAGGTGTCTAGAACAGTGCTAGTGGGGCTACGCCTCCAGGGAAAAGAGGTTATGTAATTAAGGAACTTCGCGAAAGTGTTGGAAAACACCCCCGAAGTACTGACACTTGCCTGGCTGAACGGTTAAGCAAGTATTGTATGGTGAGATTAATCCTGACTAATTCTTCTTTTATGGTTTGAGGAAGGATTCAAGAAACGGTGGGAGTCATCCTATTTAGATAAACTAAAAACCAATCTAAACTTGCAAGAGCATCATGCTGAGTGTTTTCTTCTCTCTCCTAATTGCAGCGACCAGGTGACCAGATTAGGTTACAGATATATAATAAAATGACTGAGTTATACTATATTGACTGGCAAAGGTTTGTCCAGATGTCCATTACGTATGACAAACCGGACCACCTCATTACTACTCAAGCCTCGCCGTCCCAGGTCCAGTTTCCACCGTCGCGAATGTTGATATCCGTAAGACAAGGGAATAAGACTGTGTGAATGACAAATGCCTCGTGTTGGCCTCAGTTGATGGTGTATACCAGAGGCAGCACGAGAAGATGGACTTAGTTTCTATCTTCCTCTATAACAAAGTTTTATATGGAGAGCAATCGCGTATCGCAAGATATGAGACCTCGAAAGAATTGCTTCAAGCGAGGTTGGCTGTCGGGTCATCTATAGGGGGCCACGTCCCTACAATGATTAGCTATATTAAAAAGATCACGGACCTGGAGACCACGTTGGTTAACGAGTCATATGCTGACTTGATTCTACAGTCCCTGCCTCCTACTTACGCCCAGGGGAAGAGAGTTATACTTCCAGTTAAAGGCGCCCTGAAGGAAACCAGGGAGACACCCGCTCTACTTATTAGGGAATCTTCCTCTTCTGGATCTAAGGCAGATGCCAAGGGTGAGTAGAAGAAGACCTCCACAAAGCCGATAGGCGGTGTCAATAAGGTAGAAAGAAAAGGCAGGGCAAAAGTTTCGGGGTTAACAGTAGGGAAGGAGGGATGTTCCTATTGTTACAGGAAAGGGCATTGGCAGAAGGGATGCAGGGCTTGGAAAGCCAGAATCCAGGATCCGAAGTACGTTGTGGCTTCGACTTCGGGCGTGTTTGTGATTGAAAACAGTCTGTCAATTAGCTCTACTTCCTGGGTACAAGATACCGGATAAGGATCCCATATCTGTAATTCATTACAGGTTTTGAGAAACCGTAGAGTTATCAGGGCAGGTGATATGACTCTCAGGGTTGCTAACGGAATGAGCGTGGATGCTGTATCCGTAGAGTATATCACCTAGAATTGACAAGTGGGCAGATATTGATTCTACATAACTGTTTGTGTGTACCTAGTCTAGTTTGTAAGCGATGTGGTCCACATCCACCTAAATCAAAGTTTGATTAGGTCGGGTACACTAGAAGACAGTATATACGTGTTAAATCAAGCTCAGGTTTTCAACGTCCAAAACACACTTAAAAGAAAGTCTCCAGAATTAAATAAAACTTTTTTATGGCATTGTAGAGAGAGCCACATCAATGAAACACAGTTGTCGAAGTTACATAGAGAGGGATATTTAGATCCGTTCGAATATCAGTCTTATGCAACTTGTCAATCTTGTCTCATAGGAAAGATAACAAAGACTCCGTTCACAGGACACGGAGTATGAGCGAGCGAGCTCTTAGGACTCATACACAGCGACGTGTACAATCCAATATCTACAAATGCACGAAGTGTTTATTCTTATTTCATTACTTTTACGGATAATTTCTCTAGGTTAGGACATGTCTTCTTATGAATGCAGAAATCCGAACATTTTGAAAAAATCCAGGAATATAAGAATGAAGTGGAAAAACAAACAGGCAAAAGTATCAAGACACTGAGATCTAATCGACGTGGTGAATACTTAAATTGCCGAGTCCCTGCATTACCTAAAAGAGAATGGAATTCTCTCTCAGCTTACTCCTCCATACACACCACAACACAACGGTGTATAGGAAAGGCGGAAAAGAACCCTATTGGATATTTTTCATTCCATGATGAGTATCGCTGAGTTTTCGCGATCTTTCTGAAGTTATGCACTAAAATCAGCTGCATATCTTTTGAAAAAGGTTCCTACCAAAACTGTGTCTACCACACCATATCAGATATGGAGTGGGAAGAAACCCTATTTTCAGTATCTGAAGATATAGGGATGTCCAGCTTTTGTTGAAAAGCAGTATGCGGACAAGCTCGAGGCACGCTCAGTACTGTGTAAATTTGTGGGATACCCAAAGAACTCCAGAGGGTATCTTTCCTATTACGCAGAGGAATAAAAGGTTTTTGTTCCTCGTCATTCCCATTTTTTAGAAAACCAATTTTTGTAAAAGGTAGTGGGAGTGCAATAGAACTGGAAGAAATTCCAGAACCACAAACTATTACTGAAAGTATGATAGAACTAGAGGTTTCAAAAGAACCGGACATCCCTACGCCAATCCGCGGGACTAGTAGGTAGTCTCATCCGCCTGAGAGATACTATGGTTTTCTCATAGACGAGGATAGAGAGGATTGCATCATTGACAATGATGAGCCAACTAGCTTCCAGTAAGCCATTCAGAGCGGGGACTTGGTAAAATGGCTTGATGCAATGCGGACCGAAATGGAGTCCATATACACCAACAAAGTATGCACTTTGAACATTGCTCCAGAAGGGGTAAAACCCGTAGGCTGCAAATGGATCTTCAGAAAGAAGATTGGTGTAGATGGATAAGTTGAAACCTATAAGGCCAGACTTGTTGCAAAAGGTTTTTTGTCAAAGACCTGATTTGGACTATGATGAAACCTTTTCTCCAGTGACTATGCTCAAATCCATTCGGATCCTTCTTGCCATTGCTGCCTTCCAAGATTGTGAGATCTGGCATATGGACGTAAAGATGACTTTTCTAAATGGTTATTTGGAAGAGTGCGTCTATATGGATCGGTCAGAGGGTTTCAATCAGAGTGGGAGCAGCGGGACAGTGTGCAAGTTGCTTAAGTCCATTTATGAACTAAAGCAGGCATCGCGGAGTTGGAACATCTGTTTTATTGAGACGGTCAAAAATTCGAATTTATCAAAAATCTAGACGAACCATGCATTTATAGTAAGATTGTAGCATGAACTGTAGAATTCCTCGTTGAGTACGTGGATGACATTCTCTTGATAGGAAATGACATTCCTATGCTACAATCAGTCAAAGGATTTTTATCACAGAGGTTCTCCATCAAAGACCTGGGTGATGCCAACTATATTTTGGGGATCCAGATCTATCGTAATAGATCAAAGAGGATAGTAGGACTTTCACAGTCAAGGTACATCAATACCATACTAAAAATATTTAGTATGGAAGATTCAAAGCGTGGTAGTCTACCGACTTGTCACTGAATCACCCTCTCCAACGAGATGTCTTCCAAGACTGATTTGGAAAGGGCTCGCATCATACCCAATGCTTCTGCGGTAGGCTCTATAATGTATGTGATGTTGTGTACCAGACCAGATGTTGCTTACACACTCAGCGTGGTAAGCCGGTATCAGTCAAACCCAGGGGAGAAACACTGGATTGCAGTAAAGAACATTCTCAGGTACCTAAGAAGGACTAAGGAGATGTTCTTGGTGTATGGCGGAAAAGACCTCCAGATCGAGGCCTTTGTTGACTCCAGCTTCCAGAGTGATAAGAATGACTCCAAGTCCATATTGGGTTATGGATTTACCCTCAGTGCAGGGGCGGTCTGTTGGAAGAGCTCCAAGCAGGACATCGTTGCAGACTCGACGATGGAAACAGAGTAGTTCGCTGCATGAGACGCCGCAAAAGAGGTAGTCTGGATGTAGAAGTTCTTAACTGAATTTCTGGTGGTTCCTTCCATTGTTGGTCCAATACTTTAGTATTGTGACAACAACGGCGCTATAGCTTTAGGGAAGGAACCTAGGTCCCATCAGAGATCCAGACATATCTTGAGGCGGCACCACCTGATCAGGGAGATCGTTGATCCCAGGAGATCGAGGTGAGGAGAGTAGATACGGAGAACAACACTGCAGATCCACTGACAGAGGCAATCCCTCAGACAGTGTTCGAGAGGCTATTCGAGATCTTCGGTCTGCGATATGCCAGTATATGGCCTTAGTGCAAGCGGGAGATTGTTAGTGATATATGCCCTAGAGGCCATTATTGTATCATACTGGATTGTATATTACTTAATGGGAGCTTGGGGTATATATGGATATAGTAACATTCTTGCTCAAAATGGTAGCATGCTACCTGGTTTGTTTCTACCTAAATATGTGCATGTATTTCTTTTAGCATATCGCATATACATATTGGTAGAGCCCTTAGGATCTTTGCTTGATTACCAGCGTTGTGATGGCAGTCACACTAGTGGGGGATAGGTAGTCTATAAGCATATCCTATGCAGGTCCCTAGTCATAGGATTATCGAGACGGGGCATCGATACTCCACAGTAGACTAGTGTATACGCTTCTCATCCCAGCAGGGGAGATGGTCTGTCCCACGGCCATTAGTACGTCGTACTGGAGATAGTATGGAGGTGCTCATTAGGCTATAAGTACACTGGATAGGACTCGTCGGGAATTGTTGGTGGGTATTATACCTATCGTCGGGTAGCAGTTCCCAGGTGACATGAGTACAGCTTAGTCCGTCGACTTGATACTGTTGCTTCGCTTCGAGTGTGTTCCCACTGTACTTTGATTACTACCCTACCATGGCTCAAAGGAGGCGTGCAAACAGGTAGTAGTTGGGTGCAGTCCCGAAGCACTTTGAGGCAGTGGCGGTTAGATAGGATTCGTCTCTCCCGGTATTAGGGGTTGATATCGTGCTGTGTTCGGAAGACCATTACACAAAGTCGTTGGCCAAGGCAAGCGAGATTTACTGGTAGGTACTCCAGTAGTTTCTCAAGGTGTTTTGGGCTATTCTCCGACACTACTTATTGCGCTACTAGGGGTCAGACGATTACCGCCCCCTAGGCCCGATATGCGATACTCTTAGACGAACGGACCAGACTGTACAGAGATTGTCACATACAGGCTCAGTAGGAGTTCGGATGAGTTATCTCATCGGCCTTCTTATCGACACATACCTGGATAGCCGTTACGTGCAGCTAGTACGCTTGTGGCTTGTGGTTAAACCCACTGCCATCGTAGTGTCGAGTCTTTGAAGTCCCATATAGAGAGTTTCCCTGCACCGGGAAAAGGTGTAGAGGTCGTATGGTTTACTGCAGGGCTTCGATCACTTACATGTACTTGTGCACGTATAATGATCAGGCGGATAATACTAGTGGGCTTTGATTTAAGCTGGATCCTAGTATTATATTGATGGATCGGTTTCGTCGCATTGTATTCGTGTTTCTTGAAACACGGATACGGGTATGTATATACGGATGAGATGGGCATTCTTGTAATTACTCAAGATTGTTTTTTAGAAGAAAACACCTCATTAGGATTTTGACCATTGACTTGATTAAAACAATTATGAGGTAAAGGAAATTATTTGTTATAAATGATAATTGTGCCATGGCTACTTGGTTTGACTATTTGACTTAGATATTTTGTGAGATATTTTGTGACAGTAGATATTTTGGGTAAGATATTTTTCTTGCCATGCTTGTAGTCATATCAAGAAAGCCATCTCAATTATCATAATGAAAAACATTTTCTCTTTCTTCAAGCCATCTCCTTCTTCTTCCTCTCAACCCTTAAGTCTCATGAGTTGAGAAACCTTGGGTTCCAAGAGACAAAGCATTCCATCTTCTTACTCTACACCCTCTAGGACTTCTAATTTAGCGAACTAGAAACCGTAGTTACCTCAGATTTGAGGTAAGAGCTCAGACTAGAGACTCTCGGGTGGATCATCTTTGACTCGAGGAGGCCGTCGAGGTTGCCCGATCCGTTTTCGATCCTTGGAGCTGATGATGAGTATAGGGCAACGATGAAGACCCGAAGGACATCTATCGTAAGGTATAACTTCATATCCGAGTAGTTAAACCTCAAGTAGTTTTCTAGCTATGGTTTATGTTCGATCCTTGGTTCCAGTCAGTGTTGCGAAGCCCGTAAAAATCATTTTTTGCAATTTCAGCCTCCCCGCGAACACGTGGTGTGCGCGACATCGACTTACAACCTAGACCCACTCGAGAAGCATCACATAAACAACACAGCCGCCTGATCCTGAAGGCAAAGATAGAACTAGTGCATTCGTCAAACGAGTCTTCAACTGCTGAAAACTCTGCTCACATGCTTTGGTCCAAAGAAATGGAACTCCCTTCGGAGTCAGTCCGGTCAGCGGTGCAGCAATACAAGAGAAATCCTGTACAAAACAGCGGTAATAACCGGCTAAGCCCAAGAAGCTGCGAACCTCTGTCACTGAAACAGGTCTGGGCCAATGTTGTATGGCCTCGATCTTCTTCAGGTCCACACGTATACCATCTCTCGTAACCACATGTCCTAAAAAATCGACACTGTCAAGCTAGAAAGTGTAAGTCGATGTAGTACACCCCAGTACTTGTAGGGAGGCGGAATTTACAAAAACGATCAAGTTTAAGGAACGAACATCGACTAACCGCTTAAATCGAAGCTAAACAAATAATAACCAAACACATAGCTATACTAAACTATAGTGTTAAGGGATTATACCTATCGAAACTAGTCCTTCGTCTTTACGATCTCCTTGTTCTCCTCGGCCTTCTCTAGGTAGTAGACGATCCACCCGAGAGCAAAACTCCAAGCTAAACCTCTAAACTTGAGGCAACTAACCTTCTTGGATTGCTAATCAAAGAAGTTAGGATGAGATAGAGTGATGGTTATGGATTGTTTAGTCTAACTAATCCTTTGATCTCAACTCATGAGGTGTAAGGATTAGGGTTTGAAGATGAGAGCTTGAGGAGAGAGAATGTGAGATAAGATTATGAGATGAGAGAGAGAGTATCATAATATATTATGAAGCATTTTCTAATAATGAGAAAAGAATAAAGAGTGATGATAAATCATGCTTCATAAAATATCTAGTGGTGATTCATTAGCATGAGTCATTAAGCAATAAATGTGCATTAATGAAATGAATGAATCACCACCATGATTCATAACCTCATTTAATGAATATGACACATAACCCTCCTTAGTCACCATCTTTTAGAAGCTTCTCGAACAATTACGAGAACGCCCTCCGATCCGTAAAAATACGGAAAAACTTTAGACTGTATAAATCCAATAACCGGATACCAGTAACTGGCTTAAACCAAAGCCGACTGGTAAAAACTGTCCGAAAGTCGTACGCGCGTAAACGCACGTATGCGTCCGAACCCTTTGTCGCAAAACCATGCAACCTCTATATCGTTTCGCCTGGAGTAGGAAACTCTCTGTGTGGGACTCTAGAGACTCGACTACTACGCTGGCAGTGGGTTTAACCACAGACCGCAAGCGGCACTAGCTGTACGTAACGGTCCCCAGGTAATTGTCGATAAGAAGGCCGATGAGAAAACCCATACGAACTCCTACTGAGTCTGATGTGACAATCTCCATACAGTCCGGTCCGTTCGTCCAAGACTATCGCATATCGGGCCTAGGGGGGCGGCAAGCGTCAGTCCCCTAATAGCGGTATAAGTCGTGTCGGAGTGAAGCCCATTACACCCTGAGAAACTACTGGAACCTACCAGCAAATCTCGCTTGCCCTGGCCAGGGACTTTGCGTAATAGCTCTCTGACACAGCACGATATCTACTCCTAATACCGGGAGGGACGAATCCTGTCTAACCGCCACTGCCTCCAAGTGCTCGGGACTGCACCCAACTGCTACCTGTTTGCACGACTCCTTTGAGCCGTGGTAGGGTAGCAATCTAAGAACAGTGGGACACACTCGAGGCGAAGTAGCAGTGTCAAGTCTGCGGACTACGCTGTACTCATGTCACCTGGGAACTGTTCACTGACGACCGGTATCAAACCAACCAACAGTTCCCTGTGAGTCCTGTCCGGTGTACCCGTAACCTAACGAGCACCTGCATACTATCTCCAGTACGACGTACTGACGGCTGTGGGACAGACCATCTCCCCAACTGGGATGAGAAGCGTACACACCAGTCTACTCCGGAGTATCGATGCTCTGTCTCGATAATCCAACGACCAGGGACCTGAAAAAGAATGTGCTTGTAGACTACCCAGCCCCCACTAGTGTGACTGCCATCACAACGCTGGTAGACAAGCAAGATCCTAAGAGCTCTATCAATACGTACACTCACATATTAAGATAGAAAAACCAAGTAGCATACTACCATGTTTAGCAAGACTGTTATATACATGTGAATATCCCAAGCTTCCATTAAGTAATATACAAGCTAGTATGATACAGTAATGGCCTTCTAGGGCATAAACACTAACAATCTCCCACTTGCACTAGGGCCATGTACTGGCATATCGTAGACCAATGATCTCGAGCAGCCTCTCGAACTGAATCTGAGGAAGGGCCTTCGTGAATGGATCAGCAATGTTCTCTTCTGAAGCAACTCTCCGAACCTCGATCTCCTGATGATCAATGATCTCCCTGATCAGGTGATACCGCCTCAAGATGTGTCTGGACTTCTGATGGGACCTTGGTTCCTTCGCTAAAGCTATAGCTCCGTTGTTGTCACAATACAGAGGTATTGGATCAACTATGGTAGGAACCACCTGAAGTTCTGTTAGGAACTTCTTCATCCAGACTGCTTCTTTTGCGGCATCGCAAGCAGCTATATACTCCGCTTCCATCGTCGAGTCAGCAACGGTGTCCTGCTTGGAGCTCTTCCAGCACACCGCCCCTCCATTGAGGGTAAAGACATAACCCGACATGGACTTGGAATCGTCCTTATCACTCTGGAAGCCGGAATCAGCAAAGGCCTCCAACCTGAGGTCTTTTCCGCCGTAAACCAAGAACATCTCCTTAGTCCTTCTCAGGTACTTGAGAATGTTCTTTACTGCTATCCAGTGTTTCTCCCCTGGGTCTGACTGATACCGGCTTACCACGCTTAGTGCGTAAGCTACATCTGGTCTGGTACACAACATCGCATACATTATAGAGCCTACCGCAGAAGCGTAGGGTATAATAGACATGCGTTCCCTTTCCAAATCAGTCTTGGGAGACATCTCTTTGGAGAGGGTGATTCCGTGACAAGCCGGTAGATTACCGCGCTTAGAATCTTCCATACTGAATCTTTTCAGTATAGTGTCGATATACCTGGACTGCGAAAGTCCCAACATCCTCTTGGATCTATCACGATAGATCCGGATCCCCAGAATGTAAGAGGCATCACCCAGGTCTTTCATGGAGAACCTGTGTGACAAGAATCCTTTGACAGATTGTAGCATAGGAATGTCATTTCCTATCAATAGAATGTCATCCACGTATAGGACGAGGAATACGACACTTCTGGCCACAACTTTACTATATATGCACGGTTCATCTAGATTTTTGATAAAGTCATATTCTTTGACTGTCTCATCAAAACAGATGTTCCAACTCCGCGATGCCTGCTTTAGTCCATAAATAGACTTAAGCAGCTTGCATACTTTCCCGCTGCTCCCACTCTGATTGAAACCCTCTGGCTGATCCATATAGACGCTCTCTTCTAAATTTCCATTCAGAAAAGCCGTCTTTACGTCCATCTGCCAGATTTCATAATCATGGAAGGCAGCAATAGCAAGAAGGACCCGAATGGATTTGAGCATAGCCACTGGAGAAAAAGTTTCGTCATAGTCCAAACCAGGTCTTTGACGAAAACCCTTTGCAACAAGTCTAGCCTTATAGGTTTCCACCTGTCCATCTACACCAATCTTTTTCTTGAAGATCCATTTGCATCCTATGGGTTTTACCCCATCTGGAGCAAAATCCAAAGTCCATACTTTGTTGGTGTACATGGACTCCATTTCGGTCCGCATTGCATCTAGCCATCGTACCGAGTCGCCGCTCTGGATGGCCTGCTGGAAGTCAGTAGGTTCATCATCTTCTATGATGCAATCCTCTCTATCCCCGTCTATGAGAAAACCGTAGTATCTCTCAGGCGGATGAGACGGCCTACTACTCCTACGGAGGGGTGCGGGAATGTTCTGTTCTTCTTGAACCTCTGGTTCTACTAAACTTTCAGTAGCAGTTTGTGGTTCTGGAATTTCTTCCAGTTCTATTTCGCTCCCACTTATTTCCTTTTCTAAAAACTGATATTCTAGAAAATGGGCATTACGAGAAACAAACACCTTTTGTTCCTCTGCGTAATAGAATAGATATCCCTTGGAGTTCTTTGGATATCCCACAAACTGACATTTTACTGATCGTGCCTCGAGCTTGTCCACATGCTGCTTCTTAACAAAAGCTGGACATCCCCAAATCTTTAGATACTGAAGATAGGGTTTCTTCCTACTCCACATCTGATATGGTGTGGTAGGCACAGTCTTGGTAGGAACTATGTTCAAAAGATATGCCGCTGATTCTAGCGCATAACCCCAGAAAGATCGCGGTAACTCAGCATTACTCATCATGGGTCGTACCATATCCAATAGGGTTCGATTCCGTCTCTCCGATACACCATTATGCTGTGGAGTGTACGGAGGAGTAAGCTGAGAGAGAATTCCTTTCTCTTTTAGGTAACCTAGGAACTCGGCACTCAAGTATTCTCCACCTCGATCAGATCTCAGTGTCTTAATACTTTTGCCTGTTTGGTTTTCCGCTTCACTCTTGTATTCCTTGAATTTCTCAAAGGCCTCGGATTTATGCTTCATCAAGAAGACATGTCCAAACCTAGAGAAATCATCTGTAAAAGTAATGAAGTAGGAATAACCACCTCTCGCATGTGTAGACATTGGACCGCATACATCGCTGTGTATGAGTCCTAAGAGCTCGCTCGCTCTTACTCCTTGTCCAGTGAATGGAGTCTTTGTCATCTTTCCTTTGAGACAAGATTGACAAGTGTCATAAGTTTGATATTCGAACGTGTCCAAATATCCTTCTCTATGCAACTTAGTCAACCTTCTCTCATTGATGTGACCCAGTCTACAATGCCATAAGAAAGCTTTATTCAAATCTGGAGACTTTCTTTTTAGTGTGTTCTGGACATTGAAAATTTGGAGTTGGTTTAAAACATATATGCCGTTATTTAGAGTACCGGACCCAATCAAACCATGATTAAGGTGGATGTTGACAACATCTCTTACAAACGTGAAATCATAACCTTTATTTGATAACAAGGAAACTGATATGATATTACACGTTAAGCTGGGTACAAAATAATAGTTATGTAAAACCAAAATGTGTCCACTCGTCAATCCTAGGTGATAATCCCCGACGGACGCAGCTCCCACGCTAGCTCCGTTAGCAACCCTGAGGATCATATCACCTTCCTTCAGCACTCTACGGTTTCTCAGTGCCTGCAATGAATTGCAAATATGAGATCCTGATCCGGTATCCAATACCCAGGAAGTAGAGTTGATCGACAGACAATTCTCAATTACAAACACACCTGAAGTCGAAGCCACAGCTTGCTTCGGTTCCTGGTTCTTGGCGTTCCACGCCTTGCAATCCTTCTTCCAGTGCCCTTTCCTGTGACAATGGAAGCACTCATCCTGACCAACTATCGGTACTGCTTTCTTTTTCTTTCCCTTCCCTCCCACCTTACTAACACCTCCTCTAGGTCTGGGTGCGGCCTTCTTCTTCCTTCCTTTGGCCCTAGCCTTGGACCCGGAAGAAGATGAACCGCCAACAAACATAGCGGGTGTTTCCCTTGCCTTCTGCAAGGTGCCCTCCGCACTCCTTAACATGTTCAGGAGTTCCGCAAGTTCAACTTCTTTTCCTTGAAGATTGAAGTTGAGGATAAACTGGGCGTAGGTGGGAGGAAGGGACTGGAGAACAAGGTCTGTATAGAGCTCATTATCCAAAGTCGTCCCAAGGTCTGCGAGCTCTTCTATGTAGCCAATCATCTGTAGGACATGTTCACCTACCGATGACCCGACAGCCAACCTCGCTCGAAACAATTTCTTAGAGGTCTCGTATCTTGCTATACGAGATTGCTCTCCATAAAGTTCCTTTGTATGGAGAAATATGCCATCTAAGGACATATCCTCGTGCCTCCTCTGATGTTCATTGTTCATCGAGGCAAGCACGATGCACTTGGCTCTCGCGCAATCTAAATCCCAGGTTTTGCGGATTTCCTTATCCGCATTGCTGGATTTGGGACCAGGGACAGCAGGTGCCGTAGCGGTGAGGACGTACCCCAGTTTGTCATAGGTCAAAGCCATTTTGACATTCCGCAGCCAATCTTTATAGTTTGGCCCCGTCAGTATATTTTTCTCTAAAAGTAACTTAAGTCCAGTCATTTTCAGGGTCGCTGCAATTAGGAGAGAGAGAAGAAAACTCTTTAGCATGATGCTCTTGCAAGTTTAGAGTGGTTTTTAGTTTATCTAAACTGGATGGCTCCCACTGTTTCTCGAATCCTTCCTCAAACCATAAAAGAAGAATTAGCCAAGACTATTCTCACCGTACAATACTTGCTTAACCGTTCAGCCAGGCCGGTGTCGATACTTCGAGGGAGGTTTTCCAACGCTTTCGCGAAGTTCCTTAATTATATAACCTCTTTTCTCTGGGGGCGTAACCCCGCTGACACTTTTCTGGACACCTACTAGGTTTATAGCATTGATCGTTAAGCGACGAATATCCTGATAAGTAGCATATACTCACAGTAGGATCGGGATCCAAATATCATCGTCTGATAATGTTGTAGGAATGCTACCAACATTCATCAAACTCAAAATGGTATGCATCTCTTTGCAAATTTCAGTTTCTTTAGAAATTCCCGATATAAGTTTTTGCCCCATGCTCTTATGACCTTGGCGTTGGTCAAAATATCATAAGTCACATGTCAAGTTCTACCCATCATTATCTTGTTAATTTGAACCCATCCGTACATATCCTTGACGTTGGCCAAAATGATCATACGACTGTCCCAAACTAACTCATCTATCTATGCAACAAATGAATACCCAGCAGCTACCAAACACTATGCCTTGGCGTTGGTCAAAATACATAGCTTGAATACTACTGAATACCCAGATGAAATGACGGAGGGCTACGAATGGTTTTGGCGAAACCGTGAACGTAGTGAACTTGATATAACCGAAGGAACCTGATAGCTTTTAAAAGGAGTGGTTAAAGCTCCGTATTTAAAAAATATCTGTTTTAAAAATAACCGAGTGGTTTCTTTTAAATTGTTCCAACGATTTAAACTTTGGTTTGTTTTACTTTGCATTATAGATAATGCGTCCCATCATTAACCTATCATTGCAGAAAACAACGAAAATACAACGTCCTCTTATGCCATCCGCATTCGCCACGGGGTCCCGTCATCACCCGTTAGGTTACTTAACTAACGACAGAGCGGGGGCTGGGCTAGCGCGGGTGTAAAACATAAGTGACGTCTAAATAGCTACAATAAATATAGATATTTTACATTCGTCTGACGCAATGATATTCATTCCAGAACACAGATAGACAATATTGGATTTGCAAGCAATCTGTATTTCTTTTGAGCCTGCAAGAAAAGACAGATTACACAGTTGTGATGAATAGCCGTTACCCCACCCTCGACCCCTACGGGTACGGCAAACTACCCACCCGGTAGTCTGTGTACCCCACCTTGGGTCAGTCCTAGGAGCAAAAACAGTAAAATGAAATAATACAACGGTGGCTACGACCGCAACCTGGAAGTGCCCCGCAAAAATAATATTACAACAAATTACATTTACAACAAATGAATTAAACAATAACCCATTGCTAACCCCGGCTATACACCACAACAGTCCAATACAGTTTATATGCACAAACAGATATAACCATTTCAGAAATGTGCAACCCCCTGCCAACCGACATACTAGCAGTTAGGGGAGGTTTACGAACACATTAAACAATCACAGATATAATCCAATATGCAAATACTGTACAATTCGATCGAATAAACAACATCAATATTGCTCCAAAATCTGCTCTGTTAAACAGTAACCTGAGCAATAATTAAATATTCCAGAAAACCCCAAATTTCACAGAGAAGCAGCAGAAGAAAAATCGGCCGCTGACTCGCCAACTCGGCGGCGGAAGCGCGGCGACTCAGTGGCTGAGGCCGCGGTTCCACGGTGAGGTGGTCGATTCAGACGACTGTTTTTCTTGGGTGTTCTACTGGTGTCATGTCAAGCTCTCTGAACTCACCTGAAAAATTTTCTGACATCGTTTTAAATTCGACAGAAACTTACATTTTTTAGGGTTTTCCGGCTTCGTTTTTCCGTTCGAAATTCGTACAAATTTGCAATCAAGTTATTTATTGTTTAGCGAGGCTCTGATACCACTGTAAGTCGATGTAGTACACCCCAGTACTTGTGGGGAGGCGGAATTTACAAAAACGATCAAGTTTAAGGAACGAACATCGACTAACCGCTTAAATCGAAGCTAAACAAATAATAACCAAACACATAGCTATACTAAACTATAGTGTTAAGGGATTATACTTATCGAAACTAGTCCTTCGTCTTTACGATCTCCTTGTTCTCCTCGGCCTTCTCTAGGTAGTAGACGATCCACCCGAGAGCAAAACTCCAAGCTAAACCTCTAAACTTGAGGCAACTAACCTTCTTGGATTGCTAATCAAAGAAGTTAGGTTGAGATAGAGTGATGGTTATGGATTGTTTAGTCTAACTAATCCTTTGATCTCAACTCATGAGGTGTAAGGATTAGGGTTTGAAGATGAGAGCTTGAGGAGAGAGAATGTGAGATAAGATTATGAGATGAGAGAGAGAGTATCATAATATATTATGAAGCATTTTCTAATAATGAGAAAAGAATAAAGAGTGATGATAAATCATGCTTCATAAAATATCTAGTGGTGATTCATTAGCATGAGTCATTAAGCAATAAATGTGCATTAATGAAATGAATGAATCACCACCATGACTCATAACCTCATTTAATGAATATGACACATAACCCTCCTTAGTCACCATCTTCTAGAAGCTTCTCGAACAATTATGAGAACGCCCTCCGATCCGTAAAAATACGGAAAAACTTTAGACTGTATAAATCCAATAACCGGATACCAGTAACTGGCTTAAACCAAAGCCGACTGGTAAAAACTGTCCGAAAGTCGTACGCGCGTAAACGCACGTATGCGTCCGAACCCTTTGTCGCAAAACCATGCAACCTCTATATCGTTTCGCCTGGAGTAGGAAACTCTCTGTGTGGGACTCTAGAGACTCGACTACTACGCTGGCAGTGGGTTTAACCACAGACCGCAAGCGGCACTAGCTGTACGTAACGGTCCCCAGGTAGTTGTCGATAAGAAGGCCGATGAGAAAACCCATACGAACTCCTACTGAGTCTGATGTGACAATCTCCATACAGTCCGGTCCGTTCGTTCAAGACTATCGCATATCGGGCCTAGGGGGCGGCAAGCGTCAGTCCCCTAATAGCGGTATAAGTCGTGTCGGAGTGAAGCCCATTACACCCTGAGAAACTACTGGAACCTACCAGCAAATCTCGCTTGCCCTGGCCAGGGACTTTGCGTAATGGCTCTCTGACACAGCACGATATCTACTCCCAATACCGGGAGGGACGAATCCTGTCTAACCGCCACTGCCTCCAAGTGCTCGGGACTGCACCCAACTGCTACCTGTTTGCACGACTCCTTTGAGCCGTGGTAGGGTAGCAATCTAAGAACAGTGGGACACACTCGAGGCGAAGTAGCAGTGTCAAGTCTGCGGACTACGCTGTACTCATGTCACCTGGGAACTGTTCTCTGACGACTGGTATCAAACCAACCAACAGTTCCCTGTGAGTCCTGTCCGGTGTACCCGTAACCTAACGAGCACCTGCATACTATCTCCAGTACGACGTACTGACGGCTGTGGGACAGACCATCTCCCCAACTGGGATGAGAAGCGTACACACCAGTCTACTCCGGAGTATCGATGCTCTGTCTCGATAATCCAACGACCAGGGACCTGAAAAAGGATGTGCTTGTAGACTACCCAGCCCCCACTAGTGTGACTGCCATCACAACGCTGGTAGACAAGCAAGATCCTAAGAGCTCTATCAATACGTACACTCACATATTAAGATAGAAAAACCAAGTAGCATACTACCATGTTTAGCAAGACTGTTATATACATGTGAATATCCCAAGCTTCCATTAAGTAATATACAAGCTAGTATGATACAGTAATGGCCTTCTAGGGCATAAACACTAACAGAAAGCACACTTCGAGAATTTAGCAAACAGACGGTGCTCTCTCAATGTCTACAATGTAATCCACAAATGCTGCTCGTGCTCTTCTCGACTCTTGGAGTACACTAGAATGTCGTCAATGAATACAATAATAAAGTGGTCAAGAAACGGCCTGAAGATCCGGTTCATCAAATCCATGAACGCTTCTAGGGCATTAGTGAGCCCGAACGACATCACCAAGAACTCGTAATGCCCGTAGTGCCTCCGAAAAGCTGTCTTCAGAATGTCTTCATTCCGGACCCACAAATGATGATAACCCGACCGCAAGTCAATCTTTGAAAAATGTCCCGCACCCTGGAGCTGATCGAACAAATCGTCAATACGAGGTAAAGGATACTTATTCCACACCGTAACTCGGTTCAGCTGACGATAATCAATGCACAATCTCATGCTGCCGTCCTTCTTCTTAACGAACAGGACAGGAGCTCCCCAAGGCGACACACTCGGACGAATAAATCCCTTTTCAAGCAAATCTTGCAACTGATTCTTAAGCTATTTAAGCTCCACCGAGGCTATCCGATCAGGCGGTATAGAAATAGGCCCTATGCCGGGGATCAAGTCGATGCAGAACTCGATATCGCGCTCTGGCGGCAATCCAAGTAACTTATCAGGAAATACATTGGGAAACTCTCTCACAATCGGAATCTGGTCCAACGGGACCTCTGTGGCTCCAGCATCACGAATATATACCAAGAATCCCCGACATCCTTTCCTCAAGAGCCGACTAGCGCAAAGGGAAGAAATCAAACTAGGAAGGGTGGCACTACGGTCTCCCTGAATAACAAGAACTGGCTCATCTGGAAAACAAAATCTGACCGTCTTCTTACGGCAGTCCACGGACACATAACAAGTGGCTAACCAGTCCATTCCAAGGAGAATGTCGAAGTCTAACATGTTGAGAAGAATCAAATCAACAGAAGAATTTCTATCTACAATACGAACGGAACACGACCGAAACACATGTCGGGCGATAAAAGACTCTCCTACAGGAGTAATCACGACTAGTGGCTGATCTAACAAAAACGAATCTCGGCCCAACCTTGGTACGAAGTGTATGGATACATAAGAGTGTGTGGAACCAGGGTCGAACAATATGCATGCGTCAAAAAAACACACTGAAAGAGTACCTGTCACAACTGCATTCGATGCCTGCGCATCCTGAGGAGTCAAAGAAAAAACTCGGGCATGTCCTTTACCGGTACCCGGCTGTCATCTGCCTCTGCCACCTCGTCCTCACTGAACAGGACTGCCACGACCGCAGCCTCTCGGAGCGTCGGTCTGGCGTGGAGTAATGTTCATATCAGAATTTTGCACTTTTATACCGCCCATTCTTGATCGCATTGCATATAGGTAGGTACTCTTGATCCATGTTTACTAAATAATTGCATGTTACATGTTCTTAGCTCTAAACAATGAAAATCAAGAACAATCGCGACAAATTCAGGACAACTGCTAACAACGGATAAAAATACGGGTTTCCGCTCACCATCCGTCAGATGCCGCATACCAGTTCGAGGAACAAAATGTCAATCAAAGGTCATTCATGCACAAAGCACAAGGAGCCAGCATAAGAATCGAGTTTATAACGCTGAGCTCTAGAAGATCAAGGCAAAAGTCCACATTCTTTAATCTTTTTGGACTGTTAAGAATCTGGGAAAAAAATGAAGTGATTCTAAAAAACCAAGTGTTACTAAACAGAGAAGAACAGCAACATGGAAAACCCTAGAAAATACGACACATAGACTCACCCAAAGAGCCGCGGAACCGTGGCCTATGTGGCACTTATGCGGCGGTTCCGCAGCCGAGTTGACTCAGAGTCAGGAGATATTTTTCGGGTAGTTTTGTAATTATGTAAGGGCTCAGATTTTGGCCGTTGGGTTTTATCTATCTGCCTATAAATAGCCCAGTTTCAAGCCAAGTAAAGGATGCTTGTTCTTGTGTTAAGATTTAATTTAGTAGTTTGTGACTTCTTCTTCCTCTTCATCTATTCTCCATTAACATTGTAGTGAGCTTTTGAGTGAATGATGAATAAAGAAAAGTTCTTTTTTCATATGCATGTCTTATAATTGAGTTCTTATATTTGCTTGTAATTCTCGTTGTTAAAGTAGTTGTTGTTATTTGTTTGTTTGTTTGTTTGTTTTCTTTTTCTCTATTCCTTTATCCTTACAACAATGATGCTTAAGTGTGATCCTTGCCTAAGTGAGGTCCCAAATAGCTAGTTGTGATTCTCTAACTCATTTCTTTCTATCTTCATTATTTGTTTTATTTTCTTTTTCTTTATAATGGGAGAGAAGTTTCTCACTTGTTAGGGTAGGATAAGGGAAGTTCGAGAGAAGGAAATCTCTCTCACTCTTTTCTTTGCCCAACATCTTGATTCGAACTCCCATCAATTCAACCACAATCCGCTCCCTAAGGCACCCTATCCTACATGATAGTGGTGACACCCTAGTGATACCGGTTGTGGTTAAATTGACCGGAGATTATGGCTAAGAGCCAAGAACGGACGGACAAGGACCAAAAGGAAGGAACTAAGCGTTGGAAAGCCTAGCTTATACTCGCAAGTTTCCTTCCTAGTCAAGATAACCCCCGTTGTTGCCGATTACCGTAACATCGATATTAAGAGTGGCAACGAAAGAAGTGAGCGAACTCCTAACTCAAACTAACCTAATCCTAACCCTAACAAGCTCTTTTTATACATATTTAGCACATAGTTAATCTTAAACAAACCTGAACAATTTGAACTTAACTCGTTAAAACACTAAGAAAAAGATTCTCAACTCTCCATGAACCGACCCATACTCATCCGGCTAGCTACCAAGCGAAACCGTCTTGATTGCGGTAATTAAAACTGGCACACCAAAACTCTAACAATCAAATGGCGTCGTTACCGGGAAGATGGTAGTTTATTTCTTTGTGTCATTTCGGGTTAATTTGTGAATATATATAACCAAAAACAAAAACAAAAAAAAACTGTAAAAATCATCTTGTTATTTTTGATTCTTTTTTTTGCAAGTGTGCAGAATAGAAAGAAGATCAAGTTCAGTGCCAAAATCGTGGGGAGTTAGACCCATATCTCGCGGCTACACCGCGGCGGATAAAGACGAAACCACAGTTAAAAGTACAATTCTGGAGCAAATTCAGTGACCAATCCAAGATTCAGGGGCTCTAACAAAGAAAAGGAGATTACAATTAGTTCAGTGAAGAATTTTGAAGCTCCCAATCATCTATCAAGCCACGGAACCGCGACAAAAGTGTAGGTTTGACCGCGGAACCGCGGTCAACCAGTGACATCAGCATCCAAAAACTTTTGTGAGTATTCCAATCTTCTTTTCACCCCCTCTGAACTCCACTAAACTATTCTTTCTGCAGTATTTTTTGCGCAAACTCTCTTCCCCTCTCCAATAAAACTGTTTTTGTGCAGGATTCTTTGCACCGCCGCCAAATAAAAATTTTTGCAAGTGTTTTAGATTTTTTGTTTATTACTGTTTTGCATAAATAATACGGACTTTAAGGGGCTATAACACCAATTCAGATTGGGTGGGGATTTCATCACCCTTCCTAAGACCCCAAAAATCACTAAAAGCATACGCATTACCCTTGAGCTTAAT
Organism: Agapanthus africanus; assembly: GCA_030015575.1. Classification (NCBI taxonomy): domain Eukaryota; kingdom Viridiplantae; phylum Streptophyta; class Magnoliopsida; order Asparagales; family Amaryllidaceae; genus Agapanthus; species Agapanthus africanus. The sequence goes on from CM057339.1 coordinate 269,501,533, forward strand.
TAAAAAATATCTAGACTCAGCCAATTAAGGACTTGTCGTACTCAATAGGACAGATGAAGATTGTGGGCATTCAGTCGTTTATCTAAACTTGACTTTGTGGTTCCTAGGCTAGATAAGTGAGGAGGTAATTTTAAAAGGCATGTCCCACGGTGATTCGTGAGCGGAACCCTCCTTACCTCACTTGTGCTTATCTGGCCACAATTGGCAGTGAAGAGACGATTTGAGGGTTATCTCACAACTTGTCTCTTTGGAACAGTTAGGAGCAGTCTAGTAGACTTTGAAAACCATTGCTTTAGGTGTGATTGTGCATGTTGTGACTGTGATTGTTTGAAGTTGTGTCATAAATCCGTATATATTTTGCAAAAATTTCTAAAAAAACAAAAAAAAATTATAAAAACTGGCCATTTGTCACCAAATTTCCCTTTCACAAACATTTCTCTATTAACGTTTTCTTACCCTCACATTCTACGCTTTGACTATACTAAACTTGTTTAGTGTATGTCCGGTTGGACTCGGGACACTAGTGCCCGCCTAGTCCGCGTTACGTTAGTCGCCACCGACTACGCGATCGACTCCGACGTCGAAACTCCTTCCATATCTCTTTCACCCTTACCTTTGTCGGCCAACTCCGACGTTGACCGCGATTCTATTCACACATCTTCACCTTCACCTTCATTTTCACCATCACCAAATTCCTCTTACGAGATATCGGGATTTTCTCCTAACATCACTTTACCTCCCCCGGAAATAATTCCACCTCCATTAGGTGTGAATAACCCGCGACCTCCTCCTGTTGAAGCGCCACAGCGAATCGTGCTCCAAAATCGTTTCTATCCTACCCGCGCTGCACTTTCGACTTGTCTTTCACTTCCACCGGCCAATGGGGATAATTTCGAAATTAAGCCCTACTTCATCAACATGTTGCCCAAATTTCACGGGCTTGAATCCGAAGATGCCTACATCTTCATCAATAAATTCCAGAACGTTTGTGCGATGATGAAGACAACCCAACTGTCTGATGATGCTATACGGCTATGAGTTATTCCTTTCACTTTGTATGACTGTTCTCCGCCGAAAGACGCGATCGGGACGTTGGGACGTCCGGCCTGAACTTCGAGGGCAGATGCTATTTGGTGCTATCCGTCCACCTCTCCGAAGATGCCAAGTTGATTTATGGCACCATGTATCGGAGGTTTAAACGGATGCGGCCGATGTAGCAGACTTCATCAGATTCCTCCTCATTGAGGGGTTTTTGATTGTGGGAACGCTCTTCCTTGCAGGCGCAAGCCCCTGCAGTTAATTACGCTACCGCATCGCGGTAACCACTTTCTCCTTCTCCAGATGGTCACTTCGTGTCGTGTGTGTTTGTTTTGTTTTTGGTTGCCCGTGGATTGTATACGGAGACTAATTTATGTTGTCGCCCGCAGGGCGTGGATTAGTCCAAATCCGTATTTTCTTAGATTTGGGTTTGGGGTTGGGTTTAAGGATACGTTAGTCTCATTTGAGACTAAGATCAACTTAAACGTTTGTTTAAGGATACGTTAGTCTAATTTTAGACTAAGATCAACTTAACAGGATCGTTTAGATCCAGCAAAAGAGTATTTGAGCTCTATTGTTTAGTTTAGGGACATTGCGGTCCAGTGTTAGTTTAAGTACATCTCGGTCCAGTGTTAGTTTAAGGACATCTCGGTCCAAGGTTAAGGACATCATAGTCCATGGGCTTAAGGACCCCACAGTCCGAGGTTAAGGACATCATAGTCCGTGGGTTTAAAGGGACCCCACGGTCCGAGGTTAAGGACATCATAGTCCATGGGCTTAAGGACCCCACAGTCCAGTTTAATGACGTCATAGTCTATGAAATTTATGGTTGTCGGGACTCGTCACCTCTCTGAAGTCGTTGAAGGATTACAACTACAAATATCAGAGGGGTTCAGAGATGTACCCTTGAATCAATTTTGGTTGAGAGATCTGTAGTCCAATTGGGACTAAGATCAAAAGATTTATGAGCATATGGGCTCAGTTAATCTGAATTAAGGACTTATGGCCAATCTTGGGCTAAGTCCAATCAAGTTAAAATGTTTTAACATTTATTTTGGACTGTTGAGCATTTATTTGGGCTTGGCCCTTTTAACAATGCTGAGCATTGATCTGGATTCTAACAGTATTTCTGTCTTTTGTTGAATGTTGAGCATTCATCATAGCTCTGGGCTTATTAAATAACAATTTATGTTCTATCAGCGCAGCACATGGTGCACTTGGCGCTTTGCGCCAAGCAAAAGAGCGCAGTGCGCTTCTGCCGAGTAGCGCACACGTGAGGGACACGTGGTGCGCTTAGCGCTGAGCGCCAGTCTATGAGTGCATTGCGCTATTTTATGAGCACCAAGCGCTATCTGTTCAATGGCACACACGTGAGGAGCACGTGGTGCGCTTGGCGCTGAGCACCAGTCCAAGAGCGCAAAGCGCTAGTTCAAGAGCGCAGAGCGCTAACTATTAAGTGGCGCACATGTGAGGAGCACGTGGTGCGCTTGGCGCTGAGCGCCAGTCCATGAGCGCACAGCGCTAGTTCAAGAGCGCAAAGCGCTAACTGTTGAGTGGCACACACGTGAGTGACACGTGGTGCGCTTGGCGCTGAGCGCCAGTCCAAGAGCGCAGAAGCGCATCTGATCAATTTTATGATCTGAGAAATAAATTCTCGTTTATAAGAGACTTTGTCTCAAGATTCTAAAAACAAAAGTTCTTATTTTGCAGGAGATGTTTTAGTCTCTTATATTGATGAAAGGCTTTGCCTTTATGGATCTGTGATCTTTAAGAGAATTGAATTATTCTCCCTCCCTTTTTTTTATATTGAGATGTTCATGATCTCTTTGAGAAAGACTTTAGTCTTATAGATCTATGATCTGTGAGAAAGAAGTAAATTCTTCTTTTATTTTATGATGATATCTTTTGATCTCTTTTTAAAAGACCTTGGTTTTGTAGATCTATGATCTTAAAGAAAGAAGTGAATTCTTCTTTTTAATTATAAGATGATTTCATCTCTCTATTCTTTTACCTTGAAGAAAAGAAGTTCTTCTATCGAGAGCTTGGCTCTTCTTTCTGAGATTTTCTCAAAATTTCTAGGGGGGTTCCTCTTTATACTTCTGTATCTGAGACTTGAAGTCTTGAGGCCTTTATATAGGGTGAGCTGATTTGTTCAATCCGTTAAAGAGATCTTTTCTCCAATTGATTTAGGGATTTCCCCAACGTTGGATCTTTGATCCAAGGGCTTCTGATTTACAGATGGCAATCTTCTTGTTTTTAACAAGATTGAGAAATCTTTTCCTTACAGAATTTATTCTGTATTTTGGTGATTTTAATCACCATTGGATCATTGATCCAACGGTGCTCTGATTTACCGAGCACAATCTTGTTGTTTGGAAAGATTTTGAGGAATCTTTCCTTAACAGAATTTAATTCTGATTAATTAATGATTTATCATTATTATTGGATCTTAGATCTGTCGGTGGGGAGCTTTTAGTTCCAGCGCTAGCGCACCCGTGCTTTGTACGTGGTGCGCTGCTTAGAGCGCAGCGCACTTGTAGGGTTCCTAGGCACTCTTGTGAAGGTTCATAAAGCATCAAACATGCCCGAATAAAAGTTTAGATGTGCCGAACAACCCAAAGACGGGATCTTTGCTAGATTATTAGGGTTTAACATGCAAGATAACATCTTTAAACCTAAGTGTGAGGGATTACAACCTTTGTAGTCCGCTCCTTCGCTTCACAAGCTCCGAGTAGACGTCCCTTCGCCGCGATCCACGATCTCCCGGACTCAAGAGAGGCTCCACGACTCGAACGATCCATGCTAGCTTGAAGTGTTCCGCTTCTCCGATGATCTACGTCGAAGTTGCTATAACCCATGCTTTCTCACTCTAATGAGGTGAACACCCTAATCTAAAGGGCTAGATTAGATGAGGATGATGGAGTAGTATTTATGCTTTCTTTTTATATCATTTTCTCACAAGAACTCATCACAAAAGAAATCACAAGTCAACTCTCTCTCAAACTCAAGAGAGAAGAAGATGAAGAATAAAATGAGAATAATCCTTTTGTGATGAATAGTAGATAAGAGTATATGATTGATTATGGAACCATGGTCAAGGATGAGAGGCTAAACCTTTGTAGAGAATAAACTAGAGCTAGGGTTTGGTTAGGTTAAGTATGAGTCAAGGATAAGTATCAACCATAATATCTTAACCAAGACAAAAGAGAATCCTTCTAGAATAAACAAGAAGGAGCTAACCCTAATCAAACCCTAATCCCTTTTTATCATCCTCAAACATGTTTCATAATAAATCATATCATGTCACAATAATATATATCACATATATATTATATATTTGCAACAAAAGAAAATAATACAATTAACATATATCGCATATACATCAATGTATTAATCCGGTGAGAAAATGAAATAATAAAGCAAGCCAATATTAGATAATGTAATACAATATATCATATATATCATTATACATTAAATCATCGAATCAACACTTGATCCGACGATCCGGCTATATCGAATATAACCGACTAATATATCATGTACCGATTCATCAAATCAACACTTGATCCGATGACCCGGTTCATATCTAAATATCGTGAGAATATAATACGGTATCTCATATCGCATTATCCTCGGTCCTGCACATATCACATATGTGCCTCTACTCCGTTTTGCCTGAGCCAAGAAACCTCTGTGTAGGACTCTAAAGAATCGTCAATACGCCGATAGCAGGTGATGATCATATCAAACACCCATAAGCTGCAAGCGGTCAGCTAAACGTAACAGCCATCCAGGTATTGAGCGATCAGAAGATCAACAAGCTAGCCTGTCCGTTCTCCTGTGAATCCAATCAGTAACACTCCCGTACAGTCCGGTCTGTTCGTCTGATATGTCGCATATCAAGTCTAGGGGTGGTATACGTCAGACCCCAGTAACCGATAAGTCGTGTCGATATGAGGCTCATAACAGGTCGAGAAACTACTGGTAACACTTACCAGTATATTTCTATATCAGCCCTGGCCAGGGACTTCCAGTTATAGCCAATCGAACACAGCACAACATCAACTCCCTATACCGGGAGAGACGAATCCCCTCCTATCGCTCATTGCCTCCATGTGATTCGGGACTGTACCCAAAAACCACCATTTTGCACGCCCTCTTGGACGTGGTAAGGTGGAAATCAAAGCACAGTGGGAATCACACAAGACTCTATGATGATCTCGGGTCTACAGACTACCCTGTACCAGTGTCACCGGAGAACTGCCATCTGACGTGTGGTATATCACCATCTGGGAGTTCTCGGCGAGTCCGTCCAGTGTACCCAGTCTCCACTGAGCACCCGTACACCATCCTTGATGTCAAATACCGATGGATATGGGATCATCCATCGCCCATCATATGGGTCAAGATGCGTATACGCTTGTCTACTCTGGTGTATCGATGCCCCGTCTCGATATACCCTCGACTAGGAACATTTATAGGATGTACTCATCGACTACCGTGGCCCCACTAGTATGATCTCATCATAATCCCAGTAGTCGAGTACAGATCCTAAGGGCTTTATCAACATATGAGAGAAAAGACAGTAAACCAATACAAGTCAATATGTTAAGATAAAGTGAAACCAAATAGCATACTATCATGACGAGCAAGAAATTCCTCTCTGTATATATCCAAGCATCCTTCATAATATACATCATATGTACAAAAATGGCCTCTAGGGCATATACATAACTAACAGCACCTAGCGCTAGCGCACACGTGCTTTGCACGTGGTGCGCTGCTTAGGGCGCAGCACACTTGGCGCTGCTTCTGAAGCATTGCTTAATTTCAAAATTTGAATTTTAAACAGAGCACTACTCTGATTGGGGGAAACAAATGCCCCCCCACAGTTGCGCTCGCGTGGCTCACACGTGAGTGCAGCGGTGGCAACATCTCCACCATTAGATCAACTTAGAAGTTGAAACGGCACTCAGTGCCTATAAATAGGACCCTTGGCCCTTGAGGTGATTTCTATTCATCTTCTTTCTTATTTTCTGAGAATTTTTACTCTCCTACAGAGCATAGCTCTTTGTCTTAAGAACTTCATTTAAGGACAGAACTCTGTCAAAACTTAGGTAAAGATCAAATCTTTTAAAGGATTATCTAAGAATCTAGGGTTTCACCCATTAACTGAGCTTTGCTCTTCATAGATCTTTGATCTAAAGAAAAACCCCTTTTAGGGTTTCATTAACAGAGCTTTGCTCTTCTTAGAATTATAGATCTAAAGTGATCTTTCATGGGGTTTCTTCACCTATTAATGGAGCTTTGCTCTTTTTAGATCATAGATCTTCAAGAAATCCTTTTCAGGGTTTCTTAACCCATTAACAGAGCTTTGCTCTTTTCAAATCACATAGATTTATTAATCTTTCATAAAGAACTCTTAAGAGTTTGTTCATGGATCTTAAAGATCATGGAATTTTATTCCATTAAAAATCTTATTTTAAATTTTTCTGATGGTTATTCCATCATTTCTTCAGAGCAAGGCTCTTCAGGAATTTTTATTCCTTCATCATTAGAGTTTTACAGATGTCACTTTGTCACAGAGCACCGCTCTCAAGGGAAGATTTACTCCTTAGCCCGAGGGGTTCTCATTAAATGAGAATCAATTGAGGATTTCCTCATTTAATTAACAGTCTCATCAAATGATGAGGCTGTTTTATTAATGATGAACTGTCATCTAGATTTTGTGGGTCCCCCTTTGGTCCCCGTTTTACTGCATTGCAGTGTGGTACAAATTTAAAGTACCTAGTGACAACACTTAAACTGTGGCATTGGCGGCTGACAATTTGTTCTTTTCCCGCGCAGGTACTATGTCTTTCGACACTTCTTTCCCGTTCGTCCGCTCGGAAGGCGGGTTCCTCGAAGCGCCCGTAGACCGAGAGGTTCTTGCGCTGATCAAAGACCGTGACCCGGAGCAAAAGAGTCTTCATCTATGGGGTAGATGGTACGATCAGATTATCAGAGGCCGCCGGAGCTTTTCTTGTGCGACACCCTCGGAGCCTATCTCTGCATGCAGATGCACCCCCGATAAGCTATACTATAGAAGAGGTGAACTGGACTTCGGAAGGTCTCCTTCGGCCTTCTATTGCCACAGTACCCGTGCAGCCGCCGGTAGCTTTGGACACTTTAGGACGGCGCATATGTCAGGGCGAGTCGCGCCCTTGGGTACAGCCCTACAACATAGGACTAACTCCCGTCACCCGGCCGGATACTTACAGTGGGCCCGATATATCTTATCGGCAAAGAAATCACAGCTGCTGAAGCTTGGATTGTACCCTGCGATCTACGCTTCCTTGTTCCAGTATTCTACACCTCCGACATGGTGGATCAAAGTGTTTCTCGGACAATGGAACATCCTGACCCACACCTTCCTCTTATTGGATAGAGAAGTCTCCATTTCTTTAGAGGAATTTGCCAAGGTCTCTAGTTTACCCGTTATGGGAGAGCATTATGAGGAGCTGCTTCCCCCGGATGAGTATATCTTTGCCACCAAATCAGTGGTAATGGGTCTTACCCCAGAGAACGCCATTCAACACCAGTTCCCAAGTTTGATAAGGGTGTTGAATATGTATGAGAGCCTCTTTCTCAAATCCGGAGGCCGGGGGGTCATCTTTGCGGACTTCATTGCCCGTTTTCTTCGTCCAGAAGTTTTATCGAGACAAGCTAAAAAGTTTGCCAAACTTGATGATCCTTTCAGCTTTGGCCTGGATCGCCGGCCAATATTGGAAGCTGATCAAAAGGATTTCTTTCTTCCAAACGTCGCGATCGTCTCTTTTTCAACTATTGCCACTCCGGGCATCGATGAGCAAACGTTCTTTCTAGGGTTCCTCAGTTTATGGTTAAGCTGGTTCGTGCTTCCCATGCACCCTCGTTACATGAGGCCTTCTGTCTTCTACCCCGCGCATCGAATGGTTGCCGGGATATAAGTGGCCATCGGGATTGCTGGGTTAGCCCACCTGTATCACGGCCTCAACTTGGCAGCGGATACTACTGAGCCAGGGGTGCAGCCTGCCAATTTCTCAATGCATTATTTCACCTCATGGCTCAAGTTGCACGTGGTTGGGGTCTTCGGTATCCATAAAGGACCTTCCTTTTATGACAGATGCAAGTTCCCTTGGATAATGCGGCTGGTCGACGCCTCCATCGTAAGTCCGACACCGCGGGAAGCTGGGGGTTTTCTCCTTCATCCACGCACGGTTGGAGATGGCATGTCCTTCATGTAAGTCTACGCTAGCGCCCCGGCAGTCTACAGACGCCAAATGCGGAATAAAACTTTTAAACTGGCGCTATCGTATACTTTAACCCGGATCTGCCATTATTGCTAAACTAACAAACAGTAAAGAGTGTAGAAAGGTTGTACCGAACGATCTGAGTCCTTCGTTCTTCAACCATCATCCCACGCTCCGTTGCGGCTGCTCCGATCTCGTCGATCTCCGATCTCCTCGTCGAGGTGGCACCACATCACCGATTCTTTAAACGGGCTCCCGCCTCTGACTCGAGGCAACTCGATCGTCAAGTTTGCCAAAAGAGACGACCAAGAATGATGTAGAGAATGAGTAGATGATTTTGTCTCACTTCGTCCAAGTCCGTGGACGATCGGTTAATGAAGTTGCCAATTTTATCGGGTGATGGAAATGAAAGAAGCAATGAAATTTCCATGCACACAAAACCATAGTCTTTTCTCTCCCAAAATGAAAATCAATCTCTCACTTCTCTCAAGGGTGGCCGGCCATATATATTGATGGAGGGAGGTGACCGTAGGAGGAGGGAGGTGACCATATCACAAATATCATGAAGAAATATCCTAAGGAAAACAAAAAACCATAATGAAAAAGATGACTCATAAAATTGAACCAATAAGATTAAACCTAGTCATCTTATCATGAATGACTCACCAAGCCTCATCATCACTTCTAGAAGCTTCTAGAATGATGACTCACCTCATCAGAAGAAAAGATAAATCCGTCTTTAACTGAATGTTAAAAGACGGCTGATAGAAAACTGGAAACTGGCAACTTCCAAAAGTGATCCTGAAACGACTTTCAGGATAACCCCGAAACTGTATAAATATACCCGCATTTGTATTACGACCGAATACAAATGCAACTGAGACAAAGATATTATACCTACTCAATATAATACTCGGATCCGGCTTAAACCAAAGCCGACCAGTATCATCTGCCCGAAAAATAACACGTGCGTAAACGCACGTGCATTTTCCGAACCCTGCCATAAAACCATCCGGCCTCTACAACGTTTCGCCCGAACTTGGGAAACTGTCTGTGGGGGACTCTAATGACTCGTCAGTACCCTGGCAGTGGGTTTAACCACAAACCGTCAGCGGCACTAGCAATGCGTAACGGCTGCCCATGGACTGACCTCAAGGGAGACCGATGAGCGCACTCAAGGGAGGCCGATGAGCGAACTCAAGGGAGGCCGATGAGCGAACTCATCCAGAAACCCTACTGAGCCTAACAGTGACAATGTATATACAGTCCGGTCCGTTCGTCAATGAGTATCGCATATCCGCCTAGGGGGCTAGTAACGTCAGACCCCCAATAGCAGTATAAGTCGTGTCGGAGTGAAGCCCAATAACACCCTGAGATACTACTGGAGTACCTACCAGTAAATCTCCTGCCACGGCCGTGGGCTTTGTGTAATGGCTCTCCTAGACACAGCACGATCTCGCCCCCAATACCGAGAGAGACGAATCCCCTGCCGATCCGCTCACAAGCCTCCATATGGCTCGGGACTGTACCCAAAAACTACCTGTTTGCACGACTCCTTTGAGCCGTGGTAGGGTAGAAATCAAAGCACAGTGGGAACTCACACGAGACAAATGACGACCTCAGGTCGATGAACTAACCTGTACACATGTCACCAGGGAACTGCTATCTGACGGTAGATATAATACTAACTAGCAGATTCCCGGCGAGTCCTGTCCGGTGTACTCATAACCCAATGAGCACCTGTATACATCTTAGGTGATCCAACTGACACCAGTGGCTTGTGAGACCGGCCACCACCCCTCGTCGGGGTCTCGACTATACACACTAGTCTACTCCGGAGTATCGATGCCCTGTCTCGAAACTCCCACGACTAGGGACCACAATTAAGGATATGCATATAAACTACCCAACTCTCACGTATATGATCGCCATCATACTGTTGGTAGTAAAGCAAGATCCTAAGGGCTCTATCAAAGTGTAACATGCAATCAGTCACCTGAACATGTACACGACTGATAAAGGCAAACCAGATAGCATACTATCATCTCGAGTAAGACTGTGCTACCGGGATAGGTCCTCCGCAATCATTGCAATCACGTACCTGCGATCCAATAATTGACTATGAGGGCACTATCTCCAACAATCTCCCACTTGCACTCAAGGCTAATATTGCGATGTTGACTACTCACATCCCGTGTGAAACCGAACATCCAACTCCTCTACTAATCAGTTTCACAAAGCCCGTTTGTAAAACTATTGTGTTCGAGAAATAGCCTCGGTGAGTGGATCCGCCTAGAAGTATCTTTCTTTATCTCTCTTAATCTCAAGTTCGCGGAGAAAGCCATCTCCCGAATTGAGTAGTACCTGTCTTAGAATATGTCTGGATATCTGATGGGACCTTAGTTCATAAATGAACTCCATATCCAAACTTCTTAGACTGTATGGATCACTGAACCTAATCAGTATCCGGCACCATGCCACCCACAGTATCCTCTGGAACCACCTGTCCATAATACTGTCCCTCGTCAGAGGGAAAACTAAAACTCTGACAATCACTCTGTGATCCATGTCACCTTTGAAGCCTGGAATGATAACCGTCTCCCGAAAGAGGCTGCCGTTATCAAATCCGTAGAACATGTACTAATGTTCTAAAACTGCTTCCTTATGTTTCTCCAGGATTGGATTAATACAAACTTATTGCATCTAGTGCAAAAACAACATTTGGTGCGGTACTTGACATCTCATGATTGACTCAATTGCCTAAGCAAGTGATCTGCCAATCATGCACATCCCTCTCCCCTTTAGTCTACACGACACCTTTAGAGACTGCAGGTACACCACCATGCTAGGAGTCCTCTATTCTAAAAACCATTAGAATATCTGTCAAAGTACCCACAATGGGAAACTACCCAAATCCAGATCTAAAACCATAGATCTAGAAACCAGAATGTCAAATATTATATCCATATCCTATCTGGAGAAACAACTGTGTGACGACCATAGTACAACCGATCGTAGTATAGGAATTTTACTTCCTATTCTGTGTATGTCATCCATATACCATGACATCACACCCTACTACCTTCTTAACAGATCCATCCCCTATTCTGATTGAAGTCAAAACCATGACTGTCATATCAAAATTAGATGATCTATCTCCGCTATAACTGCTCAAGTCTATAAATAGATATAAGCTACTTGCCCACCATGCTTCCGTTGCTCCCACTGACTATGACAACCCTCCTACCAGGTCTCATATCCTGGAATAACAGTAGTGTCAATTCTTGGTAGATAAGAACCTCCCTGTCACCGTCTCTGAGGCTACCGAAGTACCTCTCGGGCGTTTGAGGTTACCTACCATACCTGCGGAGTGGCTATTGGAATGTCAATCCTGATTGAATGTATAGGTCCTATTAAAAATTAAATTTTCCGTAATCGTTCGCGGTTCTGGAATCACTTCCAGTTCTACCATACTCCCACTACTGTTTTCTGAAAAAGATCCATTTTACTAAAACTGTGGCGAGTCAAGAACAATATCACTATTGATCTTCCAAATGGTAGAATATCAACCCTCGTCATAGCCAGGGTCAACCCATAAACAGCCACTACAGAAACGTGCCCTGAGTTATCCAGAGTCTGGTTTTAAGCATAAACTGGACAACTCCCCGTACCTTAATTTCTTTTAAGGTACGATCCATTCTATATCCAATACAGAAACTTTGGCACTTATTTAATTGGAACCATATTCAAATCATGCAGCTGTCTCCAGTGCATATCAACTTAATGGAAAGAGGCTAATCAGCATTACTCAACTTAGGAATCCATCCAATTATGAGTAACCTAAAAGAGAAATACTTTTATCAAAAATCATCACTATCATCTGAATACCAATCACAAGAATCTACATCTTCGATCTCTTTGAAGAATCCCGATACTTGTGACACCTGGTTCTCTACTTTATTCTTATACCCACAACTTCTCAAAACTTAGACCATGTATTTCTACGAAACACTTGTCTAAAAACTAGAGAAGTTATAAGTAAACAGAACAAAGTACGAGGACCTACCCCTTTGTCCTGAAGGACACTGGACAACATACAATACTCTGTATAAGTCCGCTGAGTTAAACAACTCAAAACCTGTGCGTTGTAGGTGGAAAACTGTACCCTGGCGATTTCCTCAAATATCACCAATTACAACGAATTCCGATATAATGAGGATGATCACCTAATTCCCAATATCTTACTCCCACTCATCATCTGTAAAACCATACAGATATGAGAATGAAACCTGGTAAATACATACCCTTGGAGTAAGTGTCTAATCGGGAAAACAGTTTTTCTTTAACAATGCACTGAAACATGAAAATGATTCGTAGGGGTATCCTTGTATTCATAGCAATGCCTCTTCCATAATCCAATTCATGACTTTAACCGTATATTTTATTGCCATCTCTCCAAATCCCTTTATTTGTCTTTAGTCAATACATTCTGTACACCATCGTTAGGCTAAATGGTTTTCTTTCTTCCCTACCGTTCGGCACCAGCCTATGGTTTGGAAGAAGACCATCCAGTAAGCATAATAGGTGTACCCTCCTAAACCAAGGAGTACTCGCAACCGAGAGAAGGTGATGATAAAAGACAACTGAATAATACCTTATTCTTTTAAAGGTGAAATAGGAGCGACGATGAAGTACGCGGTTTTGGTCGTGAATGATATCAGTCGCAATTTACTTTGCCCTCTTTCTAATCCCTTTATTTTGTCTTTACATATTACCTTCTGCACACCCTACTTAGGCTAATTGGTTTTCTTCATTCCCTACCTTTCGGCACCAGCCTATGGTTTGGAATAAGACTATCCAATAGGCGTAATAGGTGTACTCTCCTAAACCAAGGAGCTCTCGCAACCTGAGAGAAGGTAATAATAAAAGACAACTGAATAAACCAATTCTATTTGTCCTGAACCTGGATCCATCCCCGAAGAAGTCCCTTCGAGTTCGTATATAACCATACGATGGATCTATCCAATGGAAGTGGATATCCGTAGTAATACGGGTGTTCTGAGAAATTCAAAGGGTAAAAGAAGGAGTGGCAATGACTTATGCAACATAGACAATCCAAAAGCCAGTATTTTAAGAAGGTTCGGTCAACCTGGTCACTGAGTCATAGTCTAGGGTCGGTCAAAGGTCGCTGCCAAAGAGAGAGAGAGAAAAGAAACACTCTGCGTGCACTCTAACCTAGATCAGAATGGTCATCACTTTATCTAATCCGGAAACCTCCCACTGTCCTGTCAAATTCTCCTCCAAACCTAAAGAAGAATCAATCGGGATCACCCGAAGAGTAAACCAACTCATCAGTGGGAATCAGGATCCAACTCTCATCGCATGATAACGTGATGGAATGCATCCACGTTACTCATACTCCAGAAGGTATGCGCATACTCGGCAAGTTTCAGTTTCTTTAGAAACTCCTGATATGATTTTTGCCCCATGCTCTTATAACCTTGGCTTTGGTCAAAGTGTCATAAGTCACATGCCAAGTTCTACCCGTCACTATCTTGTCAATTTGAACCCACCCGCACATGCCCCTGACTTTGGCCAATCGGCAGAACGACTGTCCCAAACTAACTCATCTATCTATGCAACAATTGAATACCCAGCAGCTACCAAACACTATGCCTTAACTTTGGCTAAAATGCATAGCTTGAATACTACTAAATACCCAAAAGAAGTGACGGAGGGCTACGACTGGTTTTTGGCGAAAAACCAGTCGCGTAGTGAACTTGATATCGCTGAAGGAACCTGATAGCTTTTTAAAATATAGTGGCGAAAACCTTTTGCTAAAGAGGTCACTCCCGGTAAAAGGATCTCGGCTCTTTCCTCGTGGAATGAGGTGCAGGATATTCCACTGAATACCGCTATGCAAAGCAACTTGTAATCAACTATAGTAAAGTTATTACTCTGACGCAAACTTCTGCCCAAGGGGTCAGTCCCGGTGAAGGGATATCGGCCCTTGCCCCGTCGAATGAGGTGCAGGATATTCCACTGAATACCGCTATGCATAACAAAAGGAAACGTTTTTGCAATAACACTTTTTAAATTTGTTCCAACAACTAAAACAGGTTTGTTTTAACTTTGCATTGATCAGAATCAACGCAGTCCCATCATTCAATCACACCAGAAAAGAACGAAAATAAAATGTACGTATATGCCATCCGCATTCGTCACTGGGTCCCGTCATCACCCGTTAGGTTCCTTAACTAACGACAGAGCGGGGACTGGACTAGCGCGGGTGTAAAACATATACAACATCTAATAGTATATAAACCAATATACATAATCGCTCCAGGCGTGATAGTATGCAACATTACAGAAAAGTAATAAGCATCACAGAACAATACAGATAATCTGGGATCCCCGGGTTTCACAGAGCCGCTGCTGAAACCCGACGTTCCCCTGTCGTGTGGATAGCCTGTGCAATGAAACCTAGACCCCTACGGGTGCGGCAAGTTACCCGCCAAAACCTGAAGCGAGGTAGTCCCCACAGCATAGTGAATGGAACACCCGGCACTTCACGGAATCCGGTAAATTGAGCACCCCTCCTTGGGTCAACCTGTACCCCCTACGAGTGCGGCGAATAGTCTGCCAATTCTGAAGTGGGGCCCCTCTGCCTCTCAAAGCCATGAGATGCGGACCCGTTGCTTTCCCGAACCCGGCTATCCGTGCACTCCGTCTCGGGGCAAAACCTAGTACAGTAATGAAAAATAGTACAATAGGTACATCGACCGCAACCCAGTCGTGCCCCAAAAGAATATTATATAACAGGCAGTGACGGCTGTCCACATGTTGGACGCTCGACCCGCAATATCAAATGTACAAATAAACTCAAACTGTACTACCATTGCACACTGCTATCCACCACGACAAATCCGCAACATCACAGCACAAAACAGAACATCAACGCGAATGTCACGTTCGCAAACCCGTCTAAAAGAACTATAGCAATCAGACGCGGTTTACCGATCAAATGACATTCCCGGTCGGAGATATAATGTAAGCACTGTAAACTAACATGTTTAAATTTCGATCGACCAAATATCAAGAAGTGGGCCCCACGCAAATCTGTAGAACAGTAATAAAACCTGGGCCCAAACTGTATTTACCAAAAACCCCAAAATCCAACCAAGAACCCACAGACAAAATTTGGGAGCACGTGCTCCTCACGTGGCCGCGGATGCGCGGCCAAACCATGGGTTTGGCCGCCCTTCCGCGGCAGTTTGGAGGGATCACGACCCCAAATTTTGTCGTGGCTCTTAAAAACACCTGCACGGATTTTTAAGATATACAGAAATGAATTTTGAAGCCATTTAAAATTAACAGAAACTGTCGGGTTGAAATTTTGCAATTTTGGTTTTTCGGTTCGATCGAAGTTTTGAACACGTTAGCACAAGTTAGTATAGCAAAATGGTTAGGCTCTGATACCACTGTAAGTCTACGCTAGCGCCTCGGCAGACTACAGACGCCAAATGCGGAATAAAACTTTTAAACTGGCGCTATCGTATACTTTAACCCGGATCTGCCATTATTGCTAAACTAACAAACAGTAAAGAGTGTAGAAAGGTTGTACCGAACGATCCGAGTCCTTCGTTCTTCAACCATCATCCCACGCTCCGTTGCGGCTGCTCCGATCTCGTCGATCTCCGATCTCCTCGTCGAGGTGGCACCACATCACCGATTCTTTAAACGGGCTCACGCCTCTGACTCGAGGCAACTCGATCGTCAAGTTTGCCAAAAGAGACGACCAAGAATGATGTAGAGAATGAGTAGATGACTTTGTCTCACTTCATCCAAGTCCGTGGACGATCGGTTAATGAAGTTGCCAATTTTATCGGGTGATGGAAATGAAAGAAGCAATGAAATTTCCATGCACACAAAACCATAGTCTTTTCTCTCCCAAAATGAAAATCAATCTCTCACTTCTCTCAAGGGTGGCCGGCCATATATATTGATGGAGGGAGGTGACCGTAGGAGGAGGGAGGTGACCATATCACAAATATCATGAAGAAATATCCTAAGGAAAACAAAAAACCATAATGAAAAAGATGACTCATAAAATTGAACCAATAAGATTAAACCTAGTCATCTTATCATGAATGACTCACCAAGCCTCATCATCACTTCTAGAAGCTTCTAGAATGATGACTCACCTCATCAGAAGAAAAGATAAATCCGTCTTTAACCGAATGTTAAAAGACGGCTGATAGAAAACTGGAAACCGGCAACTTCCAAAAGTAATCCTGAAACGACTTTCAGGATAACCCCAAAACTGTATAAATATACCCGCATTTGTATTACGACCGAATACAAATGCAACTGAGACAAAGATATTATACCTACTCAATATAATACTCGGATCCGGCTTAAACCAAAGCCGACCAGTATCATCTGCCCGAAAAATAACACGTGCGTAAACGCACGTGCATTTTCCGAACCCTGCCATAAAACCATACGGCCTCTACAACGTTTCGCCCGAACTTGGGAAACTGTCTGTGGGGGACTCTAATGACTCGTCAGTACCCTGGCAGTGGGTTTAACCACAAACCGTCAGCGGCACTAGCAATGCGTAACGGCTGCCCATGGACTGACCTCAAGGGAGACCGATGAGTGCACTCAAGGGAGGCCGATGAGCGAACTCATCCAGAAACCCTACTGAGCCTAACAGTGACAATGTATATACAGTCCGGTCCGTTCGTCAATGAGTATCGCATATCCGCCTAGGGGGCTAGTAACGTCAGACCCCCAGTAGCAGTATAAGTCGTGTCGGAGTGAAGCCCAATAACACCCTGAGATACTACTGGAGTACCTACCAGTAAATCTCCTGCCACGGCCGTGGGCTTTGTGTAATGGCTCTCCTAGACACAGCACGATCTCGCCCCCAATACCGGGAGAGACGAATCCCCTGCCGATCCGCTCACGTGCCTCCATATGGCTCGGGACTGTACCCAAAAACTACCTGTTTGCACGACTCCTTTGAGCCGTGGTAGGGTAGAAATCAAAGCACAGTGGGAACTCACACGAGAAAAATGACGACCTCGGGTCGATGAGCTAACCTGTACACATGTCACCAGGGAACTGCTATCTGACGGTAGATATAATACTAACTAGCAGATTCCCGGCGAGTCCTGTCCGGTGTACTCATAACCCAATGAGCACCTGTATACATCTTAGGTGATCCATCTGACACCAGTGGCTTGTGAGACCGGTCACCGCCCCTCGTCGGGGTCTCGACTGTACACACTAGTCTACTCCGGAGTATCGATGCCCTGTCTCGAAACTCCCACGACTAGGGACCACAATTAAGGATATGCATATAAACTACCCAACTCTCACGTATATGATCGTCATCATACTGTTGGTAGTAAAGCAAGATCCTAAGGGCTCTATCAAAGTGTAACATGCAATCAGTCACCTGAACATGTACACGACTGATAAAGGCAAACCAGATAGCATACTATCATCTCGAGTAAGACTGTGCTACCGGGATAGGTCCTCCGCAATCATTGCAATCACGTACCTGCGATCCAATAATTGACTATGAGGGCACTATCTCCAACACTTCACCGATAAAATTTTGACCGTCGGCCAGGAATCTACAAAAGCGGTGCTGCCATTGCAAGACATTTTTAAAGATAGGGCATCTGTGTTGAATGCTCGGAAGATTCTTCATCTGTACTCCATTAAGCCGGGCTTTCTCTTATTTAGGCAAAATGATGCGGCGTTATTCATGAGATACAACCCGCATTGTTTCGCCCAGCAGCTGAGCTATAATCAGGGCGTCCCGCTTGAGGCTTTCTTAGTAGAACCCGCTGCTACCGAAGAGGGAATACGAAGCGCGCTGCATTATTTTATGCGTCTGAACACGGGGTCCAACTTCTTTATCAATGAACCGAGCTGTGTTCCGAAGGCCCTAAATGTGTATGTGGCATGGTATCTGTTGGGTCGCGGCAGCGCCCCGGCCGTCAAAACGCGGCCAAAATGCGGAACAAAAATTTCTTAAAACCGGCGCTACCGCTACCCGATTCCCGGATCGACCTTAAACCATAAACTAGCAAACTAACTAAGAGTTGGAATCGTTATACCGAGTTGATCCGTGTCCTTCGGTCTTCATTCCAAGCTCCTAGCGGCTCCTTGATGTGGTTTGGTTTCAGGTCTTCCTTCGTCTCCGATGATCCACCCGAGGGAAACGGCGCAAGCTCCAACCTCGACAAACGAGGTAACCGACGCTCCAAAGTCGCTAGCTATGGAGAGTGGGGGTGTATGAAAGTGTCACTATATTTTTCTCTCAACTCTTGTGCTCATGAGAGCAACCCTAGAAAATGAGTGGAGGTGATGAAGTCTTGGCATGAGCTAAAAATGGCTAAGGCTTTTTGTGAACTTGAGAGAGTGGGAGAGAGAGAGCTAGCATGTAAATTAATCATCCAAATGAAAATGAGCACCCCCACCATCTAAAGTGGCCGGCCCCTCTCCCTCTCACTCTTCCAAAAAAATCCCCACCATTTCCTTTTTTTAATTAAATAATAGTAACCATACTTTGCTCCATGCCATGAACATACACAACACTATGCAAGTGCCACCTCACACCCTCCACCTCATTATTAAACAAAATGAATTTACATAAATGGAAAATCAAATAATGATGTGTCCACCTTCTAGAAGCTATTCCGTATAAAATACGGAATACTTCCCGGTACATGTATCAAAATACATATACGCGTATTCGTACAAAAATACGAATAGCCAAGAGAGAAAATAAATAGCGAACAATAATACTAGAATACACATATAAATAAATACATATGTAAATTATTAAATCAAAACCTGATTTAATAAACTGGCTTATCCTAAGCCGCTAGTATTATCAACCGTCCAATTAAAGTCTGCGCAGCAAGTGCACATATTTAATCGGACATCTATATGTATCAACATACCTCATGTACACCATATCGCCTGAACCGTGAAAACCCTCTGTGTGGGACTCTAAAAACTCATCAATACGCTGGCAGTGGGTTAACCACAAGCACGTCAGCGGCACTAACTGTACGTAACGACTACCCAGGTATTGAGCGAAAGGGAGGCCGACGAGCAAACTCATCCTGAACCCCTACTGAGCCTGTCAGTGACAATATCCGTACAGTCCGGTCTGTTCGTCTAAAAGTATCGCATGTCGAGTCTAGGGGGTGGATAAAGTCGGACCCCCAACAACGCGATATTTAGTGTCGGTATGAAACCCATCACCACCTGAGAAACTATCGATCCTGGATCAATAATTCTCGTCCACCGTGGCCACGGATTTATGGCGATGGTCATCCGTACACAACGCGACATCAACCCCCAATACCGAGGGAGACGAATCCCCGACGATCCAATCACTGCCTCCATGTGGCTTGGGACTGTACCCAACTAAAACCTGTTTGCACGACTCCTTGAGCCGTGGTAGGGTAGTAATCAAAGCGTAGTGGGAACTCACACGAGACAAATGACGATCTCAGGTCGACAGACTAACCTGTACACATGTCACCTGGGAACTGCTATCTGACAATAGGTATAATACCAACTAGCAGGTTCCCGGCGAGTCCGTCCAGTGTACTCATAACCCAATGAGCACCTGTATACTATCTTAGGTGAACATACTAACACCAATGGCTTGTGAGACCTGGCCATCGCCCCTCGTCGAGGTCTCGATCAGTATACACTAGTCTACACTGGAGTATCGATGCCCGGTCTCGATACTCGCACGACTAGGGATATTTAAGGATGTGCTTATAGACCCCCAGCTCCCACGTATGTGATCGCCATCACAATGCTGGCAGTCAAGCAAGAATCCTATGGGCTCTATCAACATGTATATGATGATAAAGACAAACCAGATAGCATACTATCATCTTGAGTAAGAATGCTTCCCACGGGGTCAGGATTGATATTAGCCATGTTCCGCAAGGACCAGGTTCCGCTCTGGACGCTTCCCACGGGGTCAGGATTGACATTAGTCGTGTTCCGCAAGGACCAGGTTCTACTCTGGACGCTTCCCACGGGATCAAAATTGACATTAGCCATGTTCCACTAGATCAGGATTTGCTCTGGATGCGTCCCATGGGTCAGGATTGACATTAGCCGTGTTCCGTAAGGACCAGGTTTCGCTCTGGATGCTTCCAACGGGGTCAGGATTGACATTAGTTGTGTTCCACAAGGACCAGGTTTCGCTCTGGACGCTTCCCACGGGGTCAGAATTGACATTAGCCGTGTTCCGCAAGGACCAGGTTCCGCTCTGGACGCTTCCCACGGGGTCAGGATTGACATTAGCCGTGTTACGCAAGGACCACGTTCCGCTCTGGACACTTCCCACAGGGTCAGGATTGACATTAGCTATGTTCCACTAGACCAGGATTTGCTCTGGACGCTTCCCACGGGGTCAGGATTGACATTAGCCGTGTTCCGTAAGGACCAGGTTCCGCTCTGGGCGCTTCCCACGGGGTCAGGATTGACATTAGCCGTGTTCCATTAGACCAGGATTTGCTCTGGATGCTTCCCACGGGGTCAGGATTGACATTAGCCGTGTTCAGCAAGGACCAAGTTCCGCTCTGGACGCTTCCCACGGGGTCAATATTGACATTAGCCGTGTTCCGCAAGGACCAGGTTCCGCTCTGGGTGCTTCCCACGGGGTCAGGATTGACATTAGCCGTGTTCCGCAAGGACCAGGTTCCGCTCTGGACGCTTCCCACGGGGTCAGGATTGACATTAGACATGTTCCGCAAGGACCAGGTTCCGCTCTGGACGCTTCCCACGGGGTCAGGATTGACACTAGCCGTGTTCCACTAGACCAGGATTTGCTCTGGATGCTTCCCACGAGGTCAGGATTGACATTAGCCGTGTTCCGCAAGGACCAGGTTCCTCTCTGGACGCTTCCCACGGGGTCAGGATTGACATTAGCCGTGTTCCACTAGACCAGGATTTGCTCTGGATGCTTCCCACGGGGTCAGGATTGACATTAGCCGTGTTCCGCAAGGACCAGGTTCCGCTCTGGACGCTTCCCACGAGGTCAATATTGACATTAGTCGTGTTCCACAAGGACCAGGTTCCACTCTGTATGCTTCCCACGGGGTCAGGATTGACATTAGCCGTGTTCCGCAAGGACCAGGTTCCGCTCTGGACGCTTCCCACGGGGTCAGGATTGACATTAGCCGTGTTCCACTAGATCAGGATTTGCTCTGGATGCTTCCCATGGGGTCATTATTGACATTAGCCGTGTTCCGCAAGGACCAGGTTCCGCTCTGGACGCTTCCCACGGGGTCAGGAATGATATTGGCCGTGTTCCACTAGACCAGGATTTGCTCTGGATGCTTCCCACAGGGTCAGGATTGGCATTAGCCGTGTTCCGCAAGGACTAGGATCCTCTCTGGTCGGTTCCCACGGGGTCAGGATTGAAACTAGCCGTGTTCCACTAGACCAGGATTTGCTCTGGATGCTTCCCATGGGGTCAGGATTGACATTAGCCGTGTTCCGCAAGGACCAGGATCCGCTCTGGACGCTTACTACGGGGTCAGGATTGACACTAGCCGTGTTCCACTAGACCAGGATTTGCTCTGGATGCTTCCCAGGGGGTCAGGATTGACATTAGCCGTGTTCCGCAAGAACCAAGATCCGCTCTGGACGCTTCCCATGGCATCAGGAATGACATAAGCCATGTTCCACTAGACCAGGATTTGCTCTGGATGCTTCCCACGGGGTCAGGATTGACATAAGCCATGTTCCGCAAGGACCAGGATCCGCTATGGACGCTTCCCACGGGGTCAGGATTGACATAAGCCGTGTTCCACTAGACCAGGATTTGCTCTGGATGCTTCCCACGGGGTCAGGATTGACATAAGACGTGTTCCGCAAGGACCAGGATCCACTCTGGACGCTTCCCACGGGGTCAAGATTGACATAAGTCGTGTTCCACTAGACCAGGATTTGCTCTGGACGCTTCCCACGGGGTCAGGATTGACATTAACCATGTTCCGCAAGGACCAGGATCCGCTCTTGACACTTCCCACGGGGTCAGGATTGACATTAGCCGTGTTCCACTAGACCAGGATTTACTCTGGATGCTTCCCACGGGGTCAGGATTGACATTAGCCGTGTTTCACTAGACCAGGATTTGCTCTGGATGCATTCTACGGGGTCAGGATTGACATAAACCGTGTTCCGCAAGGACTAGGATCCGCTCTGGATGCTTCCCTCGGGGTCAGGATTGACATAAGTCGTGTTCCACTAGACCAGGATTTGCTCTGGATGCTTCCCACAGGATCAGGATTGATATAAGCCGTGTTCCGTAAGGACCAGGATCCGCTTTGGACGCTTCCCACGGGGTCAGGATTGACATAAGCCGTGTTCCACTAGACCAGGATTTGCTCTGGATGCTTCCCACGGGGTCAGGATTGACATAAGCCGTGTTCCGCAAGGACCAGGATCCGCTCTGGACGCTTCCCACGGGGTCAGGATTGACATAAGCCGTGTTTCACTAGACCAGGATTTGCTCTGGATGCTTCCCATGGGGTCAGGATTGACATAAGCCGTGTTCCATAAGGACCAGGATCCGCTCTGGACGCTTCCCACGGGGTCAGGATTGACATAAGCCGTGTTCCACTAGACCAGGATTTGCTCTGGATGCTTCCCACGGGGTCAAGATTGACATAAGCCGTGTTCCGCAAGGACCAGGATCAGCTCTGGACGCTTCCCACGGGGTCAGGATTGACATAAGCCGTGTTCCACGAAACCAGGATTAGTTGACTTTATCCGCATTTCACGGAGTCGGGGGTTGACTCTCGGTTGTATGTGCACCGCCGAGTCATGGAACTGGGAATTGTCGCGGTTCCGCTTTGCTGATATTGCTTCTGTTGTAATGAGACGAATGTTGAGATGATCTCCAGGCTGTCTGTGAACCGTCGAGATTTGGCTTCTTTTTCTGATGGAGTCTGGTGGGAAGGCATGGTTCCATCTTTGTTTGCGCCCCTGGATTGTATACAGGGATTGATGTGATCTCACCTGTAGGGCAAAAGTTTCATTTTATATATTTTTTTCTTTCCACGATACTCTATCATTTCTGCTTTTATATTGCGAAAGTCGTGATTGCCCAATCATTTCGGCTATTTTTCGTGGTGCCCAATCATTTCGGCTATTTGTTTTATTTACTCACTGCTTTTTATTGCGAGTTGACCAACCATTTCGGCTATTTTTTATGCATATATTTTACTTGCTGATTTTGTTGCAAGTTGTCCCATCATTTCGGCTATTTCATATGCATTTGTGGCTCGCTGGCTTTTCACTACGAATTTGGGATTTGGGATCTGATACCGATTTAGGCATCAGCATCGCTACAACTGGGATATTGCCAGGAGCGAAATATCATTTGCCTCTGTCGATGCCGAACAAAGGTGACTTAGTGAACAGGGTTAGGATCCTGTCGACTAAGGATTTTTGACTTTACAAGCCGTAAGGGTCTCATAAAGGTATTTCTCCCTACGAGTCGTGAGGATCTCGTAGGTGTATTTTCTCCTTAAGAATCGTGAGGAGTCTTAAGTATATGGTCTCTTATAAGTCGTAAGGATCTTACAAGAGTGTTTTCTCCTTATAAGTCGAGAGGACTTACAGGGGATGTCCACTGTGTAAACATATCCCACGTCGCGGATGGGACTTTGTTAGGAAAATGTTTATTTGCGCCCGTGGATTGTATACAAGGGTCAATATTGAACTGCTTGTAGGGCAACACTGGAGGTTGTGATGGCTTAAGAACAGGTTCAGATCCATGTAGCTTAAGGCTTTTGAATCCTATGGGCCGTGAGGGTCTCAAAGGAGGGTTCTCCTTACGAGTCGTGGGGATCTCGAAAGTGTAATTTCTCCTTAGGAATCATGGGGATCCCTAAGTGTGTTACTCCCTTGTGAGTCGTAAGAATCTCACGCAGGTGGTTTCTCCTTACATGGTCGAGAGGACCTTGCAAGTTTCTTTTAATGAGCTTGTGCCCTTTCGGATTTTCACAAAACTCGCCGGTAGCCCTGCTGTTTTACTCACGGAGCCCTTTCGAGTTTTCATCCGTGCCCATTTTGCTTATGGACATACCATTTTTTTTGTCAACCTTGGGATGCTGCGGTCCATAGTAGTTTATCGACGTCTCGGTCAATAGCCAGTTTTAGGACGTTTCGGTCCGTCGTTAGTTTTAGGACGTTTCGGTCCGTCGTTAGTTTTAGGACATTTCGGTCCGTAGCCGGTTACTACTTATAGAGTTTGGGCTTAGGAAGATAGCGAGCGGACATAGGTGTCGTCATCTATCGTTGACCTAGGCCGTGACTCGTCAGGCGTAGTATTTTTTCAGGAAGCGACCATTTATTGGCCTGAAAGGTCTTTCACCATGCATGTCCATGAGTAGATAGGCTCCACCCTGGTAAACTTTATCTATGATATACGGGCCTTCATAGTTCGGCTTGAATTTCCCCCGCTTGGCACGATTGGGGATCATAAGTCTTTTGACCACTAGCACGAGTTCGCCTTGGCGGAATGTTCTCGGCCTAGTCAATCTCTCATATGAGCGCGTCATCTTCGTTTTGTAAGCCTCCAGATTTTGTTGCGCCATGAGACGGGTTTCATCAAGGGCGTCGAGCTCCTCAAGGCGAAGGTGAGTATTTTCTTCGTTTATTAGCTCGTAGTGAACGTCCGCTCGTAGAGAGGGTAACTCTATCTCGAGGGGGAGTACCGCTTCTGTGCCGAATACCAATGCTTACGGCGTTGTGTTCGTGGCTGTCTTGAACGTAGTTCGATACGCCCAGAGAGCTTCATGCAGTCTCTCGTGCCAGTCCTTTTTATTCTTGGACACCGTCTTTTTCACGATCTTCGTCAAGGTCTTGTTGAAAGCCTCAGCTAGACCGTTAGCTCGGGGATTATAGACTGAAGAGTATCTCCAGTCTATATTATATTGTTGTGCGAAGCGGCTGATCTTGTGGCTTCTATAAGATGGCCCGTTATCAGAGATAATCCGTCGCGGAGTGCCGAACCGATAAATGACGTGTGTCTTGAAGAAATGGAGGATATTCTCCATTTTCACTTCTCTTAACGGTACTGCTTCTGCCCATTTAGAGAAATAATCAGTTGTCGCCAATATGAACCGATGTCCTCTGGATGATGTCTGTTCGATGGGCCCGATTATGTCAGTTCCCCACATTTCGAACGGCCAGCTAGCCACCGTCGGATGTAATGGATTTGGATGCTGGTGGATAAAGTCCCCATGAATCTGGCACGAGTGGCACTGCTTCGCGTATTCTAGGCAGTCTTGGATCATCGTGGACCAATAGTAGCCCATCCTTTTGATCTTCAGTTTCATCTTCGGCCCGGCTTGGTGAGAACCGCAGAGTCCGTCGTGAGTTTCTTGGGCGACTCTTTTTGCTTCTTCCGATCCCAGGCATCTTAGCCATAAAGAGTCAAATGATCTCTTATACAGAGTATCATTGACGAAGGCAAAAGATAAAGCTCGCTTCATGAGCTGATGTCTTGAGGACGCGTCTTCACGTGCTCGACGGGATTTGAAGTAGTCTATAAAGACTTATCTCCAATCCATAGCCTTTTTCCTGGCCTTTTATTTGTAGGGCCATTTGCTCGGTAGCTCCTTTTTGTTCGGACGACTCCGGAGATATTTCTGCCGGTGCAAGAACCCGACGACTTTGCACAACGATCCTCACGTCATCGAGGTTCTCGTCGGCCATTTCTTTAGTGAGCATGGTTAATGCATCCGCCTTGCTATTTTCCACACGCGGTATGCTTTCTAGGGTGTAGGAAGGGATTCGAGTCAGCAGTTGTTGCACTCTCTCACCGTACTTTACCAACTCTGGTTTGCACGTTTGATAGTCACCGTTTACTTGGCTAACGACCAGCTGGGAGTCTCCGTATATGAGGAGGTTTTCAATTCCCATGTCGGCGGCGATCTCAAGACCTGCTATCAAAGCTTCATATTCGGCCTCATTGTTCGTCCTCGGCTCTGTTAAGGAGAAGGCGAAGCGCATTATCCCCCTTTGTGGAGTTACGAAGATGAGGCCTACCCCAGATTTGATTATGGGGGTGCTTTGTTTGCGCTTCTTCATGGAAGATGCTCCATCGAAGTAGAGTTCCCACTGGGTATCATTCTCTCTTCTCTCCCCGTCGATTGCGTCAAACGCGTACTCGTCAGGCAGTTCGCAGTTCAAAGGAGAATCGGCAGGTATTGGATGCTCAGCGAGGAAGTCGGTGATGGCCTGGCCTTTCACTGCCTTGAGGGGTCGGTATGTCACCGAGAATTCCATTAAGAGTAGGGCCCATTTAGCCAGCCGTCCCATTAATATGTCTTTTGACATCAAGTATTTGAGAGGATCCACCTTTGATATGAGGTGGACTTCAGTGCCAAAGTATAGTGTCTGAGCTTCGTTATCGCGAAGATCAACGCCAGGCAGTGTTTTTCAATGGGGGAATAGTTGCTTTCTGCTCCCAGGAGAACTCGACTCAAATAGTAGAGGGCTCTCTCCTTCCCTTGGTCGTTCTCTTATGCCCATAATGCGCCTAATGAACCTTCAAGGGCAGTTGTATACAGAATAAGGGGTTTTCCCTTGATTGGAGCGGTTAGCACCGGAGGATTCTGTAGGTATTGGTTAATTTCGTCCAGTGCGCTTTGGAATTTGTGATCCCAGACGAACGGGGTTTCCTTCTTCATTAAGTAACTGTAAGGACGGCACTTGCCGGAGAGATTGGCTATAAATCGCCGGATATACGCTTGCTTTCCTTGGAAAGACCGCAGTTGCTTGAGAGTCCTTGGCGGAGGCATTTCCATGATCGCCTTGATCTTTGACGGGTCTATCTCGATGCCTCGGTGGCGGACGACGAATCCTAGGAATTTGCTTGAGGAAACTCCAAACGCGCATTTGAGAGGGTTCAGCTTCAAGTTATATTTCCGAAGGCGCTGAAACACGATCTTCAGATGCTCTAAATGTTCCTCGTATGATTTGCTTTTAACTACGAGGTCGTCGATATAGCATTCGACGATTTCATGTATGAGGTCATCGAAGATTTTCGTCATGGCCCTCTGATAGGTGGCACCGGCGTTCTTTAGACCGAAAGGCATCACCTTGTAGCAGAATATGCCCAAAGGGGTCCAGAAAGTGGTATGCTTCTGGTCCTCGGGATGCATCTTTATCTGATTGTATCCTGATAAGCCGTCCATGAAGGAGAAAACTTCGTGAGTGGACGTGTTATCTATCATCAGCTCGGTAACCGGTACAGGAAAGTCGTCCTTCGGGCAGGCTTTATTTTAATCCTGAAAGTCTACGCATATGCGCACCGTCCCATTTTTCTTCATCACTAAGACGATGTTGGCGATCCAGTCAGGATATTGAACCTCTTGGATGAAGCCGGAGTCGATTAGCTTCTTGACCTCGGCATTGATGCTCATCTCAAGCTCAAGCCGCATTTTTCTTGGTGCCTGTTTAATCGGCTTAATGTCCGGAGATATCGCCAATTTGTGGACGGCTATTTCCAGATCTAATCCTGGCATCTCGGAATAGTTCCATGCAAAGCAGTCTCTATACTGCATGAGCACGTCTTTGAGCGTAGCTACCTTTTCTTTAAACAACAGCTCACTGACGAACGTCGGCCGTGGGTCACTTGCCGTCCCCAAGTCGATTTTTATGAGGTTATCTGCAGTAGTATGTATCCCATCTTCCAGCTCTTTTGGCGCCGGTAGAAACTCGGAGATCACCTCGTTATCATCGTTTTCGAAGCACCAGGGGAGATCAGCCATATCTTCGCATGTTCCTTCTTCTGACAGCATTATCACATGACAGGTACGAGATCACTTCCAAAACCGATGTTGATCTGGTTCCACTCTCGTGGTTTTGGGTTCATGCTTCTGCGGCGGGGTTACTCTCCAGCTGCTGGATAGAGCGAACCTACCTTGCTGATACTGGTCTTCTACCCAGGCTTTGAATGTGAAGCAGTCTTCGAGAGAATGTCCTATCGCTTGGTGATAGGAGCAATAATCTGGGTGAGAGACCTCGCCTGCTTGCTCGAGGTGCTTGGACTCCAGGAGGGAAATCATCTGATGTTTTATGACAAGATCGAGTATCTTCCTTGTCTTGTCTTAGGAAAAAGAATACGCTCGACCCATCTTCTTTATAAGAGACGAATTTTGGTTGCTCGATTCTCGATCGCGTGGTTTCTTGGTCCCGCTTTGTCGCTGTCGAACGCCTTTTCTGTTCTTGGGTTTATTTCTGCCTCTGCGTCGGGTCTTTTGTATGACGGATTGGTGACGAAGGTCGTCGTCACTTTTTGCAGCCTGCTGAAGGAGGCGCTGCGTTCTGGCTTTCTCGTAGATGGTCATTTCGCGATTATGGTCATTTCGAACCTTTTGACCCGCTTCCCTTATAAGCTTGTCCATCTGTTCTTCGAACGACGGGCTTGGCATTTTCACGACGGGAGCTCGTTTTGGATCAGGGTTAGCATCTTCCCACAAAGCATCTTCTTCTTCATCAAAGTCATGTATGACGTAGCAGCCACGGAATCGCTCTCGTTTCTTGGATTGAACATATCCAAGCCCGATCATTTCCATTTTCCCGTTGGGCAACTTTCGTTGAGTTCCGGGGACGTTCTAGATCCTGTTATAGAACTGAGCTTGTCGAGCAGTCTGTTTGAAGGGTACGCCTTGGCGCCTCAACAGTCTTTTTAATCCGTCTGTGTAGTATCTGGGCAAACGGATGGGCTGGAGCCTGTCAAGTGTAGAATCCGCACCATGCCAGATTTCTTTCTCCACTTTGGTTTCCCCGGATCGGTGGAATAGGATCGCCTTTTCACCCTTTCGCCTGGGAGGACATAGTATGTCTGCAATTCTTGCACACTATAAGTTTCAAGTGCATCGAGCTCTTTGTAATGCTCTTGCGGAACCATGGCAACTTGCAAACTTTGATCTTCATCAGCGAAGGCTTGTATCGATGGCCGAGCAGAGAATACGGCATTGACCTCATCTTCCGAGTCGCTGCCAAAGACCAGAATAGGGGTAGACGGTCCCGGCTTGTTGCATTGGGGTGGCCCTGAATAAACAATCTCTTCCTCCTCCTCGGTATCACTCCCGAAGACCGGAATAGTGGTGGTAGCTTTGTTCTTCGGTTTGTGACATCTTTCCATGTCCTCGAAATCTAGTAAGAAGTATTTTGCATCTTCGTACTTTCGGACTTCATTCACGGAGAATGGGTTTAGTTCCTCTGTCACAGTATACTCGAGACCATCCATGAAATACTTCATACACTGATGTTTTGTAGAAGGGATGATGTTGTACTCGTGTAACCAAGGTCTGCCGAGCAAAGCATTGTAACATGTCTTAGCGTCAATGAGGTGAAATTTGATATCCGTGATGAGCAGCCCAAAGCGTAACGTCAATATCACAGACCCGAGCGTCCGTGATGACTGGGAGTCGAACCCGGAGATGGTGATTTTATCATGAGCGAGGTGCTGAACGCTCATGAAGAGTTCCTTCAACACTCTTACATTGAGGAGATTGACGGAGGACCTATTGTCAACCAGGATCTTGCCTATCTTAATGTCATGACGGTATCCAGAGACATAAAGGGGACGGTTATGCTCGCACGTCCCGAGGAGGATATCTTCATCGCCGAAGGTGATAACGGCTGTGTGTACTTCTTCCAGCTCGTCCGTCATCTTTTCTTCGGCGAGGAAAGCTTGGAATTGCCCGGGCTCTTGCAGTGCCTTGAGTGCCTTGATCAAAGAATCTCTCGCCTCTTTGGATAGCATAAGGGCGTCGAGAATGCTTAGCTGCGAAGGTAGCTTCCTCAAGTGTGCCAAAAACGTTGTAATCCATCTTGTTTTTCTTTGGCAGGTCCTTGGCTGTCAGCTCTTTGACGACTTGATCATTTAGGGCGATGTCCTCAGGGATTTTTTCTTTCCCCTTATCTTTTCTATTCGAACCACTATTCGCGGCCCCGAAATTCTTTTCGGGCAGCGTACGATTGCGCAGCTGAATGTTCTCACAGGTCTTCATTTCTTCCATTTCGAATGTGGGTTCTTTGAAGAGAGGGCCAAGGGCTATTTCTTCGTCAGAGTTGCTCCCAAAGGTGAGAACTTGCGATCCCCTACTATCAACCACGTGACAGTTGCCGGCAGCTCTTCCACGTTCGTCTGTTGTATTTTTCCGCTGTCGACGAGCTTCACGCTTCATCCTCTTGAAGTGATGCCTGTGAGCGACATACCCTTGCCACCAATTTTTAAATGCGTTGCATTCTTCGGTGGGGTGCGCAATCCTTCGATGATATAAACAGTAATTAGGATGTACAATCCTCTTCATTAAGGTGTATCTCATCAGAAGTGTTTCCTTCGGAGGGTGGCAGCTTCATTCCCATCGATAAGGCTTTAGCGAACCTTTTCCTCGTCTTGAACCTGATTTTGCTGGCGGCCGAAGTGCTCCTATCTGGTTGGGGTGCTTCAATCTTTCTGTTCAGGCGCCGGCGCTTGGCTTTTTCAAATATGACCGTTGCGCGCTCTTGATCAGCCTTGCTTTTCAAAAGGGCTTCGTTCAGGAATGCATTAATCATTTCGTCTGATGGTCTTAGAAGTTCCGGCTCAGGATCTGCCCCCGGTTTCTTTGCATCCAGAGCTTCTTCATCTTTTATCGACGAGTGAGAGATCACATGGCAGATTGCCACATAATCCTCAGGTTCATCCGACGAATCTTCTCCATTGTCATCATCTCCGTCCTCAAGGACGTGGCTGAGAAACTCTTGAAGTGTGACCGGGGTTCGCGCCTTCTGGTTATATTCTTCCAGCGTGTCGATATGTTTTTGCAGGTCCGAGCGCTTATCACCAGGCTTCACGGGCTTTTTGGTCTTCTTCTTTATCTTCGAAGACTTTGACGGCTGGGTGTGGGTGCTTTGACTATCACCACCAATTTTTGGAGTTGGGCGCGGTTTTAGCATTCCCTCGATGATCTCGGGCTCCAGTGGATTTTTCCATCTGATTGCCGGGCATGTTTGGAGATCCTTCAGCATTCTTTTTGTTTTGGCTGAAATAACGACCTCCCATGGAGCTTCTTCGACAAAAGAGCACGATGCCCCGGTATGCCTCCCCTTTTAGGAGCGTGCGGCTGAGGCGGGCTTACTTTCCAATTCTCGGACAGGGCGAATTTGCCCTGTTGGTATTGATCTTCAATCCAGCCTTTAAAGACGAAGCAATCTTCAATTAGATGGCCTATCGCTTGGTGATAGGGGCAATAATTGGGATTATTAGCCTCACCGGGTTGCAATGGGCGTTTCGGATTCGGCAGATTGATGAGCCTATTGCGCACCGATAGTTCAAACAATCTCCTCGTTTTGTCCCGGGGAAACGAGTAAGGGAGCTTCATTTTCTCATTATAAAATCGTTGTCTCTCGTCTAGGCGATCAGTTAATTTTGGACCACCAGGCTGCTGTTGAGCATTGGCGACGAAGGTCGCTTTCCCTTTCCCTTTTTCATTTCGTGGCTCCGGCTTCGAAGAGGAAGGCATGTGGCCCATCTGGTCCATTTGAGCCAGTTTGTCAATCAGGGCCTGGAAGGTGGTGGGCTTGAAAAATATCATGAACTGGGAAATGGTCGCCTGCGGATCAAGAGTACCCACGAACATGCCCACTGCCGGTGCTTCTTCGATGCGCTGCTCACATTTCGACCACAGATTCCACCATCGTATTACGTATTGGACCTATGTCTCGCCTGGCTTTACCCTGGCGTTAATTAGTGTGGTAATCGGAGTACGCTCGCTAGCGCTTGCGAATCTTTGCGTGAACAAAGCTCCATTTCTGCAAATGTCTTGACAGAGTCTTTAGGGAGTTCAGAGTACCATTCAAACGCTGTCTCCGACAAGCTGCCAACGAATTGGCAAAGCAACAGTTTGTCGTCGCCTCCAGTGTTGCCACACAAGGCCCTGAACTGAGCGACGTGCTAATGCGGATTACCCGTCCCTTTATATACATGGAATTTAGGATCGTATATCCCGGCGGTACCTTATTTGGTTATACCAGCCCGGATAAGGTCGTCCAGTCTTAACAATCTGCCCGGCCGTTTCGCTCGTGTTCCCTTCCGAAAGACGGTTGAGACGCGGGGGCGTCTCGCCTGAGGTTCGGGGCAGATGCTATTTGGTTTTACCCGTCCACCTCTCCGAAGATGCCAAGTTGATTTATGGCACCGTGTATCGGAGGTTTAGACGGATGCGGCCGATATAGCAGACTTCGTCAGATTCCCCCTCGCTTGAGGGGTTTTTGATTGTGGGGACGCTCTTCCCTGCAGGCGCAAGCCCCTGCAGTTAATTACGCTACCGAATTGCGGTAACAACTTTATCCTTCTCCAGAATTTCACTTCGTGTCGTGTGTGTTTGTTTTGTTTGTGGTGCCCGTGGATTGTATACGGAGACTGAGTAATGCCGTCGCCCGTAGGACGTGGATTAGTCCAAATCCGTATTTACTTAGATTTGGGTTTGGTGTTTTAGTTTAAGGATGCATTAGTCATGTTGCGGCTAAGATCAACTTAAACATTCGTTAAGGATACGATAGTCCTGTTTGAGACTAAGATCAACTTAACGTGATAATCCATTTAATATCTGGCCATCGGACTCGTCACCTCTCTAACGTCGTTGAAGGATTACAACGGCAGATGTCAGAGGAGTTCAGAGATGTACCCTTGAACCAAGGTTGATTTGGAGTTTTATAGTCCATTTGAATGTATAAGGATACGTTAGCCATGTTTGGGGGCTAGATCAACTTAAACGGGATCGTTTAGATCCGGCAAAAGAGCATTTGGAGGCTCTATTGTTCCAGTTAGGGACGTAGTGGTCTATAGGTAGTTTAGGGACGTTGCGGTCCATGCTCCAGTTTAGGGACGTTGCGGTCCATGCTCCAGTTAGGGACGTGGTGGTCCATGTTCCAATTTAGGGACGGGTGGTCCGACATTAGTTTAAGGACCGGAATTAGTTTAAGGACGTTCCGGTCCAAGATTAGTTTAAGGACGTTCAGGTCCAAGATTAGTTTAAGGACGTTTCGGTCCAACATTAGTTTAAGGACGTTTCGGTCTAAGATTAGTTTAAGGACGTTTCGGTCCAAGATTAGTTTAAGGACATTTCGGTCCAATATGGTGTATGGTTGCTGGGACCCGTCACCTCTCTGACGTCGTTGAAGGATTACAATGACAAGTGTCAGAGGAGTTCGGAGATGTACCCTCGAACCGATTGTAGATTGATTTAGGAGAGCAATTTTGCTCGATCAATTTAATTTGAGGACTTACGGCCATAATTGGGCTAAGTCCGGTTGAAAATGTTCACATTTTGTTTGCATCTGGCCTGTTAGGCCACTGTTTGGGCTTTCCCTTTTTTAGAATGATGCATAGCATTACTTCAGGCTATTCATGCCTATTTTGACTGGGTTCTGCCCTTTTTATTATAATGCAGAGCATTTGTTTTGGTCCCTTGGACCTGTGATTGGGCTCTGGCCTTTAATAATGCATTGCATTAGATACCCTGACAGTGTCCCACATGGCTTGTCAAGTACTTTGCGCAATTAATGAGCGCAAGCACTCGTGGAGGTGACACGTGTCACGTTCTGGTGAGCGCAAGCGCAACAGCGCAGTGCGCTGCGTTAGTGCGCTGCGCTGCTGACACGTGGCGTTTCCTGGTTGCTTGCGCAATAGTGCAGTTTTGGCAAGTGCTGGGCACTGTTCTTATTTTTTTTGGATCAATTTCAGATCAGAGAAAACAAGTTTTTTCTTGTTTTCTAAAGAACCAGTGGTTCATATAAGGTGCATGGCACTGTTATCTTGAGAATCTTTTAGATTCAGAACCAATTGTTCATAAAAAGAAGTGCAAGGCACTGTTTATTATTTATTTTTTTCTTTTCTTTTCATTAGAGATCCTAGATCTTGTTCTCAGATCAATGATCTGTTCATAAGAGAATTTTCTCTTTTTCTAAAGGTTTTTACCTTTTTCTTTGTTCTTGAGGATTTCTCTCCAATTCTTCAGAATCTTCTCTGTTTAATTTTTCACAAAAAAAAATGTTCTCCTCCTGAATTGAGGCCTAGGGTCCTTTTTATAGTGCTCATAAATTAGTTAAATTTGTTACAGAGATATTACTCTGAGTGATTTGGGGAATTTTCCCCACCGTTGGATCTTTGATCCAAAGGCCCCTGCTTTACAGAAGAAAATCTTCTTGTTTTAACAAAAACGGAAAAGATTTATTCTGTTTTTGTGCAACTCCCCCAGCGCGTGACACGTGTCGCGCAGCGCTGCGCTTGCGCAGCTGTGCTTACGCAACTACGGAGACTCGTGTCGCGCAGCGCTTGCGCAACTGTGCTTGCGCAGTTGTGCTTGTGCAACTGCGCAGACACGTGTCGCGCAGCGCAGCGCTTGCGCAACTGTGCTTGCGCAGTTGTGCTTGCGCAACTGCGCAGACACGTGTCGCGCAGCCCAGCGCTTGCGCAACTGAACGTTGCTTCTTTTACTTTTTTTTGTTTTAAAAGAGCCCTGCTCTGATTGGTTGCGCTGCCTCGGGCGCTGTGCTGACGCATCAACTTCTGACACGTGGCGCATTGTGCGCAGCGCACGGGATCTGAAGCGTTGCTTCATTTATTAAAGTTTAAATTTTCAAAGCAAAGCTTTGCTCTGATTGGGGGAAGATGAAGCGTTGCTTCATCTCCCACCTTGGAATTTGAACAGAGCTTTGCTCTGATTGGGGTAAACAAATGCCCCCTCACCGTTGCGCTTACGTGGCCTCCAAACGCAAGCGCAACGGTGGCAGAATACCAACCGTCGCGGCAGCTTTTGGAAGTTGAAAGGGCACTTGGTGCCTATAAATAGGACCTTTGGTCCTCAACTGATGATTATCATCTCCAAAATTTTACTTTCAGAACTCAGAGCCCTGCTCTTTATTTTCAAGAACTTCAAAAGTTAGACTCTTAAAACTTTTAGGTGAAAATTTTTATTTGAATTAAATTAAATTAGATTAATTTTCATTGACAGAGCCTTGCTCTCAATAGATCCCTGATCTAAAGAAGACCCATTTAGGGTTTCACTTAGCAGAGCTTTGCTCTAAAGGGGTCTAAAGAGGATTAAGGATAACCCTGTTAGGGTTCCATTAATAGAGCTTTGCTCTCTGAAAGATTTTCATTTATAATTTCTTGATTCATTAATGGAGCTTTGCTCCTTTCAAATTATATAACATAACTTTTAAGGGTTGCTGATTGTTGTCGCTCTTCTTTTACAGGAACAATGGACGCCCATATATATGCTCTTAACGAGATCATCTCTTACGGGGACATCCGCCGACTTGGCCGCTCTCAAAATCGAGAGTTCACAAACGCGGAGTGTGCTGAAATCATGAGCCGCTTCGATGCATACAACGGTCCCCTGCTCCCCCGGCGTTCCTCCCTTCTTAAGCTTATCGTGGGAGCCATCTGGGAAGCGCTGTTGGAGATAGTGCCCTCATAGTCAATTATTGGATCGCAGGTACGTGATTGCAATGATTGCGGAGGACCTTTCCCGGTAGGACAGTCTTACTCGAAATGATAGTATGCTATCTGGTTTGCCTTTATCAGTCGTGTTCATGTTCAGGTGACTGATTGCATGTTACACTTTGATAGAGCCCTTAGGATCTTGCTTTACTACCAACAGTATGATGGCGATCATATACGTAAGAGTTGGGTAGTTTATATGCATATCCTTAATTGTGGTCCCTAGTCGTGGGAGTTTCGAGACAGGACATCGATACTCCGGAGTAGACTAGTGTATACAGTCGAGACCCCGACGAGGGGCGGTGGTCGGTCTCACAAGCCACTGGTGTAGTTGGATCACCTAAGATGTATACAGATGCTCATTGGGTTATGAGTACACCGGACAGGACTCGCTGGGAATCTGCTAGTTAGTATTATATCTACCGTCAGATAGCAGTTCCCTGGTGACATGTGTACAGGTTAGTTCATCGACCTGAGGTCGTCATTTGTCTCGTGTGAGTTCCCACTGTGCTTTGATTTCTACCCTACCACGGCTCAAAGGAGTCGTGCAAACAGGTAGCTTTTGGGTACAGTCCCGAGCCATATGGAGGCACGTGAGCGGATCGGCAGGGGATTCGTCTCTCCCGGTATTGGGGGCGAGATCGTGCTGTGTCTAGGAGAGCCATTACACAAAGCCCACGGCCGTGGCAGGAGATTTACTGGTAGGTACTCCAGTAGTATCTCAGGGTGTTATTGGGCTTCACTCCGACGCGACTTATACTGCTATTGGGGGTCTGACCTT
Organism: Agapanthus africanus; assembly: GCA_030015575.1. NCBI lineage: Eukaryota > Viridiplantae > Streptophyta > Magnoliopsida > Asparagales > Amaryllidaceae > Agapanthus > Agapanthus africanus. The sequence continues at coordinate 269,538,200 of CM057339.1, forward strand.
GCTAGCCCCCTAGGCAGATATGCGATACTCATTGACGAACGGACCGGACTGTATATACATTGTCACTGTTAGGCTCAGTAGGGTTTCTGGATGAGTTCGTTCATCGGGCACCCTTGAGTGCGCTCATCAGTCTCCCTTGAGGTCAGTCCATGGGCAGCCGTTATGCATAGCTAGTGCCGCTGACGGTTTGTGGTTAAACCTACTGCCAGGGTACTGACGAGTCATTAGAGTCCCCCACAGGCAGTTTCCCAAGTTCGGGCGAAACGTTGTAGAGGCCGTATGGTTTTATGGCAGGGTTCGGAAAATGCACGTGCGTTTACGCACGTGTTATTTTTCGGGCAAATAATACTGGTCGGCTTTGGTTTAAGCCGGATCTGAGTATTATATTGAGTAGGTTTAATATCTTTGTCTCAGTTGCATTTGTATTCGGTCGTAATACAAATGCGGGTATATTTATACAGTTTCGGGGTTTTCCTGAAAGTCGTTTCAGGATCACTTTTGGAAGTTGCCAGTTTCCAGTTTTCTATCAGCCGTCTTTTAACATTTGGTTAAAGACGGATTTATCTTTTCTACAGATAAGGTGAGTCAGTGTTCTAGAATATTCTAGATGAGGTGACTAGGCTTATTGGTGTAGGGTTTTCATTGGTTGCATTTATTAAGTGGTGACTATGCTTAATGACTCATGCTTTGTAGTTAATGCATTTTGTTTTTGGCTAAAGATATTTAAGTGAGAAGCTTTTGGTTTATGGTCACCTCCCTCCTCCTACGGTCACCTCCCTCTTCCTTATAAGGTGGCCGGCCCCTCTCTCTCTCTCTCTTGATCGATCTCATTTCACTTGAGGTTTCATTTCGGTTAGAAAAGATATGATAGTTTTGGGGTGTATGGAATTCACAGTTCATTTCATTCCATCACCCGATTTCCACGGCAACTTCATTAACCGATCGTCCACGGATTTGGACGAAGTGAGACAAAGTCATCTACTCATTCTCTACATCAATCTTAGTCGTCTCTTTTAGCAAACTTGACGATCGAGTTGCCTCGAGTCAGAGGCGGGAGCCCGTTTAAAGAACCGATCATGTGGTGCCACCTCGACGAGGAGATCAGAGCAGCCGCAACGGAGCGTGGGATGATGGTTGAAGAACGAAGGACTCGGATCGTTCGGTATAACCATTCTACACTCTTTACAGTTTGTTAGTTTAGCAATAATGGTAGATCCGGGTTAAAGTATACGATAGCGCCAAGTTTAAAAGTTTTTGTTCCGCATTTGGCGTCTGTAGACTGCCGGGGCGCTACCGTAGACTTACAGTGGTATCAGAGCCCAACCATTTTGCTATACTAACTTGTGCTAACGTGTTCAAAACATCGATCGAACCGAAACTCAAAAACGACAAAATCCTAAATTGACAGTTTCTGTTGTTTTTAAACGGTCTCAAAATTTATTTCTGGATGTCTTAAAAATCAGAGCAGGGTTTTCTAAGAACTACGACGAAATTTGGGGTCGTGATCCCTCCAAGCCGCCGCGGAAGGGCGGCCAAACCCATGGTTTGGCCGCGCAACCGCGGCCACGTGGGGAGCACGTGCTCCCAAATTTTGTCAGTGGGTTCTGTTTGGGATTTTGGGGTTTTTGGTATATAAAGTTTTGGCCCAGATTTTGTTACTGTTCACCAGTAAGCAGTGGGGCCCACTTTTTGATATTTGGTCTTTGGTCGATCGAAATTTAAACACGTTAGTTTACAGTGCTTACATTATATCTCCGACCGGGAATGTCATTTGATCGGTAAACCGCGTTTAATTGCTATAGTTCTTTTAGACGGGTTTGCGAACGTGACATTCGCGTTGATGTTCTGTGTTGTGCTGTGATGTTGCGGATTTGTCATGGTGGATAGCAGTGTGCAATGGTAGTACAGATTGAGTTTATTTGTACATTTGATATTGCGGGGCGAGCGTCCAACTTGTGGACAGCCGTCACTGCCTGTTGTATAATATTCTTTTGGGGCACGACCAGGATGCGGTCATGTACCTATTGTACTATTTTTCATTACTGTACTAGGTTTTGCCCCGAGACGGAGTGCACGGATAGCCGGGTTCTGGGGGGCAACGGGTCCGCAGCTCATGGCTTTGAGAGGCAGAGGGGTCCCACTTCAGAATTGGCAGACTATTCGCCGCACTCGTAGGGGGTACATGTTGACCCAAGGAGGGGTGCCCAAGCTTACCGGATTCCGTGGAGTGCTGGGTGGTCCATTCACTATGCTGTAGGGGGCTGCCTCGCTTCAGGTCTTGGCGGGTAACTTGCCGCACCCGTAGGGGTCTAGGTTTCATTGCACAGGCTATCCACACGACAGGGGAACGTCGAGTTTCAGCAGCGGCTCTGTGAAACTCGGGGATCCCAATTATCTGTATTGTTCTGTGATGCTTATTACTTTTCTGTAATGTTGCATATTATCACGCCTGGAGCGATTATGTATATTGGTTTATATACTATTAGATGTTGTATATGTTTTACACCCGCGCTAGTCCAGTCCCCGCTCTGTCGTTAGTTAAGTAACCTAACGAGTGATGACGGGACCCAGTGACGAATGCGGATGGCATATACGTACATTTTATTTTCGTTCTTTTCTGGTGTGATTATTTGATGGGACTGCGTTGATTCTGATCAATGCAAAGTAAAAACAAACCTGTTTTCAGTTGTTGGAACAATTTAAAAAGTGTTATTGCAAAGACGTTTTCTTTTGTTATGCATAGCGGTATTCAGTGGAATATCCAGCACCTCATTCGACGAGGCAAGGGCCGACATCCCTTCACCGGGACCGACCCCTTGGACAGAAGTTTGCGTCAGAGTAATAACTTCACTATAGTCGATTACATGTTGCTTTGCATAGCGGTATTCAGTGGAATATCCTGCACCTCATTCCACGAGGAAAGAGCCGAGATCCCTTTACCGGGAGTGACCTCTTTAGCAAAAGGTTTTCGCCACTATATTTTAAAAAGCTATCAGGTTCCTTCAGCGATATCAAGTTCACTACGTTAAAGGTTTTTCGCCAAAAACCAGCCGTAGCCCTCCGTCGTTTCTTATGGATGGTTAGTAGTATTCAAGCTATGTTTGTTGGCATACGTCAAGGCATAGTGTTTGGTAGCTGCTGGGTATTCATTTGTTGCATAGATAGATGAGTTGGTTTGGGACAGTCGTATTACCTTGTTGGCATACGTCAAGGGTATGTACGGGTGGGTTCAAATTAACAAGATAATGACGGGCAGAACTTGACATGTGACTTATGATTTGTTGGCATACGTCAAGGTCATAAGAGCATGGGGCAAGATAATAATATCGGGAGTTTCTAAAGAAACTGAAACTTGCCAAGTATGCGCATACCTTCTGGAGTATGAATAACGTGGATGCATTCCATCACGTTAACATGCGATGAGAGTTGGATCCCGATTCCCACTGATGAGTTGGTTTACTCTTCGGGTGATCCCGATTGATTCTTCTTTAGGTTTGGAGGAGAATTTGACAGGACAGTGGGAGGTTTCCGGATTAGATAAAATGATGACCATTCTGATCTAGGTTAGAGTGCACGCAGAGTGTTTCTTTTCTCTCTCTCTCTTTGGCAGCGACCTTTGACCGACCCTAGACTATGACTCAGTGACCAGGTTGACCGAACCTTCTTAAAATACTGGCATTTGGATTGTCTGAGTTGCATAAGTCATTGCCACTCCTTCTTTTACCCTTTGAATTTCTCACAACACCCGTATTACTACGGATATCCACTTCCATTGGATAGATCCATCGTATGGTTATATACGAACTCGAAGGGACTTCTTCGGGGATGGATCAAGGTTCAGGAGAAATAGAATTGGTTTATTCAGTTGTCTTTTATTATCACCTTCTCTCAGGTTGCGAGAGCTCCTTGGTTTAGGAGAGTACACCTATTACGCCTATTGGATAGTCTTATTCCAAACCATAGGCTGGTGCCGAAAGGTAGGGAATGAAGAAAACCAATTAGCCTAAGTAGGGTGTGCAGAAGGTAATATGTAAAGACAAAATAAAGGGATTAGAAAGAGGGCAAAGTAAAATGCGACTGATATCATTCACGACCAAAACCGCGTACTTCATCGCCGCTCCTATTTCATCTTTAAAAGAATAAGGTATTATTCAGTTGTCTTTTATCATCACCTTCTCTCAGTTGCGAGTACTCCTTGGTTTAGGAGGGTACACCTATTATGCTTACTGGATAGTCTTCTTCCAAACCATAGGCTGGTGCCGAACGGTAGGGAAGGAAGAAAACCAGTTAGCCTAACGATGGTGTACAGAAGGTAACGACTAAAGACAAATAAAGGGATTTGGAGAGATGGCAATAAAATATACGGTTGAAGTCATGAGTTGGATTATGGAAGAGGCATTGCTATGAATACCAGGATACCCCTACGAAACATTTTCATGTTTCAGTGCATTGTTAAAGGAAAAACTGTTTTCCCGATTAGACACTTACTCCAAGGGTATGTATTTACCAGGTTTCATTCTCATATCTGTATGGTTTTACAGATGATGAGTGGGAGTAAGATATTGGGAATTAGGTGATCATCCTCATTATATCGGAATTCATTGCAATTGGTGATATTTGAGGAAATCGCCAGGGTACAGTTTTCTACCTACGACGCACAGGTTTTGAGTTGTTTAACTCAGCGGACTTATACAGAGTATTGTATGTTGTCCAAGTGTCCATCAGGACAGAGGGGTAGGTCCTCGTACTATGTTCTGTTTACTTATAACTTCTCTAGTATTTAGACAAGTGTTTCGTAGAAATACAAGGTCTAAGTTTTGAGAAGTTATGGGTATAAGAATAAAGTAGAGAACCAGGTATCACAAGTATCGGGATTCTTCAAAGAGATCGAAGATGTAGATTCTTGTGAATGGTATTCAGATGATAGTGATGGTTTTGAGAAACGTATTTCTCTTTCAGGTTACTCATAATTGGATGGATTCCTAAGTTGAGTAATGCTGATTAGCCTCTTTCCATTAAGTTGATATGCACTGGAGACAGATGCATGGATTTGAATATGGTTCCAAATTAAATTAGTGCCAAAGTTTCTATATTGGATATAGAATAGTTCGTACCTTAAAAGAAATTAAGGTACGGGGAGTTGTCCAGCTTATGATTAAAACCAGACACTGGATAACTCAGGGCACGTTTCTGTAATGGCTGTTTGTGGGTTGACCCTGGCTATGACGAGGGTTGATATTCTACCATTTAGAAGATCAATAGTGATATTGTTCTTGACTCGCCACAGTTTTAGTAAAAATAGATCTTTTTCAGAAAACAGTAGTGGGAGTATGGTAGAACTGGAAGTGATTCCAGAACCGCAAACGATTACGGAAAAATTTAATAGGACCTATATATTCAATCAGGTTTGACATTCCAATAGCCACTCCGCAGGTATGGTAGGTAACCTCAGACACCCGAGAGGTACTTCGGTAGCCTCAAGGACGGTGACAGGGAGGTTCTTATCTACCCAGACTTGACACTACTGTTGTTCCAGGATATGAGACCCGGTAGGAGGGTTGTCGTAGTCAGTGGGAGCAACGGAAGCATGGTGGGCAAGTAGCTTATGTCTATTTATAGACTTGAGCAGTTATAGCGGAGATAGATCATCTAATTTTGATGTGGAAGTCATGGGGTTGACTTCAATCAGAATGGGGATGGATCAGTTAAGAAGGTAGTAGGGTGTGATGTCATGGTATCTGGATGACATACACAGAGTGGGAAGTAAAATTCCTATACTACGATCGGTTGGACTGTGGTCGTCGCACAGTTGTTTCTCCAGACAGGATATGGATATAATATTTGACATTCTGGTTTCTAGATCTATGGTTTTAGATCTGGATTTGGGTAGTTTCCCAATATGGGTACTTTGACAAATATTCTAATGGTTTTTAGAATAGTTGACTCCTAGCATGGTAGTGTACCTGCAGGTGATGGAGTCACCCTCTCTAAAGGTGTCGTATAGACTAAAGGGGAGAGGGATGTGCATGATTGGCAGATCACTTGCTTAGGCAATTGAGTCAATCATGTGATGACAAGTACCACACCAAATGTTGGTTTTGCACTAGATGCAATAAGTTTGTATTAATCCAATCCTGGAGAAACATAAGGAAGCAGTTTTAGAACATTGGTACATGTTCTGCGGATTTGATAACGGCAGCCTCTTTCGGGAGACGGTTATCATTCCAGGCTTCAAAGGTGACATGGATGACAAAGTGTTTGTCAGAGTTTTAGTTTTCCCTCTGACGAGGGACAGTATTATGGACAGGTGGTCCAATAGGATACTGTGGGAAGCAAGGTGCCGGATACTGATTAGGTTCAGTGATCCATTCAGTCTAAGAAGTTTGGATATGGAGTTCATTTATGAACTAAGGTCCCATCAGATATCCAGACATGTTCTAAGACAGGTATTACTCAATTCGGGAGATGGCTTTCTCCGCGAACTTGAGATTAAGAGAGATACAGAAAGAAACTTCTAGGCGAATCCACTCACCGAGGCTATTTCTCGAACACAATAGTTTTACAAACGGGCTTTGTGAAACTGATTAGTAGAGGAGTTGGACGTTCGGTTTCACACGGGCTGTGAGTAGTCGACATCGCAATATTAGCCTTGAGTGCAAGTGGGAGATTGTTGGAGATAGTGCCCTCATAGTCAATTATTGGATCGCAGGTACGTGATTGCAATGATTGCGGAGGACCTTTCCCGGTAGGACAGTCTTACTCGAAATGATAGTATGCTATCTGGTTTGCCTTTATCAGTCGTGTTCATGTTCAGGTGACTGATTGCATGTTACACTTTGATAGAGCCCTTAGGATCTTGCTTTACTACCAACAGTATGATGGCGATCATATACGTAAGAGTTGGGTAGTTTATATGCATATCCTTAATTGTGGTCCCTAGTCGTGGGAGTTTCGAGACAGGACATCGATACTCCGGAGTAGACTAGTGTATACAGTCGAGACCCCGACGAGGGGCGGTGGTCGGTCTCACAAGCCACTGGTGTAGTTGGATCACCTAAGATGTATACAGATGCTCATTGGGTTATGAGTACACCGGACAGGACTCGCTGGGAATCTGCTAGTTAGTATTATATCTACCGTCAGATAGCAGTTCCCTGGTGACATGTGTACAGGTTAGTTCATCGACCTGAGGTCGTCATTTGTCTCGTGTGAGTTCCCACTGTGCTTTGATTTCTACCCTACCACGGCTCAAAGGAGTCGTGCAAACAGGTAGCTTTTGGGTACAGTCCCGAGCCATATGGAGGCACGTGAGCGGATCGGCAGGGGATTCGTCTCTCCCGGTATTGGGGGCGAGATCGTGCTGTGTCTAGGAGAGCCATTACACAAAGCCCACGGCCGTGGCAGGAGATTTACTGGTAGGTACTCCAGTAGTATCTCAGGGTGTTATTGGGCTTCACTCCGACGCGACTTATACTGCTATTGGGGGTCTGACCTTGCTAGCCCCCTAGGCAGATATGCGATACTCATTGACGAACGGACCGGACTGTATATACATTGTCACTGTTAGGCTCAGTAGGGTTTCTGGATGAGTTCGTTCATCGGGCACCCTTGAGTGCGCTCATCAGTCTCCCTTGAGGTCAGTCCATGGGCAGCCGTTATGCATAGCTAGTGCCGCTGACGGTTTGTGGTTAAACCTACTGCCAGGGTACTGACGAGTCATTAGAGTCCCCCACAGGCAGTTTCCCAAGTTCGGGCGAAACGTTGTAGAGGCCGTATGGTTTTATGGCAGGGTTCGGAAAATGCACGTGCGTTTACGCACGTGTTATTTTTCGGGCAAATAATACTGGTCGGCTTTGGTTTAAGCCGGATCTGAGTATTATATTGAGTAGGTTTAATATCTTTGTCTCAGTTGCATTTGTATTCGGTCGTAATACAAATGCGGGTATATTTATACAGTTTCGGGGTTTTCCTGAAAGTCGTTTCAGGATCACTTTTGGAAGTTGCCAGTTTCCAGTTTTCTATCAGCCGTCTTTTAACATTTGGTTAAAGACGGATTTATCTTTTCTACAGATAAGGTGAGTCAGTGTTCTAGAATATTCTAGATGAGGTGACTAGGCTTATTGGTGTAGGGTTTTCATTGGTTGCATTTATTAAGTGGTGACTATGCTTAATGACTCATGCTTTGTAGTTAATGCATTTTGTTTTTGGCTAAAGATATTTAAGTGAGAAGCTTTTGGTTTATGGTCACCTCCCTCCTCCTACGGTCACCTCCCTCTTCCTTATAAGGTGGCCGGCCCCTCTCTCTCTCTCTCTTGATCGATCTCATTTCACTTGAGGTTTCATTTCGGTTAGAAAAGATATGATAGTTTTGGGGTGTATGGAATTCACAGTTCATTTCATTCCATCACCCGATTTCCACGGCAACTTCATTAACCGATCGTCCACGGATTTGGACGAAGTGAGACAAAGTCATCTACTCATTCTCTACATCAATCTTGGTCGTCTCTTTTAGCAAACTTGACGATCGAGTTGCCTCGAGTCAGAGGCGGGAGCCCGTTTAAAGAACCGATCATGTGGTGCCACCTCGACGAGGAGATCGGAGCAGCCGCAACGGAGCGTGGGATGATGGTTGAAGAACGAAGGACTCGGATCGTTCGGTATAACCATTCTACACTCTTTACAGTTTGTTAGTTTAGCAATAATGGTAGATCCGGGTTAAAGTATACGATAGCGCCAAGTTTAAAAGTTTTTGTTCCGCATTTGGCGTCTGTAGACTGCCGGGGCGCTACCGTAGACTTCCAAGCGCTTCCCCTGTTCTGTTCCGGTGTGCCGCTTAGGGCGCTGGATGCCGCTGAGGATAAGGTGCACTCGGTGTACCTGTTGAACTTTATCTCAAAGAGACGGCGAGACAGTCTCATCGATCTCTTACACGAGGTCTTTTAACAGTCTGCCATACTCGCCGCTTATCGGAGGGTGGAAGACATCGGGGGGGACCCTGACGCTTGTGCTCGCGAAAGAAAGCACACTAGGATTGTCCGCGAGGCTTGGAAAGTCATAGATAGGGTCGCTTTCGAGTTCCTCAATCCATGTCCTGGGTCTGAAGTTATTCCACTGTAATAATATTTTTCGTTCATTGTTTTTTATGATTGTAAGAACTATTGGCCATGTTAATGGAAAAAATTTATCCCAGCTTGTCTTTATTTTTCGTTCTGAGTCTTTTGCTTGTGCATGAATGAGTGTGTCTCGAACGCTTGATCAAACGTAAATCGGATGCTCTTTCTGTAGCTTTCTTCTTTCTCTTATTATCGGCATGCTATCTTAATAAACATGGTTGACAGATAATAGAGTAAGCATCTTGGTTTCTTCAAGAGATAGCGATGGCTTAGGCTACAGGTTCAGATCTGCTGCCTAAGACTTTTCAACTCCATGAGCCGTGAGGGTCTCATAGAGACTTTTCTCCTTACGGATCGAAAGGATCTCGTAGGTGGGTTTTTCTCCTTAGGAATCGTGAGGATTCCTAAGTGTGGTTTTCTCTTATAAGTCGTAAGGATCCTATAAGAGAATTTTTCCCTCTTACGAGTCGAGAGGACCTGTAAGCAGTTGTTTCTCTCCTTGTCGAAACTCAACTTTGGAGAGTGAGACCCGTAAATAGTATGCAAGAGACCATCTCGGATTGACTTGCGGGGTCCCATTGTTTAGGAAGCAAGTTTTTTAGTCCCTGCTGCCTGAGGCTTCATTTGCAAGTTGAGACGAATCGGGAATTTCCCGCGGAGGCACTGGTTTCTCTGCGAGCCGACGCGAATCAGGAGGCTCTCGTCAAGGAGTGTTTGTATCCGTGAGTCGAGGAGTTTGCTAGGGATTATTTGTTTCCTAAGCGCCAAGGATTATTTGTTTCCTTGGGGTTTGAAACGAGTCGAGGATTCCCCACGGAGGCACAGGTGGCTCTGCGAGTCGACGCGTATCAGGAGGCTCTCGTCAAGGAGTGTTTGTATCCGTGAGTCGAGGAGTTTGCTAGGGATTATTTGTTTCGCAAGCGCCAAGGATTATTTGTTTCCTTGGGGTTTGAAACTGTTAGTTATATGTATGCCCTAGAGGCCATTACTGTACATTGGATGTATATTGTAGTGGATGCTGGGACATATATAGGGAGGACTTTCTTGCTCGACATGATAGTATGCTATCTGGTTGCTCTTTACCTTAACTGTTAGTTATATGTATGCCCTAGAGGCCATTATTGTACATTGGATGTATATTGTAGTGGATGCTGGGACATATATAGGTAGGACTTTCTTGCTCGACATGATAGTACGCTATCTGGTTGCTCTTTATCTTAACGTGTATACTTTCTGTCTCTCTGTTACATGTTGATAAAGCCCTTAGGATGTGTACTCGACTTCCAGGACTGTGATGCAGATCATACTAGTGGGGCCTGGATAGTCCATGAGTACATCCTTGAAATGTTCCTAGTCGAGGGAATATCGAGACGGGGCATCGATATTCCAGAGTAGACTAGCGTATATCTTCTCGACCCATGCGATGGGCGATGGATGATCCCATATCCATTGGTGTTTGACATCGAAGATGGTATGCGGGTGCTCAGTGGAGACTGGGTACACTGAACGGACTCGCCGAGAACTCCCAGATAGTATTATACCTCACGTCAGATGGCAGTTCTCTGGTGACACTGGTACAGCTTAGTCTGTTGACCCGAGATCGTCATAGAGTCTTGTGTGTCTCCCACTGTGCTTTGATTTCCACCCTACCACGGTGTAAGTGCACGGCGGCGCCCCGGCCGTCGACCCGACGGCCAAACGCGGAAGCGGTGGTAAACTTAAAATTTTTGCGGACTTGGCAAACCGGCACCACCGCGCACTAAATCCGGATCGGGCCATTAAACTAGTCTAGCTAACTACAAAGAGAAGGTTAGAGATATACCGACGATCCAAGTCCTCCGGTCTTCATCTCCACTCCGATCTCCTCGCGGGATCTCCGTCCGTCTCCTCTTCATCGGAAAGGGCACCACGAAGCCGGGTACTTTTACGGGCTCCCACCTCGATACTGAGGCAACTCGGGCATGAAGCCGGCAACTCGACATGCCCAAGGTTTGCGGTAGGATGTGTAGAGTCTATGTCTCATTGGGGTATTGGAGTTGCCTTTGATGGAGGAATCATGAACTTTGGACTTTGGAATGAAGTGTAGAATTTTGCAAGCATGGAAAAATGATATGAACCAATCTTTTCTCCTCACAAAATGAAACACCCTCTCTCTCCCTCTCATGAATGGCCGGCCAACTCTTTTGAATGGTGGAGAGAATGAGAACAAAAAAATACAAGAGGGAGGTTATTGTAGGAAACAAGAAGAGGTGACCACAACATCAACCATACTCCACTCACATCAAAACCATACCCTCTCAAATCACATTTAATGCAAAAGCATGGAGCAAAAGAAATGATGCTATCATAATAAATCTTTATGCAAGAAAACCCCCTCCACAATAGTAATTTGCAAAACTGCAAATTACCCCCTCCATCGGAAAAGTCCGGCCGGGAAAGAACAAAGGAAAACCGGCCGGAACGGAAAGCAAACTGGCAACTCCAGAAAACTGGTCCCGTAATAAATTACAGGAAAACCCCCATGCTGTGCATACACACCCGCATCTGTATTCCGTCCGGATACAAATGCAATGAGACAAAATCTACACTGTACTAAACTAGGACCGGCTTAAGCCAAAGCCGGCTAGTAATATCCGTCCGATCCTGATGCGTGCAATACCGCACGTATCTGATCGAACGCTGCCATATAACTATACGGCCACTAGTACAAAACCGTCCGATCCTGATCCGTGCAATACCGCACGTATCTGATCGGACCCTGCCATATCTCCATACGGCCTCTACAGCGTTTCGCCCGAAAACTTGAGTAACTGAAAGTGTGGTGGACTCTAAAGACTCGTCAATACTATGGCTGTGGATTTAACCACTAGCACGTCAGAGGTATAAGCCAATACGTGACGGGCCACCAGCTATTGACTAAAAGGGACGTCGATGAGGAAGCTCACCCCGACACCCAACTGAGCCTGTCAGTGACAATATCCGTACAGTCCGGTCCGTTCGTCTATGAGCATCGCATGGCGGGCCTAGGGGGTTGGTAAAAGTCAGACCCCCAAAAGCGGTACAAGTCGTGTCGGAGTGTAGCCCAGAACACCCTGAGATACTACTGGAATACCTACCAGTAAATCTCCTGCCTTGGCCAAGGTCTTCGTGTAATGGCTCTCCTAGACACAGCGCGACCTCACCCCCAATACCGGGAGAGACGAAACCCCCTAAGATCCGCTCACTGCCTCCATGTGGCTCGGGACTGTACCCAACTAAAACCTGTTTGCACGACTCCTTTGAGCCGTGGTAGGGTAGTAATCAAAGTACAGTGGGAACTCACACGAGACAAATGACGATCCCCAGGTCGATGAACTAACCTGTACACATGTCACCTGGGAACTGCTATCTGACGTCAGGTATAAGACCAACTAGCATGTTCCCGGCGAGTCCTGTCCGGTGTACTCATAACCCAATGAGCACCTGTATACATCTTAGGTGATCCAACAGACACCAGTGGCTTGTGAGACCGGCCACCGCCCCTCGTCGGGGTCTCGACTGTATACACTAGTCTACTAATGGAGTATCGATGCCCAGTCTCGAAACTCCCACGACTAGGGACCTTTTAAGGAAAAGCTTATAGACCCCCAGCTCCCACTTATATGATCGCCCTCATACTGCTGGTGGTCAAGCAAGAATCCTAGGGGCTCTATCAACGTGCAATAGCGACCTCTCAGGTCACCTAAAGCAGTACACGATGATAAAGGTAAACCAGATAGCATACTATCATCTTGAGTAAGACTGTCCTACCGGGATAGGTCCTCCCTCAATCATTGCAATCACGTGCCTGTGATCCAATAATTGACTCTGAGGGCACTATCTCCAACAATCTCCCACTTGCACTCAAGGCTAATTATTGCGATGTCGCATACTCACAGCCCGTGTGATACCGAACACCCAACTCCTCTACTAGTCAGTCTCACAAATCCTGTTTGTGAAACTATTGCGGTCGAGGAATAGCCTCAGTGAGTGGATCCGCCTAGAAGTTTCTTTCTATGTCTCTCTATATCTCAAGTTCGCGGAGAAAGCCATCTCCCGAAATGAGCAATACCTGTCTTAGATTGTCTGGATGTCTGATGGGACCTAGCTCATGAATGAAACCCAAATCCAAACTTCTTAGACTGTATCGTCAACTGAACTTAATCAGTATCCTGCGACATGCCACCCTCAGTATTGCCTTGGACCATCCGTCCAAAATACTGCCCCTCGTCAGAGGGAAAAACTATAACTCTGACAACCTCCTTGTCGTCCAGGTCACCTTGGAAGCCTGGAATGATAACCGTCTCCTAAAAGAGGCAGCCGTTATCATATCCCTAGAACAGCCACTTATGTTCTAAAACTGCTTCCGACTGTTTCGCCAGGATTGGATCAATATCAACTTATTGCATCTAGTGCAAGAACAACATCTGGTGTGGTACTTGACATCTCATGATTGACTCAATTGCCTGAGCAAGTGATCTGCCAATCATGCACGTCCCTCTCTCCTTTAGTCTGTAAGACACCTTTAGAGAGGGTGACTCCATTACCTGCAGGTACACTACCGTGCCAGGAGTCGTCCATTCTAAATCCTCATAGAATGCTGTCAAGGTACCCAGATTAGGAAACCACCCAAATCTAGATCCAAAACCATAGATCTAGTAACCAGTATGTCTGATATAATGTCCAAGTCCTTTGTGGAGAAACCACTGTGTGACGACCAAAGTATAACCGATCGTAGTATAGGAATATCACTTCCTACTACCTTCTCAACATATCCATCCCCTATTCTGATGACGTCAAACCTATGACTGTCACATCAGAAATAGATGATCTATCTCCGCTACATCTGCTTTAGTCTATAAATAGACATAAGCCTGATGTCCACCAATGCTTCCGCTGCTCCCACTGACTACGACAACCCTCTGGCAGAGTCATATAGACGTGCACTTCTAAAGCTAGTTTAGAACGACGCTATACTCATCCTCCTGCCGGGTTTCGTGGCCTGGAACAACAACAATGGCAAGTGTGGGTAAACAAGAACTTCCCTGTCACCGTCCTTGAGGCTACCGGAGTACCTCTCGGGTGCCTGAAGTTGCCCACCTTATCTGCGGAGTGGCCAATGGAATGTCAAATCAGATTGAATCTTCAGGTTCCTTATCAAATCTTCAGTAATCGTTTGCGGTTCTGGAATCACTTCCAGTTCTACCATACTCCCACTGCTGTTTTTGAAAAAATCCATTTTTAATAAAACTGTGGCGAGTCTAGAACAATATTGCTATTGTTCATCCAGATGGTAGAAAATCAACCCGCGTCATAGCCTGGGTCAACCCACAAACAGCCATTACAGAAACGTGCCTTGAGTTGTCCAGTGTCTGGTTTTAAGCATAAGCCGGACAACTCCCCGTACCTTAACAACGTTAAGATATGAACTGTTCTATATCCAATATAGAACCAGAGGCACTGATTTAATTGAACCAGATTCAAATCATGCAGCTATCTCCAGTGCATGTCAACTAAATGGAAGGAGGTCGATCAGCGTTACTCAACTTAGGAATACTTCCAATTATGAGTAACCTGAAAAAGAAGCAATTTCTCTTTATCATTACTATCAACTGAATACCAAACACAAGTATCTACATCTTTGATCACTTTGAAGAATCCCGATACTTGCTATACCTGGTTCTCTACTCTATTCAAATACCTATAACTCCTCAAAACTTAGACCCTGTGTTTCTACGAAACACCTGTCTAAGAACTAGAGAAGTCATAAGTAAATAGAATACAGTACGAGGACCAACCCCTCTGTCCTAATGGACACTGGACAACATACAATACTCTGTATAAGTCCGCTGAGTCTAACAACTCTTTCACTGTGTGTTGTAGGTTGAAAACTGTACTTATGGTTAAGAAGAATTACACCGCTGTTTAATGCTCCTTACCTAACCATCCACTGATATAGGTAAATGTCATCGACATAATATCAAAAGGTATATCTCACTCTATTAAAATAGACGTACAGATATATCAATTTGAAATTGGTGCACAACAGCGGATATTCAAAACCAAATATTTGCCGACCGGCAAACAGCCCAGGTGATTTCCTCAAATATCACTGATTCCAACGAATCCCGATATAATGAGGATGATCACCCAATTCCCAATAACTTACTCCCACTCATCATCTGTAAAACCATACAGATGTGAGAATCAAACCTGGTAAATACATACCCTGGAGTAAGTATCTAATCGGGAAATCAGTTTTCTTTTAACATTACACAGTGAGACTGAAACATTGAAATGTTTCAATGGGGTATCCCGGTATTCTTAGTAATGCCTCTTCCATATTCACGACTGTAACCGTATAGTTCTATGCCACCTCTCAAATCCCTTCATATGTCTTTAGTCTTTACCTTCTGTACACCCCTTTAGGCCAAATGGTTTTCTTCCTTCCCTACCGTTCGGCACCAGCCTATGGTTTGGAAGAAGACTATCCAAAAAGCATAAAGGGTGTACTGTCCTAATCCTAGGAGCACTCGCAACGCGAGAGAAGGTGAAGATAAAAGACACCTGAATGTACTTTATTCCTATTTCTCCGGAACCAGAATCCATCCCCGAACTGGAACAAGTTCCTTTCGAGTTCGTATATAACCATACGATGGATTATCCAATAAAATGGGATCTTCGTAGTGATACGGAGTGTCCTGGAGAAATACAAAGGTGATTTAGGATTGGCGAAGAAATACTTGGTTTGGTCGTGAATAGCAGTCGCAATTTACTTTGCCCTCTTACTAATCCCTTGCTTTGTCTGAACTTAATACCTTCTGTACACCGTTTAGGCTAACTGGTTTTCTTCATTCCCTACCGGTCGGCACCAGCCTATGGTTTGGAAGAAGACTATCCAATTTGCATAATAGGTGTACTACTCCTAAACTAAGGAGTACTCGCAACCTGAGAGAAGGTGAAAAGAAAAGACAACTGAATAGTCCTATTCGTTTTCTCCAGAACCGGAAACCATCCTCGAATAAATTCTTTCGAGTTCATATCTAACCATACGATGGTTTTGTCCAATGGAAGTGGACGTTCGTAGTAATACGGGGTGTCCTGGAGAAAAGGGTAAAAGTAGGAGTGGCAAAGAGGTCTGCAACTCTGACAATCCAAAAGCCAGTGTTAAGAAGGTTCGGTCAACTTGGTCACTGAGTCATAGTCTAGGGTCGGGTCAATGGTCGCTGCCAGAGAGAGAGAGAAAAGAAACACTCAGCGTGCACTCTATCCTAGATCAGAATGGTTACCAATTTATCTAATCTGGAAACCTCCCACTGTACCTCAAATTCTCCTCCAAACCTGAAAGAAGAATTAGTCGGGGTCACCCGAGGAGTAAACCAACTCATCAGTGGGAATCGGGATCCAACTCTCATCGCATGATAACGTGACGGAATCCGCTCACGGTATCACACTCCAGAAGGTATGCGCATATCTGGCAAGTTTCAGTTCTTTTGAAACTCCCGATGTGATTTCTGCCCCATGCTCTTATGACCTTGACTTTGGCCAACATATCATAAGTCACATGTCAAGTTCTACCCGTCATTCTCCAGGTTAATTTGAATCCACCCGTACATACCCTTGACTTTGGCCAAAATGGCAGTACGACTGTCCCAAACCAACGCATCTATCTATGCTGCATATGAATACCCCAATAGCTACCAATCACTGTGCCTTGACTTTGGCCAACATACACAGCTTGAATACTATTGACCACCCATATGAAACGACGGAGGGCTACGAATGGTTTCTGGCGAAAACCTTTAACGTAAAGAACTTGATATCGTCGAAGGAACGGATAGCTTTTAAAAATATAGTGACGAAAACCGTTGCTAAAGAGGTCACTCCCGGTGAAGGGATCTCGGCTCTTTCCCCGTAGAATGGGGTGCAGGATATTCCAAATGAATACCGCGATGCAAAGCAAAAGTAATCGGCTATAGTGAAGTTAATGCCCTGACGCAAACTTCTGTCCAAGGGGTCATTCCCGGTGAAGGGATCTCGGCCCTTGCCTCGTCGACTGAGGAGCAGGATATTCCAAATGAATACCACGATGCAAAACAAAAGTGAACGTCCTTGCAATAACAGCTTTTTGAAAAGTGTTCCAACAACATCAGATTAGGTTTGTTTAACTTGCATTGATCCGAATCAACGCAGTCCCATCAATTAATCACACCACAAAGAACGAAAAATATACTGACGTACGTATATGCCATCCGCATTCGCCACTGGGTCCCGTCATCACCCGTTAGGTTAGCTTACTAACGGCAGAGCGGGGACTGGACTAGCGCGGATGAAAAACATATACAACATCTACTAATATATATACCAATATATAGTATTTCGCTCAAGGCGTGAAAAGAAATGCAACATCACAGAAATGTACAGCATCACAGAACAAAACAGATATCTGGGATCCCCGGGTTTCACAGAGCCACTACTGAAACCCGACGTTCCCCTGGTCGTGTGGATAGCCTGTGCAATGAAATCCTAGACCCCTACGGGCGCGGCAAGTTACCCGCCAAAACCTGAAGCGAGGCAGCCCCCTTCAGCTCCGTGAATGGACCACCCAGCACTCCACGGAATCCGGCAACTTGGGCACCCCTCCTGGGTCAACCTGTACCCCCTACGAGTGCGGCGAATAGCCCGCCAATCCAAGAGTGAAGCCCCTTCCGTCTCAATGCCATGAGATGCGGGCTTGTTGCCCTCTAGAACCCGGCCATCCGTGCACCCCTCCGCGGGGTAGTCCTAGTACAGAATGAAAAATATACATACACCGGGTACATCGACCGCAACCAGGTCGTGCCCCAAAAGAATAATACAATCAGGCAGTGACGGCAGTCCACATGTCGGACGCTCGCCCCGCAATATCAAATGTACATAATACAACAATACAGTACTAGCATTGCATCCAGGCTATCCCCCACGACCGATCCGCAACATCACAGCATAAACATAGAACATCAACGTGAAAATCACGTTCGCAAATCCGTCTAACCGGGCTATAGCAGTTAGACCGGATTTACCGATCGAGTGACATTCACGGTCGCAGATATAATGTAAATACTGTGAAATAATGTGTTTGAAATATCCGATCGATCAAAAATTAACAAGTGGGCCCTCAAACAAAACTGTAGCACTCACAGAAACCCTGAGCCCAATTTTAATATTCCAAAACCCATATTTTAAGCCCAGAAGGCCTCTGAAAAAATTTGGTGAAGTGACATGAATAGTTCGCGGCGGAAGGGCCGCACGAGGTGGGGTTTCGCGGCGGATCCGCGCTCCAACTGTGGAGTTACATCGTCAAATTTTTACAGAACCCTTAGATTTCCCAGTACATCAATATTTTACAACCAGAAAAATTTTTCGAGACCAAAAATTTTCAACAGAAACTGATTCGAACTAAAATGCAGTTTTGGAACATTCGATCGATCGAAACAGAAAAACACATTACACCAAGCTAGACTATATTAATGGCGAGGCTCTGATACCACTGTAAGTGCACGGCGGCGCCCCGGCCGTCGACCCGACGGCCAAACGCGGAAGCGGTGGTAAACTTAAAATTTTTGCGGACTTGGCAAACCGGCACCACCGCGCACTAAATCCGGATCGGGCCATTAAACTAGTCTAGCTAACTACAAAGAGAAGGTTAGAGATATACCGACGATCCAAGTCCTCCGGTCTTCATCTCCACTCCGATCTCCTCGCGGGATCTCCGTCCGTCTCCTCTTCATCGGAAAGGGCACCACGAAGCCGGGTACTTTTACGGGCTCCCACCTCGATACTGAGGCAACTCGGGCATGAAGCCGGCAACTCGACATGCCCAAGGTTTGCGGTAGGATGTGTAGAGTCTATGTCTCATTGGGGTATTGGAGTTGCCTTTGATGGAGGAATCATGAACTTTGGACTTTGGAATGAAGTGTAGAATTTTGCAAGCATGGAAAAATGATATGAACCAATCTTTTCTACTCACAAAATGAAACACCCTCTCTCTCCCTCTCATGAATGGCCGGCCAACTCTTTTGAATGGTGGAGAGAATGAGAACAAAAAAATACAAGAGGGAGGTTATTGTAGGAAACAAGAAGAGGTGACCACAACATCAACCATACTCCACTCACATCAAAACCATACCCTCTCAAATCACATTTAATGCAAAAGCATGGAGCAAAAGAAATGATGCTATCATAATAAATCTTTATGCAAGAAACCCCCCTCCACAATAGTAATTTGCAAAACTGCAAATTACCCCCTCCATCGGAAAAGTCCGGCCGGGAAAGAACAAAGGAAAACCGGCCGGAACGGAAAGCAAACTGGCAACTCCAGAAAACTGGTCCCGTAATAAATTACAGGAAAACCCCCATGCTGTGCATACACACCCGCATCTGTATTCCGTCCGGATACAAATGCAATGAGACAAAATCTACACTGTACTAAACTAGGACCGGCTTAAGCCAAAGCCGGCTAGTAATATCCGTCCGATCCTGATGCGTGCAATACCGCACGTATCTGATCGAACGCTGCCATATAACTATACGGCCACTAGTACAAAACCGTCCGATCCTGATCCGTGCAATACCGCACGTATCTGATCGGACCCTGCCATATCTCCATACGGCCTCTACAGCGTTTCGCCCGAAAACTTGAGTAACTGAAAGTGTGGTGGACTCTAAAGACTCGTCAATACTATGGCTGTGGATTTAACCACTAGCACGTCAGAGGTATAAGCCAATACGTGACGGGCCACCAGCTATTGACTAAAAGGGACGTCGATGAGGAAGCTCACCCCGACACCCAACTGAGCCTGTCAGTGACAATATCCGTACAGTCCGGTCCGTTCGTCTATGAGCATCGCATGGCGGGCCTAGGGGGTTGGTAAAAGTCAGACCCCCAAAAGCGGTACAAGTCGTGTCGGAGTGTAGCCCAGAACACCCTGAGATACTACTGGAATACCTACCAGTAAATCTCCTGCCTTGGCCAAGGTCTTCGTGTAATGGCTCTCCTAGACACAGCGCGACCTCACCCCCAATACCGGGAGAGACGAAACCCCCTAAGATCCGCTCACTGCCTCCATGTGGCTCGGGACTGTACCCAACTAAAACCTGTTTGCACGACTCCTTTGAGCCGTGGTAGGGTAGTAATCAAAGTACAGTGGGAACTCACACGAGACAAATGACGATCCCCAGGTCGATGAACTAACCTGTACACATGTCACCTGGGAACTGCTATCTGACGTCAGGTATAAGACCAACTAGCATGTTCCCGGCGAGTCCTGTCCGGTGTACTCATAACCCAATGAGCACCTGTATACATCTTAGGTGATCCAACAGACACCAGTGGCTTGTGAGACCGGCCACCGCCCCTCGTCGGGGTCTCGACTGTATACACTAGTCTACTAATGGAGTATCGATGCCCAGTCTCGAAACTCCCACGACTAGGGACCTTTTAAGGAAAAGCTTATAGACCCCCAGCTCCCACTTATATGATCGCCCTCATACTGCTGGTGGTCAAGCAAGAATCCTAGGGGCTCTATCAACGTGCAATAGCGACCTCTCAGGTCACCTAAAGCAGTACACGATGATAAAGGTAAACCAGATAGCATACTATCATCTTGAGTAAGACTGTCCTACCGGGATAGGTCCTCCCTCAATCATTGCAATCACGTGCCTGTGATCCAATAATTGACTCTGAGGGCACTATCTCCAACACACGGCTCTACTGAGTTGTGCAAACAGGTGGTTTTTGGGTACAGTCCCGATTCACATGGAGGCAATGAGCGATAGGAGGGGATTCGTCTCTCCCGGTATTGGGGGTTGATGTTGTGCTATGCTCGACTGGCCATAACAGGAAATCCCTGGCCAGGGTTGCAGTGATATACTGGTAATAGTTATCAGTAGCTTCATGAATGTTATGGACCTTACGTCGGCATGACTTATCGAGCTATTGGGGTCTGACGTTTACCACCCCTAGGCGAGATATGCGACATATCAGACGAACAAACCGGACTGTACGGTAAGTGTTACTGGTTGGATTCACAGGAGTATGAGCGGGCTTGCTCGTCGATCTTCTGATCGCTCAATACCCAGATGGCCGTTACGTTTAGCAGACCGCTTGCGGCTTGTGGGTGCTTGATATGATCATCATCTGCTACCGGCGTATTGACGAGTCTTTAGAGTCCTACACAGAGGTTTCCTGGATCAAGCGAAACGAAATAGGAGCGCATATGAGATATGTGCGGGACCGAGAATAATTCGTGTATGTGATACCGTATTCTATTCTCGCGATGAATGTATCGAATGGTTATATGCGATATAACCTAGTTATCGAATCAAGGATTGATTCGATAAGCCGATACATATGATACTAGTCGGTTATATCCGATATGACCGGATCGTTAAATCAAGTGTTGATTTAATGATTTAGTGCATATTTATATATTTGATATATTACTTTGCGTTAACTAGTATTGGTTCACTTTAAAAGGATTTTCTCACTTGAATTGTACACATTGTATATGCGATATAGTTTTGTGCACATGTTTGTATCATGTTTGATGATACATGCTTACTTGGTTAAGTGTAAAGAATCAAACCATGGTTTAAGTTAATGATTAGGGTTTTGATTATTTATTCATTTATCTTTCTTATTTATTCATTTTGGAAAAAGAAAAAGATAAATGAATGGTTGAATGTTTTGTCTTTAGTTGAAGTTTCTTGAAACTTTGACTAAGTCACTCTTTTGTTCTTATGCTTAACCCTAACCATCCTTTTAACCATGGTCTTTTCTCTACACTTAACTATAGTTGAAAGTATGATAAGTATTGATTTATTTTATCTAATTATTAAGACTTATCATATCTTCTTCTTCTTCTTCATCTTCTTCAACAAAAGGAGAAAGCTTGCTACTCCAATGGCAAGTGATGAAAACTAGTGAGAAATCCAAAACTAAAGTCTACCCACTTCCTATTTATTCATCCTCTACCTCTTGCCAAGTTGTATAGGGTGTTTACTTCACAAGTTTTCAAAGCTTGGTGAAGTTGGAGCTTGTTCTTGTGATGCTTCGACGTAGATCATCTTCGGCATCGAACCGACGATCAAGCCCGCCTATTCTTCGATGATGCCAATGCTAGAGTCAAGGGTTTGATTTGGACAGCGGAGGGAGATCATCACGGAGCTTAGGAAGTGGTGGACCGGATCTACAAAGGTTGTAGTCACTTACCTTAGCATTTATTTCCGTTTACATGCTTGCTTTGCCTACACTTCTAGCCAACGATCCGTTCTAGGTTTTCTCGGCACTATAATTTTTAGAAATTGGCATGTTTGATCACTTGCAAGACTTCATTAGACTGCCTAGGAACCCTACAGTGGTATCAGAGCCTAGCTAGAGCCTTAGGCGAAGTCCAGACGGAATTTGAAGTCCGAACGACCCGAAAACCCAACCTTAAATATGCTCTCTGTACATTTTTTTTATTTCGGGGATTTTTCCATATTAAAAATATGCAGAAATATCAGCAGGAAAATCTAAGAGTAACTGTGCAATTCTTAACCCTAATTCCATAAAACTGCCGCGGTTCCGCGGCACGAGCGTGGCTCGTGCGGCTGTTCCGCGACTAATTTGTCGTATCTTGCATTGAATGTGGCACAGTAACTCATATTTGGCAGTGCTGGTTTTCCTGGGAATTTTTAATATTTATTCCAGAGTTGTATTTTCTGAGTTGTATTGGGGACTCGGTGTATTCGATCGGACTGTCTAATTTTGTCGGTGTGCTTTTCCGGGTATTTTTAGAATATGTTAAAAAGTTCGACCGGATATAAATACCCAACTTTTCCCCTGTCGGGAAATTTCCAAGTATTGGATTTTTCCGTAGTTTAACGACGTTCTAAGTAGTGCAAGTAACGCGATGGACCTTCTAGAAGACAACAAACCTTAACTCGATTATGTGACCGTCTTGAACTGCCCTTTGAACCTTCGGGTTTGGGGCAGTACGGCGTGCCACATGTGAGGCGTTGGCTTGACCCTTCTACGGCTGGACCGTTTGTACTGAGGCACGAACTGAATGTTGTTAGACTTATTTCATGTGTTGAGCTGTATCGGGAAAACTTGGGTGTTCGATTGTTCGATCGAAAAGTTTAGCATTTTCTATTTATCCGGAATGTGATACAATAATTGGAATTCACAAATTGTTATGAGATAACGGAATGAATATTATAAACGTAGCAGTTTAGTCTCACTTGATCGGTTGCCACGGAATTTTGATGTGATCAAAAGTCCGTCGCAATCACGTAGCGTACGCGGATACTCACCGGGTAAACTTTATAGACAGCCTCACCCCATAGCCCCGACCAAGTGACTTTAGGAGAACCCCGTCGCCGAAAGCATCCGTTCAGGTGCTCGCGGCAGCGGTGTTCCGCCTTGGTGCACTTCGTCGATGGTATCAGGGGTGCGTCCGCCTACTAAAGTTTGCGACGAGCATTCGATCAGAATGTCGGGAATCCTGTTGAATTGCCCGATTTGATATTGAAAAGAGTTTTCGATAATGAGACTAAAATGCGGGGTTTATAATTGTTAGGCATGCGATGTCTAAAGAATTCATTTGGTCAGGCATGCGATGTCTGAGGTGGTTGCGGATTCCAACTGTTGTAGTTTTACACTTTCTTTTCTGTGACCGTAAGTGTAATATGTGATGTCGCCGGTTTCGTTGCTATATGTCAACGACAATTGGGATGCGCGTATTTACTTACGTTGATGACATGTGATGTTATGTGTTGCTGGATATGTTATATTGGATCGTCGTATTTGAATAGCCGGGGGGTTTTTATGTGAGATGAGTGTTTTTCATTTTCATTCATGTAAAAACTTGTATGTAATATTCTTTTATTGGGGCACTTCCAGGTTGCGGAAGATGTCACCGTTGATGTATATTATTTACTTTTCTGCACTAGGATAGACCCAAGGAGGGGAGCACAAGTAACCGGGTTCTGGGGTCCAGTGGGAGACCAACTCGAGGAGTCGAGTCCGGGTCTCCTAACCCTAGAATTGGTAGGGTTGCTTGCCGCTCTCGTAGGGGTCTAGGGGTGTGGGATTGGCTATTCATCATGACCGTGGAATCCGTGTTTTATACTGGCTCGTATTGAAAACACGGACGTCCTAGTATATCCAATATTTCATATGTTTCTTCTGCTGTGCTTTATCTGTGATGTGATCATGCGATGTTCTGTGCTCTGTTCAGATATTATAGTATATATGATATATTATATAGACGTTACTTATGTTTTACACCCGCGCTAGCCCTGCCCCGCTCTGCCGTTAGTTACCTAACCTAACGGTGCACGAGGGGACATCGACGCGAATGCGGATGGCATAAGTGTACGTCATATTTATCTGTGATGTTTAGGTAATTTAAATGATGGGATATTCATTAATGAGATTAATGAAAGAAAATAAACCTAATTGATGTTGTGGAATCGAATTTCAAAATAAAAACAGGTAGCTACAGTTCTTGCTTTGCATCGCGGTGTTCATTATAGAACATCCTGCACCTTATTCGATGAGGAAAGGACCGAGATCCCTTCACCGGGAGTGACTCCTTTAGCAATAACTGGCAGATGCTACAACCCTCAGTTTGTCATTTGATCGCTTCTATAGTTTTCGCTTTGCACAGTGATATATATGATATATCCCGCACCTCATTCGATGAGGAAAGGGCCGACGATCCCTTCACCGGGAGTGACCCCTTTAGCAAAACTAGAAAAGCCTCAAAAACATTCCATTTAAAAACCATTTGATTCCGCAACGAGATCAAGTTCAAAGCGTTAAAGGTTTTCACAAAAACCAGCCGCAACCCTCCGTCATTTTAGGAAGTAGAGTACTTAGTATTCGTGCTGTGTTTGTTGACCATAGTCAAGGCACAGTGTATGGTAGCTAAGTGATGTTTTCCTACACCGCATATGATGCGATTAGTTAGGACAGTCGCGTGACTTTGTTGACCTTAGTTAAGGGTCATGTGGGTGGGTCTAATTAATCACGAAATGACGGGTAGAACTTGACTAGTACTTATGATTTGTTGACCATAGTTAAGGTCATAGGTGCTAGGGGTAAAAACCTTAATCGGGAGTTTCAAGTGTTGGAATTTGCAATGAGATTGCATACCTTCTATGTGATAGTTGAATCCCGATACCCATTGCGAGTAATTGTTACTCCTGGGAGAGTTTTACACTTTGCAATTAGCCAATCAAGTAGGTGTCTAGAAAGGTGTCAACGGGGTTATGCCTCTGGGAAAACGAGGTTTACAATAATTAGGTCCGTGCGAAAGCACGGGGAACCTCCCTCAAAGTACCGACACTGGCCTGGCTGAAAGATTGGCGAACTTGTAGAGTGTAATTAATCCCGGCTAGTCTTTCCTTTTAGGGTTTGAAGGAAGATTTGATAAAAACAGTGGGAGCCATCCTGATTAGATAAAATATATAACCAATCTGATCTTGCAAGAGCGCACGCAGAGTGTTTTCTTCTCTCTCTCTCCAGGTAGCGACCATATCACGCCTTAATCAAGATAATAATACGGATAATTGACCGAACCCGCTTGTTATACTGAGCTGGAGAACGTTGGTCCCGCTCCAACTTATAATTGTTATAAGACAGAGCAGGAAATAGGGGAATACTAGGATTCCCATGCCGCCCAAACGAAGAAAGTGCATGAGATGCATCTCCTTCGGGTCTGTTCATTACAAAGAACTGTTTCTCAGTATCCTCTGCATCCTGGGTATATGATACCGGATCAGGATCCCAGATATGTAATATGTTACATAGGGCTACAAAAAGGTAGAAAAACTGAGAACGGGTGATAAGTTTCATGAGGCAGAAAACGGGGCAAGTGTTGCAGCCAAGTCTGTTGGTCACTGTCACCCTGTATTACCAGTACATTGATTCTGAACAAATGCTATTAGATACCGGACCTGATATACAAAATCATATCAGTCTCTTTATTAGTAAAGAAATGATATAATTTTGTATTGTTGGATAATGTTTTGAACATTTCCTATATCAAAAGTTGATCGGTTCAGGCACGTTATCTAAAAGCATTGACGTTCTAAATCAAACTACAGTTCCTCGTATACAGAACACACACAAGAGGAAGAGTTCAGAAATGAACGAATCATTCTTGAGGCATTGTAGACTAGGTCATATCAATGCGACCCGACTGGCTGAAGTTACATTTTAGATGCATATTTAAATCAGTTTGAATTTACATCTTGTGAAACTTGCCAGTCATGTCACAAAGATAAGATGACCATAGCTCTGTTTATTGGAAACAGAGAAAGAGTTGGTAAACTCTTGGGACTGATACATTATGATGTATGTAAGGTCTCCTGTCTACACATGCCAGGACTGGTTCTTTATACTTCATTACGTCCTCTGATAATCTCTCAAGATTCAGTCATATGTTCCTGTTGAAACATGAGTCCGAACCTTTTGAGATATTCAAAGAATATAAGTTAGAAGTAGAGAACCAAAATATGGGTATAAGTATTATGTCCTATGATGAGATCAGGGAGGAGAATACTTTTGCATGGCATTTCTGGACCATTCTAAAGGAGAATGAGATTCTCTCTCCGTACTACTCCTCTGAATACACCACAGCACAACGGTGTATTGGGGCGGAGCAATCACACAATATTAGATATCGTGTGCTCTATGATGAGTATTACTGAGTTACCTGTTTCCTTTTGGGTGTCATGCACTTGAGAAGTTGCATACCTATTGAATTGGGTTTGAATCAAATCAGTGCCTACCACTCCATATGAGATATGGTATGGGAAGAACCCATCTCTTAAACTAGTTAAGATTTGGGGTTGTCCGGCCTATGTTTAAAGCAAAATCCAGACAAGATCGAGGCAGGATCAGTTCTGTAGAACTGGAAAGGTTCCAGCTATACAAAACTGCAGTTGATGATTTGACAGAACCAAAGGATTCTATAGTCCCCGATGAACCTCAGCCTCTCCGCCGATCTAGTAGGGTTCCTCATCCGCCTGAGAGATACCTCGGTTTCTCGATGACAGTGGGAGTGAGGATTGCATCATGAGATGATGACCCAGCTAGTTTCGAGCAGGCCATCGAGAGTAGGGACTCTGTAAGAATGGCTGGATGCTTAGCGATCTGAGATGGAATCCATATACACCAGCAAAGTATGGACTTTAGCTGCTATATTAAAGGTTTAAATCCCCATCAAGAGCAAGTATATCTTGAGAAGATTGCTTGGTGTAGATGGAAAAGTTGAGACTTTCAAAGCTAGGCTTATTAAAGGTTTTAGTCATCAACCAGGCATGGATAATGATGAAACCTTTTCCAAGTGACTATGCTTAAGTCCATCCAGATCCTACTTGCCACAGCTACATACCATGACTGAGATATCTGGTGGTTGGGTGCCCTGACTGCTTTTCTAAATACTGATTTAGAAGAGAACGTCTATAAGAACACAGCCAGAGGGCTTCGTAAACAGTGGGAGCAGCGGAAACGTGTGCAAGTTGCTTTACATAATGAAGCAGGCATCGCGGAGTTGGAACATCTGTTTTGATGTGATAGTCAAAGTGTTTGACTTCATCAAAATGGTAGACGAACCTTGTATATACAAAAGGGTAGTAGAGAGTAAGGTGGTCATCTTCGTATTGTACGTAGACAACATACTCTTGATAGGAAAAGAGTTTCCTATACTACGATCGGTCAATCTCCTATTATCACTAGGATTCTCCAAATAGGATCAAAGTGATACCTCCTAAATCCTGAGTTTTCATATATGAGATAGATGTAATTGGATGCAAGGATTCTCACTAGATGTAGTGAGATGGTATCAATCGATCCTGGGGAGAATCACTGGAAGAGTTCCAGGGTGATAAAGACGACTGATGTCAGTCACGGGCATTGTCTTTACCCTTAGTAAAGGGACGGTATGTTGGAAGAGTTCCAAGCTAGATACCGTGGCAAACTAGACGATAAAGGCTGGTAACATCGCTATTGAAGATACTACCAAAGAGGAAGTTTGGGTGTATATTGGTTCATAAGATGAACTAGGTTCCTGCCATTGTATGACAATGGAAGTGTGGCTTCGGCCCTGGAACCCTGGTCCCATCAGTGACCCAGACAAATTCTGAGGCAGCATCACCGGATCATGGAGATAGTTGATCTCCAGGGTGATCGAGGTTAGGAGACAAGACTCAGAGGACAACACGGCGGATCCACTCACGAAGGCCTTTTCCCAGAGAGAGACTCATATGGGATGGTTGAGTATTAGATACTGCGACCACTGCTACAGATGGCCCTAGTGCAAGTGGGAGATTGTTAGTTATATGTATGCCCTAGAGGACATTATTGTACATTGGATGTATATTGTAGTGGATGCTGGGACATATATAGGTAGGACTTTCTTGCTCGACATGATAGTACGCTATCTGGTTGCTCTTTATCTTAACGTGTATACTTTCTGTCTCTCTGTTACATGTTGATAAAGCCCTTAGGATGTGTACTCGACTTCCAGGACTGTGATGCAGATCATACTAGTGGGGCCTGGATAGTCCATGAGTACATCCTTGAAATGTTCCTAGTCGAGGGAATATCGAGACGGGGCATCGATATTCCAGAGTAGACTAGCGTATATCTTCTCGACCCATGCGATGGGCGATGGATGATCCCATATCCATTGGTGTTTGACATCGAAGATGGTATGCGGGTGCTCAGTGGAGACTGGGTACACTGAACGGACTCGCCGAGAACTCCCAGATGGTATTATACCTCACGTCAGATGGCAGTTCTCTGGTGACACTGGTACAGCTTAGTCTGTTGACCCGAGATCGTCATAGAGTCTTGTGTGTCTCCCACTGTGCTTTGATTTCCACCCTACCACGGCTCTACTGAGTTATGCAAACAGGTGGTTTTTGGGTACAGTCCCGATTCACATGGAGGCAATGAGCGATAGGAGGGGATTCGTCTCTCCCGGTATTGGGGGTTGATGTTGTGCTATGCTCGACTGGCCATAACAGGAAATCCCTGGCCAGGGTTGCAGTGATATACTGGTAAGAGTTATCAGTAGTTTCACGAATGTTATGGACCTTACGTCGGCATGACTTATCGAGCTATTGGGGTCTGACGTTTTCCACCCCTAGGCGAGATATGCGACATATCAGACGAACAAACCGGACTGTACGGTAAGTGTTACTGGTTGGATTCACAGGAGTATGAGCGGGCTTGCTCGTCGATCTTCTGATCGCTCAATACCCGGGTGGCCGTTACGTTTAGCAGACCGCTTGCGGCTTGTGGGTGCTTGATATGATCATCATCTGCTACCGGCGTATTGACGAGTCTTTAGAGTCCTACACAGAGGTTTCCTGGCTCAAGCGAAACGAAATAGGAGCGCATATGAGATATGTGCGGGACCGAGAATAATTCGTGTATGTGATACCGTATTCTATTCTCGCGATGAATGTATCGAATGGTTATATGCGATATAACCTAGTTATCGAATCAAGGATTGATTCGATAAGCCGATACATATGATACTAGTCGGTTATATCCGATATGACCGGATCGTTAAATCAAGTGTTGATTTAATGATTTAGTGCATATTTATATATTTGATATATTACTTTGCGTTAACTAGTATTGGTTCACTTTAAAAGGATTTTCTCACTTGAATTGTACACATTGTATATGCGATATAGTTTTGTGCATATGTTTGTATCATGTTTGATGATACATGCTTACTTGGTTAAGTGTAAAGAATCAAACCATGGTTTAAGTTAATGATTAGGGTTTTGATTATTTATTCATTTATCTTTCTTATTTATTCATTTTGGAAAAAGAAAAAGATAAATGAATGGTTGAATGTTTTGTCTTTAGTTGAAGTTTCTTGAAACTTTGACTAAGTTACTCTTTTATTCTTATGCTTAACCCTAACCATCCTTTTAACCATGGTCTTTTCTTTACACTTAACTATAGTTGAAAGTATGATAAGTATTGATTTATTTTATCTAATTATTAAGACTTATCATATCTTCTTCTTCTTCTTCTTCATCTTCTTCAACAAAAGGAGAAAGCTTGCTACTCCAATGGCAAGTGATGAAAACTAGTGAGAAATCCAAAACTAAAGTCTACCCACTTCCTATTTCTTCATCCTCTACCTCTTGCCAAGTTGTATAGGGTGTTTACTTCATAAGTTTTCAAAGCTTGGTGAAGTTGGAGCTTGTTCTTGTGATGCTTCGACGTAGATCATCTTCGGCATCGAACCGACGATCAAGCCCGCCTATTCTTCGATGATGCCAATGCTAGAGTCAAGGGTTTGATTTGGACAGCGGAGGGAGATCATCACGGAGCTTAGGAAGTGGTGGACTGGATCTACAAAGCTTGTAGTCACTTACCTTAGCATTTATTTCCGTTTACATGCTTGCTTTGCCTACACTTCTAGCCAACGATCCGTTCTAGGTTTTCTCGGCACTATAATTTTTAGAAATTGGCAAGTTTGATCACTTGCAAGACTTCATTAGAGTGCCTAGGAACCCTACATTAACATGTACACAGATTGTCTCTCTATTACATGTTGGTAAAGCCCTTAGGATGTGTACTTGACTACCTGGACTATGATGCGGATCATACTAGTGGGGACATGGTAGTCCATAAGTACATCCTTCAAAGTCCCTAGTCATGGGTGTATCGAGACGGGGTATCGATATACTAGAGTAGACTAGCGTGTACCTTCTCGACCCATACAGATGGGCGATGGATGATCCCATATCCATTGGTGTTTGACATCAGAGATGATATACGGGTGCTCAATAGAGACTGGGTACACTGGACTGACTCGCCGAGAACTCCCAGATGGTATTATACCTCACGTTAGATGGCAGTTCTCAGGTGACACTGGTACAGAGTAGTCTGTTGACCCGAGATCGTCATAGAGTCTTGTGTGGTTCCCACTGTGCTTTGATTTCCACCTTACCACGTCCAAGAGGGCATGCAAAACGGTGGTTTTTGGGTACAGTCCCGAGTCACATGGAGGCAATGAGCGATAGGAGGGGATTCGTCTCTCCCGGTATAGGGAGTTGA
The DNA here is from genome assembly GCA_030015575.1 of Agapanthus africanus. Lineage (NCBI taxonomy): Eukaryota > Viridiplantae > Streptophyta > Magnoliopsida > Asparagales > Amaryllidaceae > Agapanthus > Agapanthus africanus. Next base: position 269,569,454 of record CM057339.1, read on the forward strand.
TGTTGCGCTGTGTTCGATTGGCTATAACCGGAAATCTCTGGCCAGGGTTGCTGAGATTTACTGGTAAGTGTTACCAGTAGTTTCTCGAACTGTTATAGACCTCATATCGACACGACTTATCGAGCTATTGGGGTCTGACGTTTACCACCCCTAGGCAAGATATGCGACATATCAGACGACGAGACCGGACTGTACGGTAGTGTTACTGGTTGGATTCAATGGAGTGTGAGCGGGCTTGCTCGTCGATCTTCTGATCGCTCAATACCCGGATGGCCGTTACGTTTAGCAGACCGCTTGCGGCTTGTGGGTGCTTGATATGATCATCATCTGCTGCCGGCGTATTGACGAGTCTTTAGAGTCCTACACAGAGGTTTCCTGGCTCAAGCGAAACGAAATAGGAGCGCATATGAGATATGTGCGGGACCGAGAATAATGCGTGTATGTGATACCGTATTCTATTCTCGCGATGAATGTATCGATTGGTTGTATGCGATATAACCTAGTTATCGAATCAAGTATTGATTCGATAAGCCGATACATAGGATACTAGTCAGTTATATGCGATATGACCGGATCGTTAAATCAAGTGTTGATTTAATGATTTAATGCATAATTATATATTTGATATATTAGTTTGCATCAGCTAGTATCGGTTTACTTAAGATGGATTTTCTCACTCGGATGTACACATTGTATATGTGATATACTTTTGTGCACTTGATTGTATCATGTTTGATGATGCATGTTTGCTAGGGTTTTTGTGTAAAGATCAAACCATGGTTAAATGATAATGGTTAGGGTTTTGTTTTATTCACTTATTTATTTATTTTCTTTTTGGAAAATGAAAAGAAAAATGGTGGCTTTATTTGGATATATGTTGAAGCTTCATGAAGCTTTGACTTAGTCACCATTTTTGTCTTCATACCTAACCTAACCATTCACTTAACCTTAGTTTAGTCTCTACACTTTACCATGGTTGCATGATGATAAGTATTCAATTTATTTTCTATTTTGAATTAAATTATCATAACATTATCTTCTTCTTCATCATCTTCTTCACTTGAAGAAAACCCTTCTTCATCAATGGTGATTGATGAGAATGAGTGAGAAATCCAATTCTAAAGTTTACCCACTTCCTATTTCTTCATCCTCTACCTCTTGCCAAGTAGTAGAGTGTGTTTTCTTCACAAGTTTCATGACTTGGCGAAGTTGGAGCTTGATTTAGTGATGCCTCGACGTAGATCATCTTCGGCATGGACATCGACGACCTAGCTCGCCTATTCTCCGATGAAGCCGACGCTAGAGCCCTGGAATTCACTAGGACAGCGAGGGGACTTCGTTGCGGAGCTATGGAGGTGGAGCACCGGATCTACAAAAGTTGTATTTCCATTTCCTTTAGTTAAGTGTTAACTAGTTTACTTTATCGCCTAGATTTCTAGCCGACGATCCGTTCTAGGGTTTCTCGGCACCGTATTTTTTAGAAATTTGCATGGATGATGACTTGTGAGACCTCACTAAGGTGCCCAGGAACCCTACAGTGGTATCAGAGCCTAGCTAGAGCTTTAGGCGAAGAGTAGACGAAGTTTGAAACCCGATCGACCCGAAACCCTAACTTTTACATGCTCTCTGGACTTTTTATAAAATCTGGGATTTTTCCAAATTAAAAATGCTTAAAAAATTCAGCAGGGTATTATATGAATTACCATGAAAGACGAGCCTCTTATTCCTCTACTTGACCGCGGAACCGCCGCGTTGACCCCCCTTTAGCGGCGGTTCCGCGGCACATTTAATGCATTATCGACGGTTCTTTGCATAGTAATTCATATCTCTGTTGTTTATATTTTCTGGGCATTTTTAATACAGAATATAGAATTGAGTGTTCTGGGGTTGTATTGGGGACTCGATGAATCGATCGGATTATTTAACTTTGTCTATTTGCTTTTCCGGATATTTTTGAATATGTTAAAAAGTTCGACCGGATATAAATACCCACTTTTTCCCCTGTCGGGAAATTTCCAAGTGTTGGATTTTTCCGTAGTTTAAAGATGTTCTAAGTAGTGCAAGTAACTCGATGGACCCTCTAGAAGACAACAAACCTTAACTCGATTATGTGACCGTCTTGAACTTCCCTTTGAACCTTCGGGTTTGGGGCAGTACGGCGTGCCACATGTGAGGCGTTGGCTTGACCCTTCTACGGCTGGACCGTTGGTACTGAGGCACGAACTGAATGTTTTTAGACTTGTTTCATGTGTTGATCTGTTACGGGAAAACTTGGGTGTTCGAATGTTCGATCGGAAAGTTTAACATTTTCTAATTATCCGGAATGGGATACAAGAATTGGAATTCACAAAAGTTATGTGATAACTGAATGAATATTATAAACTAGTCTCACTTGATCGGTTGCCACGGAATTTTGATGTGATCAAAAGTCCGTCGCAATCACGTAGCGTACGCGGATACTCGCCGATAAACTTAATAGACAGCCTCACTCCATAGCCCCGACCAAGTGACTGTAGGAGAACCCCGTCGCCGAAAGCATCCGTTCGGGTGCTCGCGGCAGCGGTGTTCCGCCTTGGTGCACTTCGTCGACGGCGTCGGGGGTGCGGCCGCCTACTGAAGTTTGCGACGAGCATTCGATCAGGATGTCGGGAATCTTGTTGAATTGCCCGACTTGATGTTGAAAAGAGTTTTCGATAAATGAGACTAAAATGCGGGGTTTATAATTGTTAGGCATGCGATGTCTAAGTAATTCATTTGATTAGGCATGCGATGTCTATGCAGATTGCGGATTCCAACTGTTGTAGTTTTACACTTTCTTTTCTGTGACCGTAAGTGTAATATGTGATATCGCCGGTTTCGTTGCTATATGTCAACGACAATTGGGATGCGCATATTTACTTACGTTGATGACATGTGATGTTATGTGTTGCTGGATATGTTATATTGGATCGTCGTGTTCGAATAGCCGGGGGTTTTTATGTGAGATGAGTGTTTTTCATTTTCATTCATGTAAAAACTTGTATGTAATATTCTTTTATTGGGGCACTTCCAGGTAGCGGAAGTTGTCACCTTTTGTATATTATTTACTTTTCCGCACTAGGATAGACCCAAGGAGGAGGGCACAAGTAACCGGGTTCTGGAGTCCAGTGGGAGACCAACTCGAGGAGTCGAGTCCGGGTCTCCTAACTCCAAAATTGGTAGGGTTGCTTGCCGCTCTCGTAGGGGTCTAGAGGTGTGGGTTTGGCTATTCATCGCGACCGTGGAATCCGTGTTTTATACCGGCTCGTATTGAAAACACGGACGTCCTAGTATATCCAATATTTCATATAATTCTTCTGCTGCGATATCTGTGATGTGATCATGTGATGTTCTGTGATAGATACTATATATAGTATATATGATATATTATATAGCCGTTACTTATGTTTTACACCCGCGCTAGCCCTGCCCCGCTCTGTCGTTAGTTACCTAACCTAACGGTGCACGAGGGGACATCGAGGCGAATGCGGATGGCATAAGTGTACGTCATATTTATCTGTGATGTTTAGGTATTTAAATGATGGGACTTCATTAATGTGATTAATGAAATAAAAGAAACCTAAGATGTTGTAGAATCGAATTTCAAAATAAAACAGGTAGCTACAGTTCTTGCTTTGCACAGTGATATATATGATATATCCTGCACCTTATTCGATGAGGAAAGGACCGAGATCCCTTCACCGGGAGTGACTCCTTTAGCAATAACTGGCAGATGCTACACATTCGGTTTGTCTTTTGATTGCTTTTAAGTGTTTCTGCTTTGCACAGTGATATATATGATATATCCCGCACCTCATTCGACGAGGAAAGGACCGACGATCCCTTCACCGGGAGTGACTCCTTTAGCAGAACAAGAAAAGCCTCAAAAGCACTCCATTTTAAAATCATTTGATTCTACAACGATATCAAGTTCATTACGCAAAAGGTTTTCAGAAAAACCTGTCATAGCCCTCCGTCATTTCAGATAAGTAGTAGTTAGTATTCGTGCTGCGTTTGTTGGCCTTTGTCAAGGCGCAGTGTGCGGTAGCTAATTGGTGCTTATCTGCTTATGCATATGATGCAGATTGGGTTAGGGTAGTCATGCGACCTTGTTGGCCTTTGTCAAGGGCCGTGCGGGTGGGTTTAATTCAATCAGGAAATGACGGGTTGAACTTGACTAGCATCCTATGGTTTGTTGGCCTTTGTCAAGGTCATAGGAGGTTAGGGGCAAAATATTATCGGGAATTTCAAGTGTTGAAATTTGCAATGAGATTGCATACCTTCTATGAGATAGTTGATCCCGATACCCGCTGCGAGTAAGAGTTACTCCTGGGAGAGTCTTATACATTACAATTAGCCGATCAAGTAGGTGTCTAGAAAGGTGTCAACGGGGTTATGCCTCTGGGAAAACGAGGTTTACATTAATTATGTTCGTGCGAAAGCACGGGGGACCTCCCTCAAAGTACCGACACTGGCCTGGCTGAAAGATTGGCGAACTTGTAGTGTGTAATTAATCCCGGCTAGTCTTTCCTTTTAGGGTTTGAAGGAAGATTTGATAAAAACAGTGGGAGCCATCCTGATTAGATAAAATAATAACCAATCTATTCTTGCAAGAGCGCACGCTGAGTGTTTTCTTCTCTCTCTCTCCTGGTAGCGACCATGTCACGCCTTAATCAAGATAATAAAACGGATTATTGACCGAACCCGCTTGTTATAGTGAGCTGGGGAACGTCGGTCCCGCTCCAACTTATAATTGTTATAAGACAGAGCAGGAAATTGGGGAATACCAGATTTCCCGTGCCGCCCAAACGAAGAAAGTGCATGATGATGCATCTCCTTCGGGTGTATTCGTTACAAAGAACTGTTTCTCAGTATCCTCTGCATCTTGGGTATATGATACCGGATCAGGATCCCAGATATGTAATCTGTTACATAGGGCTACAAAAGGGTAGAAAAACTGAGAACGGGTGATAAGTTTCATGAGGCAGAAAACGGGGCAAGTGTTGCAGCCAAGTCTGTCGGTCACTGTCACCCTGTATTACCAATACATTGATTCTGAACGAACGTTATTAGATACCGAACCTGAAATACAAAATTATATCGGTCTCTTTATTAGTAAAGAAACGATAAAATTTTGTATTGTTGGATAATGTTTTGAACATTTTCTATATCAAAAGTTGATCGGTTCAGGCACGTTATCTAAAAACATTAATGTTCTAAATCAAACTACAGTTCTTAGTATACAGAACACACACAAGAGGATCAGTTCAAAAATGAACGAATTCTTCTTGAGGTATTGTAGACTAGGTCAGATCAATGTGACCCGATTAACTAGAGTTACATAAAGATGCATATTTAAATTAGTTTTACATCTTGTGAAACTCGCCAGTCATGTCACAAAGATAAGATGACCATAGCTCCGTTTACTGGAAACAGAGAAAGAGTTAGTGAACTCTTGGGGCTGATACATGATAATGTATGTAAGGTCTCCTGTCTACACATGCCAGGACTGATTCTTTATACTTCATTATATTCTCTGATAATCTCTCAAGATTCAGTCATATGTTCCTGTTGAAACTTAAGTCCGAACCTTTTGAGATATTCACATAATATGATTTAGAAGTAGAGAACCGATATACGGGTATAAGTATTATGTCCTTTGATATGATCGAGGAGGAGAATACTTGAGCATGGAAATTCTGGACTATTCATAAGGAGAATGAGATTCTCTCTCAGCATTACTCCTCCGTATACACCATAGCACGATGGTATATCGGGGCGGAGCAATTGCACCCTATTCGATATGGTGTGCTCTATGATGAGTACTACTGAGTTACCTATTTCCTTTTGGGAGTTATGCACTTATGAAGCTGCATACCTATTGAATTAGGGTTCGAATCAAATCAAAGCCTACCATTTCATATGTGATATGGAAAGGGAAGAGCCCATGTCTTAAGCTAGTTAAGATTTGGGGTTGTCCGGCCTATGTCTGAAAAGCAAAATCCGGACAAGCTCGAGGCAATGTCAGTTATGTACAACTGAAAATGTTCCAGCTATACAAACTGCATCTGATGATTTGACAGAACCAAAGGATTCAGTAGATTCCAATGAACCTCAGCCTCTCCGCCGATCTAGTAGGGTTCCTCACCCACCTGAGAGATACTTCGGTTGCTCTATGACAGTGGGAGCGAGGATTGCATCATGAGATGATGACCCAACTAGTTTCGAGCTGGCCATCAAGAGTAGGGACTCTGTAAGAATGGCTGGATGTTTAGCGATCTGAGATGGAATCCTTATACACCAACAAAGTATGGACTTTAGTTGCTATATCTGAAGGGTTAAATCCCCATCAGGAGCAAGTATATCTTGAGAAGATTACTTGGTGTACATGGAAAAGTTGAGACTTTCAAAGCTAGACTTGTTAAAGGTTTTCGTCATCAACCAGGCGTGGATAATGATGAAACCTTTTCCAGTGCCTATGCTTAAGTCCATCCAGATCCTACTTGCCACGGCTACATACCATGACTACGATATCTGGCGGTTGGGTGCCATGACTGCATTTCTAAATGATGATTTAGAAGAGTGCGTCTGTAAGTACACAGCCATAGGGCTTCGTAAACAGTGGGAGCAGCGGAAACGTGTGCAAGATGTTTTATCTGATAAAGCAGGCATCGCGGAGTTGGAACATCTGTTTTGATAGATTAGTCAAAGAGTTTGACATCATCAAAATGGTAGATGAACCTTGTATAAACAAAAAGGTAGTAGGGAGTATGGTGGCGATTCACGTAGAGTACGTGGATGGCATACTCTTGATAGGGAAGTAGTTTCCTATGCTACGCTCGATCAATCTCCGATTATCACAAAGATTCTCGAAATAGGATCAAAGTGATACCTACTAAATCCTGGATTTTGGATCTATGAGATAGATCTAATTGGATGTTAGGAATCTCACTAGCTGTAGTGAGATGGTATCAGTTGATCCTGGGGAGAATCACTGGAAGTGTTCCAGGGTGATAAAGACGACTGAATGTCAGTCGCAGGCATTGTCTTTACCCTCAATCGAGGGACGGTATGTTGGAAGAGTTCCAAGCTAGATACCGTGACATAATAGACGATAAAGGCAGGATACATCGCTACTTAAGATGCTACTAAAGAGGCTGTTTGGATGTATAATGGTTCATGAGATGAACTATGTTCCTACCATTGTGAGACAATGGAATGGTGGCTTATGCCAAGGAACGCCGGTCCCATCAGTGATCCAGACTTATTCTAAGGCAGTATCACCTGATCATGGAGATGGTTGATCTCCAAGGTGATCGAGGCAAGGAGAGCAGACTCAGAGGATAACACAGCGGATCCACTCACGAAGGCCTATTCCCAGAAAGAGACTTTTATGGGATGGTTGAGTATGAGATACTACAACCACTGCTACAGATGGCCCTAGTGCAAGTGGGAGATTGTTAGTTATATGTATGCCCTAGAGGCCATTACTGTACATTGGATGTATATTGTAGTGGATGCTGGGACATATATAGGGAGGACTTTCTTGCTCGACATGATAGTATGCTATCTGGTTGCTCTTTACCTTAACATGTACACAGATTGTCTCTCTATTACATGTTGGTAAAGACCTTAGGATATGTACTTGACTACCTGGACTATGATGCGGATCATACTAGTGGGGACATGGTAGTCCATAAGTACATCCTTCAAAGTCCCTAGTCGTGGGTGTATCGAGACGGGGCATCGATATACCAGAGTAGACTAGCGTGTACCTTCTCGACCCATACAGATGGGCGATGGATGATCCCATATCCATTGGTGTTTGACATCAGAGATGATATACGGGTGCTCAATAGAGACTGGGTACACTGGACGGACTCGCCGAGAACTCCCAGATGGTATTATACCTCACGTCAGATGGCAGTTCTCAGGTGACACTGGTACAGAGTAGTCTGTTGACCCGAGATCGTCATAGAGTCTTGTGTGGTTCCCACTGTGCTTTGATTTCCACCTTACCACGTCCAAGAGGGCGTGCAAAACGGTGGTTTTTGGGTACAGTCCCGAGTCACATGGAGGCAATGAGCGATAGGAGGGGATTCGTCTCTCCCGGTATAGGGAGTTGATGTTGCGCTGTGTTCGATTGGCTATAACCGGAAATCCCTGGCCAGGGTTGCTGAGATTTACTGGTAAGTATTACCAGTAGTTTCTCGAACTGTTATAGACCTCATATCGACACGACTTATCGAGCTATTGGGGTCTGACGTTTACCACCCCTAGGCAAGATATGCGATATATCAGACGACGAGACCGGAATGTACGGCAGTGTTACTGGTTGGATTCACTGGAGTGTGAGCGGGCTTGCTCGTTGATCTTCTGATCGCTCAATACCCGGGTGGCCGTTACGTTTAGCAGACCGCTTGCGGCTTGTGGGTGCTTGATATGATCATCATCTGCTGCCGGCGTATTGACGAGTCTTTAGAGTCCTACACAGAGGTTTCCTGGCTCAAGCGAAACGAAATAGGAGCGCATATGAGATATGTGCGGGACCGAGAATAATGCGTGTATGTGATACCGTATTCTATTCTCGCGATGAATGTATCGATTGGTTGTATGCGATATAACCTAGTTATCGAATCAAGTATTGATTCAATAAGCCGATACATAGGATACTAGTCGGTTATATGCGATATGACCGGATCGTTAAATCAAGTGTTGATTTAATGATTTAATGCATAATTATATATTTGATATATTAGTTTGCATCAACTAGTATCGGTTTACTTAAGATGGATTTTCTCACTCGGATGTACACATTGTATATGTGATATACTTTTGTGCACTTGATTGTATCATGTTTGATGATGCATGTTTGCTAGGGTTTTTGTGTAAAGATCAAACCATGGTTAAATGATAATGGTTAGGGTTTTGTTTTATTCACTTATTTATTTATTTTCTTTTTGGAAAATGAAAAGAAAAATGGTGGCTTTATTTGGATATATGTTGAAGCTTCATGAAGCTTTGACTTAGTCACCATTTTTGTCTTCATACCTAACCTAACCATTCACTTAACCTTAGTTTAGTCTCTACACTTTACCATGGTTGCATGATGATAAGTATTCAATTTATTTTCTATTTTGAATTAACTTATCATAACATTATCTTCTTCTTCTTCATCTTCTTCACTTGAAGAAAACCCTTCTTCATCAATGGTGATTGATGAGAATGAGTGAGAAATCCAATTCTAAAGTTTACCCACTTCCTATTTCTTCATCCTCTACCTCTTGCCAAGTAGTAGAGTGTGTTTTCTTCACAAGTTTCATGACTTAGCGAAGTTGGAGCTTGATTTAGTGATGCCTCGACGTAGATCATCTTCGGCATGGACATCAACGACCTAGCTCGCCTATTCTCCGATGAAGCCGACGCTAGAGCCCGGGAATTCACTAGGACAGCGAGGGGACTTCGTTGCGGAGCTATGGAGGTGGAGCACCGGATCTACAAAGGTTGTATTTCCGTTTCCTTTTTGTTAAGTTGTTAACTAGATTTCATTTTCGCCTAGATTTCTAGCCAACGATCCGTAGTCGGGTTTCTCGGCACCTAGATTTTTTGAAATTGACATGGTTGATGCCTTATGAGACCTCTTGAGATTGCCTAGGAACCCTACAGAAACGAGTCGAGGATTTCCCACGGAGGCGCTGGTGGCTCTGCGAGTCGACGCGGATCAGGAGGCTTTCGTCAAGGTGTGTTTGTATCCTTGAGTCAAGGAGTTTGCTAGGGATTATTTGTTTCCCAAGCGCCAAGGATTATTTGTTTCCTTGGGGTTTGAAACGAGTCAAGGACCCCCACGGAGGCACTGGTGGCTCTGCGAGTCGACGCGTATCAGGAGGCTCTCGTCAAGGAGTGTTTGTATCCGTGAGTCGAGGAGTTTGCTAGGGATTATTTGTTTCCCAAGCGCCAAGGATTATTTGTTTCCTTGGGGTTTGAAACGAGTCGAGGATTTCCCACGGAGGCACTGTTGGCTCTGCAAGTCGACACGGATCAGGAAGCTCTCATCAAGGAGTGTTTGTATCCGTGAGTCAAGGAGTTTGCTAGGGATTATTTATTTCCCAAGCGCCAAGGATTATTTGTTTCCTTGGGGTTTGAAACGAGTCGAGGATTTCCCACGGAGGCGCTGGTGGCTCTGCGAGTCGACGAGGATCAGAAGGCTCTCATCAAGGAGTGTTTGTATCCTTGAGTCGACGAATTTGCTAGGGATTATTTGTTTCCCAAGCGTCAAGGATTATTTGTTTCCTTGGGGTTTGAAACGAGTTGAGGATTTCCCACGGAGGTGCTGGTGGCTCTGCGAGTCGACGCGGATCAGGAGGCTCTCGTCAAGGAGTGTTTGTATCCGTGAGTCGAGGAATTGGCTGAAGACACTGGTTTCTTCAGAGTTGGAATGAACCGTCGAGGTTTGGCTTCGTCTTCTGGCGGAGCCTGTTGGGAAGGTATGGTTCCCTCTTTGTTTACGCCCTTGGATTGTATACAGGGATCGATGTGATCTTAACTGTAGGGCCAAAGTTTTATCATTTCTTCTCTTTCTTTTTTTTAATTTATTTCCGCGATGCTCTATCATTTCAGCTTTTATATCGCGAAGGTCGCGATTGCCCAATCATTTCGGCTATTTTCCGCGGTGCCCAATCATTTCGGCTATTTATTTTAT